>CM028137.1:129120000-130325000 GCA_016271365.2 Neoceratodus forsteri | reverse complement strand
TCTAATCATGTCCTTTTACTACAGTACATTTGTGTAATAATAGGGACGATCAATACTCCCCTTAGGAAAGATGACGTCCAAACAGATAATAAACAGAGAATACCATCTTGGTGACCTCATCTCATAATACCAACTATGTGATAGCACAAGGACAGTATTACGAGATCCAAACAACACCAGTGTGTTTCTACAGTGCCCAATACCTACCGGGCGAACCACAAAAAACAGGACTCTTATTTTAGTGTATCACATAGCTCTTTGCGAATATGTCAGTATGTACCGTATACACATTTACACAACATATTTTATTACTACTTATCTCAGTATAGTTAAGCAAATAATGTGCAACAGGTGGGGGTTGATTTACCCGGGCCTGGTGCGGTGTGTCTAAAAGCCGCAGGTCAATCTTTCACTACACCAGAAGTGGGTAATCCTACAAGAACCCACACCTGGTCACGTATTATTGCGATTATGCGATGGATTGCTAAATAAATAGCGTTAACATAAACTTTACTTTTATAGTTGTTTTAAGATGTTCTCATGATTTTATTGAAACATCGCTCCACCCTAGGTGCAATTTCTCTCCCCAACAATTGAACTGGGAGTGAGGGAGAGCGTCGCAGGAAAGAAGCAAAGCGAGTGAGAGTGCAACATTTTCGTTTTGAATTTTTGTAACTGAGTTAGTGAGAATGGCCGCCACTGACCCTGATGACTTTCTGAGCGGGACGTCGGAGTTTTTAAGGTGTGTGGGAAGCTGGCAGGTGAGAAGAAAGTAAGAATCGCTGAATTAATAGTGCCGGTGTCGGAGTAAAAAGCTGCCAGCAATGGTGGTCTGGTGGCAGTGGTGGGAAGGACCCCACTTATTTGAAAAAAATTCCTGTAGGGTGGGAGCCAGGGGTCTTCAGCTAACCCGCGTTTACTTTTACCAGCCAGCCTCAATAAGTAACAGTGTCGACAGAAATGTTTTGATTCAGAGACGTCAGAGGGTCTAGGCATTGTGTTTTGCTGCAGTGCTGCACTTTTTGCATTGGTTGTCATAGGATTTACTCTCTTCAAGAAGTGCCACTTGGTCAATCTGAAAGCCTTCTTGGACTCCATTGTATAATATCGAATATTCTCCAATTTCACTGACTTAACAGTAAGTGCATTGTATGTATGGCTAATGTTTCCCTCAGGAAATGATGACATCTAAACGCCCTAATAACATCTTGGGGAATGTCATCTCACAATACCATCCGTGTTATGTCGGATAATACCATCCATATGATGTCACAAGGATAGTATTATGAGATCCAACCAACCACTAGTGGCTTTTACTGTAGCCCCATACCTACAGTAAAAATGACTTTTACTTCAGTACATGAAACAGAGCTTACAGAAAACGTCAATATATAAATAGAACAACACTTGGGACTTTAGCTGTTATATATGCAATAACACCTGACAAGGTGTGTGGTTATTGGGTAATTACTGCAGTCCCCCCCCAACTCGGAAGCATTAGGGGGAAGGGGGAGTAAGTACCCAATAATCGCAAGTCCTGACGTGTTATAGTGTTCATAAAATGGCACACAAATAAGAAAATAAGACTAAATATTTAAATATAAATAAATAAATCGTTCATCATTGGTAAATCAGTTCTGATTCCAAACAGCTAGGTGTACCCCATCAAAGAGTTCAGACTGGCTGGCAGGTAAGTCACTCATGTTATTAGCTGAACGTCCCCCAAAAAAGTGTCACAGTTCCTGAGAATTCCAAAACAGTGTAGTTCTAAGACTTGCAAGGCACTTTCCAGACCCCTGCAGTTATTGGTCGACCAGGTCTTACCTGAAAAATAGGCATTTATTTGTCTAGTGTCCTTACCTAGTCAATAAAAACTAAATAAATACAAACTGCCACAAGGCCTGGAGAGCTACTGACCAATCAGATCACTGGATTTTGTCCACATTTTATAAGGCGCTGTAACACAATCTGGGGGAATCTCATGACATCGTAAACCTCTACAGTCGGGGTGATGTTACCAGCACTGTAACAGATAGTCCCATGTGGTGTTGTTTTGTAATACATGGCACTTTTTCTCAACTGTTAGTTTTTTAATTTTATATTTGTATTCCCCAGTTTTGTTTAAGTTTAATTGTTCTGCAGCACGAGCACTCACTCACATCTTCTCCATGACAACGGTGGCCATCCCTGTATACCAGGCAGGACCTTAGGTCAGTGAGCACTCACATAGAACAGGCACCATTGTCGGAGCAATAGCGAGCAAGAAACCCCCCCCCATGGAGGACAGTCAGATGGTTTGAGAGACACTGCTGCCGTGCTGCTATTACTGTCCTGATCAGGGGTGTAGCCAGGGATTCAGATCTGCACACCAAGTGGACTTGCTGCTACCCTGCCCCCCCCAGGTGTAGCCAGACAATATACAAATGTACACCAGGACCATGTTTGTTACCTCATTTAGCACAGTAAATACAACTTTTGTATCTCATGACAGTGGGATGTTGCCAGGCATGGGTAAATACAAATGCCACACTGTTCCCTAAGACACCCACATACCAGCCCAGAGCCTGTAAAGTTGTATTGTCCTTGGGATACAAAGAGAGTGTTACTGACCAGTCCTTCTAGTTGCGACTCCTATGAATAAAATTACAGAAAGGTTCAGTATTTTCTTTGTTAGTTTTCATGGAAAAAGGAAGCAGTTCAGAGCCTGTTTGCTACCCCCCTTAAATAAAATTGCACACCATGGAGTACTTGGAGTATGTCTGCCTCCACCCATGGTCCTGATTGGGGCAGGCAGACCATTGAACAGGCATTCCAGCTGGAGCCGAATGCTGTGTTGATGCTGGTGAGAACAACTGATGAGACAGCCGACCACCGCAACCTGGGAGGAAGGGAGTTGCCGTACTAACTTGCTGTGTGAGTGTTCCAAATGGTGTTTTCAGCTCAAGTTGTGCCTGCATTTGACTCCCGGAGTTTCTTTTTCATAATACTATTGCAACATTTTAGAATCAATGGTATTATGGGTTTTGAGCATCTGTATGGAAAAGATGACAACCCATTTATTACAAATAGAATAACATACCATGTGGGTCTCAATTTGTTATGGTGCTGTAACTCCATCAATGGATTCCAGTGACATCATAACCCTCAAGAGCAACTTAGGAAAGGTTTATGATATTGGAATCCCGAAATAGAGTTTCGGCACCATGACAGATAGAAGCCCATGTGGTGTTTTTCATGATTTATTTAGAGTATCGGTTTTACAGACCCCCCCCACCCCAATTGTTTAACCAGGTGAGACACAGTAAGGTAAAAGTTTGTTGAGTCAAGGACTCATTTACAGAAGCACCTCCTCATGAGAGCAACACAACAACAATACAGTGATATGGTTCATACGAAAATGGCTTGGAGAGCACCCAGTGTTACAGACAATCACTGGTGGTGCAGGGGTAACACTAGATAGGACACATTAGGCATTTTAGGTACACGAGTACCACATCGGGTGACAACCAAAGAGACAGTTTTATTACAGTAGACAGTAGATGAGGCATTGACCACAGGACTCACAGTGAAACCCATACAGTGTTCCCAAGAAGGCTACAGATAGTCAGGGAGATCATGGCATGCCTGAAAGGTGAATTGTCCTGAAGGGGGGCGTTCTGTGCAATTACAGCAGTGGGAGATAATCAAGTGGCTTCTGAGGGCAGCCTTGAAAGGACCTAACTTGGTGGAGTCAGCTGTGTTGGCTGGGAGGGAATTGAACCAGGTGGGAGCTCTGTAGCTGAAGGATCTCTGGGCCATATAGGTCCTTACCCTTGGGACAGTAAGTGAAGTCTTGACTGTACTGCGGGTGAATACTGAGAGGGAGGCCCGCTGGAGGGAGGTAGAGCTCCCAGAGGGGGAGAGTCCTAGAAGGGTCTTTTTCACAAGAAGGCAGGTTTGGAAGTGAAACCTTTCTTCTAGATTGAGAAAGTTGGTGGAGGAATACAGCAGACAAGTGTGGGTGTAGCTTGGGGCACCAGTCAGAAGCCTGCAGGCCCTGTTTATGGAGAGCTGGATTTTAGCAAGGGCAATATTGTCGGCGGCAGCATAGATGGGCAGCCCATAGTCTACTAGCAACAGGACAGAGGAGGTGATTGCTTATCTGAGCCTCTAGGGGGAGGCAGTCCCTATGGTGGTATAATAGTCCAATCCTGACATAGGTGGCAGCAGAAAGGGCGCTGATGTGGGAATGAAGGAAGGGGCCGAATCAAAGGTGATACCCAGGTACTTGAAGGAAACCTGTTCAATGGGGTGTAGTGTGTTAGGTAGGATCACGAGGGGGCACTACTGGCTTTGCTTTGGCAATGTGAGAAGAGCATAGCCTTGGTCTTTTTTAGGTTCAGGACCAGTCTTTGGGTGGCAAACCAATGTTCAGCTTTATGAAATGCATGTTGGAGGGTGGTCTGGAGTGTGGTAGGGTTGGAATCTGAAGCAAAAAGCACTGTGTCATCCACATAGAGGAGGATCTTGCTAGAGCAGGCAGTTGGGAGTGAGTTAAGATAGAGGCTGAAGAGGAGGGGGCCAAGAAAAAAGCCCTGGGGCACACCAGAGCAGACAGGTCGTGTGTCAGATAAGGTGCTGTTTATATTTACGCATTGTGCTCTGACAGAGAGGTAGCTGGTGAACCAAACAAGGGGACTGGGGGAGAATCCAAGGCATCTGAGGGAGTCAAGCAGGAGGGGGTGGCAAACCGTATCAAAGGCCTTGGAGAGGTCAATGAACATGGCCCTGGTGGCGTTGCCAGTGTCCAGGGCAGAGTGCAGAAAGTTAGAGAATTTGAATAGGGCGGTTGTCATGCTGTGACCAGCACAAAAGCCATGCTGCTGAGGGAACAGGATATTGTGCTTGGCCAGGTATTCAGTGAGTTGGTTGGCTACTATTTTTTCCAGGGCCTTAGAAATTGGGGGGAGGATGGAGATAGGTCAGTAGTTACCAGGGGTGGACCGATCATCATTCTTTAGGATGGGAGTGATGATGGCAGTTTTCCAGGTGCTGGGAAACTTCCCCAGGCACAGAGAGCAGTTAAGCAGTTCAGTCAGGGGGACTAGACTAGCATCCATAGCCAGATGAAGGAGCCTAGTGTCCAAAGAGTTGGTGCCAGGGCTATTACTATTGATGGCTTTTTGACTAAAGGGTCTGGCCTCCAGTGGGGAAATGGCATGTAGGTAGAATGGTGGGCGATTGAGTGTGGGCGGCGGCAACACTGGGACAGGGTCAAAGAAATTACTGGGTAGGACAGAACTTAGATCTGAGAAGGTATGGTTTAGGCAGTCTGCAATGCCATGGGGGGTCAGAACAGACAGTGCCATTAATGGAGAGTTGTGAAAGGGGAGGACAGCAGGATTTCCCATTCAGCTCTTTTTTGTTATTCTAAAAATTTCTAGCCAATCCCCAGGAAGAGGCAAGAGTGGACTGGTAGTACTGGGCTTTGGCCTGCCAAATGGCCCAGGTGCACTTGTTTTGCTCTGCGTTATATGCTTGCCTGTCTGCTGGCTTGCCAGATTCCATGGCAATGTGCCAGAGATTGTCTCTCAATTTAAGTTTGAGGAAAAGGAGAGGGTGACCCAAGGTGCGTCTGGCTTTTTGGTGCGTGTTCTAGAGTAGGGGGGCAAAGATATCAGAGGCTGTGTTAAAGGCATGTGTGGAAAAAGTCCAGGGCCTCATCTATGGATGGTGCAAGTCTGATGGGGGCCCAGTCCAGCTGTGCAAGGTATAGTTTAAGGCAATGAAAGCCACCAGGGAGGAGGCGTCAGCGTTGGATGGTTCATGGTGTTGGTTTACTGTTGGTAGCGGACCAGGAGAATATGACTGGGGAGTGGTCACTAAGTGAGTTGGGAAGGACACTGATATCTAGCACCTTCTGGGGACGGTTGGTAATAATGATGTCCAGGAGGGTACTGATACCAGTAGAGGGGTTCAATCTGATAGGGCTGGTGACAAGCTGAGACATGTCAAGGGCAGCAAAGGTATCTCTGGTTTGGGAGTCAGTGTCAGAGAGCCAGTTGATGTTTAGGTTTCCAACAATTATCTGGCCCGCTTTGAGTGGTAAACCAGTGAGATAGTATGTGACTGAATAGCAAGGTCTTGCTCTCTGGGTGGCATATAGGCAACAGTAAAAAAAGAGTGGGCCTTTGGCGAGGTTGGGGGAGATTTTTAGTGTAAGGGCCAATAGAGGGAGGGAAGTTGAAGCCAGGGAGATGGAGGGGATATGCTATGAGGGAGGTGTAGGAATTAGGGTATTAGAGCTAGGTAGTAGAGTTGCTGGGTAGGTAGGAGTGTCAGAGAGAAGTAGAGTACAGTGAGGTTAAGAGAGGTTAGGGTGGCAGAACAAGTAAATTCCCTCTAGTGTATGGTGAGTATAAATAATACAAGTGTCTTTCTCCCCTTGCCCTGGCACATACTATTATTTCAGACATCCCCCACCCCCCCAAAAAAAAAAAAACACAACACAAACACTGTGGTGGCAGTTTTAAGTTTAATCATTCAAAAAAAAGAAAGTTACAGAAAACCATGGGACTGAGTCTGAATTTCAAAGTCGTCAGTTTTTTCACTGTCTATGATGTATATGTCACCCACACACACATCACCATGGCAGTGCCAGTTTGTCAGAGACCTAGGATAGTCAGTTTCAATGTTAGTTGCATTTAAATGGTTTCTCCCCAACCAGTATATACAGTTTACAGGCTCATCACAATTTCAGACAAACTTGTGCAAACAAATGGCAGGATTCTCAACATCCTGGAGTGGCCTAGTCTTAGGCAAGCTTCTTCTTGCCCTCCTCTTCCCTTCATCCTTTCTTTTCTCTCTTCCCAACTTGTCCTCACCTAGTTCTGCCCCCTGGCAGGGATTTCAACACCCTGGAGGGGGCCAGCACTGGGAAATAACTCTTCCTTCCCTCCCCCTTCCCCTCCATCCTCTCTACCTAACTCGTCCTCGCTTGACTCTGCTCTCTGGCAGGGTTCTCGGCATCCTGATGAGGCCAAGTCTTAGGCATGTTTCTTCCACCCCTCCTCCACTTTACAATCCCCTCTACTATCTCTACCCAACTTGTCCTTGCCTACTCCTACTCCTTACTCTATATGTACTCACCTCATTCTGCCACTGGCAGCTGTCTCTGCACTCTGAAGGGGCCAGTTCCAGGTATGACTCATCCTTCACTTCCCTATGCCTACCCCACCTCTCTTCTGCCCCCCCCATCTCCCTGCACTTAATCAAAGGAATTAGTTCACTTGAGATAATAATTTGCACTTTTTGTTCTGTCTGAGGTGCTCCTAGATTGCACTAGCACTGTTAACTTGCTCTGCACAACTGATTTTTCTTTCTTATTTTGTTTGCTCACTTTTCTCCAGTAATATTCCCCCCATCTTTATCCTCTCCTTCCCCCAGCTTGTTTCCCCTGTCTACCTCTCTACCCTCATTGATGTCCCCAAACTGGACCTCATTTATTCAATAATTGCTAAATAATCTGCCTCTTAACCATAATCCATTCCTGCAAGGAGTTGGCTCCAAGGCTACATGAAATTTCTGTACTATGTTCCTCAGATATATCACTTGTAATTATATTCATATTCCACAGGTATGATAAATTTAATGGTATGTTATGTTACAAATGGGACTGTATGATTATTTATATTTTTTAGCTGTATATTTTGTTACAAATGAGATTGAATAATTTCTCTGATCTGATAAATGTTAAACTGTATGTCTAATTCTTCATCCAACTGTACCCCAGTCACACCGGAGATGAGCAACTTGTTGTTCAGTGTGCCTTCCTGGTGAAACATTTCAATAAATAAATAAAACACTAAATTATCCAAAATGTTTAACAAACATGTCTTACCTGATCCTTGTGAGCTTTCTGAGTAAATGCTGGCAATGAGAGCATGTACTGGGGTCTCTTTTCACCCGTTGAAAGGTGGTTTCAAGCAGGAACACAAGCACCAGCCTCGGATGTATTCAGAGTTTCAATACTGTTGATCTGACATCAATTCGATGGTATTATGGCTTATTGAGGTCAGACCAGTGCTATTATGGATTTGTTTGTACACTTATTTCCTGTGAAAAAATAACTTACCCACACATTACTGCTTAATTACCAAATGTTATCCTTTTGCAATACTTTGGCTGTATTATTTTATTTTTTATGTTTTGCTAGAAATGTCAACTCATGCTCAGACTGTACCAGTGAGGTTGCATTGCCCGTAGGATCTGGTTTAGCTTCCCCATCAGCTTCTTCTCCTCCTCTCTCTTCCCACAAATCTTTACTCTGTTATCACACTTTTCATGTCTCTACTGTACTTGACTCTTTCTTACTCCTTCTCCCTCTACCCCTCTTGCCTCACCCCCACCACCACAAAGCCCCAGCATCTCAATGTACTGTCGGTGAACATCTTTTCCCAACTATTATTTTTTTGTTTATTCCCAACCTAGCATATCAGAGTTTTTTTTTTTTTCCTATCTTTTTAAATTAGCCTCCTACTATAGACTTTATAACTGTACTCAACAGATTTATGTGGAACAGCTTAAATTCACTACTATACAGCAGTGTCAATGGCTCAGTGGGTTGCATGCCTGTCTCTGGGCCAGAAGATTGGAAGGCTGTGGGTTCTTGTCCCATACCTGATACTCAGGCTAAAACCTAATATTCTCTTTTATACCAATAATATACCAATTCTGGGTGCTGCTAATACTATATATCTAAACTCTAGAGAATGTGTGTTTAACAGAACAACCACTAGTATCATCAACCTCAGTTTTTTTGCAACAGTTTTATATATGATATATACCATTAAGTATGCTGTTTAGAATATGTTGGTAAAATCAACAGGTTTAAAAAAATGTTTTTAAAAGTATTTTGCATTGTTGTTATATATCATTATATGGAAATGGTAGCAGCATGATACACTGGCATTAGATAAATTAGTATAATTAAAAAGTCGTGTGTGTGTGTGTGTGTGTGTGTGTGTGTATGTATATGTAATATATATTATATAGATATTCTCACACACGTATTTATTCATTCTCAGATTACAATACCTTTGAGCACATAACAGCTCTTTGACAAAGGTTCCACATCAGTGGGAAGGGTGACAGACATACAACAGATGGTATTACATAAAAATATTGACAAGAAAGTATTTAAAATGACAATTATTACATTAATATTGCAACTAAAATTAAAACTATGAATTGGTAGGAAATTAAAAATAACCTAATTAAAGGAGGCAGCCCAAGGTGCTTTGTCAAGTAGGTATAGTTAGATTTGGGTGAACAAAATTTAGGTAAGTGAAGATAAACAGTGGAAAGAAGGTGGAGGGTGAGAGGGGTGGGGTGAATTGAAGGAAGGATTGGGGAAGGAGGCAGGAAATAAGGCAGAGTCATTAGGGTGAAAGTGATCATTCGCAGAGAAAAGGGGAGACGTAGGTGCACAAGGATATGTCAATATTGCTGAGGTAGTGTTATATCAGTTGAAAGCTGTCGGCTGTAAGATGCTGATGAACAGTGCCTTTAAATGGTTCCAGTTTTGGTAAGGAAGAGATATCTCTGGGCAGCGCATTGAACCATAGTGGTGCTCTATATGCAAACAGCCGTTGCCCTTGTAGTCTGGCATCTTAGGACAGAGAAGAGTTGGTTGAATGAGCTACGCATGCTGTGAGCTGCAAGGTGGGTTGAGTAAGTTTATGACACCAGAAGGCAGGAGCCTGAGAAGGCCTTTTTAGTTAGCAAGCAGTTTGATGGTGAATCCTCCCATTTAGCTGAAGCCAACCTGTTTGCGCATACAGTTCACATGTGTGGGTAAGGCGTGCTGCTCCAGTAAGAAGTCGGCATGCTTTATTGAGTACCAGTGATATTCTGCAGAGGGTAGTGGTGGTAGCTGAGCCATAGATAACCAGACCATAGTCAACAATGGATACTGTGGAGCTATAGATAGCTAGTATAAGTGCTTCAGGCGTTAGATTGTGTTTCTGTCTATGGAGTAACCCTATCTTGATATTGGGAGACCTGGCAACATTCTCAACATGCTGGGCATATGATAGTGAGCTATCCATGGTTACCCCTAGATAATTGAAATATTGAATTTGTTCAAGCAGGGCACCAGAGGAGTTCCTGATGGTTAGGGCACTGGATCTGTGTTTGCTGCAAGCACTACTGAACAAATGCGGTTGCCCTTAAAGGACAACCTAAATTGTCAGGGAGATTCCTGGAAAAAGAGGCACAGGGGTGGGGGGGTATACTAGTCTAGGAGCAGGTCCAGAGGAGGGGTGGTGGGATGGTAAAAAGGAGGGATAGGAGGGAGGGCTCAGGTAAGAGGGGAGGAGCCATGATGTCATACCTGCCATGACAAATACGATAAGTCAGGTAAAAACAGGTGAGGATTGGACAGGAGAGGAAGTGGGGGTGGTTTGGGGGGGTATTTAGGAGCCAGCAGAGGAGGGTGTCTCTCTCTTTTTGCTGGATTTTGAAAATAACACCCACCCACCCTGGAAGTGGTAAAAAGGGGAAAAGAGACACAGAGAGGTAAAAGGGGAAGGGACACCAGGTCACTGAAAAATGGTGACAGGAGAAGGGGAGTGAGCCCCTGAAACTGGGTTGGCGAAAGAGGTCAACAGAAAAGAGATGCCAGGGCAAGAATGAAGGGACAATGGGTCACTGAAAAAGGGTGACAGGAGGAGGGGAGTGAGCCCCAACCGAGGAGGGTTGGTGAAAGAGGCCAACAGAAAAAAGAGATGCCTGGGTAAGCGGGACTAGCAGGGGCAGGGTTGTCGAAGGGGGACATAAAAGGCACATGTTGCCAGACGAGGGGCAAAAAGGAGAAAAAGCAAGGTGACAAAGAATGGATTGCTGAAAGAGGGCAACAGGTCAAAAGGGAAGGGACAAGGAAGCCAAAAGAGGGCAACAATTAAGGAAGGGCATGGGTGCAAGACAAAAGTGGCCAAAAAGAGGGTACAGGATGGAGAAGTAGAAGGATTCTCCAGAGGGAAGCTGGGCAAGAGAAGGTACATTTTCAAGAAAATGAAAATAAATGGGGGGTTGGAAAAGGGGGGTGCCATGTAAGATCCATGGGCTGGGCACAGATGCCTAGACATGGAGGCAAGCAAAAAAGTACGAGTAAGGAAGTATTAATATGAGGGCAAGTTGCCATCGGCAGCCGGGAAAAGGGAGGGTAGCAAGGGGAATAGGAGAAGGGGTATTGGGCTTTCAAGCATCCAGACCCCAAGAAGACGAAGGACATCAGACAGTTTTCCAGGAAAAGAAGATCAAGGGGTATCGGGCTTTAAAACGTCTGGAACCCGAGAAGACAACCGGAGAAAAATTGACAAAAACTAGTGAAATATGTGATTTACCAAAATATAAAGGTTGGACTGTATGATGAATGTATAATGGATAACTTTTGAAAAATGAAGGAATGTTGTAAAATGTAAAGTTAAAATGAAAAGAAAAGCATTGTATGATATGTATAATAAATTAATTGCCAGTTGAGCACCCACTAACAGCTGTCTGTGCATTTTGTTTTTCCAAGGAATCTCCCTCTAACAACATGACTTTTTTGTTTTTTTGTAGTTCAGAATCAGCTTGTGTTTCCTGAACCAGTCCTCCACTTCCTCAAAGCTGAGTTGAAGTGGGTGTTCCAGTGGCTCAGGGTCAGTGTTGCTAGTGTATATGACTGTATCATCCACATAGAGGAGGATCTGCTGGTGACAGGAGCGAGGGAGATTAAGAAAGATGCTTAAGAGAAGTGGACCCAGTATGGAGCCCTGTGGTACTCCAGAGCAGACATGTTGATGGTTAGAGGTGACATTAGCTATCTTCACCCATTTGGAGTGGCTACAAGATAGCTTTTGAACCAGGATACGATTCGCCGAGAGGCCAATTGAGGACAAGGTTTGAGGCTAGAGCGTGGTTCACTGTATCAAAGGCCTTTGTGAGGTCTTTGAAGGCCGCATCCACCAATCTACCTTGATCCAGAGATTGGTGAATGAAACTAGTGAATTCTAGCAGTGCTGGGGTAATGCTATGTTGCTTTCTGAATCCATGCTGCTGGGGGCACTGGATCGAGTATTTTTCCATATACTCCACCAGCTGATCCGCAACTATGCGTTCAAGTGCCTTAGACAGAGGTGGAAGTATAAAGTTAGGTCTATAGTTTGTTTATATAGTGCGGTCTCCACTTTTGTGAACGGGGTAACAAGGGCTGACTTCCAGATTTGGGGGATTTGTGCCAGTCTCAGTGAGAAGTTTAGAATCTTTGCAATGGGCACCAGTATTTCTTTAATGGCAAGGGCAACTAATTTAAGGTCTAAGGTATTACCACTATGCCTTGACTTCCCGAGTAGTTTTATTAGGTATTTCCTGACCATATGCAGTGGGACCTCTTTGAAGTAGAAAGGAGATGGTGCAGGAAGCAAATCATCTGCCCGCTGTTCAGTGTCTTCAGTGATATCCTTGAAGAAATCTGGGAGGACACTGCCCAGGTCAGTGAATGTGTTATTAAAAGTATTGGCTATGGTCAATGAGTCAAGGGTGGAGGATCCATTATTATTTAGCATGGTGAGTGCAACCTTAGT
Organism: Neoceratodus forsteri; assembly: GCA_016271365.2. Taxonomy (NCBI): domain Eukaryota; kingdom Metazoa; phylum Chordata; order Ceratodontiformes; family Ceratodontidae; genus Neoceratodus; species Neoceratodus forsteri. Next base: position 130,312,395 of record CM028137.1, on the reverse strand, counting down.
ATCTTTACCTGTTACATCTTTTATATTGTTTCAAAAGTTCTTACTATCACCTCAAGTGTTAGTAAGCTGTTCCCTACGGAACTTGTTTTTTTCAATGTGAATGCACTTATTCCTAGCAGTTTTATATTCTTGTATATCTGCATACTTGCCAGTAGCCTTTGCACTACACAAGAGGTGATCTCTGTGCTTCATCTGACTAATGAGGTTGGTGGATAACCAGGGATTGAGGCTGCCTTGGATTTTCATCTTTTTCAAGGGGGCATGGATATTGCAAGCTTCATTAAAGTGCGTGATGAAGTGGTCCAGAGCTATATTTATATCCTTTGTGGCATGAAGTAATGACTAGTCAATGCTACGGAGGTATTGTTTCGGGGGTTGCAGATGTCCTCACTTTCATACCCTGCTGAAAATTGTTTTGGGGGCAGTTTATTGAATTTATTTGACCAGTTACTGGTAACAGGGGAGTGGTTGCTTAAAGTGTCAGGGGGAACATTCATGTTTGTGATACGATCTGGATCCTGTCGAAGGGTACTCGTACCTGTCTTATAATTAGCCCTAGTAATTGACGGAACAAGCTAGGTAAGGTTGAGTGCGGAGATTGCATCCTTAAAGAAACCTACTTCAGGGGAATGCCAGTTGAAATTGAAATCATCCATAATTATCATCTCAGCATTATGGGGCAGGTTCATAATGTACTCCATCAAGCTATGTAAGCCTTTGAATTGGTCCTTAGGTGGTATGTAGATGGACACAATTGTTGGAGCTTTATTGTAGGCCCCAAGTGGAACATAGATAGCTACCACCTGGGTGACATTGCCTAGGCTGTCCATAGGTAATGTATGTCCCATGAGTGCATCCTTGATGTATATGGCACAGCCACCCCCTCGTTTTGTGAGTCTGTCCTGTTTACAGATGGTGTAACCAGGTATACCAACAGCTGAGTCGGGGATCTTTGTGGAAAGCCACGTTTCCACTATGGACAGGATGTCATGATTTTGCTGCATGACCCAAGCTTGGAGTCTATCTATCTTACATGACAGGCTGCAGATATTGATAGACGCCAACGTAATTGAACCAGTCTTGTTTGTGTTGCTAAGTGAAGCAGATCTTGCTGGGCCAGGGTTAGGGTGCACATTTCCAGACAGTAACAACATCATTAGTACGAGTCTAAGCATGAAACCTTTCACTAGTTTGAAATTCAATTTGTGTGACTGACATGAGTTTGAGCTCTTTCTTCTTTTTGTGTGCATCACATTAAGGCTAAGTGGTAATGACAGTGGCAAGCAGGGCACAAATTTCCTGATGGACTGCAGCTGCACCAGGAGCCAACGAAGAGTCCACAAGACTTTGAGAAGTGTATAACAGATTACTGGTTACAAGGTCATAGCGGATGTTGTGTAGGAAGGTAGCTCCTTGCTGCTGTTGTTGCATAGGTTCTTGTGGTATACCTTGGCTGAACACAGCAATTAAGAGAAGTATTTCTAGGGTGGTGTGAAGAAAATCCATTGCTTTTGGTAGCATGATAGGGTTGTGAGGCATCCAAATCCCACAGCGCTTGAAAGTGATGTTAGCAAGGGAAGTGAGGCAGGGATTACAGTAGAAAACTAATGAGGCCCTCTAGTGGTAGGTGCATATAATCTACCAATGGAAAACCAGAGGGGGGGTTAGCAGAGGAGGGCAATCAAATGTGCAGTTGGGTAGAATAGGTGGGAATAGGGGGGTGGGATAGCAGGGGAAGAGCAAAAAGAGCTTTCATAAGGCAGAGGTAGAAAGAGGGAAGTTTAACAACACATTTTTGGTTTAAACAGCAATTACTAAACTGTTTTATCAATGTTATTTTTGCTTGCCAGGCACCTACAGTACTGTGAGGATATCATGATATTCTCACTGTAGGTGGATGGCAAAGCAAATGTTCTCACTGCATATCCTTCAAAATAGAAGACTGACATTGTTTCATTTCAGGACTTGATTTCTCAGATATTTCTGCTTACAAAACTTTAACTATAACTTGTTGGATACAGCTGCTCATCAAACCATTTTACCACACAAGCCCGTGCCTCTGCATATATTAGATATGGCATAGGATGCAATAAAAATGTGGCAGATATTGTACTAGAGATTCATGACCTCTGTGGCTTCACCACTCATGATGTCATAGGTTCATGGACCACTTGTAATGTATCAGGCACATTTCTTACTAGGCTCACGTCATGACCCTTCTATATGATCTTCGCTGACTTCAAGCTTTCATTTAAACAAATTAAGTTCCTAGTTGCAACTGTTTGGAAGTTAGCACATTTCAAAGAAATTTATCTTTTGAAACTGTTCAGAACTTCATGTCTTTGTTAAAAGCTTGGAGTCAAAGTAACATGACTAGATAATAACGATTGTTTGCGTGTGTCAGTACATGTCTATACATGTCAGTATCATATATTGGTAAAAATAAGATTCAGAAAAGGTTTTCAAACCATTTTGTGTTTTTTTTTTTTTTTTTTTTTTAATATATCAATATATGAAAGTTGCAGCAAAAGGCTATATTGATATGTTAACTTAACTTACTGTACTCCAAGCTTTCCTTTAAATGAAAAATAATTACGTTCCTGGCCCTAACAGTTTCAAAGTTAACCCATCCTAAATACATTATCTTTTGAAAGGTAAAACCTTTGAACTGTTACAGCTAGAAATGTAATTATTTTAAATGAAAACATGGAGTCAGATATATAACTTGATATATGAACTCACATGCATGAGTCGGCACATGAACCCCATCAGTGCAAGATAACACTCGCTGTAAAAAAAAAAAAAAAAAATAGAAGCTGGATGCAGGCAGATACAATCCAAATACCTTTATTCTGGGTTAAAATAAATCCAAAGAGGTAGCAAAGTGCAGTTATACAATGGCAAGAAAGAATCCTGGACTCTGATTGGTCAGTCTTGGGTTGGACCCGTGATATTACCCCAGTACAACATCACGGGTCTAGTTTCAGCACTGTGAACCTCTTGATGATTGTTTGCATTTCATTGATTGTTTGCATCTTCTCTTAAGAAACAAAAGTATTTTTCCATACTAACAAAAACATCTTTAAAATGATTTTTTTTATTTTGTGTAATAATGAGCCATTGTATAATAGCATACATGTGATATCTCCCTCTTTTTGCAGGAGATTCCTGTGTTTTTTTTTTTTGTTTTTTTTTTGACTGAACTCCCTCCTCCCTCCCAGGAAACAAAATCTCATGCTTAATAAATTCTGTCCAAAATATCCATTCATGTGTTGTTTTTTTTTTTTTTTTTTTTGGGTCCGATAAAGACACATAAAAGTAAACTAGCAATGAACAATGTAAGGGATAACTTTGTACAAACTAGTTGTTGATTCTTTTCAGTGCTTATTCTTGTCAAAATTAAATATATTAAATGTTTTTAAATACTTTATTCTTATTTTTTGACTCCATTTAAGGATAAACTCATGGTGTTACAGCATCTCTCTACTAGCAGGTCAATCTCCCTACTAATTTGACCCAAATCTCCCTCTTAAGCAAGCTGGACATATCACATGTATGTAGTAGCAATAATGCCCTCCAGGGTGTGTGTCGTGTTGTGATAACATCATGCCTCGGGTATTAGATGCACTCGGCCTGCAGCCTTGTATCCAGCCACTTGAGGCGTGATGTTATCCCAGCATGATGCACAACCTGTCGGGTATTATTGCTTAAGCGAGTAACAGCCCCACAATGGTGGCCCCCTCCCCTAGAAGCAAGTCTCACATCAAATGTTTTCACACTCTAGCACTTTCTCATGCCTGCATCCAGATTTTTTTTTTGCAGTGAATATTATCCTGGATGGATGAGGTTCAAGTGCCAACTCCTGCATGTGAGTACATACTTTACCTTATTGTTGGCACTGACCTTACTGCATGCTAGCTGCCTACTGTTTTGTAACTAGATACATGGGAATAGGTCATAATGGCATAATTTGCATGTGTTGATGCATGTTAATATATGTCAATACATGTTTCATTTTCTGAAGTAATAGACTAAGGCCCAGATATTCAAAAGGGTTGCGGCATGCGCAACAGGGGTTGCGCCATCGCCAGAAGTCCAAAATGCGCCCATTCTGCGATATTCAGCAGGAGGCAGTTAGCCACTGGCACCAGGTTGCGCTAGAGAGCAATGCAAATGAATGCATGCTCAACAGGAGGGGAGGATCCATGCATAACCTGCGCAACCCGATATTCAGTTGGTTGCGCAGAGTAGTATGCATCTAATGCACGCCCATTGGCTGTAGCTCTGCACCACTGGGCGGCAGCCTCACCGGACAGTCAGTCGGCGGGCGCGGGCAGCAGGCGGGTGGGATGTCGCCGCTGGCCGCGGGGAGCGGGTGGAGGGGCTTCGTGGTGGGTGGGGGACAGTAGACACCAGGGAGATGTTTGGGGGTTCGTTCTGACATTCTGCCCGCGATCGGGCTTTACGGTCCATTGGACCACCAGGGAGTTATTCGGTTGGGGAGGGTTACATTCTGCCCGCGATCCGCGATCGGGCACTGGGGGTTTATGCAGGTTCTGCCCGCGATCGGGCACTGGGTGATGTGTGGGGATGACATGTACGGATTCTGCCCGCGATCGGGCTATGGGTGATGTGTGTGGGGGCTTATATGTACGGATTCTGCCCGCGATCGGGCTATGGGTGATGGTAGGGGGTCATGTAACTGTGATGCCCGTCGATCGGAAGGTTGTGGCGTCGGTCCTCGACGGCTGCTGCCTGGCAGGGTAGCCAGGAGCAAGTCCTCGGGATCGGGCGCACCTACATGCAAATGGCATGCAAATAGGGCTACAAAGAGATGCAAATGGCCCCCAAGACTTGCATAAATTATGGCCCCATTTGCATGTCACCTTGAATATCGGAAATTTTGCGCATGGCGCAATGGTACTTGCGCCACCGCAAGTTGAATGCTCAACTCTGGCAACTTGCGGTAGTGCAAGTTCCACTGCGCCATGCACAAGTGCTGTGGCTCGGGGCGATATTCAAAGGAGTTGCTCAACAGCGCAACTCCTTTGAATATCACCCCGGCCACACCCCTGCGCAACTATTTTGAGCAGCGCAGGGGCTTGCGCCTCAGACTGGCGCAGTTTGAATATCTGGGCCTAAGAAATTATATATTGCTATCATCATGTATCCTTATATAATCTTATACTTTATCACCATATATTGATAAACTTTTTATATATCAATATGTGATGTTTTTGTAGTTTCCAAATTTTGATATATGAAAATGTATGAGGGCTTTAAAAAAAAAAAATTGTAGAGCCAAAGTGTGACAGAGCTGAGTTTAGACCCTGTCCCATATGTTGTATAGAGAGAGAGTTAAAAGCAAGGATCTATTTTTCTGCCACTTGTCTGGCTCTTGCCTGTCTGATTGTGCAATCAAATTTTCCTTGTGCCTAGCAATTGGCCACTTTAGTCCCACAGTTTTCCCCCGTTAACATTCTTTTTTCACTTGCTGATTCTATTCTATTCTATTCTATTCTATTCTATTCTTTCCTTCCTTCTTTCCTTCTTTCCTTCTTTCTTTCTTCCCTTCTTCCCTTGTGTCTAAAAATATGTCAATCTTTATGAGGAACTGAGATCCCATAGTTTGCAAATGTATGTAATGATATTGTTGAATAAGGGAAATTTTTTTAACCAGGAAAGGCACACTAAGCCAGAGCTTGCTGCTAAGTGTGACCTCTGAGCACAAGGAAGTTAAATAACTTGATGAGGGTCACACAGTATGCAAGCGGGGGATGATGAAATTCAAAACTAGGTCCCCAGGTTTGCAGCTCAGTGCCCTTAGCCACTGTGCTATACTGCCTCTAGTACAGCATAGTAATGATTACAAACAGCTATTTGGGTTTATCTGAAATGCAGTGGGTTAATCTTGAAGTGCATTTTGGTCTCCACAAGCTTGTTGACAGAGTTGTCAGCAGGAAACCAGCTCTGGACAGGATGTCTTAATTGGTTGCACCTCTTAAGTAGACCAATGTAGTCTTCAGGTTGCTCACAGGAAAGAAATTGAAAAAGTTAATACATTTTGTGGAACACAGGTGATGCAATTTACAAGAACAGAATGCAGAATGTAGTTGCCAAGGAAAAAACATCTTCTAAAAAGAGAGCAATATTTTTCTTTAGATATAGAAAGGAGATTTTAAAGAGACTCTGATGAAGGACTTCTGTTTTGTTTGAACTGCCTGTATCAAGAGCTATCCTGCAGTTTTATTTTTTTTATTTTATTATTGATAATAAAATGCTACTTGCAAATTTCATAACTTCTCCTGGTTTGCCTACGCTTCTTGCTCTATGACTCAACAACAGTTGGTGTCAGGCAATGAGAGATTTATGCCATGCATTTTCCAAGTCAAGATTATTGTCCGTGGGTAAGGGAGCATAGAATAAAGGCATGGATCCTGTAGCAGCAATCCCAGGAGTGATTACTAGAAGAATGTCAGCCAAACTAGAAGCAGAAAGAAAAGTCCAGACTGGAAAAGCCACCGATACACCTACAAGCAGTTATCTAATCTATCAAAATTCAGATCTGACCATTAATCCTACCAAGTTCACATTAAGCTTGCAGGAAACAAGATATTTGGGTTATATTTTGGGAAAAAGAGAAGTTAACCCAGATATTTCCTGGATGGAAATTGTAGCTATCAGTACTATTCCTAAAACAAGTAAACATGGGTAAGTTGTAGGCCTGGTTGGTTACTTGTTGGAGAATTGATCCCAACATTGCCCAGTTAGCTACTCCCTTCCCTGAACTCCCCAAAAAACAGTACCCAAATAATATGAAATGGTCCCCAGAGTGTGGTGCGGCTTTTTGGGCCATCAAGGTTGTATTATGTTCATCCCCTGTTTTGAGAGATCCAGACTTGGAGAAACAATTTCTGTTATACACAGATACATCAGAGGTAGGCCTAGGTACAGTCTTGAGTCAGAATGTAAATGGGAAAGAACATCCCATGAAATTGCAAGACATAGAGAAAAAATACTCCACTACTGAAAAATAATGCCTTGCTGTGAAATGGGCAATGGAATCCTTAAGTTTTATTTGCTAGGAGCTGACCTTGTACATATAATAGATCACAGTCCTCTATGTTGGCTTAATCAAATGAAGGATACAAATCCCAGAATCACAAGGTGGTGGTACCGGGCACTACAGCCATTTAAATTCAAAGTAATGCACAAATCCAGAAAAGAGAATACCAGTGCTGATTTTCTGTCACAATGTGGTCCAGCAATTGAGAATTCAGAAGGTTGGAAAAAAAAATATGTGTGCTTCACTGAAATGCTTGCTGTAAAAGGTGTCGTGAAAAAAAGGCATACTGCATATGTAAAGAACTGTAAATGTTATGTGGTAATATTAAAAGAGAACTAAAAGAAGGTGCTGGAAACCTGTTTTTTAAAGAAAAGAAAAAAAAAAACAGGTCCCCTCTTAAAAAGGAGTATCTGTGACAGGGTTTGGGTAGGACCCTGTCATTTTAAACATAGAGGCCCAGATATTCAAAAGGGCTGTGCCCTGGCATGATATTCAAAAGGGAAAAGTGTGCTGCACAAATCCTGATGCGCCAGAGTGCATCAGTAATGTATGCAGGCACAGGTAGGGGGGATGTGCCCATGCATAACCTGCACAGCCCGATATTCAGCCCGGGATGTGCAGAGCCATGCATGCACAACCCCTACTTGTGCCTGCACAAAGTTAAGCCAAAAAAAAAGGAACAAATAATGGTCACCCACAGGTGAGCTGCCGCATTGCAGGGAGCAACACAGCAGCTGCCACCTGTGGGTGGCCACCCGAGTTCCTGCCGCAATTGGTGGTGCCCCCCATGCCCCATCATGGGCATCTGTTTAAATAAACCCCCCAATATCCCTGGTGGTCCAGTGGACCGCTATGTGCCCAATCGCGGGCATGTGTAATAACACAAAAGAAATCCTCGTCCAATAGCCCTGGTGGTCCAGTGGACAGCTATGTGCCCAATCACAGGCTTGTGTAATAATACAAAAGAAATCCTCATCCAATAGCCCTGGTGGTCCAGTGGACTGATTGCTGCCCAATTGTGGGCATCTGTTGGAATACCCCCCCGGCCAATATCCCTGGTGGTCCAGTGGACCGCACTCTGCCCGATTGTGGGCATCTGTACAACATACAATGTCCTATTACCCTGGTGGTCTAGGGTACCCACCCACCCACTGAACCCCACCACCCTGCTCCCCCCGGTCAGCCAGCGGGTGGCAGCACCCACCCGCCTGCTGCCCCACCACCCACCGACTGGCACCTGGTAGGGCTGCACACCCATTGGTTCACAGTGTGAGCCAATGGGCATGCAGCCCATACCACACTACACATTCCAGATTGGCTCATGCTGTGAACTAATGGGCGTGCAGCCCTACCGAGGTGTCAGTTGGAGGTGCAGAGTGGCAGGCGGGTGGGGTGCTGCCACCTGCCGGCTGACCGGGGGGAGCGGGGTGGTGGGGCTCATTGGGCAGGTGGGGAGGGTGGTACCCTAGACCACCAGGGTAATAGGACGTTGTACAGATGCCCGTGATTGGGTAGAGTCCGGTTCACTGGACCACCAGGGATATTGGCTAGGGGGGTATTCCAACAGATGCCTGTGATTGGGCAGAAATTGGTCCACTGGACCACCAGGGCTATTGGATGAGGATTTCTGTTGTATTATTACACATGCCCACGATCGGGCACATAGCGGTCCACTGGACCACCAGGGATATTGGACAAGGATTTCTTTTTTTAGACAAATGCCCATGATGGGGCTGCAGGGGGCATTGGTCCCCGATGGCTGCTGCCTGGCTGGGCACCAGATGCAAGTCATCAGGGATCAGCACACCTGCATACTAATGGGATGCAAATGGGGCCACAATGACATGCAAATGGCCCCATGTGCACCTTGCATAAATTATGGCCCCATTTGCATGTCCCCTTTTGAATATCGCAGGTGCTGTGAATGGCACAATGGCACTTGCGCTAGTGCATCTCCATGCTCCACTCTGGCCACTTGTGCTGGCACAATGCCACTGCGCCATGCACAGTGGGGGTGGCCAGGATGCACTGTTCAAAGCTGCTGAGCCATAGCACAGCTCCATTGAATATCGCGCAGGCCACACCCCTGCGCAGCCAAGTTGAGCTGTGCCCAGGCTTGCGCCACAGCCTGGCGTAGTTTGAATATCCAAGCCAGAGAGTTAAAATCAAGGATCTGTGTTTCTCCTCTTCTAGTCTGCCACTTGTCTGACTCTTGCCTTTCTGATTGTGCAATCAACTTTTTCTTTTGGCACCTAGGAATTGGTCACTCTGATGGTCCCACAATTTTCCCCTGTTGGCTCCATTTCTTCACTTTCTGTCTTTCTTCCTGTCTTCCCTTGGTTAAAAAATATATATGTCAATCTTTATGGTACACATGGATCCCCTACTTTGCAAATGTATATGTTTATATTGTTAAAATGATTACAAACAGCTATCTGGGTTTATCTGGAATGCAGGGGAGTTAACCTTGAGGTGCATTTTTGACCTCCACAAGCTTGTTAATAGAGTTGTCAGCAGGAAGACAGCTTTGGACAGGATGTCTTAATTGGTTGTGCCTGTTAAGAAGATTAATGCACTCTTCAGACTGCTCACAGGAAAGATATTGACAAAGTTAATACATTTTCTGGAACACAGGTGGTGTAATTTACATACACAGAATGCAGAATTTAATTGCCTGGGAAACATATTCTAAAAACAGAGCAGTGTTTTGTTCAGAGATGGTGAGCTACAGATTTTAAAGAGATTCTCAGATGAAGGACTTCTGTTTGTTTAAACTGCCTGTATCAAGATTTATCCTGCACAATTTTATTTTTTATTTCATTATTATTGAAAATTATGACAGGGTTGGTTGGGCCCTTTCCCATTTGTGTTCTGTAAAGAGAGTTTGAAGCTCTGGGTCTCACTGCTCTGGAAGCTAGAATTTAACAAGGTTCAGAAGCTCTGGGGCACAGTGCACTGGCAGAATCTAGAATCTGACAAGGTTCTGAAAGCTCTGGGTCACAATGGGCCAGATTCCAAAAGCGTCTGCGATCGCTGCAGGGGACTTGCGGCAGGATGTTTGATGCAAGTGCTGACTTGCGTCAAGCTTGGTATTCCAGAAGTTGCTGCCACAGGTGCCTGATGCAACAGTGTTAGACCATCTCCCAGAAGGCCCGCATGGGAAGACCATCTGGAGAAAGAGGTGGCATTCTGGGAAAATATATATGCTTCCTCCAGGGCTGGGAGAGACATAAGAGATAAATGGGTAACAGTGTAATGGTTTTGTTGCAATGCTGATGACTAAACTAATACATTGGAAAACACTGGAATTGAGAAATCAGAAAGGTTAGAGAGGAAAGAAAATAATGATATACAGGATATAAATGTTCACTGAATTGTAAGAAGTAACATGTGATATGATAATTAGTACGACAGCTGCAGATAATTAATGATAATGTGATGAGAATGAGGAAAAGTTTTGGGAAACCTGTTTTAAAAAGACAAAAAAGAAAGACCGGTTCTGCCTTAAGGGGGGAGGTATATGTGACAGGGTTGGTTGGGTCCTATTCCATTTGTGTTATGTAAAGAGAGTTTGAAACTCTGGGTCACAGTGCTCTGGAAGCTAGACTCTGACAAGATTTTGAAGCTTTGGGTCACAGTGCTCTGGTGGAAGCTAGAATCTGACAAGGTTCTGAAATTTCTGTGTCACAATATCTACACCTCCTACTGACAAGGACAGAGGCAGTCTTTTTTGAGAAGATGTATTAGAGAAAGTCTGTCTTTCTGAGAGGGGGATTTGCAGAGCCTGTCTTGCTGAGAGAGCATCTTCAGGGGGACTTGGAGACTTGAGGCTCCAGAGAGCTGGTCGATGGTAGATTTCAGTTCTGAACTCCGAAACTGGACTTTGTTTTTGGACTGCCTGTACTGAAAACCATTTGGTACATCTCTTTTGTTTATTTTCTGTTACTAATAAAACACTACTTGTAGATTTTTACAATCTCTCCTGGTCTGCTTATGATTCCTCACCCAGGCCACCATTACAATAATAACAAGCATTTGTCAATGCCGAATGTTTGCTTGCTGGCATTGGCATTGGTAGTGTAGAAGTTACAGAGCTGTGTAACCCCTTGTTACCCGGGGTTACTAGAATCCCAGTAAGACCAAGTGGTAGGCAGGGAAGGCAGCTTGTGAAACTCCAGTTAAATGGGTTTCACACTGTCTTATTCTGTTCTCGTGTCTCAGCTGAGACTGAGAGATGACATCACCAATAGAACTGTCGCGGCTGCATGCCTACATTGGAATCTGCAGCACAGGAGTTAGATAGAACGTTGGGAGTTTTCAAAGTAGTCAGTCTCCTGTTTGCTTTCAAACAGGAAGGGTCAGTTCCTGTTTACCTTCTGTAAGAGAAGGAGAGTTCCTGTTTTGCTTTCAAAGAGGAAGGAGCAGTTCCATTTTTGCCTTCAAGTGGTGGAGACCGCTGTTGGTCTCAGTGCCCCTTCCCTCCGGGGGGGGGGAGTAAAGATCCCCATGTAGATTCCAGGGGCAATCCCCTAAATTCTTCAGAAAAAAGAAGGCTGCCTATTTCAGTTTCAGTCTGTGTTTGGAAAGTGGGAAGAGTTGTGATTCGCCTGTGGGGCATCTGCAACAAAAGGGTGAGTGTTTGCTCTAACATGAGAGGGCAAAAAAAAATGTGTTTCTTCAGCCTGGGATATGTGAAGAAATCTAGGATTTGAACTACTATTTGGGAAGCCTATAGTACTAGGTCAAACAAATGGAGTAGTGTCAAAAGCTAGAGTGCTGTGTGAATTCAAGTAATATTGTAGAGGGGGTGCGACAGTTCATCCACCATTTGATCTACATTCAGAAGTTTCAGTTTTTCCAGAGAAATGGCAGGGTATGGGCTGTGGGAGCTGGAGGTGGGAACACCCCCCATCTTTAGTAACCAGGTCCACCTCTACGGTTTCTGTGATTGCTACTTGCCTCATGCGCTTGGCCAGTGATGAGGAAGTACCCAGACGTGGGTCAAATGGGAAAATCTCTCAGGAGTCGCAGACTCTAGGTGGTGTGGGGAGCCACAACAAGTGTAAAGAAAATTCTCTCTGTGAGATGGGAGTCAGAAGAAGTAAGAAGGAAATCTCTCTAGGAGTCACAGACTCTAAGTGGCATGGGGAGCCACAACAAGAAAATGGGTTCATTCTTCCAATGGACTGCCATTCAAGTGGCCGGCAGGTGAGCCGGGCCAGTCGGGCTGTGTACCCAAAGCGCGTGCAAGTCTGGGCTGTGTGCCTGGTGGATCCAGAGCCTGAAAACAGTAGAATTGGTTCATTCTTCCAGTGGACCGCCTTGTAGTCTCTAATCTGCATTACCAGTAAATGTAGCCCCATGGGGTCCGTCTATGCTTTGTTGTGTTCAGCTAGTTGTGAATAAAAGCACACTGTAAAATCCATTCCTGGTTCTGGACATTAGTTATTGCTTCTCGTGTTCGGATTTACTCAGTGCCCTGTGCTTAGTAGCCAAACCTAGGTCCCCTTGTGCCAGATAACCTCATCCTCCCCGAACCCAGGTCCCCACCAGGTATTGCTGCCAGCGCCAACAGCATGCCACCTGTCATTTTGGTAAAAGGGCAGGGGTGAGGGGTTACAGCTGCATAATAGAAATGGCAGTGAAGTATTGAACTAAAGCCAGCCCCACCACCACCCTGCAGAGAGTGACAGGCATTGGGGTGTGCCTTTGGGTCGTCAGGCATAATAGCCATGCCATTTCACCACACCCTACCCTGGAGACTCTGACAAGTGTCACGGTGTGCCTTGGGGTCTTTGGCCCTTATGCACACCCCATTCCATCAGGAAATACGGTGAGATGGGTGTGGTACAGGAGAATGGGGTGAAACTTTGGGGCCAAGGAGTCCAGGCATACCTCGATGCTCTCACTGGCTGCAGGATGTGGAATGGTATGAGCATTAAAGGCAAGAATCCCAAGTCACACCCCTGATGCCTGTCATTCTCTACAGGGTGGGGCATTATGGTTGGAAATCCTAACACCTCAGGCATTCGTTGGTATTTTCACTCCAAATTTTCAACATGTTTTTTTTTTGTGACCCCCATCTCGTGAACAGTGGCGATATTAGTTTGTTAGCTGAAAGCTCCTTATGCACAACGACTATGGCATTTAGCACCACAGGTGCAAAAACACATTCCGAACAGGATGTGAAAAATGACAGCTGTACTGTTCATGGGGAGGTGTAAAAAAAAAAAAAAAAAAAAAAAAATGGCAATGTTGCAAATCTGCAGTAAAAATATTAAAAAACTGGTAAAGTCAATGTAGCGCAGTATAGAAACTGTGCAATGCACATGCCCGTAATATAATTAGGTTGGGGATTTTTACAGCAGATTGTCAGCACAGGCATTTGGGACCTCTGATCATGAACAGTGTCACTGTGATTTTCTTTATCTGTCCCAACAATGATTTCCACAGCGACATCGATTCTGCGCTGAAAGTGTGAAAACACATTTCGCCATGTTGTGAAAAATGACAGCTGTACTGTTCATAAGGAAGTGTGGAAAAATGCCACTGGTGAAAATCTGGAATGAAAATATTACAAAGTCATGAACTTATGAGGGTGCGTGGAAACAGCACAATGCTCACTCGTAACACAGTCATTTTATGGACTTTTGTCACCAAATTTTCAACATACCCATTTTAAGAACTCTGCTCATGAACAGTGTCACTGTGATTTTCTTAATATGTCCCAAACATTGATTTTGCACACCGACTGCACCATTGTGTGCTACATGGGCGGAAACACATTTTGGGCAAGATGTGAAAAATGACAGCTGTACTGCTCATAAGGAAGTGTAATAAAATTGCAATGTTGAAAATCTGGAGTGAAAATATTGAAAATGTACGAACTTACCAGTGTGCATAGGAACTGCGCAATGCACGCTCATAAAACAGTCATTTTTAGGAATTTTACCAGCAGATTTTCAGCATAGGCTTTTTGAGACCCACCTTATGAACAGTGGCAGTGTTGTTTCATTACTCAGTCCGGAAAGGTGATTTCATCGAGTGACTGCAAAATCACCTTCGGCCTATATTAGCTATGACAGTGAGAGCATTCATGAAGGGGTCCCAAAACCCCATGTTGAAAATTTGGTGCAAAATTCCAAAAAGGCTGAGATATGCAGCAAAGTTGAAAAACCTATCTATCCCATTATACAGCTTACGGCATTTCTCAGTTGGCGGTCGGCTTTGAAGAGTGCAGACATGTTCCTGGTCCACGAGATCGTCACGCCGGAGTCCGGGTAAGTATGGGGTGAGGTGGGGTGTGGGAGGCAGGGTGCTGTGGTGGGCATGGGTGGAGGCAGAGACAATGAGGGACCCGTTTCAAGTTTCAGGTTTTTTTTTTAAATGGCGGGACGCTTGCCACGCTGGGTGGGCTCCAGCATGGCACAAGGACGCCAGGGGGGCATGGAGCCGACTGGGGATTGGGCACCTCTGTCAGCAATAGCATATGTTGCCACGCTGGGGTGGGCTCCCAGCGTGGCACACTGTACTTCGGGGGGGAACCAGTGGAGTCGACGGGGGATTGGGCACCCCAGTTTGCTATACGATGTGCAGCCATGCTGGGGTGGGCACCCAGCGTGGAATATGTAACTCTGCTTTGGGGGGGCACAGCACAGCCAACGCTGGATTGGGCACCCCCGTCAGCTACACAGTGTGTGCGTGGGGGGGCGAGCACGCAGTATGTGTGTGTGTGTGTGTGTGGGGAGTGCACATGAACAGGTGATATCTTATCGCTGCTCACTGAAGCGTAGCCCCTTTCAACTGTACGCCACTACATTTTGAGCCGTCAGACAGCTCCAGTGGGCATTGAGAACTGCGGCTGCGCCTGCAAACACCACTGACTGAATTGGAAGAGGGCTGCCACACCTCCAAAAACTCGGATGATGGCACTATGTTTCTTGCACATGCGTGCAAGCAAACATAATAAAATGCTGTTTGTGAATTTTGTAACTTCTCCTGGTCTGCTTATACTTTCTGACTTATGCTTTAGCAACACACAATTTTAAACTTTTCACAGATTTTTGGTTCAGCCCCAGCCAATTTTAGGGTTTTAACCTTCTTACCCTTGATCGTTAACCCTTTATGGTGTCACAGACATTTCACTCTCCCTTCTAGGAAGCCCTACTTATCCTTGCCTTTGTAGGCCTTAGCACTGGAAGATAATAATAAGGTATTCAGATACTAGATAAATATCTAAGTAATAAAGATAACTCCTATAGATGTCCTCCTTTCTGCCCAAAGTAGAAATGATTGTTCTTGTTTTCATTCTTGTTCCCATTGTTGAAGAAGCAAAAGATACAGTAATGAAGTCTGACTGCATGGTAGTAGGGTTGGGTATAACCAAAAGAATGCACTTTATGAAACTGGATTCGGAATCCTAAAACCTTATGTAGTGCCCCAAAGTATAGGGGCACTACAGACATGGGGTGCTTATTTATTTGCAGTGTACCCTGGGGTGCCCCATTCTCAGTGTGGGCTCAGGGGGGAAGTAATAGGGGCCCCTGTGAGTGTTTCTGACCCCTCACTATGGCCAGGCAGGGCCAGGAAAGAAAGACAGAGAAAACTTTTTTCTCCCACCTGTTTCTCTGCTGCCTGCTCTGCTTCATTCTATTCCCTCCCATCAGGCAAGCAGGAGACATGCACACCATGCACTGGGACCGCTGCCCTGCCCTCGCGCGTGGTGCCCATTTAGATTTCTACCATTAATCTTGGGCATGGTCTTGGGGTTCTAGAATTAGAACCCCGAGTACCTTTTAAATTGGGGAGAGCCATTTTTTCCCGTGGTTGTTTGTTCATTCTGGGTTATGGAGTGAGAGGACCTAAAGAGTGAGACAATGACCCTGGGCTTACCTTTGGAATTTAAGCTGGTCCCGTTGACTCTGCAGTGGTGCCTCTCCTCCAGCCAGTGAAGACTGCTCCTGTTTAGGTCATGAGAGACAGAGAGAGACAGATCTGGTCCCTGTGCGCCGGTGTGGGCTTAATAACCCCATTTATTTATTTTACCCCTCACTTCAGACCCATTTTGGCTGCATCATCTACTGATTCTCAGGAGCTGTTGGCCCTTGAAAGGCCCCCTGCTGTCCGCCGCATTGCCTGCCTTCCTGCAAATGGTTCCTCCCACTGCCAGCAAGAACCTCCCTCCTTCTGACTGCAGCTCCTTCACCCCAGGCCAGGGTGGTGAGTCAGTGGCAGCACATTAGAAGAGTGCTGACCGCCTAAATATTTAAAAAGAAAAGTTTTATTTTGTTTAGCGCTATCGGGGACCAGGGCTGGGAAGGACCAGATAATTTCTTCTAATTATTCAGGGTTCAGTGACGCCTATGGGGAGGGGCCAGATCCAAGGGCTCTTAAAGGGGTTATTAAATGTTCCTGAGGGGCGGAATAAAGGCAGGGCCAGCACAAGGGATTGACAGAAAGGCCATTAACTGGCCTACAGAATTAAAGTGGTGATCTAGGCCCTGGTATTAAAAGGGCAATGTAGGCCCGAAGATTAAAGAGGGGGCAGCAAAAGGCCCCAAGTGTCTTAAAAAGGGGCAGAGAAGGAAAAACAAACCCAAGTACTTAAAAGAGGTAGCAAAGGCCCCAGAGGGAAGGGGCCAGCAAGGCTCGCAGCGAGAGAGAGAGAGAGAGAGAGAGAGAGAGGCTAAGCAGCATAGGCCAGGTGGCCATAAAGGAAGTGACAGGGACACAGCCACCCCTTCGGTCACCAGTAAGCCTAGTGGGTAGGGGCAAGGAAGGCTCAGGGAACAGAATGACATTCATTCTGAGGTGTGTCAGGGGTAGCCAGATCTGAGTACCCAAAGGGACCCACAAGTGTGGAGGGTCAGCAAAAAGGGGTGCTTAGCACACAACTGCCATCTAGTGACTGTCGGCTGATGAAACTGTATATTGACTAGTATCTGAAATGTTGCATTGATTGCCAAGTACCAAGACTGTGTTATACTAGGATTGTTTTTTTTTTTTTCCCTGCAACAAACAATTGCCTCACACTTTGGTGATTTGCCCCTGTTCCAGGCAAATTGCCCCTGCAACTAACAATTGTCCTGGATTCCAGTAATTTGCCCCTGCTTCTGCAAATTGCCCTGGATTCCAGCAATTTGCCCCTGCTCCTTGCAAATTGCTCCTGCAACGAACAATTGCCCCTGCGACAAACAATTGCTTCAGACTTTGGTGATTTGCTCTGGTTCCAGGCAAATTGTTCCTGCAATGAACAATTGCTCTGGAGTCCAGTAGTTTGCCACTGCTCCAGGCAAATTGCCCCAGCAACAACTAAACATCTTGGTGCACTGAAAAGTGTAATTATCAGTGTTCTTAGTGCCAACTGAATGTGTATGGACTCAATCTTCTGCCGCAACACCCCTGGTGAGGTTGTTTACAGCTGATTCTTCACCAAAGCAGTCTTCAACCAGTGAAGAACTTCGCAACACCCTTCCCTATCGTCCGCTGTTGGTTGAAGCTGACGTAACCCTGTTTGACTCGCGACTGCCGACTTCTGGTTTCCTTGTGTTTTGGCCATCCTGGAAGAATCCCCATCCACTACTCCCAGTTGTTCCCAGTGAGTCCAACGTGGCCAGTGTGTGTCCGCATCTAACGGTTTGTTGTTTTTCTGGTTCTGGACAATACAGGGATCTGATATTTGTCCTGCATCCTACTCTTCCTGCTTATCTCACCTTGCTTGCGCCATGTTGTCCTCTGGGATTCAGCTTGATCTTGGTGATCCTCCTGTGGATCTTTCACCAAAGAATCTTCAACGTGCCTTCATCCTTGGCAATCCTTGCAAGTGGATTCAACGCCAAGTACTTGTTCCTTCATCCTTGGCAGCCCTGGTCGAGGGTTTGTGCCTGGGAAGAGTTCAACAGATTTCATTTCTCTTGTGCTAGAGTATTCCGGCAACCTTGGAGAGTGGGTTGGCTGAAGAATCAGGGTCTGTTTAAAAATGTCTCCCATCCCCCTCCAACCTCTCCTAGGTTTTCACATAGGTGTAGCTTGGTACCAAGTAGGAACCCCATTCTTCATTTTACCCCATTGCTACTTCACTCTTCAGCTGTGCACACGAACACGGCAGGAAAAGTTCGACTTCCTTTAACACCCATAAACTCTTAGAGGTCGTTACTCCACCCAGACCTTCAGGGTCTGCAACTGGTATCCATTGTTCACTGCAGTGATTGTCTCATATCATTACAGAGTAATACATGTTTTGAATTTGTTTGCTAGATAATTTAGAGAAAGCAGAGTATAGAGCTTAATAGATAGTGACCTTAGGTTGAGGTGCACCTCTTAGAGACAGTATAGAATGTTACTTACTGTTCATATTTGGTTTGGTTCCCCTCTTCCCTTGTGACCATGTCTGCCTTTCCCTGTGGTATAAATAAAGCCCATTGGGCATCAAACGTATAGATTGTCTCCTGCCTCTCCTTACCAGGTGCCTCCATCTACCCAACCCCATTTGAACCACAGCATTGTCTCATCAGTCCACCTGCTTGAGGCGATGCTGGTGTTGCATCTGAGATAGGTTATCTTCATGGTCAACACTCAGTTAGTTCAACACACTTAATTGGTCTAAACACATCATCAGACCATTTTCTCCAGTAAATGCATAGTTGATAACTAACCTAACATAATCTACCTAGCAACAACCTAACTAAATGGAACTAAAATGTTTCTATATTAAATTAAAAACATTTTCAATATTTTAAACACAATAAACCTGAACAAGGTGTTGGTTTCTACAAAATTAATGCACTTTTTGGTTACATTCAATAGTACTCAGCCTTCATTTCCAAACTCACACATTCTACCTTGAACTAGTCTAGCAACATGAAAATAAAACCTTTTTCCATTAAAGAAAAACCTTTTACCATTTTAAATACAGCAACCCACTCCAGGGCATGTGTTCCTAGAAAATTAATTCACTTCCCAGGTGTGGTGAAAGGCAGATGGCCATTGTTCTCGTGCCTTCAAATTCACCTGGGGTGTACATTAATTCTCTTGAAACACATGCCCTGTCATGGGTTATTACTTACATATTTGAACACTGTAGCTCTTAAGGAAAAAAATGTAATATAGAGTTCCAATTTTAATATACTTCTGTTATATGCCATTGACAGGGACCCTAAAAGGCATGGTTTGTGTAACCCTGAAATATGCTGCTTTGACCAGCCTTCATTAGTATAGTGGGTTTGGGGTTGGGCCCTGGAATAAAGGCTGGGATTTTAAACCCCATAACATGTTAAAGTTGCACTAAGGATCACATTATTGAAATATATCTTTATTGCTATGTGATATATACATCTAAATTCTAGCAGCATATTTTTATAATCTAAAACATGAGTTGGCTGGAGCCAACAATGTCTGTGTTGGTACAAAAACACAAATTCTGTGTGGTGGTGGTAGTAGTAGTAATAGTAATTTTAGTCATCTAGTGCCCAGTCCTGTGGGATCTGAGCACTTTACGTAGATACAAACATAAATCAAAAATCACGATAAAACAAATATAACTGCAGTTAAATAAATATAATTAAAATAGTTAAGATGGAATGACATGTATGGCTAAAAGCAGCTGAGATCAAAGGCCTGTCTAAACAGGTAGGTCTTAAGGCCCTCCTTAAGGGCCTCCACTGAGGGGGAGTTCCTCAGACATGACATAGAAAGTAAGGACAGAAGACTTCAGGTCCATCAAGGATGCTAGAGACCCTACTATACACTCCACTCTCAGTACAGCCCTCATCTCCCCCAATACCTTCCCTCCAGTGTTTGCCCTCACCTTGCTGATGAACCCCTTTAAGTTGTTCCACTGTGTTTTGAAACCATTTAGGGCCTTGGCATTACCCACAGTGCTGAGCAGGTTGTCCACTTGTCCACCACTCTCTCCATAAAAAAAAAAAAAAGTTTTCTAAAATCTTTCTTAAAGCGGCAGTGCAACAAAAATATTTTTCCAGTAAGCTAGTTTCAGCTGCAGTAAATAAACATATTAGCATATCTGTCAAATCCATGTTTCTAGGTACCTCTTGTGCTGTGCACCATGAGTTTTTTGTCTTATTTTCTCAGACCTAATACTTAGCAGGTCTTCAATGTCATTTCTAAGTCAGATGTGGTGGCCATCTTTTTTTTTTTTTTTTTTTTGAAAAAATATAAATTGAAACATTTGTGGAACTAGAAAAGTTTACCACAAAATAAAACTGTTTGATGCCTGGAATCTTTTATAGCGAAAAGAAAGGTAGGGTCAGATTATTTATTGACCCGTTTCATTGCCTGGTTCTTTAAACGTTCCCTGCTTCCAGCCTGAGATTGTGACACCAGGTGGTTGAACTGCATTGTTCACCCTGGTGTGCCCATTAAAGGTGTTTACACATCTCTTTCAAATATCCTCTATCAAATTCATGAAAATAGGGTTTTCACAAAGCTGACTCTGAGGAAGACATTTGTTGTGGTGACATTGAAATATTAGACAAATTGTGAGTGGTTCAGAGAAAGGGACTATGGAGTTTGGCGATTTTATTTATTTTTTTGTTTTTTTGGTAACTGGGCAAGTACTGTACACAAGACAACTCAATGCCTATTTTCAGGTACAACCGCCACGTGACATTTGAGTTTTTGATTGAATTCCTCCAGCGGTAAACTACTGAAAATTGTTTCTTTGGAATTTACTAGCTGGAAACCATCTGTTCTTTGGTGGTCTGTGCTGGCACAGTAATCAGAGTCTCTCACCCATGTGCTGATGCACTTACCCACACATTTGGATAATGGCACTGAAATGTTGGATCAGTGGCACAGCTCTGTAATCTATACACATGTACACAAGCACGCACACACACACACACACACACTCTCTCCCCTCTCTGTTTCTCTCTCTCCCTCTCCCTCTCTTCTCTCTGTCTGACATACACAGATGAATGTGTATGAACATTACACAAGAAGGAAGACAAGAGGAAATTATTTATGAAGATGTAAAACACATATTAAAAGAAGTTCATAATTTATGTATTTTGAATTTATGGATTTAGGTGCCCCCCCCCCCCTTGTAGCTCACCAGTTATGTCCTAACCCCAAAATCTAAAGGCTCCTTCAGGGATGTTATTCATGGTAATCAAAAAATTAATAAACCATAGTTTACCATTGGCCTTCTTTAGTGCACACGTAGTAGTCTTAACTCCACACTGTCATGGGTCAGTATTCTAGTGACAGTAAAAGTTACATTTAAGTGCTGGAATAAAAAAAGTTAACATTCATATTAGTCACTGCAGCACATTCTGCTCTGCAAATAATTTGTCAGATGACTGTCTGTCTTCTGTGTACATTTATTGTTGTAACCTGATGCCCAATTAAAAAAAAAAAAAAAAAAAAATGAGGAAGTGACAACAAATATTGACGTATACCATACATCAGGATGTGAGCCCTGGGGCCCAATATTCAAAGCATTGCCCATGGGCAAATTTTGCACTGCCTGGCAGTCAAATTTGGCTCACAGCCTATAGCACACAGTATTCAAAATAATAGCCTTGGTGCCAACACTGCTGAATATGGTGGGAAAAGGAAGGTGGGCAATCATGGCTATGAGTGCAGTGCAAAGACATCCCAGCACAGAAGAAAGCTCTGAATATAGCAACTGGGCAGTACAAACAGCATCAGCAGCCCAGTGCACAAAGAAGTGGAGTCAGGAACAAGTGAACTATGTGGCCATTGTGGGCTCTAGCAAAGAAGTGGTGCACAACAACTGCAAACAACTGTGCAGGCAAAATACTGTAGAGCCACACTAAGGTTCCAACGTGGTTGCTCAGGGCAAACACGTTTGCCCACGGCAAAACCTGCCATATTCAAAATGTATATGCAAATGAGCCCACTTAGGCATTCTGAGGGCAAACGGCCACATTAGCATGTCATTGTGGCCTGATTTGCATGAATTTCCATGTGTAGCTTGCCCGGGCTATTTCAGGATGCACACAGCACCGCCTGCATAGCAGACTGGAACTACAAGTTGGTAGCTGAAGGCTGGGTTTTGACACAGCAGCGCAGACTATTGTGCCCCAGGGGACAAGCACCACAGGCATAGGTGGTTGTGCTGCATGCCATAGACATATTGCTTCTGCTACAATGTGTATTGTACACTACAGTACCATGGGTAGCCTGTATTGGGAACACATTAATGCATACTGTGTGTCGGGTAACATTGAATGATGCTATCCACACATAGACTGGCCCAGCTTGCAGGTGTGTTCTGACAGTAGACAGCACTATCATATCGTCCTGTGACCCACATACACTGCCAGTGGTATGGGATTCTCACATTAACACGCACATGGTTGGCTGTGTGTGACGGGGTGTATGTACAGGTGTGCTGTATGTGCCTGAGGGGGGCAGACGCATACCATCATACAGGCACAATGATGTCAGGGGCGTTCCCATCACTGGTACAAGTTCACTGTGTGGATAACCCCAGCCACGTGGCAGCACCTACTATAATGCATCCTGGGCACTTGAACACCCTCCCCTCCACACCCTCCCTCCCCTCCATGCAGCATATGTGAGCTGGATTGTATTGGTGTACCCCCTGTGGGGGGACTGGGGGTGTGTGCTGCATGTACTCAGTGGCAAGGTGTCCACTGGGTACTTGGCCACCCTCAAATGTCTGGCAGAGTTGGGACTGGTGCCAGATGAAGGCATTGTGGGCACTGCCAGGATGCCATGCTAGGACTTGTGACCAGTACCATCTGTTTGCAGCATATCTCTTCTTGGCATACGGAGTGGCCCAGGGTGGCCTTCTGCCCTCTCTGCCTCCTCAGTGACTGCAGTCATCAGGTGCACCATGATGCTATTGTAGCATACAGCCTTGTTGCCTGTTGCTGCTGTGTCCACACACCCCATCTTTGTTTTGCCCAGAGTTCAGACTACCTTTTTCTGGGCATTGACTTGCACCGTGCTGTGTGTTTTGCTAACATATGTGGTGCAGCGCTGTGGCACTGAATATACCGTTGCACCTGTATACGTGTCCCTGCCCCTCACTTTGCACTGTGCATACATTATCTTTTAGCACTGGTGCTACACTGTTGTGCTGGTGCTATCTGGTCTTTTGAATATTGCAGCCCAGTGCAAATGGTGCACAAATCTTGTGCAAACGGTTTGCGCCCAGTGCAAAGTTTTGAATATTTGGCCCCTGGTGTCTTGCTGAAGATAGAAATAGATTTAGGTCCTTGCCTGGATTTGAACCATTGTGTCTTGTTTGCTCTACCAGTGATATATCAGCTGTGCTACTAAATCTGACTCAAGTGCATAGCTGTTTCTGTGGTATAGGGGTTAAGTCCCATATCCCGGGTGAAGGCATCCTGAGGAACCAGGGTTTGGGTCCACTGCAGGTTCCTTTGTACAAAAATATCAACAGAGCAACTTGGCTGCAGCAGGAGCTGTTTCACTTGGATATTAGTGCCATTACCTGCTTGGTTGGCATGCTACAGAATCTGCAGATTACAGAAGAATAAACTCATGGCCGTGCAGCTTTGTAACTCTTTGATGTGTCAGAGGGTTTGGAAGCAACAGATCTGTGTTGAATTTTCACAGAAACCCTGTAACTGTACATTTTGAGCAGAGTTCAGAATTCAAATCCTGACTGCAACTTTAATATTTTTTGCTCTTCAAATTTTAGTTTTCAGTTTTAATTTCAGAAGAGTTGGGTTTGTAAATGTACAGAACTTTTATTTGCTTAATTTATTTAAAAATGTTTGCAAGGAAAAGCACCCTGATCTGAGACTTATTTACAGGTTAACCTGGGGAAGGGGGGCATGGGATAAAGCAAAATACAGTAAGGGCTAGGTATTCAGAAATGTGTCAAAGGCAGGCACAAGTCCTGCACAGTGCAAATCTGATATGCCATGGCACAACAGGTGTCATATTCTGAGGCTGCACACGTCTAACTGTGCCAGCTACAGCGGCTGAATATGGCACACTTGTGCCATGCAGGTCATTGAGGCGCCATGCATGCCAAACCGGGCGAAGTGCCGCGCACCGCTGAAGTGCTGAATAAAGCAGAGAAACAATAGTGGGGGCAGCACAGACATGTGACCCAGGAGTCAGCTGGAGAAGGACTGTGGCAATGGGCACAGGGCCAGGCCAGCAGGGCACACCAGTGCACACACAGGTACAGTGCATGGTGGAAGAATGGAGCACAGGTGAGGGAGCACAGCCACCCACAGTGGTGCAGTGCATCACAGCACCCAATGGCCATCCACAGGTGGTGGACAGGGGCAGGCCTAGGAAACGGAACCCAGAACACAGATGTGGCACGGGCAGGAGGTGACAGGAGGGGAGGATGACCAACACAGGGAAGCCAACGGCACCCCCCCCAACAGCAAGGCCGTCTTACCTGCTGCCATGCTGCAATGGATGGCCACCCCCAGGACCATGAAGCCAAACACACCCAGGTCCCACATGCACACATGCTGCCCACATGCCAGGCAGTGAAGGAAGCAGGGCCCTGGCAGAGTGGCAGCCCACATGGGACTGGGAGCACAACAGGGTATGCAGAAACCCCAACCCCAGTGGGAGGACAGGGCCAGATGGAGGACCATGGCAGTGTGGCAACACCATACACACCTGCTGCCCACCCCACACCACAGCCCCATGGCAAGCCTGACACCACACGACAAACCTAGCTAACTGGGCGATGACCACAACACAGTGTTGCACACTGCTGCACACAGCATGGAACCACAGAAGCAGCACACACTCCCACCCCCAAACACCATCAACAGAGACAAGTGCATTGCGGAATGGATCCACACACCACCCGCAAAACAGACACAGACACAGGCATGTAGGTGGAAAAGCTTTATACAATAGAAACATCAAAACAGGAACAAGAACAGGGATGGTATGAAGAGGGATGGGGACAGCGCACAGGGGCTATACAATGGGACAGGGGACTGTGGGGGGGAACAGGACTAACAAAGGTAAAAGGGGCTATGTACAGTGCAGCTATCTGCGGCCATGGCTGGAAGCCCCACCAACATGCCATCTCCATCCCCTGGCCATTGAAACATGGTGAATTGCCACCACCACATACAGCACCCTCATGACCACCCCAAGTATTCTGCACAGCAGCCTAGTCTGCACCCTCCGTGGCCTCCAACCTGCAGTCCGCCTGACACCTATGGCAATGGACAAGATAGGTAATCAGTGACACGGGCCAGGGAACCATGCCCACCCACAGAGCACAATGGGCAGCATGCGGACACACCCCTGGAGAGTCCCTTATGGGCCCCTGCAGGGCGGACAATGGCTGCCCATGTCACAAACACAACAGGGGATGCAGAAACCCCCACCCCAGTGGGAGGACATGGCCAGATGGAGGACCATGGCAGTGAGGCAACACCATACACACACCTGCTGCCCACCCCACACTACAGCCCCATGGCAAGCCTGACACCACACGGCAAACCTAGCTAACTGGGCGATGACCACAACACAATTTTACACACCACTGCACACAGCATGGAACCACATGTCACAAACACCATGCCAGTGAAGAGAGGTGGACATCGACGCACAGCGGCCACGGGACCTGCACAGCGTCAGCCACATGGCACACAGTAACAACAGTACCGCAGCACAACCAGTGGCATCCAGGTGCATGCCCACCCCACCAACAGCCAGTACACATGACCAATTTCCAGGCACTGTGGCTTGCATGACAGACCATGTGCCACACACAGCTGTCAAGGCACAAGGCATGGGTGGCCATACACCCACCCCACTGCCCCCCCGTCACAGTGACCAGCAACAAGAGAGTACTCACCTGCACCAGACTGTGCTGCTGGCACTGGTTGCCCTCCATCAGTGGGCCGCATTGCCCTGGCCTACTCCACTGCTGCCCTGGCCCTGCGGTCCTCTGGCCCTGGATTGGGAGAGATAAGAGGTGGACATCAGTACATGAGCATGGCAACAGTGAACCCTCCCACTGCCTGCTGCTTGCTTGGTGCGACCCTGTCCACCCCGTGGCCTGCACACCAGCATGGCCACAGCACATGCAGCAGCCGAGCATGACACAAGGCACATGGCTGGGTGACTAGGGCAGTGGACATGGCCTATCTGGACTTCAGCAAGGCCTTTGACACTGTGCCACATAGAAGACTATTACACAAACTGGGGAATATGGGTGTGGGCAGGACAGTAGTGTGGTGGGTAGGTAACTGGCTGGGTGGCAGGACACAGAGGGTGGTGGTAAATGGATGTCACTCCATGAGGAAAGAGTGTCCAGTGGGGTACCACAGGGATCAGTGCTGGGACCGGTCCTATTCAACATCTTCATCAGTGACATTGGCGCAGGACCTAGAAGGCAGAATTTCACTGTTCGCTGATGACACAAAGCTCTGTAACAGAGTAGACACACCAGAGGGGTAGACAGAATGAGAAGGACCTGCAGAAACTTGAAGAATGGTCAGGGGTTTGGCAGTTTGAAATTAAATGCAAGGAAGTGCAAGATAATGCATATGGGCACAAAACCCTGGCACAATATATCAGTTGGGGGTGAGGATATAGCATGCACCAAGCAGGAAAGGGATCTTGGGGTTATCATCTCTGATGACCTCAAGGTAGGGAAACAGTGTGACAAGGCAGCAGGTAAGCAAATAGGATGCTGGGATGTATAGGCAGGGCATCACCAGCAGGAAAAGGAGGTCATAATTCCGCTATACAAGACACTAGTGAGGCCTCACCTGCAGTACAGTGTACAGTTCTGGAGACCATACCTACATAAGGACATAGACAGGGTAGAGAAGGTTCAGAGGAGGGCAACAAAGATGGTGCATGGATTGCATCACAAGTCCTATGAAGACAGGTTGAAGGAACTGAACATGCTCCCCTGGAGGAGAGGAGGGAGAGAGAGATATGATAGAGACATACAAGTATCTTACAGGGAGGAACAGGGTGCAGGAATACACTACTTTTAAGTGAAAAAGATGTTCCAGGACTAGAGGGCATGGGATGAAGCTGGAGGGAGGACGATTCAGAGGAAACATGAGGAAGAATTTCTTCACAGAACGGGTGGTGGACAAGTGGAACACCCTGCCAGAGGAAGTGGTGGGGGCTGAAACAATCACGGGATTTAAGAATGCATAGGATAGACATAAAGGAATTCTGGAGGTCACGGTTAAGGGGCAACAGACTTCTAGGAAAACATAAACTGAACTTACAAGCTCAAATGGGCAGACTGGGTGGGCCATAGGCCCTTATCTGCTGACACTGTCTATGTATCTATGTATCTATGTATGTAACCTGCTGTGGCCCATGCCAAACAGCACTGCCAATGGGACAGTTATGTGTCTGGTCTTACGGGTAACATGCAAGAACCTATCTGGCTGTGGCACTGCACCAGCTGCATGAGTGCCTGCAGCCTCGTGAGACGCTCTGGTGCCCTCCTCCTCAGATCACTATATCTGTGCCTGCACTGCTCGGCAGTGCACGGCACACCTATCCTCCACTCCAGGGCCTCAGCAATCCTTTGCCACACCTCTCCACTGGCTTGCTGCAGGGGCACCAACCCATACAGTTTCCCCTTAAAGAGCTGGGTAACTGCCACCAGATTTATAAGCTCCACCTCACTCTGGTTCACTGCCCTGCACTGCGCCACGGCTGCTATCTGAGGTGGCACTGCAAATGGCGGTGCGTAGCACACGTGCCTGCCATGTGAAGGATGTGCAAGATGCAACACATTGCCTCAATTGTGCAGCACATGGATGCGCAATGTGTTGCGCAATGCGGGACCATTGCACAATGCTGGGC
Organism: Neoceratodus forsteri; assembly: GCA_016271365.2. Classification (NCBI taxonomy): domain Eukaryota; kingdom Metazoa; phylum Chordata; order Ceratodontiformes; family Ceratodontidae; genus Neoceratodus; species Neoceratodus forsteri. The sequence continues at coordinate 130,284,518 of CM028137.1, read as the reverse complement.
ATGTGCACAACGCTGGGGCCTAGTGGGGTCATGGGGTCATGTAGTCGACCCGTGGGTCAGAGTTCATCAACCATCGTGCAGTGCACTTTGTGCACAATAGGGTGCATGGCATGATGCGTGGGCATGCGCGGAGCTACACCTGCACCACCTACACAGTGTTGATGCATTGCGCATTCCGCGCTGTGTGCATGATTGAACTGTGGGATGCTCAGCACACATGCATGCTGCAGGCGCGCAGACCACACATGCGTGTATTATGCACTATTGGCTTGCTCTGGTGCACCACAGCTGTGCACGGTGCAGTTCTGCGATATTCAGATGCACTATGCAAATGAGCTCATCAGCCAAGGCGCAGCACAGTAGGGTGCATAAGCATATCATTACCTTTGTGCACAACCTCATTTGCATGTATTGTACCTTGTAAGAGCCACTGTACGGCACAGACCATGGACTGGTATTGCAACATGGACAGGTAAGTGGATGATGCCGTAACATCACAGGGAGACAGCAACACAACAGGGTGGGACTGCCCATGACTATACTGCCACTGACGCACTGTGCTGTCCATGTTCACAGGAGGCAACATGTTGGGACAGGATGAGGGTGAGGAGCATGGACCTGCATACAAGCACAGGCCTAACTTCACAAAGGGAGAGACAGATGCCCTATTCAAGGCCTACCTCGACAAGGAGGCCCTGTTGAGCTGTGCCACGGCACTCCACATGACAGGGCCGTTGGATGGGCCTACGTCAACCAGCACGGCAACCACCAGCGGTCAGCACAGGAGTGCCACAAGAAGGTCAGGATGGACAGGCAGTGCATTAAGGAAAAGGTGGTGGCCATCAGAGTGTTCCAGAATGCCACTGGTGGAGGGCCACCAGATGCACCCACACTGATGCCTACAGAGGAGTTGGTGGCAGTCACCATCCGCCACACCTCAGTGGAGGGTGTGCCTGGTGGGGGATTCCAGATGGGTGGCAGCCCATCATTGCATGGTATGTATGTCAGCAATGCATGGATAGTGTGTCAGGGTGTGCATACACGGGCATGCTGGTGTTCATGCTGCTGTCACGCGTGCCATATATGTGTGAGGCACACTGCTGGCCATGTATGGTGGCAGCGTGCATGGGAGGCCACATGGGCACCACATCACTGACACTACTTCCTTCTCTTGTAGCATCAGCTTGGTTCCATGCAGAGGATGGGGTGGTGGAGGCTGCAGCACCTGTGGATGGCACACCAGCCCCTGAGGATGGACCATCCACATCCACCTGCATCCGTGGTCCTGATGGGCTGTGGCCAGGCACCATGGTGCCTGTGGACATCCTAGGCCTAGGGGTGGATGAGGCCCTGGATGTGTTTCTGCAGGATGTCAGCCTTGGTGTGCTGTGTGCAGAGACACAGTTTGGGGCAGGGTCCAACTCCGATGACGACATGACATTGATCCTGGATGGCATGGGCAACAATTGTGGGTGTGTTGCCCCTGCCAGCAGCACAGGCTGCATCAGGGCAGAGTGGCGTACCTGCATCTGCACAGCCACCTGCCAGCTACCTGCATAGGTGGGGGTGTGGATGTGCAGGTGCGGGACGGCAGTGGGCAGCATGCTGGTTTACAGCAGCAGGCTGTGGGTGCCACTGGGCAGCCAGACACGGGGTCTGCCACCGGTACACCTGCCGCACACCCTCCCCCAGTATGCAGCGCCCACCAGAGCGGGAGGCTGGACAGCGTGGCAGGTCCCCCCCGCCGATTGGCATCCCAGCCAGGAGACACAGGATGCAGACTGGCTGGTGGTGCACACCTGGCTGCTGCGGGCATGCATCGAGCAACAGGTGCTGCTCACCTCTGGGGTGCATGCACTGCTGGCGGAGGTGTGCCAACTTGTGGAGCAGCAGGACAGGGGCACTGCACAGATCCTGGAGGGGCTGCAATGCATGCAGGACACGATGACTGCATCCATGGATCTCATTGCTGGTGCAATTGCAGATGGCTTTGCATTGCTGGCTGCCACTGGGCACGGGTGTGCGCAGGGGACCTCCCACAGTGTGCTGTCCACCCCACGGACCCCAGTGTTGGGCAACCACATCACAGTGGATGCTGGGTTCAGATGTAGGCATCCCCAGCATGCCTGGGGCTGGCTTGTTTGGTTGCCTACACACCCCCATGGGGACACGGTTGCATTCCCGCACATCCACCCTTGGGGGGCCTCTGACATCCCCCCATGGCCGATGCGCAATCTGCAGCTGCCGATCGGCCATGGTGCAGCCACCCATGTGACCATGGAGGCCATGGGGCCATGCAGCTGCCCTGCCTGCAGTCTGCTGCTGCTGCCCTGTGCACTCATGGGCACTGTGTGTGTGCATTGCACAACTGTGTGCATGCCTGCATGTCACGCCGCATGCTGCCTGTGTGTGCCTGCTGGCTGCTGGGACGTGTGGTGTGGGCGTGATGAAGGCAGACTGGTACCAGTTGCTCCTGTGCACCGGTGCACTGCATCTGACCCACACCACCGTCCACTGCCTGTGTGTGTGTGTGTGTGTGGGTGCACATGCATGCATGTGCAGCATGTGTGTATCTTACTGTGTGTCGGTGTGTGCCACTGCCTCCCCTCCCCTGCTTTGCACCACTGTCTGTGCATGCCCCTCACCGTGCACACCCCTGCATGTGTGTGGTGTGCTGGTCTGTGTGGCCCATGCATGTGTACCACAACACCTACCTGCATTCTCCGAAGTGTTCCTGTGTGACCGTGTCATGATGGCGTTGGTCCTGCTGTATCAGTCAGGGGGTCCTTCCGCCTGGGGGGGCTGTACACCCCCTTCGGTCCATTGTCACCATTGTCCCCACTACTGTCGCCCTCCTCAGCCTTGACAGCTATCCCACGGTCAATGACCATGTTGTGCAGTATGCAGCAGGCCAGAAATAGGCCACAGACTTTCAAGGGCAGACTCTAGGGCACCGCCTGACCTGTCTTGGCAACAGAATCATGCCTTCAGCATGCCAAAGATGTGCTCGATAATGTTGTGCATGCTGCCATGTGCCTTGTTGTAATGTTCCTCTGCAGGGGAAGATGGTCGCCAGTAGGGGGTGAGCAGCCAGGGCCTTAGTGGGTACACGCTATCACCTGTGTGGAGATTGACATGGTAAGCCCTATGCTATGCTGTTCTGTGTCCCTTGCCCTGTCCATGGCACCCACACCACCACACACACACACCCTGCCCCTCCAAACCCCAGGTCTGCCACGCCACTTGCCCCTGTCCCATTACCATACTCACCCACAAGGTGGCCCATAGGGATGTCCCCACATTCGAACCTGTGTCACAGTGCAGAGATGTGCCAGATGAATGAGTCATGTGCACTCCCCAGGGTGTGTGGTGCAGACATTGATGATGTGCCCTGTGGCATCGCACACCACCTGGCAGTTGATGCTCGGGCTCCCCTTCCTGTTGATATACACCATGCCTTCAGGGCCAGGTGGCATGTGGATGCCCATGTGGGTGCAGTCAATGGCCTCAATCATGCCAGGCATGCCTGAAACCCTGTGGAAGTCCTGCATGTTTGTTGCATGCTCCACCTGTGTGCTGGGGAACCGTATGAACTCCAAAGCATGTGGCAGCAGGGCATTGAGGAACTATGTGAGGAGGCAGGACGTGGCTGACTGGGTGATACCCATGGTGTCCCCTGTTGGTCGTTGGAAGCACATGACGGCGGTCGCCTTGGTCTCCACGGACATGGCGTGACTACGTCTGGTGGGTGCCTGCATCTCCTCACCACACAGCTCACAGAGCTGCCTCAGAATGGCCCTGGCAGTACTGGCCCAAGATCTCTGTGTCAGTTCTCAAATGTGATACAGGCACAGTACCACCTGTGCTGGGCATACCACTGCTGGTCCCTTCATCGGCCATGTAGCTGTACCCCCTGCATCCTCACACCCCTCATTACCGCCTCCATCAAAAAAGGTGCACTCTTCATCCCTCCTTCTCTTTGTGTGCCCCCTGGGTGGATGGGTGCATGTCTGTTTGTCTGCCTCCCTGGTGTGCCATTTGTGTGTGTGTCTCTCTCTCTCTCTCTCTCTCTCTCTCTCTCTCTCTGTCAGTCCCTTTCTCACTCCACCTCTCTGTCTCTCTCTCTCCCTCTGTGTTTTTTGGCACAGGGTTGTGCATCCGCTGTTTGTGTGTTTGTGCCCTGTTTTTATGGGAACAAGTCTGTGCGGCATATCTTGGGATTGCTTCGGACTTGTGCCATGGCTTCACAGTTGACTATCCCATTGTGCTGCACATTCATGGGAACACCCCCTGCACTTGCACTGCATACATTTGAGTTACGCATTGGTGCAAAGGGATTTGCACTGCACCACGGCTCCTATTGAATATCACTTGGTGGCGCATCTTCGTACTTGCACTGGCACACCTCAGTTGTGCCAAGCGCAAGTGCTCTGAATATCCTGGACCCAGTATACAAATAGGAGTTAGTTATTTGATGACGTGCAAGTTGGCATATTGATCGGATCTGATGGATTTTACTTGATAAACAATGAAGATAGCTGCATTATTAGTACCCATTTTCAACCTTGCCTTGTAATAAAGTACAATGATACACAAAAAACACAACAAATACATAAAATAAAATAGCTTAATTATAAAGATGCATAATATTATCAAGCATATGACAATAATTTTGCTTTAAAAATCTCATAATTACAATCTTTATTTGTTTCAGCCAGAATTGTCTGTTACAAGATTAAAAATACATTCAATAAAAAAAATATCTTGCAGATATCACAAGGTATGAAATATAGGAATAAATTATGAGTGCAAGATAAAATGTAAGAGATTTACAGTATTATAAACACAGAGAAGTAGTGATCTTTATAAAGTTTTTGTTGATATCAAATTATTTAAGATACTTCAGGACTCAGGCTCTGATTTCTACTTATGTCAGCAAGAAACTAGAACATATGATAAAGCCATACCACAATCAGAATAAAGTGTACAACAATACAATCATGGTCATTTGTTCTTATGCATCATACAGTCAGTAAAATACAATTCATTCAATAAAGAGGGACCAGAAATTATGAACAAATAAATGTTTACCAACATTGCATTTGAAAGGAACAACATAACTAATGTTCAGCAAGAAGATCAGAGACTTTATAAGAATTGCCTACTTTGCAAAAGTTTCACCAAGTACTCATGAATAGCTGTCACAATATTGTACTTCACCCAGAATAAAGAGGCTATGTAGCTTCTCTCAGAGTCACGGGCAAAGGCAAGCACAGTGCAAACTTTTGTACTCCGCTTTCACTCATTTCCCAGTATTGGACCTCAGGTATCACCTGATGTCTCAGTGGCTTTTATCACCTTCGGAACATCTCCAAGATCAAGTTGTTTCTTGAGCCAGCTGACCTAGCAATGCTGGTGCACATCCTTGTCTCATCAAGACTGGATTACTGTAACACGCTTTACCATGGGTTATCTGCCAGGCTGTTGTATCAAGTGCAGCTGGTCCAGAATGCAGCAGCTGAACTGGTTGCTGGTATCTCCCAGTTCGAGCATATCACACCGGTTCTCCATGCTCTGCACTGGCTGTCTGTGCAGTGGCACATAAATGTCAAGGTGTGCTTGTTAACTTACAAGGCCCTGCTTGGTCCGGGCTAACTGAAAGACCTCCTACCACCATATGCTCTTGGCTGCTCCATTTGGTCAGTGGAACCAGGACTTCTTTCTGTTCCAAGGTCTCATCTAAAATCCTTGGGGAATAGGGCATTTGGAATGGCAGCTCCACTTCTATGGAATGCCCTTCCCTTGCAGGTGTGAGGTGCCACTTTCCTGACCATCTTTACATCTCAGCTTAAGACTTACCTGCTTACCACCTGTTTTGGGGCTTGATGCTTTTATTTTCAGTGTGCTGATTTATTATCTGGCTTTATTATTTATTGTTTTAGTTGTATTTTGCTTTTGTGAAGCACCCAGAGCCCTGGGATTGGGCGGCATATAAATAAAATTGCATTGATGTATATTTGGTAAAACTTGTAAAAAAAAAAAAAAAAAACTGCATTAATGCAAACATTAGGGTTAAAGAATGCAAAGTGCACAAAGTAGGGAAATGACATATTAGGTTTTTGGGTGTCCAGAGTATTGTCGAATCAGAAGTGGGGTCTTCCTTGGGGTTATCAACCCTAATGCCCACCCCTTTCCCTCAGCCTGTAGCCTCCTGTTTGAAGCATAAGGTACAGCTCCAAGCTAGTGCCTCACAGTGATACAGTATGGCCAACATAATGTCATGGCTTTCTTCACGCAGGGCCCTGTGGGACATCACATCTAAGCTCATTTGATCAGGGAAGGGGGTGGGCATTAGGGTTGACAACCCCAAGGAAGACCCCTCCTTTGATTCACCAATACTCTGGAGACCCAAAAACCTAATACTGGCAGGATGGTCTGCATCTGTCCAGGAAGGGAACAAGTCTTTTGAGCAATCGGTTTAAATGCTTCATTGGCAAGCTTTTAAACTAGTCAAAGGGGGAGGCACTGACAAGCAGCAGGAAAATCCCAGCCTCTCCCTACAAAACAGGGTACTAAATGAGAAAAAGACAGAGGTAGAACGGTCAGTGGGGGATGCTGCACTGGAAGGTAAAGCCATCAAAAATGGAGAGCAATGAGTACTAATGCCCGTAGTCTGGGTAACAAGCTTCCTGAATTAGTGGCCTTGATGGAGGAAGAACATCTGGATATAACTGGCAGTCACAGAAACATGGTACACACAAAACCATGACTGGGACATAAACATACCAGGATACACTGTGTACAGGAGGGACAGGGAGGGTAAAGAGGAGGAGGAGTAGTTCTTTACATAAGGGAAGGAATAAAGCAACAGAACAAAAAGGTACACAGGGAGGAGAAGAAGCACTGTGGATAAATTTGGAGACAGGCAATGGCACCACAATACGCACAGGGTTGTATACAGACCTTCTCAGGGGAGGAAATGGACAGGAAATGATAGAAAGTATACTTAGAATGGCAGAAAAGAGGAGATATTGCTGATGGGTGATCTGAATATGCCAGATGTTAACTGGAGTGCAGTTGCAGCTGCCACTTGAAGAGTGCAGTTATTCTAGATGCCCTACAGGGGCATGCCTTAGGACAACTAGTACTGGAGCCCACCTCGAGAGGGAGCAATATTAGACTTGATTCTCTCAAATGGAGATGGTGAAGGATTACAGATGTGAAGTGGGTAGCCATCTGGGAACTAGCGACCATCCCGAACAGTATAGTTCTAATAAACACAGCAATAGAGTCAAGCCATACAAAGACTAAAGTACTGGACTTTAGGAGGGCTGACTTTGCCAAAATGGGTGAGTGCCTCAAGAGCACTAGCAAATGGGCAGGAAGGAGGGTGGAAGAACAATGGGGAATAATAAAACTGCCATCACAGAGGTAACGAGCCTTGTGTGAAGCAAATAAACAAAACAAGACGATGTAAGAAACCACTATGGTTCTCAAAGGAAGTGGCAGTGAAGGTTCAAGAGAAAAGAAAGCATTCAGGAAGTACAAGGAATCGAGAAGGAGCAGGACAGAGAACTGTATCAGTTAAAGCAAAGGAGGCTGGGAAGGCAGTCAGAACAGCAAAGGCCCAAACCGAGGAAAAGATAGCCAACCTCAGTTAAGAAGGGGATAAAACCTTTTATAGGTACATCAGAGGAGCCAAGGAAGACCAAGGGAGGGATAGTGAGGCTTAATAAAGGGAGGGAGGGTGGGCAGAGGGAGACTGTGAAAAGGCAGAGATACTAAACAAATATTTTGCTCAGTATTTACAAAGGAAGAAGGGAGGTACATAAAACAAACAGTAGTAACACTCTGGATACAGAAGTTGATACCGCCCATTTACAGAACAAAGGGTTCTGAAAGAACTCTTAAAACTGAAGGTGGACAAAGCAATGGGGCCTGATGGGATTCATCCCAGAATTCTAAAAGAACTAAGGGTAGAACTAGTGACACCACTGACTACCCTTTTAACAAATCATGGGAGGATGGGGTGGTTCCGAGGACTGGAGGAGAGCAGATGCGATTCCCTTCACAAAAGTGGAGCAAGGCAGAAGCAGGAAACTATAGACCTGTTAGTTTAACCTCAGTGATAGGGAAAATGATGGAATCACTTCTAAAGGAAAGAATTGTCGAGTATCTAGAGGCCAGAGGGCACAGGACCTAGGCAGCATGGATTCACAGCGGGAAGGTCATGCCAGACAGATCTGACAGATTTCTTTGACTGGGTGACCAAAGTAGTAGATCAGGGAGGGGCTGTGGACATGGCCTACCTAGACTTTAGAAGGCATTTGACACAGTCCCACACAAAAATTAATATACAAGTTAGCCAGCCTGGGTGGGTCCCAAGATGACAGCCTGGGTAAAGAACTGGCTGGAGAATAGGACACAGAGAGTAATAGTAAATGGAGTCCACTCCAGAAGAAAGGAGGGTTACTAGTGGGGTACCGCAGGGTTCAGTATTAGAGTCGGTCCTCTTCAATGTCTTTATAGCTTACATTGCAGAAGGACTGGAAGGAAAGTATGTCTCTTTGCAGATGACACTAAGATCTGCAACAGAGTTGATGCACAGGGTGGGGTGGAAAGGATGAGAAGGGATTTGGCAAGGTTAGAGGAATGGTCAAATGTGGCAGCTTAGATTCAATGCTAAGAAGTGCAAGGTAATGCACCTGGGAAACAAAACCCAGGGAAGAGTACACAATGGGGGTGAGATACTAACAACAACAAAATGGAAAGGGACCTGGGGGTAGTCATATCAGATGACCTAAAGACGGGCAAGCAATGTGAGAGGGCAGCAAGGAGGGCTGGGGGGATACTGGGATGCATAGGAGAGGCATCACCAGTAGAAAACAGGAAGTTATTATCCTCTGTACAGACAGCTGGTGAGACCCCATCTGGAGTACTGTGTGCAGTTCTGGAGACCCAATCTCCGAAAGACATAGACAGGATGGAAGCTGTCCAGAGGAGGGCACTAAAATGGTGCAGAGTCTGCAACCGAAGACATATGAAGAGAGACTTAAGGAGCTTAATATGTATAGCCTTGAGGAAAGAAGGAGAGGGGACATGATAGAAACGTTTAAGTACCTCAAGGAATCAACAAAGTCCAAGAGGGTAGCATCTTTCAAAAAAAGAGGTGTGCAAGAACAAGAGGGCACAATTTGAAGATAGAGGGGGGGCGGCTCAGAGGTAATTTAAGGAAGTATTTTTTTACAGAGAGGGTTGTGGATGCATGGAACGGCCTTCCGGAGGAGGTTGTGGAGTCAAAATCAGTGGTGGAATTCAAGCATGCATGGGACAGTCATAAGGCAATTCTGGGGAGTGGGGGTAGGAAGAAGTAACTGGTTAACTAGGATCTGCAGCTTATCCAGTAGGTAGGGAAATGGGCAGACTGGGTGGGCCAAGCGGTCCTTATCTGCCGTCAAATTCTATGTTTCTATGTTTCTAATGGTTTTTTCATTTCCCTACTTTGTGTGCTTTGCGTTCTACAACCCTAATGTCTGCATAAATGTTGTTTTTTGCAGTTTATTTCCCTTCTTTTTCTGATAGTGGAATTGTATCCCCATTTGCACAGGTTCCTTCAGGACCTGCTCAAAATGAAAGAAGTGCAGTACTGGAGACTGTCCTGAACCAGTGCTTGGGCCCAGCAGGCTTCTGCACGCATGTCAATACCCTGTGGGAGAAGGCTTCCTGACCCACCACAGGGTATTGCATCTGTGCCAAAAGACTGCTCCATCTCTACCCAGGCCAGAGCTGGTGCTGCATGCTGCAGCACCTTCCCCACCAGCCTTGTCCCATTAAACTGCCTTACTGAGTTCACACCTGAACTCGGGTCGCTGGCATGGTAAGTCAACGGGGTCCCCAGTGCTGCAACAGACATCCCTGCAAACAATGTTACTTAATAAATTCTTTGTTTTTTAATATTTTGACCCCAAACTTTCAACATAGTCTTCCTATGACCCCACCTCATGAACCTGGCAGGTGAACATTTTCAATGCCATTGAAGTGCCACAGGTGCGTAAACATGTTTTGGATAGGATGTGAAAAATGAAAGCTGCAATGTTCATGGAGTAGTGTGAAAAAATGGCCATGTTGAAAATTTGGGATAAAAATATTGAAAATTACCAAAGTTATGCATGTGCGTAGAACAATTTCAATTGTGCGCTCAAAACTTGGTCATTTTTAGGAATTGTTTTCACCAAATTTTCAACACTGGCCTTTTTTGGGACCCCACCTCATGAAGTCTGGTGGTGAAATTACATTAATCAGGCCTGGGTCTGGCCCACCGGCGCAGCAGTTGGAGTTCCGATTGCGACGACGACAACCCGGGTTCAGGAATGGACCCAGAAGTTTGAAGAGGTATACCATTGTAACAGCAATGCTTTCACAGTGATGCTGTTACAGCAACACCAATCCATCAACACCCGCAGTGTTGACTGGGTTGCCAAAGCGATGACCGAGTCATTGACTCCGGAGTTTGGCCACTATCCCCCGACATCCACCCCCCCCCCGGAGTTGGAATACACAAGTCCGGCGGGGGCGGGAAACAGAGCACCCCACATGGGGTGACACTGAACAGGTGTCAGTGCAGTCTCTGGTGGGGGGTCCAGATCAATGATGTTGATGACCATGTGTCACTGTAGGGGAGGATGCCGACATCCCTGTCACCGCAGCACAGTGGAACTGTCTGAGGGCCATCCAGGGGATGAAGGCTTATGCATCCAATGACTACTCACCTCCAGGGAGCGGGGTAAGAGCCTCAGTGTTTTCTGGTCCCTGGCAAAGGCCAGAGACAAAGCAATACGTCGGATTCCACTGTGGGAGGGAGCGTGATGGTCATCGACTCCGGCCTTGATGTCGTGTGGCACGTATATCTTGGAGGTAGAAGACTTGGTTTGCTGGCTAAGGCACCTAGCTTCACCTGAGCTCTTTCCTTCTAAGACTGCTTGAAAGGCAGAGTAGAGAAACTTACCAGAGCAAGGGAGAAGGATTAAGACTTAGTTTGGCTAAGCAGATTTACTGTGTGGTGGTGTTTTAATTTTTTACTCACAGGGATTGCTACTGTTTGTTGCTAACATTTCATTGCTTTATTTTTCTCTGATTCAAATTGTTGTTGCTGGTATACCTTCTTCTGCATTATTACAAGGTGTGCCTACAGGTGTGTGCTAACAGATTACTGCTGTAATCTTCTGATTCAAATTGTCTTTTGCAAGGTATATCTTCTGTTACTGCTTTATTTTTCTCTGGAGCAAAGTGTTTCTTACAGGGTATATCTTCTCTGAAATTATTACAGGTGGTGCTTTTACAGGTTTTACAGTTTTATCTAACATTAGGATAAGCTTTCAGGTTACTGCATTTGTTGTTGACTGATTGTTTCTGCTTTACCTCCTTGTTCTTTCATCCGTGGTTCTTCTTTTTAGGTAGGGAAAGGGCCCAGCCAACCACCCCACGCTACACTCCTTTTATAAGGTACCACAGTTGTGACATTTCCTGTGGCAGAGCAGGAAGGGGCGGATCAGTGGGGCCTCCACAAGGTGATCTCATTTACAGGGGCACTAGTAATTTAACTTGTTATAACAAGTTAAACAAAGCACAATTAAACCATTACTTGCACTTTTTTCCTTTTTTTCCTTCTAATTACTCTGACTAGGTTACAAACCCAGCAACTTATTTGGAATGGATTTCATTAACTGCAGGTACTGTGGAACAATTTTCAGAAGGACAGTCTTACAGGATTTAGGACACTGTCCTACATGCTGAGCCTTTGGAGATCTTAGGTCTCAGCTCCAGGCAGCATGGGCAGAGATTGCACGCCTCAAATTTCATATTGAAGAGGAAATACATTATAAGAACCACCGCCATTTCCCCAGCATCCAACAGAAAAACCTCGACCATGAGAGGTAGTTGGTCCAGGAGGTTGGCAGGTGGTTAGGAGGAGCAAATCAGGTGCCCCATCACTCTCTGCTCTCCAACACATTACCTCCAAAACCATATAAACACTATAAACAGGTATCTGCCTCTATCTCTGAAATCAAATAAAGAGGCAGAAGACACTGCAGAGCAGGACACTGCGGCACAGAAGCTAGCACAACAATACTCACCCAAATCAGGAACCAAAACTAAACAAGCACAAAGGAAATCCAAAAACTTCTGATCATAGGAGACTCCATGATTCGGGAGTTGATACCCATCTCCAGCCAGGGGTGATGGTCAGATGTCTCCAGGTACATCAGCAGAGACACTGACCGCATTACTAAATTGTTCACAAAGCAGGAGAAAACATTGATGTCCTAGTACACATAGGACTAATGATCTCGCCAGCCGGTCAGTTGTGGAGACCAAGGAACACCTGACTAAGCTGGGTGACAAACTATCATCTATTTCATCCGCATCTCCTTCTCTGAGATCCTGCCTGTCTGGAAGAAGGGAGCAGATGGACGGAAGGTCAGAGAAGGGGAGATAGGGAGCTAAACACGTGGCTCAAGGACTGGTGCCAGGAAAAGGACACAATTTGTAGGAACTGGCAACAGTTCTGGGAGCGAAAGTTCTTTAAATTTGATGGACTGCATCTGACTAAAGAGGGAGTCAGTGCATTGGGGCAGAAGTTTGACGTCTTTGCAGAATATTTAAACTAGCAAATGGGGAGAGGGGTGCAGCACCCCATACGTCGAATGGGAAGAACACCCCTCCCCCCTCAGCTAGTGGTCAATCAGGAATTCAGCGTGTTTGCCATTCATTTGCATCACCAGGTAAGAAAAAAGGTTTGTCTCCCCATACGATGCACAGGGGTAATGCCAAACTTCACCCAACTAACACACCAAAATCTGGCCAATGGAAAATCATGTACACAAATGCTCACAGCCTGGGAAATAAAATCCCAGACCTGCAGGCAATAATGTCAGAGGCTAAACTGGACATAGTAGCAATTAGTGAGACATGGTTTACCAGTAACCACACTTAGAGACTTCAGTACCTGGCTATGTATTGTTCAGAAGAGACCGAGGTGCAAAAGGGGGAGGAGTGGCCCTGTATGTTAATGAAAATATCAAAGCTACAGAAATTCAGAATACACATAAGGAGCCAGAAGAACTGTGGGTCACCCTGGAAACAGGAAATGGGACAGCCATAAGAACTGGGGTTGTCTACAGGCCCCAGACCAGAGGGAGGACATAGACACATTACTGTTAGAAGATATACAAAACATGACAGTTAAAGGAGGTTCTGATAATGGAGACTTCAACATGCCAGATACAGATTGGTCAATACCAGCAGGAACATCTGCCAGAACTAGACTCATAGTGGATTCCCTGCAGGGGAGGGCCTCAAACAACTGGTACAGCAACCCACAAGAGACAGGGCTATCCTAGATCTAGTACTGACTAACATAGAAGGGATCACAGATCTCCAGGTAGAAGGTCACCTGGGGCCAGTGACCATCACATGGTATGGTTCAATTTGGCTACTACATCTAAATCATCCCATTCCAAGGCAAAAATATGGGACTTCAGAGGAGCTGACTTTGATAAGATGGCCAACAGAGTTAAGCTAGCCTGGCAAAAATAAACACAGGTGAGGAGGTACAGGCAAAGTGGGCAAGCATTAAGGTTACAATACTTGAAGCAACATCCCATTGTGTTAGAGAGAAAAGGAAGTGCAAAAGAAGAAGGAAACCACTTTGGTTCTCAAATACAGTAGCAGAAAAGGTCAGAGCCAAAAGGCTGGCCTTCAGGAAATATAAGGGAACACAGCGGGATGAAGATAGGGAGGCATACCAAACTGCCCTAAGGGAAGCAGGGAAGGCAGTAAGGCAGGCAAAGTCCCAAACTGAGGAAACACTAGCACGAACAGTAAAAGAAGGTGACAAGACTTTCTATAGATACATTAGTGAAAGGAGAAAGTCCAGAGGGTATTGCTAAGCTTAATGGAGAAAAGGAGCATGTGAGGAGGAGGACCCTGTAAAGGCATCTATCCTAAATAGATACTTTTGCTCAGTATTTACTGAAGAGAAGGTAGGGCAGGGCCCACAGCTCAGCATCATGGACACAGGGGAGGAGGTGAGCACTACTCCCTTCACAAAAAGAAGGGTCCTACAAGAGCTTGCTAAGCTCAGGGTGGATAAGGCAATGGGACCTGATGGCATACATCCCAGGGTACTTAAGGAGCTAAAGGAGGAACTAGCAGAGCCATTAGCAGAATTGTTTAGTGAGTCTCTGAGCACAGGAGAGGTCCCAGAAGACTGGAGAAGGGCTCATGTGATCCCGCTCCACAAGAGTGGTAGCAGGGAGGAGGCGGGGAACTACAGACCAGTCAGTCTTACCTCAGTAGTGGGCAAGATTATGGAGGCACTCCTTAAGGAAAGGATAGTGCAACACCTGGAATCCATAGGGGCACAGGATCCAAGACAGCATGGGTTTACAAAAGGAAGGTCCTGTCAAACTAATCTCATAGATTTCTTTGACTGGGTAACCATAGTGGTGGACCAAGGGGGAGCAGTTGATGTCGCCTACCTTGACTTCAGCAAAGCTTTCGACACTGTTCCACATAGAAGATTGATAAATAAGCTAGGTAGGCTGGGGTGGGTCAAGTTGGTCAACTGGGTGGAAAACTGGTTGACTGGCAGAAAACAGAGAGTGGTGGTAAATGGTATACAGTCAGAAGAGATGCAAGTCACAAGTGGGTACCTCAGGGATCAGTCCTGGGGCCAGTCCTATTCAACATCTTCATTAGTGACCCACGCAGATGGACTAGAGGGTAAGGCTTGTCTGTTTGCAGATGACACCAAGATCTGCAACAGAGTAGATGATCCAGATGGTGTGGGCAGAATGAGAAGAGATCTGGATAAACTAGCAAAATGGTCAGAAGAGTGGCAACTGGGATTTAATGCAAAGAAGTGCAAAATCATGCACATAGGGAAGAGAAACCCTGAAGCCATTTATAGGCTGGGAGGAGTTGCTAGCAGTCACAAAGGAAGAAAGAGACTTGGGCATCATTATCACTGATGACCTAAAATCATCAAGCAGACCTCTAAAGCAGTAGGTAAGGCTAGGGGTGTTAGGGGTGTATTAGTAGAGTATCGCCAAGTCGTAGGGAGGTAATAATCCTCTGTACAAGACAATGGTTAGGCCCCATCTGAGTACTGCGTGCAGTATTGGAGGCCACACCTTCACAAGGACATTAACCAAATTGAGGCAGTCCAGAGAAGGGCAACCAAAATGGTGCAGGAACTGCATCAGAAGACATATGAGGACAGATTAACGGAGCTCAATATGTATACCCTTGAGCAAAGGAGGGAGAGGGATATGATCGAGACATTTAAACACCTTAAGGGCATAAACAAGGTGAAAGAGTCTAACATGTTTAAATATAAGAAAAATAGCAGGACAAGAGGACACAGCATGAGATTAGAGGAGGCGATTAAGGGGAATGTGAGAATTCTTTTCACAGAAAGGGTGGTAGATGCATGGAATGGACTTACCACAAGAAGTGGTGGCTATGAATACAGTGCAGGGCTTCAAACAGGCATGGGATAGGCATAAGGGAGCAATACAAATGACTATGAATAGATAGGTCACTGACAGAGCAAAGGCCGATGGCACATTTATAAGGTAGAAAAAGAAATGGGCAGACTGGATGGGCCTTGCGGTCCTTATCTGCCATCAACTTCTATGTTTCTATGTTTCTACGTCATGCCCCCGAGAATACAAAAAATGGCCCCAGCCTTGCTGGATGATGGTTGCTCCTCCTCTCACCACACTGGTCCCTGGAGTGCACCTCCGTAGTCTCCCATGTGTGCCTGCCCCAGGGGCACCATATCCCCAAATTCCCCTCCCTTTCTCACAGGGAGGGGCCCTTCCAGTAGGGTTAGTGCGGGATTCACGGGGTGCAAGGCATGAAGGACCATGACGGATGAAGGAGAGGCAGTAGAGGTGAGATGGCTGGCACAGGGAGCTATGCGGACCTGAAAGAGTGGCAAGGCTACAGTCCGGGGAGCATAAAAAGGAAAAATCATACCAGAAAGTTGATTTCACACAGCAACCACAAAATCACCTTCCTGGACTGATTAATGTAATTTTACCACCAGTGTGCATGATATGGGGCCCCAAAAAGGCCATGTACAAAATTTGGTGGCGAAATTCCCAAAAATGGCCAAGTTATGAATAAAAGTTTCAAATGCCATTGGAATGCATTATACAGCACTTACCTGTATTCCTCGGTTCACGGCTTGGCATTGAAGTGAATACATGTCTCTGGTTCAGAGAGCATTACAGCATTTGACCGTGGGTGGCTGGTAAGTATAGGGTAAGGGAGTGTGGGGTGGTGGGTTTTCGGAGGGTTGTGATGTGTGGAGGGGGATGGTGGTGAAGATGAGGGACTGTTTTCTTTCTTTCAGGTTAAAAAAAAAAAAGATGCCACGGGATGTGTCCCCCCCCCCCAAGAAGAAATAATAAAGCTACTTGGGGACACTGGGGGTGGGCTCCCCAATGTCAAACACTGCTTGGGGGGGGCTTGTAACTGCTGACATGGGGATTGTGCCCCCTGATGTCAGCAACTATATACCTAAAAGAATGGGCGCTAGACCACCAGAGATGTGGTTTTCTCTTATAAAAAGAGGATTGAGGCATGGAGGCACTAGGCCACCAGGGACATGCTTGATTATTTATATCTCGTATTATACAGGCATGGTAAAACAGTGTCAGTCTGCTGCTGCTGTTTACAGTGTACTCTACAGTGTCCTTGGCTACTTTCTAGTCTCTTGACTTGCTCCATTTCATAATACAAGCCTCCTCCAGACTGAGGGACTTACTCATAAACTATTATTCCAACTCTTTCTCAGTCGCTCTCTTGGGACTAAAGCCAGACACACACCAAGCCCCGCATATATATTAAAATTCTGCAAAGCCACTGTCAGACCTAGTTCCATGCACCTTGGCAGGGACTGGCTCAGTGAGGAGTTTGGTTTCAATAATGTTCCCGAGGGAGCTCCACGCAGCAGCATTAGTACACGATGCTATGCCTCTCCTCCGTGACCAGCTTTCAGCACTTTGGCATCTCACTGCTGTTGCTGCTTCTCAACGTTGCTGCTATCATCTTTCTTCTATGCTCAGTCCCTGCCCAGCTGAATACTGTCACTGCCCTCCAGTGATGAACACGTCAGGAGACATGGGATTGCTAAGCTGCTTTTGCTTCCTAATCTCTCCTTCCAACTCACTCTCTCATACCACTGGCTGGCAGCATGATGCTGCTGCTCATCCACTCCCCTCAACTGCTCCCTCTCTCTCGGGGACTAACCTTGCTCTCTTATGTCTCCCTGCCCCGGTTCGCTCCCAGAGCAGGACTCTGGCAACTTCCCACTTGTTACCATTTTTTTTTTTTTTTTTTGTATGTACTCCAGCTCTGTCCATTTTCACTAGGCTCTCACACTCACTACTGAACTCGAAGTCCCTTTGTAGCCACTTAGAAATCTAGATGTAAAAGTTCCCCCACCTAATCATTTCAAAATTAACCACTGCTAGTACTGTTTGTATCTTTTTAAAAGACGGAAACCACTTTCTGTTGTTTTGTTATTTGTGTCGTATCATATACTATGGTGTTTTGCTATATGAAACACCACAACAGGGCATCATGGTTTCACAAAAAAACAGCTATCCGTAGAATGCTTATTTTTAACAGTATGCATGCCCAACCATGAGAAATGTTTTATAAATTATTTTAAAACTACTTGAACCTGATACACAAAAATCACAAAAGCATGTACTCTGTGCCGAACTCTATAAAACCTAGAAGTTTCAGTTTTCCAATCCTCATATTTTTTCAGTTATTGGGGCGCAAAAAAAAAAGTCATACAAGTGGTGATTTTTACATTTTATGCATCTCTGTAACTTTGCCCTCACTGAACCAATGTACATGAAATTATCAGGATCAAGAGATCCTGGCACAAATGCTGTGCTCTCCAAATTTTATGTAAATTGGTTGGAACAGGGCAAAGTTATTAAGGTGCAAAAATGTGGGTTTAACATTAAAGTGCTTACTCAGCTCTAACATAGAGGTGTGACTGCACCTGTATAATAAAAGAACAAAAACAAACAATCCCTCAAGTCTGCCCACTCCTGTCCAACACTTCAAGCCACCCTGGTTCTTTCTCTAGGCCAAAAGTTTAACCAAGTCAGCTTGAATTTGGGAAGTGGGTAAAGCTAAAATAGTTACATTTTGTGGGTGCCATTTTCAGTGGGGTGGCTGCAGCACTTGTGACCATATTTCAGATGCCTGCTGTGTCCACCCAGATGTATCCAGATGTCTGCGTCCTATTCACAGACATCTGGACACCTTAGCAACACTTCCCACAGTTTACAGCAGTTTTTGCCACAGCTGTGGGACTCATGTCCATGTTTATGATACAAGTATGGAAGTCTGTCCAAGAAGTTAAACCAACCTTTTATGATCTAACTTCCCAGGTGGATTTCGGAACCTGTGTCCAAAAAATAGATGCAGAGCTTTGAAATGCCCCCCATGATGTCAAAGGCAGAATGATGCTTATCTTTTGTAAGTAATAATGCCAGAATAATGAGGCATTTCCTGAAATTAACACCAGCTGGGGGATGTTCGTGGCTCGAGATGCAGAGGAGAGCCATTAACCCCAGCAATGGCATTAAAAGGAAATGCCCAATTCTGAGGTCATGACTGGGATTATAAGTGTAATCATGACTTTTTGTAATGTTTTTTAATGCTTTTATTTACTTGTTTATACTGGTTTTCTTTTGAGTCTGGTTCAACACGCAATGTGCTTTACTATTGCCAGACTCGTGCTGCTGCGGTTTCAATACCTGTTTTGAAAATTAATAGGAGCTCAATGCCTGGTAATTAGACTTGTACTATAAAATAAGCAATGATGTGTTTTCAAAGGCGTCAGCGTGGCTCAGTTGGTAGCACATCCACCTCTGGACCAGAAGGTCGTGGTTTCTCGTCCCATACCGGGATTGGACTTGCACCTAAAAATCTCTGGCATCCGAGTGCAGTATTGGGGGGGATGCTGTACTGCTGGGGTGTGCCATCCTTCGTATGAGATGTTAAACTGAGGTCCCTTCTGCCCATCCTGGTATTGTCCTGGTGGGTGTCCAGGTGGAAGTAAAAGAACCCAAGTCACTCTTGACAAAAGAGTAGGTAACATTCCCAGTGTCCTGGCCAACATTCCCCTTCCCATAAACTGGTTCATGCAATTATCCAGGCTGTGTGGGTGATGATGTGCGATATGGCCGCCACCACACATTCAGTCACTTCACTACCAGTCTAGCATTGCTTGTAAAGCGCTTTGGGATACACTGTGTATGAAAAGCGCTATATAAATGCTGATTCTTCTTCTTCTTCTAAGGAGCAACCAAGGCCAGTCTACAAATGTTATTGAATGTAGTTTGATATTTACTCAGTACTACTACAAGCCCACATATTGCAAGATGGAAATTACAGATTTATTATTAGATGACAAACAATATATATTCCTGTAAAGGTATCCCAATTTCTTATTTATGTTTCTTGCCAAGTGAGAAACATAAGTACTATAGGATAGGTTACTATCGACAATAAAACTCAAG
The DNA here is from genome assembly GCA_016271365.2 of Neoceratodus forsteri. NCBI lineage: Eukaryota > Metazoa > Chordata > Ceratodontiformes > Ceratodontidae > Neoceratodus > Neoceratodus forsteri. The sequence goes on along the minus strand of CM028137.1, from coordinate 130,264,899 downwards.
TATTTATGATGAGCCACAAGATCATGGGGGCTGTTTCTCTTGTTATAAATACAGTGAGAACTATCAAGTTTATTTGAATTGTGCGCTGGCCCCCAAATACTATACTTAATTTTCTTAGTATTAAGAAATAATTATTACATATCATATAATGGCTGGGTAGGGAGTTATAACAAGAATATTACACACACTGGAGGTGTGGGATGCCACATAAACCCCAAGAGTAGCACGCTTTCAGCATCGGTTTGGACACCGGCTGGCCGGGGCAGTGTGCAGAGGGATGTGCCACTCACTGTCAATAGCTGTGGCACCAACTGACTGGGATGGGGGGTCGGTGCACATCGGTGGGTGGGGACCATGTGCTTCACCACTGGTTCTGCAGGGGTACCGGTGGGGGTCGGGGTTGTCTCCGGGCCACCACTGTGTGGCTGGGGGCTGGTGTGGGTACAATACAGGGACCGAGCATACCTGTGTGTGTGTGTGGGTCTTTACTGACATGGGGACCCGCCATACCTGTGTATGTGCATGTGGGGGGGTATGTGTGGAGGTCTGGGTGGATGGGTGCACTTCTGGGGTGCAGATCTGACACACCGGGACCCATGTGGCAATCATACAGGCACTCACTTGATCAACGGGGGGGGGGGTCATTGCCAGGTCCTGCCATGAGCAGTGGGTGAAGTCTGTGGGGGTGCACAGTGGGTTATGACAGGGTCCCAGCTGCCATAGCCTGCTTACCATACACCTCCCAGTGAGCTACACTATGTGCCTTTGTAAATGCGCCTTTGTGAATGCTACTCGCCCACTCCCAGTGTATTGCTGTGCATGCGGCCAGGGAATTGGGTGCATACGGGAAGTGAGCCCCTTTTTGTGCACATTTTCGATGGGGTGCAATGGGTGTGGGTGTATGTTCCGCAGATACGTGGTGCATAGGCAGTCCACTCATTTGTGCATAGGGCCCATTGCTACTTACTAAAATCACAGTGTTGGTCTCCCAGTTTAAATCTTGTGTACATTTCCTTTCTACCAATACTCAATTTTGTTTTGTTTATTACAAGTACCTGCCAAAACTGTTGCCATGGTAGATCGGGATGATGACGCAGAGGGTGCTGAAGATGCTGCGTGGCCACGTGGTCTCTGAATGCCAGGACACCACAGACATACCAGAGACACAGTATGCAACAGAATCTCCTTATCACCAGTATATTATCAGAAATTGGAAAACGTTCAAAAAATATTATTTATTAAGGAAAAAAACATTTATCGGAAATGACATACATTGTAACATGGCAAGAAATGTTATTGTAAAATCAAGTATTCAGATTGGTCAAATGTCAACACATGACCCAATAGCAAGCAGATATTAATTCCCTAGCAATGCCTGCTTGCCATAGTGAGTGCGCTTAGTAAATCACTGTGTCATCTGTTGCTCCCTATAGGTGGTGCTTCAAATTCCAGTGCTGTGTGCAAGTTCATTCCCTGCCACCTGCCCCACGGAATTCCGATACTGGAGCAATCACTGTGTGCAGTAGATGGCACACACACCGATTGACCTGAACATTTCTTGCCATGTTATGAAGAAAATTGTAACTTTGTGGAGTAATGCTTACATGCCAGTCCTGAGTGCACACAGTCGAGCCACAGAAATCTAGCACCGCAAAGATCACTGTGGCCATCCAGAGGAAGAGACAGAGACAGAGAAATCGGCAATAATGACTGTCTGTCTCTTTCTCAGTCTCACTCTGTATTTCTGTACTGCAATGCACCGAACATAACCCCTGTTACTTCTTTCCACCCAATAATACATTCTGGGCACAGTAGAAATATTTGCATACATTGGCATGTACAAGCAAGTGCGATGCCAGATATGCAAATAGTCCTTATTTTCCCTGTAATGCATTACTGAATTAGAAATAAAAATGAGGGAAACGAGTGAACAGAACAGTATAGTAAGAGACAGAGGAGACTGGTTTTGTAATGTTTTTTTGTTATTTTATTGAAAACATCACATTGAGATGTATAGAAAAACAGCAGTCACAATGTAAAGATATATTCAGCACTCAACATGCATGCACACTGTCGAACATGTAGTTAACCTATGTATTTATGCAAAAGTGCAGACTTGAACAGCACATAATGTTGTATTCAGCAATATTGTGACTTGCTGTTGCTTTCTTTCCCACATATAATTGACTTGTAACATTATTGACCTTGTGCTTGCTATGTTACAAGCGCATTAATCCATGACAAAGGAGGGCTTTACTAGGGAATTAATGCTTGCTTGGTAGTTGAAGACACTTGGCCTGTGGCCTTGTGTCCCAACCCCCCCACACAGGCATTAATTCCCTAGTACAGCCCTCCTTTGTCGTGGATTAATGCTTACATGGAGACTTGTAGCCCACCTCTCAATATATTAAAATCTATTATTTTTTTAGCAAAGTTAACAACATATATAAAAGTCCTGTGACATAATGCCTCGAAGATATTTTATTAATTGATAATTAGTTACTGGTCTTAATTTACTAAGTATGGATAACCTTTTACATCATGTTACAACAGCCCAGTTGATATTTTCCATAACAACTGGGTTGTTGCAATTAGTGTCTGTCCATTAAGTTTGTGCTTCACAAACTCACTGGCTAATAGTCTGTGTGGGCAGGCCAAACATCTCACCCAACATGGCCACTCTGTTCCTCCATTACTGAGTATCTGCACTCATCATTTTCCTCACACCACCAGACTAATAGGGCATTTTAAATATTTTTTCAATATCTATCTGGTTGATCCTGCATTCCTAACATCTAAAATCTATCCCAACAACAGTTAATGGGCCAGAAATAAGACATGATAGGAGTGGTGCAGTGCAGTGGATGTGGAGCAGCAGTCTTCCGGGAGATATTCTGAAGGATGCGGTGTTGTCCATCTGCAGGTACCTCTTTGGGCTGAGGGAGGAGGTTGCTCATCTCCAGGCTGAGTTGGACAGGATTTGAGGGACCTCCTCTCCCATCCAGGGACCACCAGGGCCACTGCCATTGCCCAAGAGGTTGCCAAGAAAGAGGAGTGGTTGGACCACAGTGGGCACAGGGAGGATGAGGGTGCTGGAACAGAGGTGCATCCCTCCAGTTGTACCTCTCCACAATTCATATGCTATTCTGGCAAAGTGTGGTTCCTCTATGGAGGCACCCGCAGTGAAGACCAAGGAGGATGCTAGGAACCTCCACAAAGGAGACCCACAGGAGGGTGGCATGGGACCCCACAGGGGAAGGAAACCACTCCTGGTGTGGGACTCCATTGTTAGAGGGGTAGAACTGGGGAAGGAAGAGGAGAGGGAGGTAAGGTACCTGCCTGGCACCATAGCTTGGAGGAACAGGGAGCGAATCCTCAGGGTCGGTGGAGCAACTGCACAGAGGAGGGAGCTGGATGTCATTATCCACCTAGGGACAAATGACCTGGCTGAGAAAGGGATCAGAGCAGTGCAGGAAGGGTTTGTGGAGTTGGGGAGGGGCCTTAGACAAGTAGCACGCACAGTGACCTTCTCGGAGGTGCTGTCTGTCTATGGTATGGGTGAGGCTAGGGTGCTCCACATCATGGGTTGCACTCAGTGGTTGAAAAACTGGTGCAGAGCTCAGGGATTTGGCTTAATTGGGGACTGGGGGTCCACCTGGAGAGATGCAGGCCTATACTGGCGTGATGGTCTGCATCTGTCCAGGAGGGGAACCAGGATCCTAGGTGATAGGTTTAAATGCTTCATTGGCAAGCATTTAAACTAGCCAAGGGGGTGGCACTGGAAAGGAGCAGGGAAATCCTAGCCCCCCCCAAAAAATCAGGGTAGTAAGTGAGGTAAACATCAAGATAAAGATGTTAATAGGGAGAAGGGCACGGGTAAATTGAGAAAGTGACAAAGGCAATAAGGACAGGGATGGGGCAAAAAGGGGTAGGACCATCAAGAAATGGAGGGTAATGAGCACCAATGCCTGTAATCTGGGCAACAAGCTCCCTGAACTGGTGGCCTTGATGGAAGAGGGATGCCTGGATATCGTAGTAGTCACAGAAACATGGTACACAGAGAACCATGACTGGGATGTTAACATACCAGGGTACGCAACCTACAGGAGAGACAGGGAGGGTAGAAGAGGGGGAGGACTAGCTCTCTATGTAAGGGAAGGGATAAAAGCAGTGGAACAAAAGAGTAAACAGGGAGGAGAAGAGGCACTGTGGGTCACCTTAGAGACTGGAAATGGCACCACAATCCGCACAGGGGTTGTATACAGACCCCCATGTCAGGGGGGAGGGAATGGACAAGGATATGACAGAAGGCATCCTTAGGATGGCAGAGAAAGGGAAGATACTGTTAATGGGGACCTGAATATGCTGAATGTTAACTGGAGCACCTTTGCTGCAGCCACATCGAAGAGCAGGGCCATTCTTGATGCCCTACAGGTGGCATGCCTCTGACAGCTAGTTTTGGAACCCACTCATGAGGGAGCAATCTTAGACCTCATACTATCAAATGGGGACAGTGAAAGGATCTCAGATCTAGAAGTGGGTAGCCATCTGGGAACAAGTGACCACCAAACAGTGTGGTTCACAATAAACTCCGCTACAGAGTCAAGCCATACAAAAGTGAGGGTACTGGACTTCAGGAGGGCTGACTTTGGCAAGATGGGAGAGTGCCTTAGAAAAGCACTAGCAAACAGGCTAGAAGAAGGCGTGGAGCAACAATGGGGAAACATCAAAACTGCAATCACAGAGGCAACAAGCCTTTGTGTGAAGCAAATAAACAAATCAAAATGAAGGAAAAAGCCACTATGGTTCTCAAAAGAGGTGGCGGGGAAGGTGAGGGAGAAAAAGATAGCATTTAGGAAGTATAAGGAAACACAGAAGGAGCAGGACAGAGAACTGTACCAGTAAAGGCAGAAGGAAGCGGGGAGGGAAGGCAGAATAGCAAAGGCCCAAACTGAGGAAAAGATAGCCGACTCAGTTAAGAAGGGGGATAAAACCTTTTATAGGTATGTCAGGTACCGTAGAAAGACAAAGGGAGGGACAGTGAGGCTGAACAGAATGGATGGTGGGCGGGCAGAGAGGGACAGTGAAAAGCAGGGATGCTGAATGAATACTTCTGCTCAGTAGTCACAAAAAGGAGGGGAGGAGGTGCCTAATCCAGTTAACAGAAGTACTCTGGATGGGGGTGATCCCACCAGTCCTTTCACAGAAGAAAGGGTTCTGAAAGAACTCTTAAAACTGAAAGTGGACAAAGCAATGGGACCTGATGGAATTCACCCCATAATTCTAAAAGAATTAAGGGGAGAACTAGTGACACCACTGACTACACTTTTTAACAAATTGTGGGAGGATGGTGTGGGTACCTGAGGACTGAAGGAAGGCAGATGTGATTCCCCTTCACAAAAGTGAGAGTAAAACAGAGCCGGGAAACTACAGACCTGTCAGTTTGACCTTTGTGGTAGGGAAAGTGATGGAATCACTTCTGAAGGAAAGAATTGTTGCGTACCTAGAGGCCAGAGGGGTACAGGACCAGAGGCAGCATGGGTTCACAGCAGGAAGGTCATGTCAGATGAATCTAATTGATTTCTTTGACTGGGTGACCAAAGTAGTAGACCAGGGAGGGTCTGTGGACATGACCTTCCTAGACTTTAGCAAGGCATTTGGCACAGTCCCACACAAAAGATTAATAATCAGATCATTCAGCCTGGGAAAAACATTGGCTGGACAACAGGACACAGAAGGTAATTGTAAATGGAGTCCACTCTGAAGAAAGAGGGGCTACTAGTGGGGTACCGCAGGGTTCAGTACTGGGTCCAGTCCTTTCTAATGTCTTTTTAAGTGACATTGCAGAGGAACTGGAAGGAAAAGTATGCCTCTTTGCAGATGACACAAAGATCTGCAACAGGTTTGATACACAAGGAGGCGTAGAAATGATGAGAAGGGACTTGGCAAAGTTGGAGGAATGGTCAGAAGTATGGCAGCTTGGATTCAATGCAAAGAAGTGCAAAATAATGTACCTAGGAAACAAAAGCCCAGGAGAAGATTACACAATGGGGGTAGTAACATGGTAGTAACAACAACAACAAGCATTTGTCAGTGCCGAATGTTGATTGCTTATATGTGCTGTTTAGGTATTTCGAAGTGAAAGTACCATGGCTAAGAATTGTAATGCCCCCCCCTCCCAAGACATCCACTGTGTGTCTGTGAGGGGGAGGGGCAAGGGGCACAGCAGTATAGCAATTACAAAGGCGTGAAGAGGTGGATAATAGTCCATTCACAGGCAGAAGAATCCTGCAGGAGGTGACTAAATTGAAGGTGGATAAAGCGATGGGACCAGATGGCATACACCCAAGAATATTAAGAGAACTATGAAGGGAGATAACAGTACCTCTGGCAGCCATGTTCACTGAGTCATTCAACACAGCAGTGGTACCAGAGAATTGGAGGAGGGCACATGTGGTCCCTCTATACAAATCCAGCAGTAGGGAGGAGGTGGGGAACTATAGGCCGGTCAGCCTCACTTCAGTAGTGGGGAAGATCATGGAGACATAGGTTAAAGAAAGGATAGTGGGGCATCTAGAAGCCATTGGAGGCCAGGACCATAGACAACATGAAATTCACAGTGGGGAGGTCATGTCAGACAAATCTGGTTGATCTCTTTGACTGGGTGACAAAGGAAGTAAATCAGGGTGGGGCAGTGGAAAACGCTTACCTTGATGTAAGCAAAGCCTTTGACACCGTCCCACATAGGAGGCTGATAAAGTAGCTGAGTAGGCTGGGCATGGAGGAAAGGGTGGTAAACTGGGTAAGAAACTGGGTAACAGACATGAGGCAGAGAGTGGTGGCAAATGGGGTGCAGTCTGGGGAGAGGGGGTGACCAGTGGGGCGCTGCAGGGAGTGCTCCTGGGACCAGTCCTGTTCAATGTCTTCATTAGTGACATTGCAGAAGGGCTGAAGGGAAAGGTCTGCCTGTTTGTAGATGACACCAAGATGTGTAACACAGTAGCTACCCCAGAGGGGGAGGAGAAAATGAGGAGGGACCTGGGGAAGCTTGAGAAATGGTCTGAGGACTTGCAACTGAATTTCTATTCAGAAAAGTGCAAAATTCTGCACCTAGCACACAGAACCCCTGGGGAAAGGTACAGGATGGGGAAGGGAGTTGCTGACAGTCACAAGGAAGGAACGGGACCTGGGGGGGGGTTCTTATTTCAGATGACCTGAAAATGTCAAAGTGTTAAGGCAGCTCGGAGGGCCAGTGACATGCTGGGGTGCATAGGCAGGGGTATCACCAGCATAAGGAGGGAGGTAGTGATGCCATTATATAAAACCATGGTCAGGCTTCACATGGAGTACTGTGTGCAGTTCTGGAGGTCGTCTCTTCATTAGGATATTAACAGGCTGGAGATGGTCCAGAGAAGGGTGAATGAGATGGTACAGAGCTTGTAACACAAGACCTATGAGGAGAAATTAAGGGACCTCAATATGTACTCGCTGGAAGAGAGGAGGGAAAGAGGGGATATGATAGAAACATTCAAGTACCTCAAGAGTATAAATGTAACTCCTGAGAAGCAGGAGACAGCTGCTATAGGCACATGTGCCAGCTTCTGTGTGATATTCTTTTGTTCTTATAAATCTGTAATCTCCAGTATTTCGGTAACCACGTGACCACACTGCCTTCTGTAGGCAATTTTATGCTGCTTGACGCCTGGTGTCAGATGGCAGACAGAGGGCTCACCAGTTTGTGTTGCCATTTGAAAAACTTCATAGAGTGTTCTTTTGCTGGAAAGCATTTTGGAAAGGTGGTGAAGGTCTCACAATTTTTATTATAATTTTATCTCCATATGTCTGTCCCCTTTGATCCCCCCATCAGTGGCCACAGCTGCAGCCTTCTTCTTGGCAAGATGGTGGGTGAGAAACACAGAAACATAGAATTTGACAGCAGATAAGGACTGCTTGGCCCGCCTTGTCTGCCTATTTTCCTACCTGATGGATAAGCTGCAGATTCTAGTTAATCAATATCTTACTTCCTCCTACCCCCCCAGTAGAATTGTCTTATGTCTGTTGGCGAGCAGCTGCCTTCACAGTCTATGAAGTCTCATGTCTTTCAGAGCTGCTTATTGGTCATCTTCCAACACAGGCGAGGCACTGCCAGCCCAAAACTAACTGAGGAAAAGCAGGATTCAAAGTGGGGAAGAAATGGAGTGAGCAAGAATCAAGTACTCATTCAGATGTGGCGTCGATTTTAAGATCAGCATACTGGTGTGGACACTGCAAACAGAACCCCAGCTCTTTAAGTAGCCTTATGAAGAGTAAAGGCTTCTCAAAGCACTGGGGTTCTGTTTATTGTACTGTAAGTGGGCTGCATCTAATTCGGTAATTTACTGTACCTTACATTTGGATGTATGGTAGGGCCAACTTTAAATAAACACTGCACCTGAATTAACACATGGTGCCATAGAAACATAGAATTTGTCAGCAGAAAAGACTGCCCAGCCCACCCAGTCTGTCCAAGTGTTCTCTACCTACTTGTAACTCCAGCCTGTATATGTTACTGCATGTCTTACTCTGCATGCGTCCATCAGGACCTCCTTGTGAATGAGCTTACTTAATGGATTTTTCCCTGCAATGAACTTGAACCTACTCCACTTCCATAGCCCTATTGATCTCCGTTGACCCCCCTCCTCCCCCTTTTACCCAATATACCCCTATATTTATCCCATGCATGCTTTATGCCCCCTACCATTTTAGCTTCACCACTTCTCCTGGCAGTCTGTTCAAGGTGTCTACCACCCTTTCAGTAAAGAAATATTTCTTCACATGTATCTGAATGCACCCCCCAGCTTCATTGTATTTCCCTTGGTTTGGGTGCTCATCCTCATTTGAAGAAAACTCCCCAACAGTGCCCTCTTTACTCCTGTGAGGTACTTTGTAGGTCTTGATCACGTCACCTCTTGCCCTCCTCTCTTCCAGGGTGTACATGTTGAGATTATTCAGCCTTTCCTTGTAGGGATTCCTGTGAAAATTCTGAACCATTTTAGTTGCCCTCCTCTGGAAAACTTCCACCTTATGTCCTTTCTGAAGCGTGGACTCTAAAACTGGACACAGTACTCCAGCTGGGGGTATACCAGGGAGTGATACAATGGCAGCACAACATCCCTCCTCCTCCTACTGGAGATGCCACTCCTTATGCACCCCAGAATCCAATTTGCCCTGCCCATAGCCTTGTCACACTGCACTACCATCTTGAGGTCCTCTGATATAATAACCTCCAGGACCCTTTCATGTCTAGTGAGTATCAGTACCTCTCCCCCATCCTATACCCAGCATCGGGGCTCCTATGCCCTAGGTACACGATTTTACACTTGCTGGCATTGAACCCCAAGTAAATAAGAAAATGGAACTGATTTGAATGAATTGCAGGCTTTAAAACAGCTTTTTGGGGAGTGTGTATGTGTGTGAGTAGGGGTGGGGCTCTTCTACTATAACTATTTTCTTTTCTTTCATTTTTTTGACTTTATTTATCTCCACTTGCCTGGAGAACTCCTTCCGGCATCCTCAGGGCTGGGCTCCCAGCCTCTACCTCCCCCTCGTGACCACTACTCCCCTCCTGCTCATTTGCCCCAGCACGACCTCTGGGTCTGAACCCTCCAGAGGTAGGGTCACCCTATCCACCCAGGGCGCTCTATGCAAGGGCAAAGTGCTGGGCCCATGGGCAGCCCGGTTTGAGAGGAGGCAGTCTGGGGTTGGGATTGTGGGCTTAGGAGCCTGAGGTGCTTTCATCTATCCCCAGGAGTGGGGTTTTTCTTCATTATGTGTAGGTTTCTTTTCCCCTCGGAGTGCAGCTAACAACGCAATGCTATGCTGCAACTCTGCCCCTCGCATCCACTGTGTCCCTACGCTGGGTGCCTCTGATCACCAATAGAGGCCGCTCCAGGAGCGATCGCTTCCCTTAGCCCTCCCCGGGAAGAGAGAGCAGTCCTACGGATGCTCGATCTCCTCCCGCCCGCTGACCCCCAGCGGCCCTGGCTCATTCCCAAACCCGAGTAGCTGGCATGGTGTGAGGTGTTGCGTCCAGTGCCTCAACCCTCAGCGCCACCGGGCCGACTACTATTTGCTTTTGAGTTGGTATAATGTGCGAACAGACTAACCCTGCTCCCCAGTCCATGTGCTGTATCGGAGATAAAGAGCCCAAATAGCATTGGACCAAGCATTGAGCCCTGCGGTACCCCGTTTGTCACTGCTCTGGGTGCAGAGAGCTACCCCACCACCACCACCACCCTCTGCACCCTCACCTGTAACCAGTTCTCTTTCCATTTAGTCAGCCCACCTTCCACCAGTACCCCTCCTTCTCCTAACTCTTCTCCTCCTTGGCCTGTGTCCCTCCTCCCAGTAGTCCACACCGTTTCTCCTCCTTATTCTTACGGGGTGGTGGTGCCTTCTGTATTACACTCAGACCACTCTGCCTGCCCCCTTCCAGGGTTAGTACGCCTCTGTCGTTACCTATATCTAGGGCGGTGACCTCATCAGGCTCCCCTGTCCGGACCTTTCTACCAACCTTAGTAGAGATATACCCCTCTAATCCTTTTTTTTTTTTTAATTTTTTATTATACATATTTTCTCATTGGGCTATGGTCGGCTTGGTCATCCTGACTGACCCCCGTAGCCCTGCAACTGACATCAGGCAGAACTGCTCACCTCAACGGATTACCCCCGTGGTGGAGTGGTGAGGAGCTTCCCAGGTCGACCCATTGGAGCAGGATCCAGTTGAGGAGGCTCCAGTCGGGGTGGACGGGGGGGTCGGAAGCTCATGCTGCCTGACCGTAGCCCATTTTCCACTTTTCTCCCCTTTGCGGAGTGCAGGCGGGCAATGACGCTTAGGCACAGCTTGCCAATGTCTGTCACACTCGACCACCCTTTACTGCACCACTGTAGTAGTGCCCGCGGTTGTCACCAGAGGCCGCTACAGAACGGTGGGTCCCTGGATCCCTCCCCGGGATAGGAGAACAGTCCTCCGGATGCTCAATACTATCCCTCCCTTGCCAACCCCTGGTGGCCCGGGCATATATCCGAACCTGGGTCGCCAGCATGGCGCGAGGTATGGCGTCCAGCGCCTCAACCCTCAGCACCAGTGGCCAGGCAGCAATGCTGCCTTTAATACTCCCCTCCCCTTCCTGCTCCAGTGTACCCTGTCCCCCATGTACAAGTCACTATCCCCCCCAGACCCTACCCCAGTTAGTCACTAACCCATAATGTTTCATGTGACACCAATCCCTCAACCACTCAAACTCCTCAAGCCTACCCTTCCTCGCCATGCTTGCACATGGTACCAGCAGTACCTCCAAGAATGCCACCGACTTCCCCACCCCCTCACACTGCCTTCCCAAGTACTCAAACCTCCCCACTCACTACTTCCACACTATCCCCCGCCAAGTCATTCATACCCACATGCAACAGTAAATGAGGTTTCTTCCTCCCCTTCGCTGCACACTTGAGCAGTGCCTGCCCTGCCCCTCCTACAGTCTACCTGGGGAAAGCTTCAACCCAAATATGGCTGTGCCTTTCCCCCTTTCTGCTCCATTTCACCCATTTCAGCATAGAATCCCCCAGGATGAGTACCCCCCTGCATCTTACCACCATTCCCTTCTAATGCCCCTTCCACCACCCCACTATTCATTCTTCCTTGTCCCTTACGGTCGCCAACTGCACCCTCTGTGACTTCTGTATCTGTACCCACTACTTCCGCTTCACCCCTTTTCTCTGCCTTATTCCTCCCATCCCCTTTGAACCCCTTCCCAGCCTGACTACTTCCTACTGGGCTTCCCATGTTGATCTCCCCTCCTCCCTGCTGATTTCCAACCCCTCTCCTATCCCCACTGTTGTCGATTTAGAGCCCCCATTCCCTTCTATCCCGATAGTGATGCCCCTTACATCCTTCCCCCTTCCTGTATCCTTCTCTCCTTCAGTCACCACCCCCTCCTTCCTTACTAGCCCACTTCTACCCTTTTGTCCTCGCTATCTCTTCCCCTACCTATTGCCATCCCTCTCATACCCCGCTTGTCCTCCCCCCTTCAGTATGTTCCTGCTTCCCCTCTCTGTCCCAAAGCAGAGGTTCAAATCTATTCATTGTTGATACCTGTCCTACATCTCTTCCTCCTATCAGCTCCCCCTCCTACTTGTTCCCCTCCGTGGCACCCCTGGTCCCTCCCTACCTGCAGCCAATTTGCTCTCTCCCATGGTACTCCTCATGATCACTTCCTCCTCCATCAGGAGGCCCCCCGCCCTCATCTCAGGCACCCCCCCTTCTTCTCTCTTTTCTGCTACTGCCTCTGATACTGGGGTTGGTTTCAGTCTCTAGTTATTCTTCCTCCATCCCCTATTCCCCCCTCAGGATGCATACCATACTCATCTGCCCTGCCACTTATGCTCCTCCCTAACCTCCACAGTTCCTCTGTGAAACTAGCCAGTCATCTACAGACCATACACCCCCAATCCTCCAAGCCCAGTCCAGGATCATGGCAGACCCACACCCTGTACACCCTTTCACCCTTCCAAAGATGCCTGCCCTATTGACATGTGGCACCTGCCCCATTTTGGCCCCCATCTTATGTTACGGGCTCTTACTCCCAGGTTCTGTACCCTACTACAACTGTTAGGCCCCTATTCACTCAAATTCCTTCACCCCCACACTAGTCCCCCTACTGACCCCTTGCCGACTGGGGAAATTCAGTCTCAAATCTCATCCGTTAGATACTGTATTATTGTAGCAATCCTAAAGCCTCCTTGTCCATTTTTCACCCCTCAGCTACCATACTTTTTCTTCTCGGCTCTCATATAGTTTCACTTAGCCCAGTTAGAAATCCTATTGCACTCCAAGTATTACTCGGCTCAGTTAAAGAAATAAACAGAACAAATAAATATGTATTATTACAGCAATCATAACAGTATAGCTCAGTACTTAGCTCAGCTAAAGAAAGAAACAGAACAACTAAATCTGTATTATTACAGCAATCCTAAAGTATCCAATCATTGCTAGCCTCCACTCCAGAGACCCTGCTGTAATATAGGACCAGAAAGGACACTGGGCGGGAGGGTGGGCAACTGTAAGGTCCCGGCAGAGCTCCCATTGAGCTCGCTCACTCCCCTTCTCTGCTTGCTCATTCTGTTTCTTCCGACGCTGCAGGCCACCCTTTTGTACTGGGCTCCTGCCTGTATTGGCACCTTTTTCTGCCCACAAAGAAATCCGTAGCGGTCCTGACAGAGCTCCATTGAGGTCGCTCACTCCCCCTCTCTCATTCGCTCATTTTGTTTATCCTGGCGCTGCAGGCTGCCCTTTTGTACTGGGCTCCTGCTTCCGTTGGCACCTTCTTCTGCCCCCAAAGAAATCCACAGCAGTCCCAACAGAGCTCCGTTGAGCTCACTCACTCCCCCCTCTCACTCGCTCATTCTGTTTCTCCCAGTGCTGCAGGCTGCCCTTTTGTACTGGGCTCCTGCCTGCATTGGCGCCTTTTTCTGCCCACAAAGAAATCCGTAGCAGTCCTGATAGAGCTCCATTGAGCTCGCTCGCTCCCCCTCTCACACTCACTCATTCTGTTTCTCCCACCACTGCAGGCTGTCCTTTTGTACTGGGCCCCTGCCTGCATTCATGCCTTTTTCTGCTCACAAAGAAATCCATAGTAGTCCCGACAGTGTTCCGTTGAGCTCGCTCACTCCCCCTCCCTCACTCGCTCATTCTGTTTCTTCTAGTGCTGCAGACTGCCCTTTTGTACTGGGCTCCTGCCTGTGTTGGTGCCTTTTTCTGCCCACAAAGAAATCCACAGCAGTCCCGACAGAGCTCAGTTGAGCTCGGTCACTCCCTCCTCTCACTCACTCGATCTTAATCTGTCCCAAACACTGATTTCCCACAGTGACCGTGCTATTCTGCGTCAGAAGTGCAAAAACATATTTTGGCCAGGATGTGAAAAATGACAACTGTACTGTTCATAAGGAGGTGTGAAACAATGCCAGTGTTGAAAATGTGGCGTGAAAATATTACAAATTTGTGAAGTTACAAGGGTGCGTGGAAACGGTTCAATGCACGCTTGTAACACAGTCATTTTATGGATTTTCGTCACCAAATTTTCAATATAGGCATTTTAGGACCTCTGCTCATGAACAATGTCACTGTCATTTTCTTAATGTGTCCCAAACACTGATTTCCCACTGCGACCACGCTAATCGGTGCTGCAAGTGTGAAAACACATTTCGGCCAGGATGTGAAAAATGACAGCTGTACTGTTCATAAGGAGGTGTAGAAAAATGACAATGTTGAAAATCTGGAGTGAAAATATTGCAAATTCGCAAAGTTACGAGCATGTGTAGCAACTGCGCAATGAACGCTCATAAAACAGCCATTTTTTGGATTTTCCACCAAATTTGCAACATAGGCTTCTTGAGAGCTCACCTCATGAACACTGGCACTGTCATTTCGTTAATCGGTCCCAAATGTGATTCCATAGAGTGACCATAAAATCACCTTTCAGGACTGAATAATACAATGACAGTAGCTGAATTCATGAGGAGGGGTCCCAATAACCCCATGTTGAAAATCTGGTGCAAAAATTCCCAAAAATGCCTGAGATGTGCACCAAAATTGAAAAAATCCTATTTATACCATTATATAGCTTACCGGCATTTCCTCAGTTCACGGTCGGCTTTGAAGAGTGCAGACGTTTTCCTGGTCCACCGAAGATCATTGCACTGGGCTCCGGAGGTAAGTGTGGAGTGGGGGGGGTGTGGGGAGGCAGGGCATGGAGAAGGTGGGTGCGGGTTGGGGAGAGGGCAGGGAGACCGCGAGGGACAGTTTTCTTTTTTCACAGGTTAAAAAAAAAAAAAAAAAGATTGTGGGATGGTTTTTCTTTTTCAGGGGCATTTGGCATGCTGGGGTGGGCTTCCAGTGTGCCACCTGAGTGTTCTGGGTGGGATCTGTAGATGACGGGGGATTGGGCACCCCCATCAGCACATACAGAAGAGGGGCACAAGAGCCGAGGGGGATTGGGCACCCTCCAGGCACAGAACAAAAGTGGGGAAGGGGGGCTTATGCTGATGGGGAGTGGGCTTCCCCATTGGTAAGGGGAAGGGGAGACTGAAGCTGACGGGGATTGGGGGCCCTGTCAGCAAGCCCAGCAATGTAGGGTCGCTCCCTCATTGCAGCGGATGATGCTGCAATGATGAGGCAGCCCCCGTATTGCAGTGGCTAAAATGTTTCAAGGTGGTGGCACACTGGCTGAGCCAGTGTCAGCCTCCCCCATTGGGGAACATGGGCCAAGCCTTCAAAGGCAGTGGGGGCATTGGCCACATCAGTGCCCCACCTCCACAGCCTGCTTCTGCAGCAAGCTGCCGCAACATGTTTCTTGCGCATGCGCACAATCAACATAAAAATGTAAAGGGACCTGGGGGTAATCTTATCAGATGACCTTAAGGTTAGCAAGCAATGTGAGAAGGCAGTAGGGAGGACTGTGGGGGATACTGGGATGTATAGGGAGAGGCATCACCAGCAGAAAACTGGAAGTTGTTATTCCTCTGTACAGACAGTTGGTGAGACCCCATCTGGAATACTGTGTCCAGTTCTGGAGACCCCATCTCCACAAGGACATAGACAGGATGGAGGCAGTCCACAGGAGGGCAACTAAAATGGTGCAGGGTCTTCAAGAGAAGCCATACAAGGAGAGACTAAAGGAGCTTAATATGTATACCCTTGAGGAAAAGGGGAGGGGGGGCATGATAGAAACTTTTAAGTACCTCAGTGTAATTAACAAAGTCCAAGAGGGTATCATCTTTCAGAAGAAGAGATGTGCAGATCACGTGAGGCAGTTTTCCAACTAGCAGTCTCCCGAGATAGCTCCAGTTGTCCGACCACCTATTTTACCTAAAAACCTCCTTAAAATTGTATTTTACGATGGTATTTTAATATCATCGGGTGTCTAAGCATTATCACCTGCATTGTCTCTTCTTTGGAGTGATTGGATGGAGGTAGAAATGAGGAAATCACTGCCCAAACATACACCTCCTCCCATGTCCGAAAAGGCACCTAAGAAACTGAAAGCCACGGGCTCAGCAGGCTCACAGGGTGCACCTTCTTCGGATCCTGAAACTGAACCTCTCACATTGGCACGATTCCTCGAGGAATTCAAACCATTTTGATCGGAACTGAGGCAAATAATGGACGAAATTAAATCAATGGCTCAGGCCATAGAAGATATTTCTGTCCAGACTTCAGACAATGAAGCCCGTCTCCATTCGAATGAGCGAAAGCAAAGGAAAATGGAATCCGAATTGACTGCGGCCTGCCAGCGGCTTAACAAATTGGAAAACAAAGTTGAGGATTTAGTGGGTCGCAGCTGGTGCAACAACGCTGTCCTAATTGGACTACCTGAAAAACAAGAAGGGCCAGATGCCATAGGTTTTGTTCAGAAATTTGTGGAAAAAGTGGCCGGGCCATCCCCGTTCGGCTCCAAATACATAATTGAGCGAGCCCAAGTGAATTTTGGACTTTTGTTTCTTATTTGGGGCTCCCAGTAAGTTCCAAGCCTTGTGTTACATCAGTTGGTGTTACAAAACGAGAGCCCTTTTTTCTTTTCTGGGAATATAGAAAGCTCCTACGAGGCAGCTGCGATACCAGCTTTTGGACACTAGTGGGTGCATCAGACCGTTATATTTACATTTCTTTTATTACAAGCTGCTCCTCGCACAAAAGATCATTGCAAGACAGATCCTTTGCCTCTTTGACTGTTGATCTTAAAATCCTTACTTCCAGCGGGGTGATGTATCCCTTTTCATTGCTTGTTCATGTACAGGAAATTTTGTTTAACAAGGGATTTAATATAAACTAATGGAATCTGTATTTTGCCTGTTTCTTCTTAGAATTAAGAACACATGGAAGGGGAGGTTTAAACCGAGGAATAGCCCTTATCGGTTGTATTTTATTTTACCTTCTGGTTAGAGATATTCAAGGTATTTGTATTTCCTTTCTGTGATGTTTATTATCATAAGTGCTACTCTATATACTTAACTAAGTTAAACAGTACTTTAATACTGGTTTGTGCCTTAATTAGTAAGACATTTGTAATGTTACAATGGTTTTAGTTTATGTAGTGGTTAATATCCCATTGAGGGTTCTAGGGTCAACTAAGGTTTTTATAGCATGGTTATTAAGGTTTACTTGTTAGTATTTAATATGCAGGGGAATGGATCGGGTGGCTGGGAAGGATGGACTGGGTTTGGAGAGCTGTTTTCATGGGCTATAGCAGTTGGGAAAGGGAGGGAGGGATGGGTGTTCATGACAGGAAGGTTAATTGTTTTCATTTTTTTCTTTTATGTTATCCTTGCTCGTAGTGTTATTTGGGGGGTATGGATATGGGGATTGGGAGGGCTGGGCATGGGTAAGAGGTAAGGGGGAGATTTCAACACAGTCAGGTGGTGGGTACTGTTTCCGGTAAACCAGTGGATCAATCTGATGTTCCCATATATTCTCTCTCTTTTTTTTTTAGTGAATATGGCTAACGGTATTAAATTTTCTACCTGGAATGTGAAAGGTCTTGGGCAACAATTGAAACAATACAAAATTCTTAAACACTTAGCATTATTATCTGTGGAAGTTGCTTTTATACAGGAATCCCATTTGTTGGACTCAGAAACCCTCCGAATGAGGAGACAACAAGTGGGTCATGTCTTCTCAGTAGGGGGTACAACCCAAAGTTGTGGGGTTCTGATATTGATATCCAGAAAAATACCCTTTTCACTCATTAAACTACTTAATGATCTGCAGGGCAGATATGTTTTTATTCACTGTGTCTTATACACAACAGAAATTTTGTTGGGACGTGTATATGGACTTAACGTGGACTATCCAGATTTCTTCGTATAGCTGGTTAACATATTAGCTCCTTTTTTATCGTTACCAATAATTCTGGGTAGTGATATGAATACTGTATTTGACCCCACAATAGATCACAGTAGTGGTCCTCATAGAGGGTTTTCACCAGCTCAACGGGCTTTCTGAGAGCTTGTTGACCATTTTGGTCTATGTGATGTGTGGCGAGTTCTTAATCCCTCTGAGAGGGTTATACTTTTATTTCCCCAGTCCATAATACAGCATCTTGTATTGATTACCTATTTTTATCTCAAACTTTCCTGGCTGGAGTCTTGGATCTTTCCATTCAACCTGGCCCACCCTCTGATGACTCATTAGTACTTTGTCACCTATCCCTTTCACCTCTCCCTAAGAGAACTACACGGTGGAAAATCAATAATCAGCTGTTGAAGGATCCTGCAGTGGTCACTACCCTTAATAAGCATATTGAACAGTTTATTGATGTTAATCTCAGCTCCACATCCAGACCTGATTTTATTTGGTGCGCTTTCAAGGCCTATGTCACAGGGATTCTGATTAGTCTATCCTCCCAAAGGATGAAGAGAAAGGAACGGGAACTGTCTAACCTGCTCACTCAGATATACTCAATTGAGGCAAATTTGTCATCCTGCTCCCCTGACGACATTAGACAAAACTTAACCAAACTAAGAGATGCCTACTTAGACATTCTAAGAGAAAAAGCTGAATTTGCTATTCTGAGAACTAAGGCATCATACACAGACCGAGGGAGAAAGCAGGATGCCTGTTAGCACTCAGAATTAATCAACAGGAATCATCTAAATTTATCCCATCTATCCATTCTCAAGAGGACAGTACATTGAAAATGTTCCCAGTAGACATAGTAACTGAATTTAGGGCCTACTACACCAAATTATATAGTTCTATGTCAGATACACCCTCTAATCAAGAATTGGATTCTTACTTAACTACATCTAAATTACCTTTTCTCTCAGATACACAACAACAGTTACTTATAGCTTCCATTTCTTATACAGAGATAGTTAGAATAATTCAAAGCCTACCTTTAGATAAAACACTGGGCCCAGATGGCTTCTCGGCTAATTTTTATAAAAAATTTCAAAAACAGTTCATTCCCTTATTACTGCCCCTATTTCAACATATTTTATCAGGAGCAGCAGTAGACCCTACTTTGTTTGAAGCCTTTCTTGTTCTTTTACTTAAACCTGATAGAAACCCAGAACTAACTACTACCTACTGTCCCATATCTCTACTGAATCAAGACATTAAAATACTAACCAAATTAATAGCTGAACGTATTAATATTGTTCTGCCTGATCTTATCGGGTCCAAGCAAGTTGGTTTCATGAAAGGACACTCATCGGTAGACCATATTTGAACACTGTCGCATGTTCTCTCAGTGTCAAGAGATGCTCATTTCCCTGTAGTTTTGATCTCCCTGGACGCCGAGAAAGCCTTCAATAGAGTGGATTGGAACCTTTTGTTCTGCACTCTTAATGCTTATAAATTCCCTTTAGAATTCCAAAACTGGATAAGAGCATTATTCCTTGACCCTCTCCTAGACCTCTCCGTACATGTCAGAAACACTTGTAATGCTACCAATGGCAAACTTGGCCTAGCTTATAGGGCAAAAGACTGCCTTACCCCTGCCGCCCGGATGGCTATAGCCAAGGGGATATTACTTCCCACCCTTTCTTATGGTCTCGTTGCCTTTGCCGCCCTCCCAGCCTCTAACCTTTTAAATGGGACACCGCATACAACAATATCTGCCGCTTTGCCCTCTCGGCCCCCCGTCTCACACACCGATGTACGCTCTACTCGCGACTGGAATGGCTCCCCCCTGAAAAACATCGGACCTATGTCATGGGGAACTTCATTGACAACATAATTCGTACAGCCACTCCTGCCTCTCTTGCCCTCCCCCTCAAACATCCCTCCCCCATCTACCACCTCAGGTCTTGCGCGTCCCAGACTCGCCGGGTCCCCAAGACCCGTACCCTATCAGGGGATCGGGCGTTCACCACCTATGCCCCCAAACTGTGGAACTCCCTTCCACCACAAGTTTGTGCTTCCCCCTCCCATTCCACCTTCAAAACCTCCCTCTGGAATTTCCTGAAACCAGCTGCGCACTGCATGTGTGCCACTTAACACCTAGTCCGGCAGCCCTCCCTCCCACATTGGAACCCCAGCTAGGCTCTTTCTGCCCCACCGCCATGGTGCGGCACCTTACCTGAGGCGATGCTATGTATTGTCTACTATTCAACCTAGGGAGGTCCTATGCCTTGCTGCCCCTAGGCCTGTATGTACCATATGATTTGTGACATATGCTCATCTCTATACTATGTACTGCTGCTTTAATTAACCACTGTTGTTCCGCTTTGTGCTGGAGCATGCCACTCAATGTTTGTACTGTGACTTAGTATTTCTCTCATGTATACCTTGCAACTATGTAATTTTCTCATGTACACCTTTGTCACTATGTATTTCTATCATGTATACCTTGTAATTCTCCCGGGTCGCACCTGAAAATAGGCACCAGCTGTCTAGTGTGCTTACCCGGTTACCAAAAGCAAATAAATAAATAAATAAATTATATCATGCCCCATCAGCGCGGATTACTGCCAACGGTGCAGTGTCCAATCTCTTCCCTTGACAGTCTGGTACTAGACAGGGTTGTCCCCTATCTCCTCTTTTAACTTATATCTGGAACCCCTGATTCGTCATCTAATGGATTATGAAAGGATCCAAGGCATATGCGTTTCTGCCCAAGAAGTTAAGGTATCGGCATATATGCTGATGACCTCCTTCTACAATTATCCTACCCAACCACATCAATCCCTCCTATGCTATCACGCATTGAAAAATATAGTCAACTATCCAACTACAAATTTAAATATAGATAAGACTGTTGTATTTCCCCTCAATCATAAGGTAAATAAAAGATCCATTACTGATTTGGGCCTGTCATGGAAACAAGATTCCTTAAGATATTTGGGAATTGTAATTTTCAGGAATCCGTCTCTTCTTCAGAAATTAAACTTGGACTCCCTGGTGAAAATCATTGGCATGGATTTGGATAGATGGTCAAAACTCCCTGTCTCTCTGTGGGGCAGAGTTAAGTTAGCTGCCCCCAAAGATAAAGGGGGCCTACACCTCCCTCACCTTACTTTTTATCACTGGGCTAGTCACATTGTCAAATATCTTCGATGACTGTCCCCCAGAGAGGAATTATTCACCTCTTCTTTCTTGCCCCTATAGCTCAAAGTTGAACTATCTCTCATCCTGGCCAATGGTTTAACCCCAGCTGCACTCTTCCATATTAAAGCCAGTGTACTTCCCGCTAGGTTAAAATCAACCCCATTGCAATTTCCATCAAAATTCATTCACAGCTATGTAATGTCCTTAAATACAATCATACTCAGGATTTAACACAGCCCATATGGGGTAACCCCAATTTAAAGATCGACAATAAAATACTTACTGCCAGTTGGTTACCTAGTATGGATGAACTATGGCCTTCTTCGTTTGTCTCGGAAGAGCACTCCTGGCTCTCATCTAATGATAATATAATATATATAATATTATATATCTTCAAAATGTTTCAATTAAGACATTTAATCTTGAAAGTATTTGGATTAACTCCTCATCAACAGGGTGTAATATCCTTTCAGAGTGAACTAGGCTCCTTAGCTAGCTTCCAACAATCGGTGTCCAAATGTTACAAAATTTTGTACAGTTGGGCCTACCCAATGTGCTTTGCTCCTTCAGCCTATTGGACATCTTTATTCCCCACTCAAGTCCTAGAATGGAATACCCTATGGCACAATTGACACAAATATATTACCCAAGATAGGATACGCCTTACCCAATTTCATATATTGCATAATTTATATTATTCCCCACAAAAGCTATTCAAATTTGGGCTTCTTCCATCACACTTGTGCTCAGTGTCAGAAAGAAGAGGGCTCATTATACCACATTTTTTGGACCTGCTCCAAAGTCGCTCCGCTCTGGGCTAATATTCAGCAAAAAGTAGACCCCTTATTGGACTTGAATGATTTATTTACCCCAGAAATTTGTTTATTGGGTGAGATTTCTGTACCTATCAGAAGATATCATATGGCCCTTATTTCCATGTCTGTTAAAAGAGTAGTTTTACGTTACTGGAAGGACTGTGATGACATTTCCTATTCTGAATGGCTCAATGAGCTCCTGGCAAACCTCAGGACAGAGAAAGCGATAGCAAGCCTCAATAGTATACCTGAGAGATATATGAAAATATGGGGACCCCTTAGATACACTATATTCTCTCTAAGATAATCACCTTAGTATATACGATGTTCCCAGATCTGCTTGGTTTCTGTGGTAGTAATTGTGTTGTATATGGGGAGGGGATTAAAAGGTTGTTATGGGGAGAAGGAGAGTAGGAGGGAGGGAGGGAGGGAGGGCTGAAAATGGATCCACTGTATTGTGTACTTCATGACAAATGTATATTGTTTTACTGGACCTGTTCTCATTATTGTTAAAACTTTAATAAACTTTAATTTGAAAAAAAAAAAGAAAAAGAGATGTGCAAGAACAAGGGGACACAATTTGAAGACAGAGGGGGGACAGCTCAGGGGCAATGTGAGGAAGTATTTTTTTCACAGAAAGGGTGGCGGACGCATGGAACAGCCTTCGTGAGGAGGTTGTGGCGTCTAAAAATGTGGGAGAATTCAAGAATGAATGGGACAGAGATAAGGACATTTTTGGTGGGGGGTAGGAAGAAATAGGCTGTTTGGTTAACTAGGATCTGCAGCTTATTCTGTAGGTAGGGAAACTGGCAGACTGGGTGGGCCAAGCGGTCCTTATCTGCCACCAAAGTCTATGTTTCTATGTTTCTGATTGACCCTGCCATTCCTACCCTTAGAGCGGGGCTTCGATGCACAGCAGCAACATTGACCGCAACTGACAAGTTAACATCTTGTGGTTCGCACCTTACTTAAAACAAAAAAGCAAAGAAAAAAACATATCAATGCCTGTACTGGAAAGAGAGACAGGCACAGAGAGAGAGAGAGAGTGTGTGTGTGTGTGTGTGTGTGTGTGTGTGTGTGTGTGTCTGTCTCTGTCCTTCATACTTAAAAAATGAGAACCAGTATATAAATAAAATAACACGTGGCGGGTATGTATAAAACCAAAATTTTACACACACACTCGTTGTGGGATGCTTTTATAAACCCACACTTTGGGTGTGTGTAAATGTTTTAGTTACACACATCCACCCACGTATTTTTCTATATATATTAGCTAATTGGACATGGATTCTCCATGTTAAGTACTTTGTCTGTTTTTTTTTTTTCACTTGTGACAGGGAGATCCTGCCACTCTTGAGGACCGACCTTTTCTTAAATCTGTTGCAACAGTTCTTCTATTTCATAGAAACATAGACTCTGATGGCAGATATGGACTGCTTGGCCCACCCAGTCTGCCCATGTCCCTACCTTTTGGATAAGCCTCAGATCCTAGTTAACCAATAGCCTACTTCCTCCTACCCGCACTAGAATTGTCTTATGTCTGTCCCACGCATTCTTGAATTTCTCCACTGTTTTTGACTGCACTACCTCCTCTGGAAGGGTGTTCCATGCATCCAACGCCCTCTCCATGAAAAAATACTTCCTCACTTTGCCCCTGAGCTGTCCCCCCATAATCTTCAAATTGCGCACCCTTGTTCTTGTACATCTCTTTTTCAGAAAGATGCTACCCTCTTGAACTTTGTTGATTCCCTTGAGGTACTTAAATGTTTCTATCATGTTCTCCCCCTCTCCCTCCTTTCCTCGAGGGTATACATATAAAGCTCCTTTAGTCTGTCTTCATCTGGTTTCTGGTGCAGACCCTGCACCATTTTAGCTGCCCTCCTCTGGACTGCCTCCATCCTGTCTATGTCCTTGCAGAGATGGAGTCTCCAGAACTGCATGCAGTACTCCAGATGGGGTCTCGCCAACTGTCTGTACAGAGGGAGAACACCTTTTTGTTTTCTACTGGTTATGCCTCTCCCTATGCATCCCAGTATTAACCCAGCCCTCCTTATTGCCTTCTCACATTACTTGCCTACCTTTAGATCATCTGATATGACTACCCCCAGGTCCCATTCCATTTTTGTTGTTGTTAGTACCCCCCAATGTGTACTCTTCCCCTGTTTTTTTTATTTCTCAGGTGCATTGCTTTGCACTTCATTGCATTGAATCTAAGCTGCCATAGTTTTGACCATTCCTCTGACTTTGCCAAGTCCCCTCTCATCCTTTCCACCCCCCCCTTGTGTATCAACCCTGTTGCAGATCTTTGTGTCATCTGCAAAGAAGAATACTCTTCCTTCTAGCCCCTCTGCAATGTCACCTATAAAGACATTAACAAGCATTTGTCAATGCCGAATGTTTGCTTGCTGGCACTAGCATTGGTAGTGTAGAAGTTACAGAGCTGCATAATAGGAATGGCAGCAAAGTATTGAACTGAAGCCAACCCCACCACCACCCTGCAGAGAGTGACAGGCATTGGGGTGTGCCTTTGGGTCATCAGGCATAATGACCACGCCATTTCACCACACCCTACCCTGCAGACACTGACAAGTGTCACGGTGTGCCTTGGGGTCTTTGGCCCTTATGCGCACCCCATTCCATCAGGAAATATGGTGAGATGGGTGCTGTAGAGGAGAATGGGGTGAAGTTTGGGCCCGAAGAGTCTGAGGCACACCTTGATGCCTCTCACTGGCTCCAGGGTGTGGGTGGGGGTGGAATGGTATGCGCATTACAGGCAAGAATCCCAAGTCACACCCCTGATGCCTGTCATTCTCTACAGGGTGGGGCGTTATGGTCGGAAACCCTAATGCCTCAGGCATCCGTTGGTATTTTCACTCCAAATTTTCAACATGTTTTTTTTTTTTTGTGACCCCCATCTCATGAACAATGGTAATATCAGTTTGTTAGTCGAAAACTGCTTTTGCACAGTGACTACGGTATTTGGCACCACAGATGCAAAAACACATTCCTAACAGGATGTTAAAAATGACAGTGGTACTGTTCATGGGGAGGTGTAAAAAATGGCAATGTTGAAAATATGCTGTGAAAATCTTAAAAAAAACTGGTGAAGTCAAGAGCGTGCGTAGAAACTGTGCAACGCATACCCGTAATGTAACTAGTTTGGGGATTTCTTTTTACAGCAGATTGTTAACAAAGGCATTTTGCGACCTCCAATCATGAACAGTGTCAGTGTGATTTTCTTAATCTGTCCCAAACAATGATTTCCCACAGCGACACTACGCATTTCTCGCTGAAAGTGTGAAAACACATTTCGCCATGTTGTGGAAAATGACAGCTGTACTGTTCATAAGGAGGTGTGGAAAAATGCCACTGGTGAAAATCTGGACTGAAAATATTACAAATTCATGAACTTACAAGGGTGCGTGGAAACTGCGCAATGCTCACTCGTAACACAATCATTTTATGGAGTTTTGTCCCCAAATTTTCAACATAGCCATTTTAAGACCTCTGCTCATGACCAGTGTCACTGTGATTTTCTTAATCTGTCCCAAACATTGTTTTTGCACACAGATTGTACCATTGTGCGCTACATGGGTGGAAACACATTGTGGACGAGATGTGAAAAATGACAGCTGTACTGCTCATAAGAAGGTGTGGTAAAATGGCAATGTTGAAAATCTCGAGTGAAGATATTGAAAATTCATGAACTTATGAGCGTGCATAGGAACTGTGCAATGCACGCTTGTAAAACAACCATTTTTAGGAAATGTTCCACCAAATTTTCTAAATAGGATTTTTGAGAGCCCACCTTATGAACACTGGCAGTGTCATTTCATTAATCAGTCCCAAAAGGTGATTTCACAAAGTGACTGCGGAATCACATTTTGGGCCCGATTATCACCATGACAGTGACAGCATTCATGAGAAGGGGTCCCAAAAACCTCATGTTGAAAATTAGGTGCAAAAATTCCAAAAATGCCAGAGATATGCAGCAAAGTTGAAAAAAACCCTATCTATTACATTATACAGCTTACTGGCATTTCCTCAGTTCGCGGTCGGCTTTGAAGAGTGCAGACGTGTTCCCAGTCCACTGAAGATCGTCGCGCGGACTCTGGAGATAAGTATGGGGTGAGGGAGGTGTGTGGGGAGGCAGGGTGCGCACTGGGTGGAGTACGGGTGGGGCAGGGAGACTGCAAGGGACCGTTTTTAATTTACAGGATTTTTTTTTTTAGTATTAAGGCAGACAGGGACGTTTGCCACGCTGGGGTGGAGCTCACAGCATGGCAGCTGGAAGGCTGTTTGGGGGCTGGAGCGAAGAGAGGATTGGGCACCCAATCCGGCCACTCACGGAGCTTGTGCCACTGGGGGTGGACTCCTAGTGTGCAGCTGTAAAACTGTTTTGGGGGCTGGAGCTGACGGGGATTGGGTACCCCCGTCGCCCATACGGATGTGTGCCGGGCTGGGGTGGGCTCCCAGCATGGCACTAGGAAAGCTTTTTGGAGGGGTGGCATGGAGCCGATGGGGCATTAGCCACCCCCATCAGCTAATATAGTATGTGCGTGGGGGGGAGCGTGTCAGCACGCAATATGCGTGCGTGCGTGTTGAGGGGGGAGCTCTGCTCACTGAAATGGAGCTCTCCCTTTCAACTGTATGTCACTGCATTTTCATCTGCCGTCATAGACAGCTGGAGTAGAGATTGGTACACTGCGACCGCAACCTGCAAACACACTGACTGAATTGGAAGAGGTTGATGCACCTCTGGAAAACTCGGATGATGGCACTATGTTTCTTGCACATGAATGCAAGCAAACATAAAAAGGACTTGTCCCAGTACTGAACTCTGCAGTAGCCCACTAGTAATCCCCCTTTCCTTGGAGTGGACTCCATTTACTATTACCCTCTGTGTCCTGTTATCCAGTCAACTCCCAGGCTGGCTAACTTGTTTATTAATCTTTTGTGTGGTACTGTGTCAAACGCCTTGCTAAAGTCTAGGTAGGTCACATCCACAGCCCCTCCGTAGTCTACTACTTTGGTCACTCAGTCAAAGGAATCTTTTAGATTCATTTGACATGACCTCCCTGCTGTGAAGCCATGCTGCCTTGGGTCTTGTGCCCCTCTGACCTTTAGGTACTCAACACTTCTGCACCAGAAGACATACGAAGAAAGACTAAAGGAGCTTAATATGTATACGCTTGAGGAAAGAAGGGAGAGAGGGGACATGATAGAAACTGTCAAGTACCTCAAGGGAATTAACAAAGTCCAAGAGGGTAGCATCTTCCAGAAAAAGAGATGTGCAAGAACAAGGGGGCACAATTTGAAGACAGAGGGGGGACGGCTCAGGGGTAATGTGAGGAAGTATTTTTTCACTGAGAGGGTTGTGGATGCATGGAACAGCCTCCCTGAGGAGGTTGTGGAGTCAAGAACAGTGGGAGACTTCAAGAATGCATGGGACAGGCATAAGACAGTCCTAGTGTCGGGTAAGAGGAAGTAAGCTATTGGATAACTAGGATCTGCAGCTTATCTGTTAGGTAGGAAAATGGGCAGACTAGGTGGGCCAAGCGGTCCTTATCTGCCGTCAAATTCTATGTTTCTATGTTTCAGAAGTGATTCCATAATTTTCCCTGACACTGAGATCAAACCAACAGGTCTGTGTTTTCCTGCCTCTGCATTGCTCCCACTTTTGTGGAAGAGAGTAACATCCACCTTCCTGCAGTTCTCTGGTACTACACCATCCTCCCATGATTTGTTAAAAAGGGGTAGTCACTAGTTCTCCCCTTAGTTCTTTTAGAATTCTGGGGTGAATCCTGTCAGGCCCCATTGCTTTGACCACCTAGAGTTTTAAGAGTTCTTTCAGGACCCTTTCTTGTGTGAATGGACTGGTATCGACCCCTATATCAGAGTGCTTCTATTGTTTGGTTCAGGCACCTTTTCATTTGTGAATACTGAGCAAAAGTATTCATTCAGGATCTCTGCCTTTTCACTGCCACCCTCTGCCCACCTCCCTTCCCCTTTATTGAGCCTCACTATCCCTCCCTTTATCTTTTTTTGTTCCCTAATGTACCTATAAAAGGTTTTATCCCTTCTTAACAAAGTCGGCTATCTTTTCCTCTGTTTGGGCCTTTGCAATTCTGATTGCCTTCCCCACTTCCTTCTGCTTTAACAGAAACAGGTCACTGTTTTGCTCCCTCTGTGATTCCTTATACTTCCTGAATGCTATCTTTTTCTCCCCAACCTTCCCAGCCACCTCTTTTGAGAACCATGGTGTTTTTTTTTTTCCTTCGTTTTGTTTTATTTGTCTCACACAAAGGCTTGTTGCCTCTGTGATTGCAGTTTTGATGTTTCCCCATTGTTCCACCATTCCTCCTTCTTGCCCATTTGCTAGTGTATTCCTTATGCACTCTCCCATTTTTTCCAAAGTTATCCGTCCTAAAGTCCAGTACCCTTGCTTTTGCATGGCTTGACTCTACAGCTGTGTTTCATGTGAACCACACTGTTTGATGGTCACTTGTTCACAGATGTCTACCCACTTCTAAATGTGAGTTCCTCACTTCATCCCCATTTGAGAGAACCAGGTCTAAGACTGCTCCCTCCCTCCCAGAGTGGGTTCCATCTGCATCTGTCTGAAGCATGCCCCCTGTAGGGCATCGAGAAGGACTCTGCTCTTGGATGTGGCTGCTGATAATATGCTCCAGTTAACATCTGGCATATTCAGGTCCTCCATCAATAATATTTCCTATTTTCTGCTATTCTAAGGATGCCTTCTGTCATTTCCTTGTCCCATTCCTCCCCCTGAGACAGGGGTCTGTAAACAACGCCTATGCAATTATGGTGCCATTTCTTGTCTCCAAGGTGACACACAGTGCCTCCTCTCCTCCCTGTTTACCCTTTAGTTCTACTGTTTTGATTCCTTCCCTTATATAGAGAGCTACTCCTCCTTTTTTACCCTTCGTGTCCCTCCTGTAGATTGTGTACCCAGGTATGTTGACATCCCAGTCATGGTTCTGTGTACCATGTTTCTGTGACTGCCACAGTATCCAGCCAACCCTCTTCCATTAAGGCCACTAGATCAGGAAGCTTGTTACCCAGACTACGGGCATTGGTACTCCTCGTCCTCCATTTTTTTGATGGCCTTACCCCATTTAGCTCCATCCCTGCCCTTACTGCCTTTGCCTTTTTCTCCATTGGTCCCTGTTCTGCTTCTCATTGGCTTCTTTACCTTGGTGTTTACTTCACTAACTGCCCTGTTTTGTGGTGGAAGGCTGGGAATGCCAGGCTCCTTCTTAGTGCCTCCCTCCTTAGCTAGTTTAAAAACTTTCCCATGAAGCATTTAAACCTATCACCTAAGACCCCGGTTCCCCTCCTGGACAGATGCAGACCATCATGCCAGTATATGCCTGTATTCCTCCAGGTGGAACCCCAGTTCCCAATGAAGCCAAAACCCCATGCTCCACACCGATTTTTCAACCATTCATTGAATCCCATGGTGCAGAGTACCCTAGCCTCACTCATGCCATAGACAGGCAGCATGTCCGAGAAGGTTACTGTGCATGCTACTTGTCTAAGGTCTCTCCCTAACTCCACAAACTCCTCCTTTACTGCTCTGATCCCATTCCCAGTGAGGTCATTTATCCCTAGGTGGACAATGATGTCCATCTCTCTCTCCAGTGCAGCTGCTTCCATGATCCTGAGGATTCCCTTCCTGTCCTTACAAGCCATGGTGCCAGGCAGGCACCTTACCTCCCTCTCCCCTCCCTCCCTTCCCTAGTTCTACCACCCCCAACAATTGAAAGGCCTAATCTATCCTTTGCAATTTCCAATTCATAAGGTTAGCCACCTATGGGCACCCCTATCCTTTCTTGACTATGCTATAGTGTCCTGTTTAATTTTCCTTTTCCATCTCAGGCCCCCATAGAGGGTGGTTATTGTGGTGACTTCCCAGATGATGTAAAACAACAGTCTGTGTTCTTCTTTGTTAGATTTAATATGCAATAGCACTATGTCATAAAATACCTTGATGTATATGCCTTATGTGTATGAAACCTGTAAGTGTTGAAAATACGTTGGCACTAGGTGTTTTTGATAAAGGTAAAAAGTTGCTAGGGAACTGTATTATAATGATTCAGTTACTAGAACAATTACAGAGCGTCTCTTTGTATGGTCTGTTTTTTTTCCTTTTGTTGGTGATATTGTAAAATACAAAAGGTAAAAAATTTAATAAAGTATATTAAATTGAAAAAATAAATAAAAATTCAGTTACCGGGGTAGATATATTAGAAACCCCCCGCTGTGTTATTAATAATGCATGTAAATTACAGATTGTTTGATAGGCCCTCTAGCACCATGCCTTCCCGCTTTAAGCTGAACTTGCTTATAATTTCATGACGATTTGCATATACATCCCATGATGCTTTGCATTATGGGGAAATGTGTGATGATGTGTTTCTTTGAAACTTGGCTTTGTTGCCAGTGCCCTTTGGGGTAACCTTTGCTTCAGTGCTTCTGCACTAAGGTTCTTTGTCTCTAGCATGATATTTTCTTTTTTTGAGCTCCCCTTTATCCAAACACACAAGACCAACAGAGGGATTAAATAATTTTCACTAAAGAGATAGATCAGTAGATCAGTGGGTCAGTAAGTGCTGAGGAAGGACATGTATAATCTGTTGCTGCAAACTGATGCATCGTAGAAGGAATATGCCATTGCTTAAGGTTATTCCCTGTGTTGTCAATAAAACATCACACAGAGATTGTTTGTTGAACCTGAAGTTCTGTGTCTGGTCCACCTGTTATCCCACAACCCCTCCACATCACTCATTTGACAAAATGTATCTTTTTTTTTTTTTTTTGTGGTTAATAAGTTTTATTGATTTGACTTATTAAGACGATACAAACATTAAATCAGTCAGATACATTGCAAAGATCTTACAGACTGTTACATATGTCTGTAGAAGCAGAGAATAGAACATGCTGGCCAAATAGTAACAAACTGAATATACTAGCCAGGTAAGCAGTAGGATAATACTCTGTGCCTGGATGTACAACACCTATCCAGCTGGAGATTAACTTTGAAAGTATTAGCAGTTGGTGCATTGCATTATGGCTAACTCATACAAACATACCTTACCTGGCCACATCCTGCTAGTTTCTGCAGTATTTGACAAAGCATCAGAAATTATGAGAGGTCCAGGACCACTGTCCTCTACTTTACACCTACGAAATACAAGAGGTCACACACACAAAGCAAACAGGTCTTCATTGTCAGAGAAGGCACTATCCTTTTCTGATATCACACCATGTCATCCATAGAGCAGGGTCCCCAATAACTCAGTAACAATCTCTCCAGCACTTGCCCCTAATTGCTCCATGAGAGGAGACCATTATAGTAGCATAGTTGTGCCTATTCAGCTGATTCCCTCCCTAGGTTTCAAAAACAGAAGGAAGGGAGTCCATAGGGCAGTATATTTAAAGAGGTTATTGGTCACAGTATGTGATATTCTGGCCCAGTTGGCAACTTGAGCCATGGAGGTAAGTACTTCGCCCAGGGAGTGGATTATCTGGGACTGCCATTTACACAGTAGGAGTCTTTTAACCTGTGTACTGAGTGTCAGAAGTAGTTTCAACTCAGAGAGACGAAGGTGAGGGGCCAGGGTCCGGAGTCCTAATAACAGCAACTCAGGGGCCTGAGGCAGAGGCTTCCTAAGTATTTTGGACCCCATCTCACAGGTAGCCTGCCATAGGGGCTGGATCAGCCTGCAGGACCAAAGTATATGGAACAGGTCACCTGGGAGTTCCTGACAACTCCAACATATAGTAAGATGAGAGTGAGAGCCCTTAGGGGGATGGTTAAATAACAATAGTACCAAGTGAGTACACTGACATACCTCTCTCTCCATATCCAGCCACTGGGGAGCATTGTGTTTAGGGGAAAAGGAACCATTTTAACGTCTGAGCCAGCTGAAAGGCCCATTTATACCCCTCTAACCATGGAAGACCCCAGCCCCCTTCCAACCAATGAGCTCTGAGCTTAGTTCTACTGCACCTAGGTTTCTTACCCTCCCACAAAAAGGGTCCCAGCAGGGAGTCTAACTTAGTAAACCAATAACGAGGTATTTTCAAAGGAATGTAGGCGTGAAGATACATAATTTTTGGTGATGTGACCATTTTTAATTGTGGATATTTTACCTACAAGTGACAGTCGAAGAGATTTCCATCTGTCCAGTTCTGTACAAATGGACTCAAAAAGTGGTTTCATATTCAGGTCCCAGATTTTATGCAGATTAGGACAGATAGTAATGACCAAGTAGGTAATCCCCTCCAGGGCCCATCGGAGCCCATGCTGAGTAACCATTTGAGAGGTACACTTAGAGTTTAAAGGTAGGACCTCCGTCTTGGCCTGGTTAATCTTGAGCCCAGAAAATGTAGATAAATCTGACAAGGTGGACAGTAGGGGAGAGAGGGAGGTGACGATATTGGCTATAGGGAGCAACAGGTCATCCGCATACATAAGAGTAGGGTATGCCCTTGTTTCCACCTGGACCCCGGAAATTAGAGGATTTTGCCTAATAGCAGCCACCTGGGCTTCTACTGCCAATACAAAAAGTAGTGAGGAAAGTGGGCAGCCCTGATGGGTACCCCTACCCAGTATGAATGGAGGAGACAGCATCGTATTGGTGAGTATCCGTGCAGCTGGGGATGAATATATTGCCTCAATCCAGGCCCAAAACCCCAAGCCCATAGTGCAAAGTACTTGTTGGACACAGTCCCACTCCAGGGAATCAAAGGCATTTTTGAAACCTTTTGCAATAGCAGCAGCAGGGGAAGATAATGTTTGGGCCTTATGGATTAAATTTACCAACGATCTAATATGGTCCATGCTAAAGTGGTCCTTTACAAAGCCTACTTGGGATGGGTGGATCAAACTGGGAATGAGAGGATTAAGTCTATTTGCTAGTATCTTAGCTAGCACCTTGCTATCAGCATTCAATAATGAAATAGGGTGGTAGCTGGACGCTTTAAGAGGGTCTTTACCTTTTTTTGGTAGGATAGTAATAGTCACCTCCCAAAGGGATGAAGGGAGAGACCCTGTTTGCAATGACTCAGTAAATACTTGTTGCAATACCAGAGAGATTATGGGATGCAACAGCTGCCATACTTCAATAGGGAAACCGTCCTCTCCTGGGGCCTTTCCCTTTTTAAGGGAGAGGATGGTGTCTGCCACCTCCTGGGTTGAGATCAGGGCATCTAGGGCATTAGCTTGGGCTTCCGAGATTTTGGGGAGATGTAGAGACTCCAGAAATGGGTGGACCCCCTGGGAGTCTGGGGCTCTGGAGGATTTATATAACGAGGAGTAAAAATCCATCATTATTTGATTAATACCTTGCACCGAGGTCTGGGTCCTACCCCCTGCATCCTCTAAAGCCACTATATGCCTTTCAGCTTGCTGCTTTTTGAGATGGTATGCCAGAAGCTCTCCCCCCTTTTCTCCCTCTTCCCAATACTTATGCTTGAGTCTAATGATCGAAATCTCTGCCTTTCTAGAGAACAGCTCGTTTACTTGCATCTTCAGAGAGGTGACCTTGTAACCTGCCTCTGACCTAAGGGAAGGAACACGAAGGGCCTTAAAAGCAAGCTCCACTTCTTGGAGTTGTCGTTCAAGCCCCCTCAAATGTTGTTCCCTCCTCTTTCGATGCTGGCTCGCATACCCTATTATTGCCCCTCTT
This sequence comes from Neoceratodus forsteri, assembly GCA_016271365.2. NCBI lineage: Eukaryota > Metazoa > Chordata > Ceratodontiformes > Ceratodontidae > Neoceratodus > Neoceratodus forsteri. The sequence continues at coordinate 130,231,285 of CM028137.1, read as the reverse complement.
AGAGTAACTTTGAATGCCTCCCATGTGGTACCCTCAGAGGTATCTGCTATGAGGTTATGCCAAAAAAATTCCGCTGCTTCCTTTTGAAGCCAAGTGGGAAAGTCTGGGTCATCAAGTAGCAATGGGTCCAGCTTCCATGCCGGAGACTTAGGGAGAGGGGCCCCATGTGAAGGCAAGATGCACAGGGGCATGATCCGAGATAACTAAGGGATGAATAAGGGTATTAACAGTGTTACTAGTAATAGTAGGAGAGGTGAGCCAGAAGTCTATTCTACTAAGAGAACTATGTAGTGGGGAATGAAAGGTGTAGTCCTGCTGGGAGGGGTGAAATATTCTCCAGATGTCCGTAAGGGCCAAATCTTGTTGTAATTGGGCCACTGCCATTACAGCCCTGGAGTGGGGCTCAGTATTGGAAGGGGATCTGTCCAGGAAAGGGTCCAGAGTAAGATTAAAATTGCCCCCAATAAAATGGGGGTGTTTTCCAGAGCTATAGACCCCAGCACCTGGGCCAACTTGTGAAAGAAGGAGGGTGAGTCCTCATTCGGAGCGTATACATTAACCAGGATCAGAGGGCCCTCCCCAGTATCCATGAGTACCACCACCCATCTATCCTCAGGGTCTCTCACTTGTCTCTGCAATGTCCATTGTAGTTGATTGTGAAGCAGAATCGCCACCCCTCTCTTTCTAGTGGAGGCCGAGGCATGAATGACCTGACCTACCCACTCCCTCTTCAGTCTCTCAGGATCCCCCCCCGGTAAGTTTGGTCTCCTGCAGGAAGGTGACCCTCGCTCCCAGTCTCTTAAGGTGGCCCAAAACTTGCTTCCTCTTGTTTGGGGTGTTAAGCCCTCTGACGTTCCATGTCAGACAAGTGATATCACCTGTTAGTAATAGGGAGCAAATATTTAATTAAGAGATATATCAAGAACAACCAGCAGATGGGGGCGAGGGCAGCCCAACCAGAGAAGGCACATTTCTATAGAGGGCCACCAGATATGGAGAGAGTGGGTAAAGCCCATATACCCTGCACCTACCAGATGACCTTATACTAACAAATAACGAAACATCTGTGTGTGTCTCCTGTGAAACAAACATACATAAACATGTTAACAAACTATATACATTGTGCACAGTGTACCATGCAATTTGGGGATATAGAGGCATCTCTTTGGCCACAGAGCCCTGCTGTAGGCTAGCCCCTATTCCCAGGGCATTATCAAGTGGTATCCATCCTTCCTTAGCACTACGGTGAGTGTAGGGGGGGGGAAGTTCCCCCCCGAGAGAATCGAGCAACCCAGTAAGAGGTTGGACCACGTGGCTCATTGCAACCCCAGAGAGTTGAGAGAGCTGCTCCAGCGGTGTAGCCCAGAAGCTGGGGTAGTTAAATTGGGACTACACAATGCTTCTGAGGTGGGGGTTTGCAGGAAAGAAAGTGGGAGGGAACTGCCCACTATTTCGGCAAGCCTAGGGTTATTGCTGATGGGTGCCAATGTGTTCTCACAACAAAAATCTTGGTGAGGTCAGGCTCATCACACCTATGAAGGGTGTACTGTAAGCCACCCAATGCGGGGGCTGAGAGATCTCCCCTTGATAGAAAATAATACAAAAAAAAAAACATACCAGAGGGGCACAGACCTGTGCCATTCACCACTTAGGGCCTCATGTAAAACGCTAACCCTTCAGCACAAGTTTACACATGCTGACAAATACTTTCTTATTATATGACACAGCTTCTCGGCGGACCTCACTCCCCTCCCCACACACAAGTAAGCGAGGTAGAACCCACAAAAGTTCTGCTGTTTAATCAGATGGTACAAAAAAGGCCTTCTTTGCCATCTAGACATGTTCTGGACCTTTGATCAGGACGTCCACTGAGAGCTTGTTGGTAGGCCTTGTTGAATCCCTCCTGGTATAGGAGTGAGGCATCTTCTCTGCCATATGGCAGTGCAAGTCAGGGGTCAAGGCTGGGGTGAAAAGGGGCTTGAAAGTTCCCTTACATGGGTAACATGGATAAAGAGTAGCAGATGGGTCAGCCAAGGAGATTGTCCACTGACGAACAATTTAGACACCCCAAACTTGCCCCATACCTACAACTCCCCTGGAGATTAGAAGAAAAGGAATAGAAAGAAAATAGGATGACTACTTATATGACCACACCGGTGGGTTGTCTCTGATTGATTGCCCTAGAGATGTAGAGATGTAGAGCACTCAGGATGGTCCACACTGAAGATGAGATCTCTGCTGGTAGAGGAGGCCTCCCTCATAGCCTTTGGTGGACGCTGCCCTCCGCTATCTGTAGCTCCGTTGTGCGGCTTTTGAGGAGTTGCTGACGGGGACAGGTAGCTGGGCTGCAACATAGGAGTAGGCCTGCCTTCCACAGTCGAATCCACAATGCCTGAGTGATGATCCAGAGAGCTGGGGCATAAAGCTTCATATCTATTAGCAGTGTGGTAGGCCTGTAACTGATCTGGAGCAACAGTGTCCATGCTTGTGGCCTCCTCTGTGTTGTCTTGTCCTCTCTCCGAAGGATGCTCCCGGCTGGCGTGTTTCTTTGAGGATTGCCTCTTTCGGTGTGCTTTTGGGGGGAGTTCCCAGTGTTGCTTCCTGAGGCCTTGCCAAACTGCAGGCCTGCTCACTGATGGAGAGGAGCGGCAATCCAATCTGTCTGTAGCAGTTTTTGCTGAAGGGGCTTCTGGCGTAGTGGTGGTGAATTCTTGTGGCCAGTTGCGCCATAAAAAATCCATGAGTGCATCAGGAGATTCAAAACTGTTCAGGACCCCATTATGCATAACCCGCATCGTGGCTGGGTAACGCAAGGAAATGGACAGTCCAATACTGTGCATTTTATGTCTTGCCTCAGAGTATGCTCGGCGTTTGTCCGACAGATCCTTAGAGAAGTCCTGAAAGATGTGGATCCTATTCGATCTCCACACTACATACTGTAACTCATGAGCTCTAGTTAGGACCTTCACTTTGTCCCTAAAATCAATAAATCGGGCTATGATGGGTCGTGGTCTGTCCTGGGCCTGAGACATGGGGGCTAACGTACGGTGTGCGCGTTCCACCTGGAGCGGTATCAATGGGTCCAACTGCAGCATTTCAGCGATGGCTAATTGTAGAAATCCCTCAGTATCTTTGCCTTCTACACGCTCAGGGAAGCCCAGGAAGCGAAGATTATTATGGTGACCTCGATTCTCAAGGTCATCCATCTTACTGTGCAGCATCTGTATGGTCCGTTGTTACATAGATACATAGACAGTGTCGGCAGATAAGGGCCTATGGCCCACCCAGTCTGCCCATTTGAGCTTGTAAGTTCAGTTTGTTTTCCTAGAAGTCTGTTTCCCCTTACCCATGACCTCTAGAATTCCTTTATGTCTATCCCATGCATTCTTAAATCCCGTGATTGTTTCAGCCCCCACCACTTCCTCTGGCAGGGTGTTCCACTTGTCCACCACCCATTCTGTGAAGAAATTCTTTCTCATGTTTCCTCTGAATCATCCTCCTCCAACTTCCCCATGCCCTCTAGTCCTGGAACATCTTTTTCGCTTACAAATAGTGTTTTCCTGCACTCTGTTTCTCCCTGTAAGATACTTGTATGTCTCTATCATATCCCTCTCCTCCTCTCTCTCCTCCAGGGAGTACATGTTCAGTTCCTTCAACCTGTCTTCATAGGACTTGTGATGCAATCCATGCACCATCTTTGTTGCCCTCCTCTGAACCTTCTCTACCCTGTCTATGTCCTTACGTAGGTATGGTCTCCAGAACTGTACACTGTACTCAGGTGGGGCCTCACTAGTGTCTTGTATAGTGGAATTATGACCTCCTTTTCCTGCTGGTGATGCCCCTGCCTATACATCCCAGCATCCTATTTGCTTTACCTGATGCCTTGTCACACTGTTTCCCTACCTTGAGGTCATCAGAGATGACAACCCCAAGATCCCTTTCCTGCTTGGTGCATGCTATATCCTCACCCCCAACTGATATATTGTGTCAGGGTTTTGTGCCCCATATGCATTATCTTGCACTTCTTTGCATTGAATTTCAACTGCCAAACCCTTGACCATTCTTCAAGTTTCTGCAGGTCCCTTCTCATTCTGTCTACACCCTCTGGTGTGTCTACTCTGTTACAGAGCTTTGTGGCATCAGCGAACAGTGAAATTCCGCCTTCTAGATCCTGCATGGAATGTCACTGATGAAGATGTTGAATAGGACCGGTCCCAGCACTGATCCCTGTGGTACCCACTGGTCACTCTTCCTCTCTCGGAGTGACAGCCATTTACCACCACCCTCTGTGTCCTGCCACCCAGCCAGTTACCTACCCACCACACTACTGTCCTGCCCACCCCATATTCCCCAGTTTGTGTAATAGTCTTCTGTGTGGCACAGTGTCAAAGGCCTTGCTGAAGTCCAGATAGGACATGTCCACTGCCCTCCCCGATCCACCTCCCTAGTCACCCAGTCAAAAAATTCAATGAGATTGGTCTGACATGACCTCCTCCTGGTGAAACCATGCTGCCTTGGGTCCTGTAGTCCATTGACAACCAGATGTTCCACCAATCTCTCCTTCAGAAGTGCTTCCATGATCTTTCCCACCACCGAGGTGAGGCTGACTGGTCTGTAGTTCCCTGCTTCCTCTTTGTTCCGCTTTTGTATAAGGGGACTACATCTGCTGTCCTCAGTCTTTGGGTACCTCCCTGTTTCCAGTGATTGGCTAAACAGGATAGCCAGAGGTTCAGCCACCACCTCTCTTAGTTCTTCAAGGACCCTGGGTGCACCCATCTGGCCCCATTACTTTGTCAACTCTTATTACTTCCAGTTCCTTCAGGACCCTTTCTGTAAAGGGACTTGTGTCCATTTCTGCCCATTCTCACCCCTTGTACTCCTTCAGACCTATTACCCCTCTTCCTCAGTAAAGACTGAGCAGAAATACCTGTTCAATATGTCAGCTTTACTGTTGTCATCCTCCCGCGACTCCCATCCTCCCCTTCAGTCTCACTATCCCTCCCTTTGTCTTTCTTTTTCACTTATGTACCTGTAAAAGTTTTGTCCACTTTAACCACTGATTTTGCAATGTGTTCTTCTGTCTGAGCTTTGGCTTCCCTTACTGACTTCCCTGCCTCCCTTTGTTTCTCCTGGTACTTGTCCCTATCCCCTTCTGCCTTTGTCTTTTTGTATTGCCTGAATGCTATCTTTTTGGCTTTCACTTTCTTTGCTACCTCTTTGGAAAACCAAAATGGTCTCCTCTTCCTTTTCCTCTTGCTAACCTGCTTAATGCATAATTCTGTTGTTCTTATAATCCCCATTTTAAATACCTCACTGTTCCTCAACCCCTGATTCCTGTCCCATTCCCTTAATGCCTCTTTCAAGTATTTCCCATTTTCCCAAAGCCTGCCCCTCTAAAATCCAGGATCGTGTTTTTGTGTGGTTTGGTTCTGCTCTTTCTGTAATTTCAAACCACAATGACTGGTGGTCACTGTTACCCAGGTGCTCCCCACTGTTACCCCCATCACACTGTCCCTGTTTCAGAGCAGAAGGTCCAGTATTGCCTTCTGCCGAGTTGGTTCCATGACCAGTTGCTTGAGGAAGGCACCCTGAAGGGAGTCCAGGATAAATCTGCTCCTAGTTGATACTGCTGCTGGGATGCTCCAGGCCACGTCTGGAATATTGAAGTCTCCAAACAGTACTACCTCACCCTTGTCTGCCATCCTTTGGATGGCTAGCATCAGCTCCCTATCTGTTTCTTCCTCCTGGGCTGGTGGTCTATAGACCACACCTGTGCCGGATGGCTGGCCCCATTTTCCTTTCTAGCTTAACCCACAGTATCTCTCCCCATTTTGTTCCTCCTGGATCTGTGTGCCCTTATTTCATTTTTCACATACAGTGCCACTCCTCCTCCTTCCTGCCTGCTCTGTCTCTTCTGAATATGTTGTAGCCAGGTATGGCCATCTCCCAGTCGTGGTTATCATTACACCAGGTTTCAGTGATGGCCACAATGTCCAGGTCTGACTGTACCATGACAGCCTCAGATCTTCCATCTTGTTGCTAAGGCTCCTGGCATTTGCACACATGGCTTTCCATGATTTGACCTCCCTAGTCTGCTTCACTGTTCTCCAGCCCCTTCCTTGGTTATCATTTATCCTGGTTATCCTTGCTGTCTGCCCTTCTGCTGAATTTTGCCCTTTTCTGCTTATCCACCTTTTGGACACTAATCTCCATCTTTTGCACACCGCTTTGCAGAGATGGCCACTCCTCTGGTTCACTGGTTCCACTGCTAGCTGTGGGGGGTGAGCAAGTAGGTACCCTCCTTGCTGGACTGCCACCCCCTTTGCTAGTTTAAATGCTTGTCAATGTAGCATTTAAACTTATCATTGAGTACTTGGATTCCCCTCCAGGATGGATGCAGGCCGTCAGGCTTGAACAAACCTCCATCCCTCCAGGTGGGTCCCCAGTCACCAATGAATCCAAACCCTTCCTCACAGCACCAGTTCTTCAACCATGAGTTAAAGTTCCTGGTGCATTCACTCCTATGCTCTCCCTTGCCTCACAGGTAGTACTTCTGAGAAAGTGACAGAAGTAGCTACTTGTTTGAGACCCTTCCCCAGTTTCCTAAACTCTTCCTGAACTTCCTTGGCTCCCCATTTGCCAAGTCATTAGTACCTAGGTGGATAATGACATCCAGCTCACCCTCTCGTCTTGCCTTCCCAGTGATCCCCAGTATCTTCCTTCCATCCCTCCATGTCGTGGCACCTGGTAGGCACCTCACCTCCCTGTCCTCTCCCTCCTGTGTTCCTAGCTGGATCCCTCTTACGATGGAGTCCCCCACCAGGATTCGCTTCCTCCTCCTCTGGGGTCCACTGCTTTCCCCACTGAGGTCACCTCCTTGGCTAACCTTCCACTTCTCTGGGTACCTCTATTTGGTTGTCCTCATTTGCCAGTGTGGCATATGAGTTCTTGAGAGGAATAGGATCTGGGATGTGCCTCTTCCTGACTGCTCTAACCCTCCCTGAGCCCACTGTCATCCAAGTGTCCTCGTTCTCGGCATCCTTTGAGGCAGCTGCATTGGACTGGGTGGTCCCTGGATAGGGGTGATGGTACTCCTGACCCAGTTTACTTCGCTCTGAGTCTGGTTACCTCATCCATAGTCCAGAGATGCATGCAGATAGGGCAGCACCTCAGTGTCCAGAAGGTCTGCCTGAATATGGCTGCACCACAGCCACTGCATTGCACCACTCCCACATTATACTGCAATTCCACAACTTGTCTGCTACTGAAACTCTCTTAGTTCTTTTTATTAATTTACAGTACTAAAAATCCTGTAACTGATCCTCAGATTTTTTTTTTTTAAGGAAAAGAAACCAATAAATAAATAAATGAGTTGAAACACTTGTCGTGCTGAGGGTGGGCTTCTTCCCCCTTAGGCCCCTCCTACTTCACACCTCTTACTATACCCTGTGTTTAGCTCCTGTCAATCAGATTTATCAGGGCATATAATTAAGAGTTGGGGGAAGGGGCGAAATTTGCAGCAATTAAAGACAGCACAGAATTACACCACTACTATGTTTTAAATTTTCAACAGCCCAAAAACAATTATAAGTAAAGACAACCAAGAAAGAAAGTATAGTGTCACTACAAGCCCACAATCTAAGTTTAAAAGAAAAATACCAATTGTTGATCTCTTAATTCTGCCCTTAAATCCTGAACATGCCCCTCCATTGCAGAGTCCCGCTGTTCGGTATGCAGCTTCTTGGCTTCTAAATTTTGAACCACTTGGGTGTTTTGATTAGTTGCCATAGTGACTTGTACCATCTGGGGCATAAATTGGCCAAACATCACCTCAACTGATGGTTGCTGCCAGGTTTGTGGCAAGTGGCCTTCAGCCATATTTTCAGGCCTACCTCGTCCAGGAGGCTCTTCAGTAAAATAGCAATTTCCATACAGCAAATGAAGGCTTTTTGTATCAATGAAGCTAAATTAGTGTAGCTTGAGTATTACCCCACAAGTTACAGTAGAGTGAGGATATAATACCAGCTGGTAGAAAAAGGATTTTAAAGGATATTTCCCTCTGGGTTGTGGAGCTGATCTTTAAGCTGCTATCCTATTTAACGCCCCTCGTATCTTTTATTTTATATTTTAATTGATACATGATTTTTGTTTACAAATAATAGTTTTCATATATAAATGAAATAAACAGGCCAGATTTTCAGCCTGTTTTGGGACTAAGCCCCACTCCGCAGCCATTAGTGCGAAAAAAAAATCTCCACACTGGCATCATGTCTAATTACCGTAGAGGCGGCAGGCACAGCAGTGGAGGAGTTCACAACAGGTCCAGTCAGGTGTAAGATTGTAGCACAGCTGCACCCAAACCAGCCACAAGGTGCTGTAAATCGCAGAGCCAGTCACAAACAACTCCGTGATCGAGAATACAGCAGTGCAAAAAAACATTGCAGACCCACAAGATTTTTCTGCATGGGTGCTGAAAACGGCCATCTTTGAACAGTCTGGTTCCAGGGGTCCTAAGGGATTGCTGCTGTAACAGTCATAGATGCTGATAAGCTATTATTGATCTTAACTGACTGTAATTTATTATATAAATAATCATGAACACATTTTAAAACAAAATAGCCTTCTCCATGCTGCTTTTTAATTTTGCATTTATTTTATTTTATTTTTATAGTTAACGATTTATATTATACTCAGCAATTTAATACATTATATTTGTCACCAAGGTAATGATTGATGATGGTGGAGTGCTATTGGGATAGCAGATTTACAGAAAAGGAAATGAGCTTTGAACAAGTTGTGCAGAAGAAAATGTTCTTGTCAGGAAATGTCCCTTTCAGGAACAATTATTGGTACCTTTGCTACCTAGATGTGCTCTGGTGCTGAACAAAAATGAAGTTGGCTTTCTGTAAGCTGATAGTTGTGCCACACATCCAGAAAGCAGGTGATCTAAGGAACCTTGGTTCAAATCCTGGGTAGTACTTCTGAGCAAATTTTAAGCGATGCCACTTGGGGGCAATTTAGAGGGATATAAATGGTGACTGGAAGCTTTGTTATAAACAATTAAATATTATTTACTCATTTAAGCTCTCATATAATATATTTAACCACTACATCTGTTCTTACTGCTTCCTCCCCTACTTTTAATCACTTTTCTTCCCCCTCACTGTTCTTGCCCTCTCCTTTTTACCCCTTTCCTGAATTAGTTCATCCTACAGCAGCCTTGTTGGGATAAGATACTTTTGCTTCATGGAAATGTTTGTTTGTACATGTATTTTGAATGATGTACTCTGTATATACTGCATATTTGCCCAGTTATTTTCTTTTCCATAGTACTCCTTCCACCCAGGACACATCTGGAAACAAGCTTCAGTTCAGCATGCTGTGACATTGCAGAAGTACTGGAAAGGAAGGTATGCCTTTTTGCAGATTATACCAAAATCTCTACTAGGGTGGGCACTCAGCATGCGGTAGAAAGAATGCACAGGGATCTTGGGGAGAGGAGTGGTCAAGAGCATGGCAGTTGAGGTTCAATGCCAAAAAGTGCAAAATTGTGCACCTAGGGCATAAGTACCCAGGAGCTGAGCATTGGATGGGGAGGAAATTCTGACAGTCACTAAGCGGGAATGGGGGCTTGAGGTTATTATATTTGATGACTGCAAAGTGGCAGAGCAGTATGACAAAGCACTGGGTAGGGCTAGTGGGATGCTGGGGTGCATAAGAAGAGGTATCTCCAGCAGGAGAAGGGGTTGGTGTTTCCACTATATCGCTCGCTGGTGTGACCCCACCTGGAGTACTGTGTCCAGTTTTGGAGACTGCACCTCAGAAAGGACATAGATAAGGTGGAGGCAGTCCAGAGGAGGGCACTTCAAATAGTGCAGAGTTTCCACAAAAAACCCTATGAAGAGAGACAGTCAGAGATCTCAACATGTACACCCTGGAAGAGAGGAGAGCAAGAGAGGGCATGATAGGGACCTACAAGTACCTCAAAGGGGGAAATGGTGCAAAAAGGAGGTCTCTTTCAAATATGAAAGAGCACTAGCACCGGGAAGCATGAGATGAAGCTGAGAGGGAAGTTTAAGAGGGATGTGAGAACTACTACTTTACTGAAAGGGCGGTTGATACCAGGAACAGACTGCCAGCAGAAATGGCGGAGGCGAAAACAGAGAGGGGCTTGACGCATGTGTGGCATAGACATAAGGGAATATTAGTAAATAGGCAGGGAGGGTTGCTGGAGATCAGTTAGGTTCTGCGGAGACAGATTATGCAGGGAATATCTGGGAAGACTGGGTGGGCCAAGTTGTTCTTTTCTGCTGACAAATTCTATGTTTCTGTGCCTATCCCAGTCACCAAATTTAAATAAATGACTAAATAACTACATCAAGCAATCAATAAATACATAATGCTGAACATTATTTCTCCAAATGTGCAGTATTTACTTATTTTCCAACTAAAGTATTGCAGCATTTTCAAAACTTAAAAGAAACGGTGAGGTGGCAGCTGATCAAAAGAAATTTACAATCTTCAAAACTGGCCAAGTTAGGAAAACCGTTCATTTTAAAAGATGTGGGCCTGATTTCTCAAAGAATTGTGGCACTATTTTGTGGCACCTGTACTTCATGCGACATGACTGTTAGACCTCATAAAACATGATCTAACCTCATGTTACAAGTGTTGCAAGTTGCACAACTTTATAAATCACAGTCTAACTTCATGTCACAAGTGCCACAGGTTGTACATCAAACATGACAGATGTATCAAATAAATGATGTGTTCAAATAAATGACACATGCATCTAATAAATGATGCATACATCAAATAAATGACAGATGCATCAAATATATTACACATGCATCAAATAAATAACACATGTATCTAATAAATGATGTATATATCAAATAAATGAAGCATGCATCTAATAAATGACATAGGCATCAAATCAATGACACACACAGCTAATAAATAATACATGCATCAAATAAATGACAGCTGCATCAAATGCATGACACATACATCAAATGAATGACATATGCATCAAATAAACGATGCATGCGTCAAATAAATGACACTTCCCATATGGTGAAAAATGCTCAGTATTTAGTCCTAAGTACTTAGTGACTATTATCTTCCAGTGCTTTCTTAGGCATAGAGTCCTGTTTGTTCCTGGTCTCCATGAAGGATGTCAGCAATAGAATCATGAAAATGAAATGATAAAAAAAATGAAATAGCAATTGCAGGTATTTCTCTGGCTTTCAAGCACTCTTTCAGACCTAGTCTTAAGTTTTTCAACAAACATCAAACAGCAAGGAGATAGCACTGAGATTGACTGTTGGTGCAGGTACCCACCTCCCTTGGAGAAACATAGTGTAGGAAAGAAAAGAAGATTAGGTTACTTGAAGGGAAAAATAAAATGTATTTGATGCAATTAAATGCATTATATGAAGGTATGAAAGGGTTATAAAGGTACAGATCATCATGAATTAGGCTGACGAGGTTGCATCCTCCTGCTGGCTCATACAGCCACTGTCCAGCAAATGAGTCTCCCCATTTTTGACTATGGAGACATTGTCTGCAGCACTGCTCCTAAATCCACCCTGTCCAGACTGGATTCCCATTTGCACTCCTCATGTTGCTTTGCTTTGGATTACCCATCCCACACTCATTATTGCTCCCTGTGTGCCTCCCTCTCTTTGTGCCTCCTTTGCTGCTAAATTCTGGCTGGGTTCTCCCTCCTCTTACCTTACCTCCCCCCCTTCCCACTACAACCTTCAACTCTGGTTTCCACTCCTTACGCTCCCTACTAGACATCATCAGCTGGGCCAAGCTGCCTTCTCCTACCACTTCCCAAACTATGGAACCCCCTCATCCTCTCTGCCTCTTTCCTATGCTCTCTCTCCTCTCTTCTCCTCAGGTTCTCTTCTCACTGCTGCAACTGCCACTGACCTCCCCCGTACCTCTCTTCCCCTCTTTCAACTCCTTCCTCCTCTACCTCACCCTGTGTCCTATCCTCTCTACTCTCACTCCTCCCCCTATATCATGCTTCCAACCACTGTTTTCCCCACCTCCGAATAGACTCTTCTGGTATCTACTGGCTAGCTTAGCTATCATCTGCCTGCATTTCTGCACTGTGCTCTTAAATGCATCCTCCTGTTTGTCTTCAAGATGCATCTTGCAATATCTGTCTATACCAATGTACAAAATGTGTTTAATTTCCTTGATGTTGCTTGTTTATATGATGCATATGTTATGGTTAGTTGTTTTTCACCTGCTATGTAATTCATATCTAATGGTTTTTCATGTCTTTCCCTCTCCCCTCCCCCCAGGAGGTATCTGAAAACGAGTTGTTACAGCTCAGTATGTCTTTCCTAGAGAAGCTTTTGAAATGAATAAATGTATGATGTGACCCAAAACTCAAAAAAAGCTTAAAAATGTTGTCCTAAAAACATTGTTAAAAAATTAAATATTTATATGACAATCTGTGAAAGAAAAAAATGTTGCAATAATCACTAGTAAAGATATTTATTGATATAGTGTCAGTGGTTCAGTAGCTAGCACTCTCACCTCTACGGCTTGAAGATCAGATGGTCATAGGTTCTAGCCCCACACCATGCAGTGAGGGTAATACCCATAAGTGGCACTGTACTGCAGTACAAGGGGGGGGGTGCTGTACTAGTGAGGTGCTGTCCTTCAGATGAGATGTTAAACCAAGGTTCCTTCTACCCATCTCTGAGCACAGCCCAGGTGGAAGTAAAAGATCCCATGGCACTTATCGAAGAAGAGTAAGTGAATTTTATTTAAAAGAAACAAAACAAACTTTTAGATAAAATCAAAAACAAATTGATATCAAATCCTACATTAATATGATTAAAAGAGAAAGAAAATGCAAGATGCAAGAGGTAACACAGAACTAATCCCTCTCTTTAGTAGACAGAAACAGAACTTGCCCATTCCAACCCCCGACAGAAAATCAAAAACCAAAAGAGGCATATACATTCTGTTTTATCAGCTTATCTACATAAAAATAATTTCAGCCAGTCAGTATTTTTCCAAAAAGGAACTAAAATATGTTCATTCATCGCTTTCTTTTCTCTCTCAAAGACCTCTCGTACTGCAGATTCCACAATTCTAGGTCTAGAAATGTGTGAATGCTGAAGCTGTTGCGTCACATATTGACCCCTTGCCTGCCACAAATAAAATTTAAGACCGGCAAAGATTCCCATTGGTGTGCTTGTATTGCACTTCTTGCACTGAAGTGGAAAATCGCCCTAATACCAGATTCCCGTAGGCTAAACGTTCCATCCATGTCCATTTCCACCTATTGGCCAAGAACTGCCAGACACATGTTGCAAATGGACAGTCCAGAAAGAAATGCTCCAATGGTTCCACAGTCAAAATGCACTCTGGTTCAGGTCACATCCATTCGTGCAGACATTTGTGCTTCAAATTCCCCTTTAGCCCCAACCGTCTATACCTACTTAGCAAGATTTTGTTTGGGACCCTCTTTTCATTCAGTTGTGCAAGAATCAAATGCACTTTTGCTGCTGTACATACTAAAATGTTAGTGTCTGTATATGAACCTGTGCTATAAGAGAATAATTTGTTTTGATACTTTCCAAATATACCACTTTTATGTTGGTGCGCTTGCGCAGCCAACATCTTGCGGCAGTGGAGATTTGGAGGCATGGTTGCTGTTGGGCGAATCCAGGGCACACACCATCAGGTGCGTCCCTCATTCCTCAATTAGCCTGCATGCCGGCACCACACCATGCATACTAATGTGGCGAGCACATCTAAGGAAAGGTCCGCTGCAATCCAAGCAAAGCTTGTCAGACGTATCGGAAATTCCTACATGTTTCTCCAGCTACAAACATGGCAGCACAGTGGCCGCTAAACTGCCGACTCATCTGTGTGCTAATGGGGGAGCCCACTCCTCGTCAGCATAATGTGTTCCCCCCTCCTTTTTCGCTTGCCGAGAGGGTGCCCAATCCCCTTCGGCTCATGCGCCCCCCCCCACTTTCGTTGTTTGCTGACAGGGGTGCCCAATCCCCATTGGCATCTGTCACCCCCTTTTGTACTTTAATGTGCCAACGGGGGAGCCCACTCCCCATCGGCATGATGTCCCCCCCTTCTTCTGTGCTGAGAGGGTGCCCAATCCCCCTCAGCTAGTGTCCCCCACTCCTTATTTACTGATGAGGGTACCCAATCCCCTGTCAGCTACTGTATTTCCCTCCCCCAAAAAAAACACACCAAAAAAAAAAGAAAACCATCTACGATGTTTTTATTTTTTTACACCTGTAAAGAGAAAAAGGTCCCTCGTAGTCTCCCTACCCACCACCCACACCCACCCACTGTGCACCCTGCCTCCCCACACCCCCTGACCCCATATTTACCTCCGGAGTCTGGCGCGATGATCTTCTTTGGGCCGGGAACACGTCTGTACTCTTCAAAGCCGACTGCGAACTGAGGAAATGCTGGTAAGCTGTATAACGGAATAAATAGGGTTTTTTTCAACTTTGATGCATATCTTGGGCATTTTTGGACTTTTGCACCAAATTTTCAACATGGGGTTTTGGGACCCCTCCTCATGAATTCTGTCACTGTTACGGCGTTAATCGGTCAGCGAGGTGATTTCGCGGTCACTGCGTGGAATCACCTTTGGGACTGATTAACAAGGACAGTGGCAGTGTTCATGAGTGGGCTGTCAAAAAGCCTATGTTGCAAGTGATGGAAAAAATCAAAAATGGCTGTTCTGACGTGCGTTGCGCGGTTGCTACACACACTAATAACGTCATGAATTTGCAATATTTTCACACCAGATTTTCAACATTGTCATTTTCTACACCTTCTTGTGAACAGTATAGCTGTCATTTTTCACATCCTGGCCGAAATGTGTTTCCGCACTTCCGGCACACAATAGGGCAGTCTCTGTGGGAAATCAGTGTTTGGGGCAGATTATGAAAATGACAGTAACACCATTCATGAGCAGAGGTCCTAAAATGCCTATGTTGAAAATTTTGTGACGATACTCCATAAAATGACTGTGTTACGAGCATGCGTTGTGCAGTAGCTACGCATGCTCGTAACTTCGCGAATTCGCAATATTTTCATGTCAGATTTTCAACATTGTCATTTTTCTTCACCTCCTTGTAAACAGTACAGCTGTCATTTTTCACATCCTGGCCAAAATGTGTTTCTGCCCTTCCGGCGCGCAATAGTGCGGTCGCTGTGTGAAATCACTTTTTGGGACAGTTTGAAGACATGACAGTGACACTGTACATGAGCAGATGTGTTAAAATGCCTATGTTGAAAATTTGGTGCCAAAAGTCCATAAAATGACTGTGTTACAAGTGTGCATTGCACTTTTTATGAGTGAGTGTCAGTGGCTCAGTAGGTAGCACACTCGCCTCTGAGGCCGGGAGATCAGAGGGCTGTGGATTCAGTTCCCACATCTGGCACTTGGGTTAATATCCCAATACTGACACTGTAGTGCAGCATGAGGGGGGGTGCTGCACTTCTGAGGTGCTGTCTTTCGGATGAGATGTTAAACCAAGGTCCCATCTGCCTGGATTGGTGGTAGTTCAGGTGGAAGTTAAAGACCCCATGGCACTTATCGAAAAAGAGTAGGGGAATTTCCCCGGTGTCCTGGCCGAATTTCTCCCATTCACTAAAACAAAAAAAAAAAAGAAAATACCACCAACAGCTTAATCTGGTTCAATTTCAGTTGCTTACCCTCTGTATCTCCCTCCCCCTGGTTGCCCCTGAAAAAGGGACTTCTAAGCCCAGTGGGCTTACCGGGTCAACAAAATTCAAGGTGTCATCTTTCGGATGAGACACACCCTTGTAACTTAGCAAATTTGCAATATTTACATGCCACATTTTCACCACTGCCATTTTTTACACTTCCTTACGAACAGTACAGCTGTCATTTTTCACAGCCTACCCAAAATGTGTTTCCGCTCTGCACTATCAAAGCCAATGCCAGCGCGACAACATTCGGCATTGACAAATGCTTGTTTAATGACAGGTACAATATAAGGAAATGCCGAAAAGGTCTGAACATTTCTAGGAGAAAAGATAGTCCATACCATAAAAAAAGTGTTACTCAACCCATACAAAAACCATTCATCCCATAATTTGGATATGGTTTGGGATCCAGTTTTCAATGAAGCATCAAAAAATGAAGAATGGAAAAAAAAAACAAAAAAAAAAACAAGTGGGTCCACCATATTAAGCCCCTCATTTTCCACGATAAATGCTTGAAATCCCTTTTTACCAGATTTAACTGACCCACAACATTTGAAAGAAATCACTCATTGTATTAGTTTCCAAAGTTTGAGGGGGAGGATATACATAACTCAAATACATGAAAATTGGCAACAAAAATTATTTAATTATAAGCACTCTTTTTGGAAAGCCTTCCAGTTTTCCATTTCAAGCATTTAGTCATGCAGTAGTTGAGTTTTAGTCCAATTTATAAGTGGTAGGCTTCCTGGGCCAAGTTTGATCCATAATACCTTTATGAGTGTATCCGAAATAAGTTTCTGTCACATTATTATAGTCACACTGTGGGTGACCCAGTTTAATGCCCACACTTTTTGAGGTCTTCGGTCTTCTCCCTGAGATTTTTGAGAAATCATCTAGCACCTAAAAAGCCCAAACTTCAGAACAAAAATCTGCTACATGTAAATAAATATCATTTGTGTAAGCAGTTAATTTAATTTAATGATATAGGAAGTGAAATGACCATTATTCTTTTTTTCCATAAGAATTCTCTTCAGAAGGGAATCAGGAGAACAAACATATAATTGGGGACTCGATGAGCACCCTTGTCTTACCCCTACTAAAACTGGGAAAGCTTTGCCTAAAAACCCATTGATTATATGCCTTACAGTAGTCTCTGGGTATAATAATTTAATCCATTGGATACCGATATCAAGGATACCATAATATGCTAGAGGTATGAACAAGGGCATTTGAGACACCTTTTCAAACGCGTTTTCAGATCCAAAGTGAAAACAAAACAAAAGAAGACCTTTGACAATGCTGTGTTGTTCATGTTCTATAATGTCTCTAAGGATGTAATGATTTTCCTATATGGGCCTGTTTGGAATGGAGCATGTTTGTACCAGCTCAATCAACTCGTGCTACTTTTTGCAACCTATTACACAGAATTTTAGGTAAGATCTTAAAGTCAGGGTTTAATAGGTTGATAGAAACATAGAAACATAGACTTTGATGGCAGATAAGGACCACTTGGCCCACCCAGTCTGCCCATTTCCCTTCCTATTGGATAAGCTGCAGATTCTAGTTAACCAACAGCCTACTTCCTGCAACCCCCCACTACAATTGCCTTATGTCTGTCCCATGCATGTTTGAATTCCTCCACTGTTTTAGACCCAACAACCTCAGGAAGGTGGTTCCATGCATCCACTATTCTCTCCGTGAAAAAAAATTTCCTCACATTACCCTTGAGCTGTCCCCCCCTCTATTTTTAAATTGTGCCCCCTTGTTCTTACTCATCTCTTTTTCTGAAAGATGCTACCCTCCTGGACTTTGTTGATTCCCCTGAGGTACTTAAAAGTTTCTATCATGTCCCCCCTATCCCTCCTTTCATCAAGGGCATACATATTAAGCTCTATCAGTCTCTCTTCATATGGTTTCTGATGCAGACCCTGCATCATTTTAGTTGCCCTCCTCTGGACTGCTTCCATCCTGTCTATGTCCTTGTGTAGATGGAGTCTCCAAAACTGCACACAGTATTCCAGATGGGGTCTCACCAACTTTCTGCACAGAGGGATAACCACTTCCCTTTTTCTACTTGTGATGCCCCTTCCTATGCATCCCAGTATTCCCCTGGCTCTCCTTACTGACTTCTCACGTTGCTTACCCACCTTTAGGTCATCTGATATGACTACCCCCAAGTCCTTTTCCACTTTTGTTGTTGTTAGTACCTCCCCTGCTATTGTGTACTCTTCTCCTGGGTTTTTGTTTCCCAGGTGCATTACTTTGCACTTCTTTGTATTGAATCTAAGTTGCCATATGTCTGACCATTCCTCCAACCTTGCAAAGTCTCTTCTCATCCTTTCTACCCCCCCTTGTGTATCAACTCTGTTACAGATCTTTGTGTCCTCTGCAAAGAGACATACCTTTCCCTCCAGACCCTCTGCAATGTCACCTATAAAGATGTTAAAGAGGACTGGACCCAGTACTGAGCCTTGAGGTACTCCACTAGTAAACCCCCCTTTCTTCGGAATGTGTTCCTTTCACTATTACCTTCTGCATCCTGTTGTGAAGCCAGTTTGCTACCCAGGCTACCATCCTGGAACCAACTCCCAGGCTGGCTAACTTGATTATTAGACTTTTGTGCGGGACTGTGTCAAATGCCTTGCTAAAGTCTAGGTAGGCCATATCCACAGCCCCTCCCTGGTCTATTACTTTGGTCACCCAGTCAAAGAAATCAGTTAGATTCATCTGACATGACCTTCCTGTTGTAAATCCATGCTGCTTTGGGTCCTGTGCCCCGCTGGCCTCTAGGTACTCAACAATTCTTTCTTTCAGAAGTGATTCCATCATTTTCCCTACCGCTGAGGTCAAACTTACAGGTCTGTAGTTTCCTGCTTCTGCCTTGCTCCCACTTTTGTGAAGGGGAATCACATCTGCCCTCCTCCAGTCCTCAGGTACCACCCCATCCTCCCATGATTTGTTAAAAAGTGTGGTCAGTGGTGTCACTCGGTCCTCCCTTAGTTCTTTTTGGATTCTGGGGTGAATTCCATCAGGCCCCATTGCTTTGTCCACTTTGAGTTTTAGGAGTTCTTTCAGGACTCTTTCTTCTTTAAATGGACTGGTGCCAACCCCCCTACCCAGAGTGCTTCTATTGTCTGATTTAGGTAACTCCTCCTCATCTTCTTTTGTGAATACTGAGCAAAAGTATTCATTCAGTATCTCTGCCTTTTCACTGTCTCCCTCCGCCCACCTCCCCTCTCCTTTATTAATCTTCACTATTCCTCCCTTAACCTTTCTATGCTCCCTAATGTACCTATAAAAGGTTTTATCCCCCTTCTTAACTGAGTTGGCTATTTTTTCCTCAGTTTGGGCCTTTGCTATTCTGACTGCCTTCCCTACTTCTTTCTGTTTTAATTGATACAGTTCCCTGTCGTGCTTCTTCTGTGATTCCTTATACTTTTTGAATGCCGCCTTTTTCTCCTTAGCCTTCCCTGCCACCTCTTTTGAGAACCATAGTGTTTTTTTACTCCGCTTTGCTTTCTTTATTTGTTTCACACAAAGGCTTGTTGCCTCTATGATAGCAGTTTTGATTTTTCTCCATTGTTCTTCCACCCCTCCTTTTTGGCCATTTGCTAGTGCATTCCTCAGGTATTCACCCATTTTGCCAAAGTCAGCCCTTCTAAAGTCCAGTATCCTTGTTTTTGTATGGCTTGTCTCCATGGTTGTGCTTATCGTGAAGCACACCGTGCAGTGGTCACTTGTTCCCAGATATCTACTGACTTCTAAATTTGTGATCCTCTCTCCATTTGAGAGTACTAGGTCTAATATTGCTCCCTCCTAAGTGGGTTCCAACACTAGCTGTCTAAGGCCTGCCCGTTGCAGGGCATCGAGAATGACCCTGCTCTTGGATGTAGCTGCAGTACATGTCATCCAGTTAACATCTGGCATATTCAGGTCCCCCATCAACAGCATCTCCCCTTTTTCAGCCATTTTGGGAATGTCCTCTATCATTTTCTTGTCCGTTTCCTTCCCTTGAGACGGGGGTCTGTATACAACCCCTGTGCGGATTGTGATGCCTTTCCCTGTCTCCAAGGTGACCCAGAGTGCCTCTTGTCCTCCCCCTTTACTTTTTAGTTCTGTAGCTTTGATCCCTTCCCTTATGTATAGAGCTACTCCACCTCCTCTTTTACCCTCCCTGTCCCTTCTGTAGACTGTGTACCCCGGTATGTTGACATCCCAGTCATGGTTCTCCGTGTACCATGTTGTTTAACAAAGCTGTACTCCCTTTTTAAATAAATATGGAAACATAGAATCTGATGGCAGATAAGGGCTGCTTGGCCCACCCAGTTTGCCCAATTATTTTTTTCTACTTTTATTTTTGCTGCAGATCAACTTGATCTGTGGTACTGTCCAAAAGTAGGACAATGGCCCCTCCAAAAGCAAAAGAGGAGCTGAGGAAGTCCATCATATGTTGAAACACTTTTTGCTGAAACACTGATGAAACATTGACATGTGTCTTATAAAATTAATTTGGTAGCCCTTTGTCCCCAGGGGAGGATCTCAAATGTAACGCCTTTATTGCCTGACTAATTTCATCTGGCGATATAATAGCTGAAAGTTCCTCTCCACTTTGCCATGAAAGTGGTGGAATCTCAGTATTCAGACAATTCTCTAAACTATCCTCCACATCTGCAACTGTACTAAATGTATCCTGAACAAATTCTTCAACCACAGTAAGCATACTGGTACTATCCGAGACCTATTGTCCAGATGAAGCCATTAATTTTGTGAAAAGTATTTGCTGTACCCTGTGTTTACAAGCTGCATACAGATGTGGAAAATGATTTTTTTTTTGTCCCATACTGTTGATCCACATCCAAAGGTTCTGCCCGTTTACACTGGAATTTGTTCATATCTTCCTTAATTATATCTATCTGTTCTTTACAGGAGACCTTGTCCTGAACAACATTTGACCAAAGCTATTACAATTGATCTCTTAACTTTAAGTAATGAAGCTAGTCTGTGCTTTTTTCTTTCCCAACTGCTGAACAAGTTTTTAATCAAGGATTAAGAGTCCCCCCCCACCATAATGGGGATCATCATAGCTAAAACGTGTAAAAAAAAAAAAAAAAAAAATGTTGTTGCACTGTCTCATGAACCTGTGGTAGGTTTAGAATAAATACATTAAGCCTCCAACTTCCTTCTTCCCTGCCCAGTGAGGATCTATCACATTGAAAAGTACTCTGCAAAAGTAAATGGTCTGAGAATTCTACAGGGGTTAAAGATAAGAAGCCACATTTAAAGAAGATTATATAAAATATATAATATATTCCATGTAATATGTGTAGGAAAATAAGTGCCCCCTCTTGTGATGAAGTAATCTGTGGACCTCTTTTAAGCTTGCAGTTATTACCATCTGCTTCAAAGTGTAAACATCACAATATACCTTTTTCCCCTACCAATCTTTTGTCCAAACCATCCAACTGGGAGTTAAAGTCTCCTCCCAGCAGCTCATGCCTAGCTGTATGTAGATAAGGTGTGATAGTATCTAATAGTGCCACCTGCCCTTATGTAATCTGTGTGGCATATATATTAATAAGTCGGAATCATTCTGACTGGCAGGCTATGTCTAGCAGCAATGCTCTATCCAAGCACAAATCCACTAGCCTTGACACCTGATACTACTTTTAAACAAAATGCCTAAGCCTTCTGCAGTATCCTCTGAAAAGTCCAAAGAGAATGGACCCCATCCAAGCCTTCTTTGACTGTACAACATCAAAAAGGTTAGTCAACCTGATTTCCTGCAAAAAGATTTCCTGTGTAAAAAAAAAAAAATATTACATCAAAGGTTAAATGATGTAAATAAAGAAAACAGCATCTCTTTTCTTTGAAATTTGCATGCTTCCCAGGTTTACTGAGGCCAAGTGCAGAGAACCCATTGAAGGATGTCTGGAAGAAGGCATATGTTTTAAATATACAGTACACTAATGACCCTCATGTTTCTCCCTTTTTTGAAGACTGCTCCATCTTTTTCTTAGGTCAACTGGTAGTGGCCTGTATATCTTCTGTCTCAGAGGAAGGTAACATATGGGAGGATCTGGAGTGCATACAGTTTGTAGACACATCAGAATCCATGTCTCCAGTGTCTGAGTCACCCCATCCTATTTGATTACTTATTACTTTAAATTTATTTTTCAGAGAAAGAACTAAACTCTGAGTCTTCTGGGTCAATGATCTTGTCTTTCTTCTAGTAACCATCTTCATACCCTTTGGTGGGAGGAAGCATAGAACCTTTGTCCCCTTCAGTTGAGGTAAAACACCTGGTTGTATTGATGAGTTTTGTTTTTTGCTGGGCAGCTGCTGTGGGAGGTTCAGGGGTTACTACAGCCCTTAAAGTCTCTGTACTATTGGGGGGGGGGTCAAAGATACTTCAATGCAAACTGTGTTATCAGCTCTGAGGGTAACAGTAGGTGCTACCACATTTTCCTGGGGAGCCTTCTTTTTTTTTTTTTTGGCAGCTCATCTCCCACCAATGCCACCTCCCCTATGCCCAGGCTTTCCCCCCATGGCAGGGCCAATGGGCACCTCCTCCCCAAGGTCAGCGGTAACTTGCCATGGCTTGCCCCCCAGGGTGGGGCCATGGGAGCGGGGCCCCACCTGGTGGATGTGGTAGGCAGTTGAGGTGGTGGAGCAAAGCTTCACACTTCAGAAGACAACATTTTGTAAGCTGTATCGGGTGCAGGGACATGCAATGATGGTCAGTGTCCACCCTGCCACCCACTGATGTGGCTCTGGCACTGCAGTTCCCCATGGCATTCACCAGGGGCCTGTCACATGCTGGACACAGAACCCCCCCCCCAGAGAAGGACAGCAGTCCCTAGGATGCTCAGTCCTTCTCCCCTGGCTGGCCTATGACATCCCGAGTCCTTTCCCAAACTCTGGTCATTGGCATCACAGATGGATGCCCTATCTCTGTGCCAGAAGGCCAGCCTTCCCAGGGACCCTCGTGAGTACTGGGACCTGAAGGCTTATGCTGTACTTTCTTCAAAATTATATCATGGTCTTTGGTTTATTTCTGACAGCCGATGGACAGTTTTGAAAAGAGCAGTCTTACTCCTCACAAAGGTTGCAGTGAAGAATATTTTGACATCCTATGCTGACATGACCTGACTCTTCACTCTGGCCACATTTTAGTTGATCACATGTGCTGCTTAAATGAATCTTTGCACCACACTTGAAACAAGCCTTTGGCTGCCCTGCATAAAAGCATACTCCTTGATCTTTCCCCAGGAAAAAAATGTGAGGTAGATTTATATCCCCAAGTTGGACTGCTGCAATCTCACCTTAAACCTCCATCTCCAGTTCATATGTTCTAGCTATCCATAATAGGAGCAAATGGTCCCATCACATTGCACCTATAGCAGAACCAAAAATGAATACCACTTACATGGACCCCTTCATTGTTAAAGAGTACAGTGGCCATTTTTGTCAGAAGCTTTGTCAATGGAATTGCAATAAATGGTTCATACTATGGAAGTTAAGGAGGGAGAAGGCAGTGTATGCAATTGCTCCTGTAGAGAGCTATTGATTATAGTACTGCAGTTTATCCCTGGACAGAATAAACTTATCAAGTTTAATTTTAAATTCAGACTTTGGGCCCAATTTTCAAAGGTTGTTTCAGGGCTTTTAAAAAATCAGATCCTTAGTTTTACTTATTATAATCTCAATTGGCAGTATGTTCCATGGATTGGCTATTCATTGGGTAAAAGAATACTTTCATATTACTGTATTAAAAGTTTTGCCAACAATGTGGATTGCATGCCCTCTGGTTTCTATACAGTTATGCTTAAACTCAATACCAAGTTGCAACAGTAAATGTGGATCATTAATAATGTTGAACACGAGAGAAGTAAGTCACTTCTTATTCTCCTGGTGTCTAACAACATATGATTTAGTGTACGCAAATGAGCCTCGTATGTCTTTTCCTAGATGTCAAAAATGCATTTGCTAAATTTTCTTTGAACTCTTTCAAGTTAGCTTCTGTCCACCTTTTTAAAGGGGCACCATAATTAAGAGGCATAGTCCATGTGTGTGCAATTGCGTCATTTATTTGCTTAGTGCCTCCAAGGTCTTTAGAAATAAGTACTCCAAGTTATTTTTCAGTAAGAGTTACTGACAAGGTGTGGCCACAAACGGTATGAATGAAGTTTGCTTTTCTTTTGCAAATGCATAGCTTTGAATTTTTCCAAGCTGAAGCAGATTTCTGATGTTTTGGCCATAAAGTAATATGGTCAAGGTTACTTTGTAGATTTGCCACTTGAGGTACTGTATCACAAGGTCCTCCAATTTTCAAATCGGCAGCATATTTGCCTGACCAGTAATTTAGAGGCTTTGTTAAATCAGATATGAATACCTGGAACATTATAGGGCCTAATGAAGAGTCTTGCGGGACACCGCTGGTGACCTTGCCCATGTCTGAAGTATGCTCATTTATTACCACCCTCTGTAACCTATCCTCCAACAACCCTGAAATCAAGTTTATGAATCTCTCATTAATGTTGGGATTTTTTTTTTTTTGGCAATGCTGGTGAAGTGTGGTATCAAGTCAGATGCTTTACTAAAGTCAAGGTGCACTTGTACACTTTATACATTCATGTCTACAGTCTGACTTATTTTCTCATAAAAGCAAAGGAGATTAGTGGTACAGCGCCTGTGTTTTTGTAACCATGTTGATTGTGGTATAGGTCATCTAGAGTGGATGGAAAGTTGCCTTTGATTAGACTTTCCAGAAGCTTACACAAAATGGAAGTGAGGCTACTTAGTCTATAATAACAACTAGGGGCAAATGTTGCTCCTTTTTTGAAAATTAGTATTACTTTTTATTTTATTTATTTATTTATTTATTTAATTCTTCAGAAAAGACCTTTGAGCAAAATGCTCTTTTTCAAAGGTTCCACTTCAGGACAGGTACATTTACAATACAACATAACACAACATATATGACCTGCTAAGGTTAGACATGGGATTAAGGAACAATAAGGATGGTATAATAATACTTTTCATGTGGTTATAAAGTGCAAACCAGGAAGAACATATTCTTAGGAGATTGGAGAATTGGCAGGGGGGAGAGATTGGAGAAGTGGTAGAAGGGAGAGGTATATTTGAGACACTTGGTAGTCCGGTAATTCCTCGGGGCCCAGGAGGCATTTTTTCATGTTACTAATCCACCAGGTAGGGCTGCTGAAGTCTGGCATTGTCACGGAAAACAGAGGGAGAAAGGGGATGGAGGGAAAGTTATTGTAATTGATTGTCATTTAGAGGAGTTGCAAGAGTGGCTTGGAGATACCCTTGAAGGGATTAGGCATCATCTACCAGGATTACCTACAGGTGTAGGTGGAGGCTTCAGAGAGGTGCTGTTTCAGCAATAGTTTAAATGCTGAAATACAGGTGTTGCTAGTGATAAGGTTGGGGATCTCAATTAGCCATAGGGGTGCTCTGTAGGCAAAGGACCTTTGTCCCAGAGAGGTTCTCATGAAAGGGATGTCTAGAGTTTCTGGTCACACCCCTGGTGTTGTAAGAGGTGCGGATTGTCTGCAACATGGGTTTCAGAAAGGGGGAAGCTTTCTCTAGCAGGCTTTTCTTGCCCAGAAGGAACATCTGGTACTTTATCCTACTATTGAGGTTCAGCCAGTTGGTTTGTTCATAGAGTGAACATGTCTGAAATCTATTGTCTGCTCCCAAGGCTAGTCTACATGCCTTATTGAGGACTTTCGTGATACGCTTAGGTGTTGTATCTGATGCAGCCCCATATACTACCAGGCCATAGTCAGTTATTGACAGGATGGAGCTGGGGACTGACAGGCGAAGGGCAGTGGGAGTATGGTATTGTTTGTGCCTGTGTAAGACACCCAGCTTGACACTGACTGCTTTGATGACATTCTCAATATGTTGAGAATAGGAAAGGGTGTCATCGATGTTAACCCCCAGGTACTTAAAAGCATGTACCTGTTCAAGGGGAGTGGCCTTAATATTGACTAATGTCAGGTATGGGTATGATTTCTTGTGCTGAGAACTGGAGAACAGCATTATTTTGGTTTTCTTGTAATTCAGGAACAGTTTCTGTACACTAAACTAATCTTCCTAGGAGGGAAGGTGGACTGCAGTTCATTCTGTAGTTGATCAAACTGGGTACTGCTAGCCAGAATGACCGCGTCATTGGCATAAAGAATAATGTTGATATTACATGCATTTGGTAGTCTATTCAAGAACAGACTGAAGAAGAGGGGACCCAGGGTGGATCCCTGAGGGACTCTGAGATTGATTTCCCTGGCTGAGGAGATCACTGACCCAATCCTGACACTTTGGGACCAGTTAGAGAGGTAATCTTTTACCCAGTGGGCAGCTTCAGAGGAGAAACCTAAGTGGTGTAATTGTTGCAGGAGTATGGTATGATTTATAGTGTCAAAGGCCTTGGTGAGATCTTTAAACATGGATCCCACTAGTTTGCTGCTGTCCAAGGCCTTATGGACATAGTCTGTGAATTCAACAAGAGCTGTTGTTGTACTGTGACCCCTGCGAAAGCCGTGCTACCGCTGGCATTGTAGATCGTATTTCTGGAGGTGTTCAGTGATCTGATCACTATAATTTTTTCCAGGGCTTTCGATAAGGGGGGAGAATGGAGATAGGCTGATAACTGGCAGTACTAGAATGATCCCCACTTTTAAACATGGGGGTCACCAGTGTTAGCTTCCATGCTGTTGGAAATGTAGCCAAGGTGAGAGACTTTATTGAATATTTTGGTGATAGGAACAAGCAGCTCTTCAAGTGCAACTGTCGTAAGCTTCACGTCTACACTATCACTCCCCAACCTGTATTTGCCAAGTACCTTCTTGACATAGGTTCTGACCTCGCTGATCGAGACACCCCTAAAGTAGAAGTGGGGGGGTGATGGTATCCTGATTAGGGATTGATGATGTTGGGCCACAGGGGGTAAGGTTGTCAGGTGGGAGGACCCACTTAGATCGTAAATGCTGCATTGAAGGTTTCTGCAATTGTGCAAGCATCCATAGTGGTGGTGCCTTTGATATTTCGTAATGTAGGGTGCTTCCTATCATCTTTGCCCAGCAGTTCCTTGATGTTTTGCCAAAATCTTTTACCGTTCCCCCAGCTACTATCCAACTCTTCCTTGTAGTAGTTTGCATTTGCCAGCCTGGCAAGGTGTGTACACTTGTTCCTGGCAGGCCTGTAATTCTGACAGTCCGTTGGATTTCTAGAGTACCTGGCCTTACTCCATAGTCTATCCCACTCCCTGAACTGATTCAGGAGGTCACTGGTGATCCACCCATTGGTAGCTGCCCTGATTTTCCTTTTCCTCTTAGGTGTGAAAGCATCACAGATATCGCTGAATTTATCAACAAAATATTTCAGTGCCTGGTCAATATTCTAGAGTCTGTCTAGAGGGGACCAGTCCACCTGTGCTAATGTGACTTTAAAGGAGTGCAGTTCACCCTTCTTGACTACAAGGCTATGAATTTTGACTGTGGGGACCTTTTCTTCTTTACTCATCCACTTGCATATGACAGGGGAATGGTCACTAAGGCAATCTGGGAGCACCTCAACTCATCTGATCCTGGATGGACGGTTAGTTAGCATCTGGTGAAATAGCATGCCCTTGCCGGTTTTATAATTGAGTCTGGTATTTTTGGGTACCATCTGTGAGAAATACACACCGGTGACCTGGTCCTTGAGTGTATCTGACTCCTTGCAATGCCAGTTACAGTTGAAGTCCCCCATTGCAATAATGTTTGAGTTCCTCCTAATTTGGGAAAGTATTTTGAGGATAAGGCCTAGATCTGTACTAGCTTTTCCAGGTGGGAGGTAGATAGAGGTGACGGTGATAGAGCAGATGGACCACAGTAGGTTCTGGTAGGGTGAGGGTGGTGGAACAGAGGCGTAGCCCCCGAGTTGCACCGCTACACAAATCATATGTCGGTCTGGCAAATCAGGGTTCCTCTATGATGACACCCTCATTGGAGACCAAGAAGAATGCTGGGGACATCCACAAGGGGGACCCACAAAAGAGTGGCAAGGACAACACAAGGGAAAGAAACAGCTTCTGATAGGGACTCAGCTGTTAGGGTGTAGACCTGGGGAAGGGAGAGGAGAGGAGGTAAGGTGCCTGCCTGGTGCCATGGCTTGGAGGGACAGGAAGCGAATCCTCAGAATTGCAGAAGCTTCATCACAGGAGAGGAAACTAGATATCATTGTCCACCTCGGGACAAATGACCTAGCTAGGCATGAGATCAGTGCAGTGCAGGATGAATTTGTGGAGTTGGGGAGGGGCCTCAGACAGGTAGCAAGCACGGTAACCTTCTCAGAGGTGCTGCCAGTCTATGGCAGGGGTGAGGCTAGGGTACTGCACACCATGCGGTTTAATGAATGGTTGCAAAACTGGTGCAGAGCACAGGGCTTTTGCTTCATTGTGGACTGGGGGTCCACCTGGAGAGATGAAGGTCTATACTGGCATGATGGTCTGCATCTGTCCAGGAAGGGAAACACGCTCCTAGGAAACCAGAAAGTTCAAGCCTCCCCCCGCAAAGCATGGCGGGTAGTAGGGTAAACACTGAGGTACAGAGCTTGACAGAGGGCAGGACAGGGGTAAATGGAAAAATGGACAAGGGCAATAAGAGCAGAGATGGGGTAAAAAAGGATAAAGCCAACATTAAATGGAGGGCAATGAGTACCAATGCCCATAGTCTGGGAAACAAGCTTCCAGAGCTAGTAGCCCTGATGGAAGTGGAACACTTGGGTATTGTGGCAGTCACAGAAACATGGTACACGGAGAACCATGACTGGGATGTCAACATACCAGGGTACACAATCTACAGAAGGGACAGGGAGGGTAAAAGAGGAGGTGGAGTAGCTCTCTACATAAGGGAAGGGATCAAAGTAACAGAACTAAAAAGTAAAGGGGGAGGACAAGAGGAACTCTGGGTCACATTGGAGACAGGGAATGGCATCACAATCCATACAAGGGTTGTATACAGACCCCCGTCTCAAGGGGAGAAAATGGACAAGAAAATGATAGAGGGCATTCTCAAAATGGCTGAAAAAGGGGAGATGCTGTTGATGGAGGACCTGAATATGCCAGATGTTAACTGGGCAGCATGGACGGCAGCCACATCCAAGAGCAGGGTCATTCTCGATGCCCTACAGGGAGCATGCCTTAGACAGCTAGTGGTGGAACCCACTCAGGAGGGAGCAATATTAGACCTGGTACTCTCAAATGGAGAGAGGATCACAAACTTAGAAGTCAGTAGACACCTGGGAACAAGCGATCACTGCACAGTGTACTTCACAATAAACACAACCATGGAGACAAGCCATACAAATACAAGGATACTGGACTTTAGAAGGGCTGACTTTGGCATAATGGGTGAATACCTGAGGAATGCATTAGCAAATGGCCAGAAAGGAGGGGTGGAAGAACAATGGAGAAAAATCAAAACTGCCATCATGGAGGCAACAAGCCTTTGTGTGAAACAAATAAAAAAACAAAGCGGAACAAAAACCACTATGGTTTCAAAAGAAGTGTCAGGGAAGGTTAAGGAGAAAAGCCTGCATTCAAAAGTATAAGGAATCACAGACTGAACATGACAGGGAACTGTATCAATTAAAGCAGAAAGAAGTGGGGAAGGCAGTCAGAAAAGCAAAGGCCCAAACCAAGGAAAGGATAGCCAACTCAGTTAAGAAGGGGGATAAAACCTTTTATAGGTACATTAGGGAACATAGAAAGGTTAAGGGAGGGATAGGGAAGATTAATAAAGGAGAGGGAAGGTGGGCAGAGGGAGACAGTGAAAAGGCAGAGATAATGAATGAATACTTTTGCTCAGTATTCACAAAAGAAGAAGAGGAGAAGTTACCGAAACCAAACAGTAGAAGCACTCTAGATAGTGGGGTTGATACCAGTCCATTTAAAGAAGAAAGAGTACTGAAAGAACTTCTAAAACTCCAGGTGGACAAAGCAATGGGGCCTGATGGGATTCACCCTAGAATCCTAAAAGAGCTAAGGTAGGACCTAGTGACACCACTAACCACACTTTTTAACAAATCGGGGGAAGATGGGGTGGTACCTGAGGACTGGAGGAGGGCAGTTGTGATTCCCCTTCACAAAAGTGGGAGCAAGGCAGAAGCAGGAAACTACAGACCTGTTAGTTTGACCTCAGTGGTGGGGAAAATGATGGAATCACTTCTGAAAGAAAGAATTGTTGAGTACCTAGAGGCCAGTGGGGCACTGGACCCAAAGCAGCATGGATTCACAGGAGGAAGGTCATGTTAGACAAATCTAATCGATTTCTTTAACTGGGTGACCAAAGTAATAGACCAGGGAGGGGCTGTGGATATGGCATACCTAGACTTTAGCAAGGCATTTGACACAGTCTCGCACAAAAGATTAATAATCAAGTTAGCCAGCCAGGGAGTGGGTCCCAGGGTGGTAGCCTGGGTAGAAAACTGGCTGCACAACAGGACACAGAAGGTACAGTGAATGGAACACATTCTGAAGAAAGGGGTTACTAGTGGAGTACCTCAGGGCTCAGTGCTGGGTCCAGTGCTCTTAACGCCTTTTAGGTGACATTGCAGAGGGTCTGAAGGAAAGGTATGCCCTTGTGGATGACACAAAGATCTGTAACAGAGTTGATACACAAGGGAGGGTAGAAAGGATGAGAAGGACTTGCAAGATTGGAGGAATGGTCAGACATATGGCAACTTAGATTCAATGCAAAGAAGTGCAAAGTAATGCACCTGGGAAATAAAATCCAGGAGAGGAGTACACAATAGCAGGGAGGTACTAACAACAACAATAATGGAAAGGGATCTGGTGTAGTCATATCAGATGACCTAAAGGTGGGTATGCAATGTGAGAAGTCAGTAGGGAAAGCCAGGGGGATACTGGGATGCATTGGGAGGGGCATCACAAGTAGAAGAAGGGAAGTGGTTATCCCTCTATACAGACAGTTGGTGAGACCCCATCTGGAGTACTGCATGCAGTTTTGGAGACCTCATCTATGCAAGGACATAGACAGGATGGATGCAGTCCAGAGGAGGGCAACTAAAATGGTGCAGGGTCTACATCAGAAACCATATGAAGAGAGACTGAGAGAGCTTAATATGAATACCCTTGATGAAAGGAGGGACAAGGAGGACATGATAGAAACTTTTAAGTACCTCAAGGGAATCAAGAAAGTCCAGGAGGGTAGCAGAAAAAGAGATGTGTAAGGACAAGGGGGCACAATTTAAAGTTAGAGGGGGAACGGCTCAGGGGTAATGTGAGGAAATTCTTTTTCACGGAGAGAGTGGTGGACGCATGGAACCGCCTTCCTAGAGAGGTTGTGGGGTCTAAAACAGTGGAGGAATTCAAACATGCATGGGACAGACATAAGGCAATTATAATGGGGGGTTGCAGGAAATAGGCTGCTGGTTAACTAGAATCTGCAGCTTATCCAGTAGGTAGGGAAATGGGCAGACTGGGTGGGCCAAGTGGTCCTTATCTGCCGTCAAAGTCTCTGTTTCTATGTTTCTATGGTTAGGGATTTATTATGCTTCCCTATGCGCAGTTCCACTGATAGCAACTCAAAGTCACCGGACATGCATGAGATGGGGGATACACTACCCTGTATGTCTTCCATGACATAAATGAGGCAGCCCCCTCTTTTTCCAACATGGTCTAGCCTATAGGTGCTATACCCTGGCACCATAATAGCAATATCATGGATTGTAGGGGTGGGCCAGGTCTCACTCAAGCAGAGGATATCTGGGCAATGTAGCCCAATCTAAGCTTGAAGCTGAGTAATTTTGTCAAGGAGGCTGCAAATGTTCATTGCAGCTATTTTCAGTCCATAGCCCTTTAGGTGATGCATCTTCCTGTGTGTAATCGGTCCAGGATTGGGATGCACATCACCAGAGAGAAGAAGCAAGAGGAGAAAAATTATTCTGGTGGCACAAAGAAGTAGTCGCTTGGTCAATGATCTTTGTCTACCAGTGGTTCTGATTTGCAGGCCACAGCTCTGTCTATTTGTACTAGCAGTTATCTGGGCCAGAATAAGGATGCTCCTGCTGACTGTGAACATCACTATGTGGAGGGGTGGGCAGGAAGGCAGTATGGCACAGTGAGCATTTATGCTGTGAGGTGTTGTACCAGATGCAAACTCATGTGGTGGAGAGGCAGGGTTTTGCACCTTTTCTTGGGGTGCAGCAGGGATGAGGAGTTGTCCAACATGAGGTAGGAAGGCATGCATAATTACTAGGATAAAAACAGAAGTGTAGGGTATTTTGACAGAGAGGAGATGAAATTAAGACACCCTATGTAGTGCCAGTTAAAGGGCTCCACGTAGGTTACAGTAGCCATTACATTTCCAGTTCTCCATTTGTTGGGTACAGTCCCCTGAATTGATAGACTCTCTAAAGAGTAATTTCAAGGGGTATAGTAAACGTGCTGCTGTGATTTGTATCATACGTCCTGAGATATTAGCCAGCCCAGGTGAAGACTTAGTCTTCAGTTTTTGAATCTTATCATTAATATCTAATGTAGATATTTCAGTTCTGTCACAGCTGCCAGTATATTCTAGTGTAAAGGGCATGGACTTATGTGCAACTATCCTACAAAAGTATTTATTGAAATTTTTGGCAATTTCCATTGGTTCATGAATTGTAATGTTGCTAATGACCAAGGGATCCACTTTACTTTGCAAGATTTTTTTTTTTAGTCTCTGGTAACCGGGTAGGGCCCACTAGGCATAAGTGCCTGTTTTCAGGGGCGACCTGGGAGCACTGGGCGGTTAAGTGACTTGCTCAGAGTCACACAGTATGCCAGTGGAGGTTGTGAGAATCAGACTCAGGTCTGGACTGCTGGATGTGTCAAGCTCATTCACACCTCATTCCTCTAACCTCTAAGCTATATATACAAACAATTATTTACTGTTTTCTTTTTTGACACGTGTAGCAAAATGAAATTCCATTTTCTTTTTGTCTGCCTGATCTCCCATTTGCATGTTTTTTGTAATTTTATAAATACTCCTCAAGTAGCTGAATTCTTAGTGGTGTGATATGATTTATACAGCTTATTCTTTTGTTTAGGAGATTCTTAATTTTCCTATTCAGCCATTTAGGTCTAATTTTATTGTTTTTATATTTATTATACATTAATCACAAAGGGACAGAATAGTTCATTTCATTACCATCCAAATTTCTTTCGTATTCTTATGTACCAATATGGAATTTAGTCAATGTTTGCTAATTCTGCATTACTTTTAGTAAATTGGCTTTATTATAAAGATAAATCTTAATTATCACCTCACTATTGATATGGTACGTGTTAACTTCAAAATGTTCTACATTATGGTCACTATTGCACAAAGGAGCCCTATATGATACTGGTTGATAGTGATATTTTCTGTTCCCAAGGTGATGTCTAAGATTTTAGCACCTCTAGTAGGTTCAGTTACAAATTGTTTCATGTGGATATGTTCACATATAGATAGATGATTTTTACCAGTCGTACTAGGAGCAGTGTGAGTAGTCCAATTAATTCTGCCCAAGTTAAGGTTGGCCATTAGAATTAGTTCACCAAGTTAAATAGTTGTTTTGGTTTCAGATATTATTTCATTATTGATTTCCAAAGGGATATATATATATATATATATATATATATATATATATACACTGAACATGTATATCTGTAGCATACTGCAGAGTACAAGTCTTATCCATGAGAACCTTTACCCAGATAGTTTCAGTCGACTTGATAGATTTTTTTGTTAATGTGTTCAGAAATATCAGAAGAGTTGAGATTGTTTTCTCATGTAAAGGGCTACATGCTCCCTATGTATTCTATTCAACTTATATAGATCATATCCCTCTATATTAATCCTTCAGTCCAATAGTGTCTGCCCACCATGACTTCGAGAGTGTTATAATGTCAGAGTTGTTTCTGTGAATAATTGCAAATAATTCATTAGACTTATTTCTTATACTGTGAACAGTTAGGAGTATACAGTTTAAGTGTTTTGGGCCATTTATTTTCTTATGTTCCTTGGGTTTGGCAGCACCTACGTCTTTTAGGTGTATTAGTAGGGCCCCCCTCCCACCATTCAGTTTAAACACAGCCTATCAAGGCATAGTTTCAGACTGTCATTCAAGAGCTTGGCACCATTTTTTTTAGATGTAGATCATCCTTTGAATAGAGTGCATTATTAGAGTTAGTTTTCCCAGTGGTTGATGAACCTAATGTTCTAATTAGTGCACTGATTAAATAGGCAAACATCTATCCTTTTAATCATAAGATTCTTTTCAGGGTGGGTTTAGGGATTGGAGGGATACCAGAAATCACACCATTGCAACTTTTTCCTTTTAACTTTCTACCCAACACTAATAAAGTCATGGCAAAAATCCTCTTCATGGGACCTGCTTACGTCATTGTTTCCCACATAAATGATAACAGATGAATTATTTGTTAAGGTGATCAATTCAGTGTTCAGCTTCCATGGCCTGTATTTCTTTCTAGTCATGATAGGTGTCTCATTCATGCCCAGTGCTCTCCTCCTATTTTTGTGCTTCACTGAGGTAACTAGACACCGATCATTACCTTTCTCGAGTGATTTGTCACCTCTACCTCTTTTAGTAGTGTGCTCATCAGTGCCACGGGTAACTGAACAGTTTCCTCCTTAGCCCTTTTTTCATTTTCTGGCCTGTGAACCAGTTAGTGGGTTTTCAGCCTCGACAGTGTTAATGAATCTCTCAGTATTATTTATTTATTAGAGTTTGTGAAGTTCATGTTTCAAGATGTTACACTCCTTTTTTAAGGTAGATAGCTGGATGGGGATGCATTTTACACAGGCAAAAATAACTTTCTTCCTGTGAGGCAGTGATAGTGAAAACATGAAGCAACATGTGCGTTTTACTGTAGAACCCATTTTGTACAACAGTTATAAAATGTCTCCTGTAAGATCTATGTTGACAAGTGTGTATTGTGAGCATTTAATGAGAGAGAGACAGAAAGAGATTACTTACACAGTAAGGGCCAAGGGCTAATAGGGAGGACCACTTCCCTTTTCTCTCTCAGCAGATGCAGGCAGATGTACTTACCTCTGCTTGTGTGTCCTCATCACTGATGCTTGTCAACTGGCAGGCTTATGAGCCAGAAAACCAGAAGTGTCATGAGGTGGGACTTCCAGTCTAATGAAACTTGTGCAAACTGCAACACTTACAGACTAGGATTTCTAAGCCACCAGAGGTGGTCTTGAGCCAGTTGCAGCCACAGTCAGTTCAGTAATTTGACTTTAGGTTTTAGATCATAGAGGGCAAAGAGAAGCCCTCCAATGGCCCAGAATCCTTGGCAAGATATAATCACACACTGAAAAGACAGACAGGACACTGTTTTTAAACAGACTTTTTTTTTAAGGTTTTTAGCTTTTTGTAAACCATACAGACAGCACAAACACAACTAAAACTAGCACCACTACAAAGGTGCACAGCCATAGGGTCTCTTCCAGAGTCGGGCCTCCCCCCACGAACCGGCAAGCTTATGAGCTGAAAATCTGGAAGTGCAACAGGCCGGGACCTCTTCTCTAACAAAACTTGTGCAAACAGCAAAACATACAAATGTTGTCCAGAGAGGGGAGTATTTCATCTGCTGATATTTGCTTCCAAATCTTTGTGGAGTTTGTGGTGCTCTGAAACTTACATCAGACACGTCTTACCCTGATGCATGAATTAGGGCATATATCTCTGATGAAAAGATGTTCATAGGCTCCTTTAGGAGCTTTCTAGTAACACAAACCCTGTCTGGGTGTTGCTCCATACTGCCCTTGTATTTTAATCTTACTGCTTTCCTTCTTGGAGTAGGCTCAGATCTGTTATTCATTACACAACCAAAGCAGCAGGGGCCATGTCTCCACTCAAACCACTTGCGCCTAGTGACAAAATAGTGTAAACAGCAGCAAAGAAAACCAGGCTGCGTGAACAGGTAAAAATTCCAGTTTATTGTATAACAGTTTAAAAGTAATTACAAGTGCATCAGACACAAATAACAAAACAGAGTGCAGAGCCCTCAGCAAGAGACTCTTGAGAAAGCCTTGTGCAACTGGTTGGGTCACTGAGGGCTCTGCACTCTCTGTTTTGTTATGTGTGCCTGCTGTACTTGTTGTAAGTCCTAATAAATTATTATACAATAAATTGGATTTTTTACCTGTTCACTCAGTACTGGCTTTCTCTGCTGCTATTCCTTAAATAAGTCTGCAAAACTGGGCCAACACTTGTTTTTCAGGAGCTAGCCAGGAAAGAGCCTGGTTCACAATCAAGGTTTGGTTCCTTGCAGTTTTCATTCCTGTTTTCAGGGTCTTCACTTACTGAAGCCTCCCTCTTTAATGCACCCCTGCAGCACTTTTTCGGAGAGACCACTCCTTGTTTACCAGGAGGGGCATTTACTTTCCCCAGCAGTTATTTTTGTAGACTGTGCCACTCATTGCCCTGAACCATCATGTAGTACATTTATAAGCTCCCCCGGTTGTACAGTACTAATAGGCGGTATAGTGTCAAAATGGTACCTAATGTCTTTTGTAAGTACTGCCTCTGTATCAATAGTTAAAACATTATCTGTGGCTAAGGACTGCTATACTTGACTTTTCTCTACAGTAACCCCACAGTTTTCATTAGAAATAGAGTCCATATCTGCAGTGTCCAATCTTTCATCCACCACCCAGTCTTGCTTAGTGTTTGCATCTTTTTCAGACTCTCCTTTGGAAACTGCTGACTGGACTGATTTGCCGAGTGCGGAAAAGCCAAGTGATACTGGCATCATTTTCTTGAATCAGATGCCTGAGTCTCGGCTGTAGGATCCCATTCTGGATACGGGACCCACACTCCCTCTGATGGCTTCACCCACCAGGCCCCCATCAAAGCTGTCTCCGGGGACCAGTGTGTTGACGTGGCAGCTACCTCCTCCACACAGAAAATGGAGGCTAATTCCCGATGAGCATTCAGCACCTCCCTCTGCATCGTGCCACTTTGATCTTTGTGGCTCATCTGGACATCACCCGAATAAACAGCAGTGGCAGCCAGACCATTCACTAGGTCAGTTGCTTTTTTACTTGTTGCTGTATCTGGCATAGATTTAGATGTCAATCTCATTTTTAAACTCACTTTTGTCTTGAAGTATTTCTTCTCATTCTCCGAAATCATTTTTAATAAATGTTCTTTCCTTACTTGTAGCTCAGTTTCCTCAGCAGATACATCTACATCCATGACCCTCTAACTGCTGTAGTAGCCATGGTATCATTATCAGCCATCAGTGTTGCACTTTTACCATCCTGAGAAACAAAATTAGCTAGGGGCGAGGACAAACTCCTAGCTGTCGCATGCTGTCTGTCCTCCTCCACTCCACTGAAATCCTCCATCTTGGAAAATAGGGCAGCAGTGCCTTCCTTCCAAGAGTAGGGGCATTTTTATTAAAATCAAAATAAGAAAAATACACCAAAGTAGACATACAGAGGGTAATACAAACACATAGGGCATCAATTTAGTTCACAAAAACCTGGGAGAAATTAAAGCTAATTAAACAAACGTGATTAAAGCAAAAAAAAAAAAAAACAACAAAGAAAAGCAAATCCTACCTCTAAACCCTAACAAGTCCTGTTTGGTACACTAAATCAAAGCGATAGTCCCCATGAATTATTAAATTGTGCAATATCCTTTGTCTCGTATTCCTTAGCCTTAATCTCTTTAATCTCATTAAAATGTTGCAATATAACTCAGACAGAGACCAATATTGCTGTTGCAGTTACATGAACAGTAAAAAAATAAAAGAAGACACACTCAGTAGTGCAAACCGCAGGAAAACGCGGCATTAGAATGGGACAGAGTGGAGCAGAGCAGCACTACTGCTGTCTTGCTGCTCCGCCCCCCCCCCCCCAGAACTGCTGTAAATTGTTCTTTACATTCAACTAGCCATGAATGCAGAGATAAATTATGTTCCAAGAGTAGGGGAATTTTTATTGAAATTCAAAATCAAAACTATCTACAATCATCAACATTTATATGGACATACTGTACAAATAAACTTATTAGATAAATAAACAAAACCAAGAGTAGTGAAAACAAGAATCATAGTCAATATACCCCCAAAATACATACAATACCAACTATACAGAAAATTAGGGGAAAAAAGAAAGTTAAGCCATCACCTAGGAAAAATCCAGGAAACATTCATCGATAATATTGATCTGATAAAGTTCAACCAAGACTAACAGTCCGGGTAATATGTCCCAAGTACAGCTTTCGCAATCCAATTTACTACTTCTTCCACTCTAATGAATTTCTGATGAATTACCAGTTTACATCTGGCATGCCACATAAAACAAGCATTTGTCAATGCCGAATGTTGTCGCACTGGCATTGGCAGTGGCGGAGGTGGAGCGGCATAGCGCTGTGAGTTTGTTAATGTGTCCCAAAAGGTGATTCTGCACAGCGAGTACGCCACTGTGCTGCAGAGCTGCGGAAACGTGTTTTGGGAAGGCTGTGGAAAATGGCAGCTGGACTGTTGATAATGAGGTGTGCACAAATGCCAGTGGTGAAAATGTGGCATGAAAATATTGCAGATTGACAAAGTTACAAGGGTGCATGGAAACTGTGCAATGCACGCTTGCAACACAGTCATTGTCTGGACTTTCGCCACCAAATTTTCAACAAAGGCATTTTAGGACCTCTGCTGATGAATAGTGTCACCGTCATTTCCTGAAAGTGTCCCGAAAAGTGATTTCGCACAGTGACCGTGCAATTCTACAT
This sequence comes from Neoceratodus forsteri, assembly GCA_016271365.2. Classification (NCBI taxonomy): domain Eukaryota; kingdom Metazoa; phylum Chordata; order Ceratodontiformes; family Ceratodontidae; genus Neoceratodus; species Neoceratodus forsteri. The sequence goes on along the minus strand of CM028137.1, from coordinate 130,192,729 downwards.
CGGAAGTGCGAAAACACATTTCAGCCAGCTGTACTGTTCATAAGGAGGTATGGAAAAATGGCAATGACAGCTGGAGTGAAAGTATTACAAATTCACAAAGTCACAAGTGTGCATGCAAAACGTCACAATGCGCGATCGTAAAACACTCATTGTATTGACTTTCGTCCCTAAATTTTCAACATAGGCATTTTAGGACACCTGCTAATGAACAGTGTCACTGTCATTTTCATAATGTGTCTCAAACATGGGCTTTCCACAGCGACCGCCATTGTGCGCCACAACTGCAAAAACAGATTTTGGTCAGGATGTGAAAAATGACAGCTGAACTGTTCATTAGAAGGTGTAGAACCATGGCACTGTTGAAAATGTGGAGTGAAAATATAAGTTTGTGAACTTACGAGCGTGCGTACAAACTTCGCAACGCACGCTCATAATACAGTCATTTTATGGAGTATTGTCACCAGATGTTCAACACAGGCATTTTAGGACCTCTGCTCATGAACAGTGTCACTGTCATTTTTGTAATGTGTCCCGAACAGTGATTTCACACAGCGATCGCCCTATTCTGTGCCGGAAGTGCAAAAACACATTTCGGCAAGGATGTGAAAAATTACAGCTGTATGGTTCACAAGAAGGTGTGGTAAAATGCCAAAGTTGAGAATGTGGCATGAAAATATTGCAAATGCGCTAACTTATGAGCGTGCTTTGCGCAGTTGCTACGCATGCTCATAAAACAGTCATTTTATGGAGTAGTGTCACCAAATTTTCAGCACAGGCATGTTAGCATCTCTACTCATGAACAGTGTCACTGTCATTTTTCGTAATGTGTCCCGAACACTGATTTTGCACAGCGACCACGCTATTCTGCACTGCAAGGGTGAAAACACATTTCAGGCAGGATGTGATAAATGACAGCTGTACAGTTCACAAGAAGGTGTAGTAAAATGCCAGTGTTGAGAATCTGGCATTAAAATAGTGTGAATGCGCTAACTTATGAGCGTGCTTTGCGCAGTTGCTATGCACGCTCGTAAAACAGTCATTTTTTGGATTTTTCCCAAAAACCTTGCAACACAGGCTTTTTGAGAGCCCCTGTCATGAACAGAGGCACTGTCATTCCATTACTCGGTCCCAAAAGGTGATTCCGCGCAGTGACTGAGAAATCATCTTTTGGGACTGAATAATGCCATGACAGTGCAAGAATTCATGAGAAGGGGTCCCAAAAAACCCCATGTTAAAAATTTGGGGCCAAAATTCCCAAAATTGCCCAAGATATGCATTAAAGTTGAAAAACCCCTATTCATTCCATTATATAGTTTACCGGCATTTCTTCAGTTTGCAGTCGACTTTGAAGAGTGCAGACGTGTTCCCAGTCCACAGAAGATCGTCGCACCAGACTCCATGAAGAGAGTATGGGGTGGGGGGTGAGGGAGCAAGGTGCGCAGTGGGTTGGTGTGGGTGGGGGAGGGGCATCGAGACCTACGAGGGACCGTTTTTCATTTACAGGGAAAAAAGAAAAACCCATCGTGAGACAGTTTTCTTTTTTGGGGATTTAAGCGTGCTGGGGTGGGCTCCCAGCATGCCACCTAACTGTTGTGGGTGGGGGTGTCTGTAACACGAGGGATTGGGCACTGCCGGGCACACAACACGGGGACGGGGAGGAGGAAGTAATGCCGACAGGGATTGTTCACCCAGTTGGCACACAAAGAAAGCGGGGCGAGCCGAGGGATTGGGCCCCCTCGGCATTCAACAACTGGGGGTTATGCTGACGGGGAGTGGGCTCTGCCAGCACACAAAGGGGGGTTAACCACAGGGGGATTGGGCAACTTCGTTGGCATTAGTTAGGCGGCCACCCACTCGCCGACCATGCACATAATGGCGAAGAACACAGCAAGAAAAGGACCGCTGCATATGATGAGCTTTGCTCGGATTGCAGCGGACCTTTTCTTAGATGTGCTTGCTACATTATGTCTGCATGGTGTGGCGCCAGCATGCAGGCTGATTGGGGAATGCGGGACACACCTACTGGTGCATGCCCTGCATTCACCCAACTGCGACCCCGCCTTCAAAGCTGCACTGTCCCACGATGTTGGCTGCGCAAGCGCGCCAACATAAAAATTGATAATTGCAAACTGTACCATCAATGTATTATAGTCCTATCTGTGCCAGCTTGGTTGAAGTAATCCAAAAAACAATTCTTCATAAATAATGGATGAGAATAAAACCTCTCTCTACTGAATACCGGCCTTCGACCAGAAGCTTTTGGCCCATGGGCATTCAATTAAAAGGTGTTCTTGGGTTTCTAGAATTCTATCACAATACTCCCTAAGACAACATTTCTCCTCCAATCTTTTATGTTTATTATTGTTTCTGGCTTGTAATTTCCCATGTGTACAAAGCCATAAAACATCATACATTCTTGCAGGAATCTTCCTTTCAGTTAATATAGCAAAATTTTCTTGTAATGAGACTGAGGACAAGGTTCAAAATGTAATGTTACCGAACATGACTTACTTAAAATATAGTAATAGAGTACCTTCCTGGACTTATCCTGCAAAATTGAAAATGTAATATTCTAAGTTTTTTCAAACATTCCCTTAAAAATTCAGGGAGAACAGCCCCCATTTTTTATCCAGCCCTGTTCCACTGTGGGTTCCCTTCTTTCCAGTTCCAGAAAAAAAAGATCTAACAAAAACAAGGCACTGCCTGCCCCCACCTCATCCCTTTACCATTTGTTAAGTCACTAAAGTTTGCAGAAAAAATATACTATAAAATACTGGATTTATTTATTTTTATTTATTTTAGTCTTTGGTAACTGGGTAAGGCCCACTAGGCACAAGTGCCCGTTTTCAGGGGCGACCTGGGAGCAGTGGGAAAGTTAAGTGACTTGCTCAGAGTCGCACAGCGTGCAAGTGGAGGTTGTGAGTATCAAACTCAGGTCTGGTCTGCTGGATGTATCAAACTTATTCACACCTCATTCCTCTAACCTCTAGGCTGTACTGGATTTATCATTCCAACCCCCCTCCCCCTACTGCCAGATAAGTAATACTTATTTTTACTGAATTTAATCTACTACCCCAAAACAGTTGAAAAAAGAGACTATAAAACATTACTTCCGTAGATGCTGGAGGGGGTACACATATCTAAGATACAAAAAAATGGGTAACAGAAAAGTTTTTATGCAATACACAAGCCAAAAGTTGTTCTCATCTATTAACTTCCTCCTCAGTCTCCTGATATTCCTTCACCCAATTATAGGTTCTATTATATTGGCTACCAAGCCATACTGCGTAATAATTTAATAGGACCTGGAACCAAGGAAACATAAGTTGTTTTTGATCCTGAATATTTAAAGCCACCCAACACATTTTGTTTGATTAAACTGTGACCCTTAACAGTCTGAAAAAACACCAGTTAAGCAACTACTGCCTGCCCTGACTGTTCTGGATCCAGAAGGAAATAATGATCATCTGTGTAAGCCAAAGTTTTACTTAGTGTAACCCCTTATATAAGTCCAATTCCTCCTACGGCTCTATTTTGATTTATTTTGCAAAGTTAACAGATTTATCCCTAAAATATACAAAAGAGAGTTAAAGGACACCCTTGCCTGACTCCTTTCAGTATTGACTATTCACATTCGGAATCACAATAGCATCCGTTTTCAGTATTCATAAATGACCTACCAAAAATCTGCAACAAAGTATCAACAAGAATGTATGCAGATGACACAGTGCTTTATTGCACTGAAAAAATGGGAGTGTACCTGGAAGCAAAAATGCAACCAGTATGCCATGCTCTACACTACAGGATTACTTTGTGGAAAATAGGATACTGTTGAGTAAGAAACAAGCATTTGTCAATGCCGAATGTTCACTTGCAGGTATTTGCAGTGGTGTGTGGCACTTGGACATGGCTTAAAAAAATCAGTGACAAAGAAGTAAAATGAGGGCCACAGTTTAACAATTGGTTCTATCCCCTGAAGCAGGCAGCGTAAGAGTATTGGTGTAAAATACTTTATCTGCAGAAGAGCAAGTCTGTAACTCTGTTTGACAATATTGTGAGCATACAGCATACCCACTGTTCAGTCACAGAAACACAAATAATTTTAGGAGAGACAGGAACATTCTGAGGCAAAATCAGGGACATCCCTGAAAATCAGGGAAGGCTGAGAGATACGGTCCATCTCTCCCCCCACTGTCTCTTTCTTCCCCTTCCTATTCTCTCTCTTTCTGTCCCTCTGCCTCTCTCTCTCTTTTTCCCCATCTGTCTCTCTCTCTCCCTCTGTGTCTGTCAGCAAACAAGCATTTGTCAATACCGAATGTTGGCTTGCTGGCATTGGCATTGGTAGTGCAGGAGTTAGAGAGATGCACAATAGGATTGGCAGTGAAATTGTGAACTGACACCAACCACAGCTCCACCCTGCAGAGAGTGAGAAGGCATTGGGGTGTGCCTTTGGGTCATCAGCCATAATGCTCATGCCATTTCACCTCACCCTTCCCCACAGACACCGACAAGTGCCGTGGTGTACCTTGGGGTCTTTGGGCCTTATGCTCACCCCGTTCCATAAGGAAATACACTAAGATAAGTGCAGTGTAGGAGGATGGGGTAAACTTTGGGGGCCTAAGAGTCAAAGGCACACCTCAATGCCTGTCACTGGCTGCAGGGTAGGGGTGCAATGGCGTGAGCATTACAGCCAACAATGCCAAGTCACATCCCTGATGCCTGTCAGTCTCTACAGGGTGGGGCGTTATGGTTGGAAAACCTAACTCGCCAGGTGTTTATTGGTATTGTCACTCCAAATTTTCAGCGTGGGACGTTTGTGACCCCACATCATGAACAGTGGCACTTTGAGTTCGTTAGCCGAAAGGTGATTTTGCACAGTGACTGTACCATTTGGTGCCACAGGTGTGAAAACACATTTCAGGCAGGATGTGAAAAATGACAGCTACACTGTTCATGAAAAGGTATAAAAAATGGAATTGTTGAAAATCTGGAGTGAAAATATAAAAAACTGGTGAAGTCACAAGCGTGCATAGAAGCTGCGTAATGCAATTATTTTGGGGATTTTTTTTTAATTTCAACATAGGCATTTTGGGAACTCTGGTCATGAACAGTGTCACAGTGATTTTGATAATCTGTTCTGAACATTGATTTCCCACAGTGACCGTGCCATTGTGTGCCATATGTGCGAAAACACATTTTGGGCAGGATACAAAAAATGACAGCTCTACTGTTCATAATAAGGAGGTACGACAAAATGGCAATGTTGAAAATCTGGAGTGAAAATATTAAAAATTGTCAAAGTTATGAGTGTGCATAGAAACTGTGCAACGCACGCTCATAACAGTCATTTTTTGGAGTTTTTCCACCAGATTTGCAAGATAGGCTTTTTTGGGACCTCACCTCATGAACAGTGGCACTATCATTTCATTAATCAATCCAAAAAGGTGATTCTACACAGTGACCACAAAATGACCTTTTGGGACTGAGTAACAAGATGACAGGGCATGTGTTTATGAGGTGGGATCCCAAGCACCCCATGTTGAAAATTTGGAGGCAAAATTCAAAACAATGACTGAGATATCCACCTAAGTTGAACCCCCCATTTATGCCATTATACAGCTTACTGGCATTTCTTCAGTTCTCGGTCAGCTTTGAAGAGTGCAGACGTGTTCCAGCTTCACCGAAGATCACGGTGCTGACCTCCAAAGGTAAGTATGGGATGATGGTATGTGTGGAAGGTGGGTGTGCAGAGGGTGGGTGCGGGTTGGGGAGGGACCCGCAGCAGGGACCATTTTCTTTGTTTCAAGTAATAAAAATAAAAATAAACAAACACCGTGGATGGTTTTCTGTCTTTAATATCACACTCAGGATAACCCTGAGATTTCCACATGCAGATTTATCTACTCTGACAGCCTTCCTTCTATTGCATTGTGTATGCATTCATTGCCATCATCCCCTATTTTCACACGAACAACAACAGAAATGCAAGGAGATGGATGAAGCAGCAGTCTGCTAAAATCTAATTTTCTACACAGTGTCATAATTTTTTTTTCCTTTTGAAGTTCACGTGTCTGTGGAAACAAGCTGGAAATTAGAAATATTCGATGTGCAACAGCCAGCAGATGTTCTTGGCTTGGGTCCCTGGTGCAGAAATGAAGAGCACCATTCAGAGACGGGAACGCTCGAAAATTATTATTTTTATTTCATGTGGCAGCTTACACTGTCTGTGGGAGTGTGTGTGTGTATGTGTGTGTGTGTGTGTGGGAGTGTGTGTGTGTGCGTGTGTGCTGAAGATTATCATTACGCTACACTGTGCAATGAAGTGGAGTTTTTTTTTTCTTGAGAAGGATGAATCAAAATATATTAATCTGTGGCAAATTTGGTCTTAAGGTAAGGAAAAGACGGTGTGTGTGTGTGTGTGTGTGTGTGTGTGTGTGTGTGTGGCAGACGGCAGCCGCCACCATGCTTATTTAAATGTTTCACCAGGAAAGGCACATCAGGAGGCGTGTCATCGGCGCCGCTGCATGGAGAGCTTGTCTCTTATTGCAGTGGCACTTTTCTTAGAAGTTGTGTCCACTTTACATAATGTTGGTGTCAGCACTAGCATGCTGTCTTATTGGGGGATGAGGGATGCACCTACCATAGCGTGCCCTGCATTCACCAACGCAGACACACCTCTGAAATGTGCTACTATCACAAGTCGTTCCTTGCGCAAACATACAATCAAATGTAAAAAACTAAAATTATGACATTTGGAATGAAACAAAGATTTGAAGGAAACAATATGATTATAATAGGGAAAAATGGTCAGTGCCTGGAGGGGGTACTCACTTTTAACAATTTAGGAGTAACACTGGATAATACATCAACTTTGAAAGAACATATCACAAAGTTGACCAAAAAAATCAATATTAAATTAGGTTAACTTGCAAAGAAATCTACTTATGAGTGGGGGAGATCTGCACCAACAGTTTAAACAGACCACAAAGGCCACTTAGCAAATAGAATTGCGGCTTTTATTTGCACATAAATAAACACAAGGAAGGCTTACCCACATCTAATGTAGTTGTTATTTCAGTGCCAAAGTACAGGTCTGGTGCAAAAAGTTGAGGATAACATCTGCTGCAAGCTCAAAAAATGGCAAAAATGAACAGGATGCCTCAGAATGCCAAAACACCAAGACTGTACAGCAACAGAGCACAACACTTGCTTACGTATCGACAAATAGAGTCATCATCAGAGTGTAAGGTCTCCCCCGTTGTGTGTTTTAAAACAGGTGATTTAAAGAGATATTACACCACAAAGACCAGTGCAAAGTGCTGAAACAATAATGATAAAATGAACCAGACAGCCAATTAAACATACACTGAAATACACAAAGTAAAATATAAGAGCTGACAGAGCCCTAATTAATATTAAGTGCTAGGATATCAAGAGGTTACCAAAAAGGTGCTCAAGAATTTAAAAGTGCTAGTGCGGAGTTTAAACACACAAGAGACCCAGGAGAACAGAACGAGTATTTTCCCCATACAACAAGTTCAAGTTTAATGACACAAAGATGAAGTAATACATTTTCATTTGACTAATGAAATCGGGGTCATATCCACTATTTTGATTTGTCATTGTAGCCAAAGGACTAAATAAAACATAGCCACAGATCAGCAGAGCTGGCAAGTCAAATGGCTCCCAGGTAGGTGTACACAGGCTAAACTAGAGTGAGAGCACCCTTTACTTGTGCTTTTTATTAAGTTATTTGTATAGAAATAAAAACAGTCTAATTATACAGGTGAAAAGAGTAATAGCATGTCAGGTGCTCTTGCCAGCTTTGGAAAACAGTTCCATATTACTATCAAATTTATCAAATGCATTGTTTTATTTATTTATTGAAAATGTTTCACCAGGAAAGGCACACTGAGCAAAAAGATACTCATCTCACGGTGCAACCTGGGGGGAGGGTTTACAGAGGAGGCAGGTATACATACAACAGTGAATTTAGCAGTAGAGCAGTACATTTGAACTTGATTCATAAGGAGAGCAGTACAGAACATGGTCAGCAAGGACAGGGTATATATCTCATGGGTACACATTAAGACAGGAACAGTACAGAACATGATCATCAAGGACAGGGTATACATATCATGAGTACACATCGAGGCAGTACATGAATAACATAAGTGCCAGTAACAGAAATAGAGTGCCAGTAGTAGAACTTGAGTGCTGGTAGCAGAGCTTGAGCTGCTGCGAGATGCACCAAGTTGACAGTTGAGGTTGGAGAGCAGAGACAGGGGGTAGAGAAGGAGTGGAGAAGTAACTTTAAGTGTGAGGGGGAGGTATAGGTGAGGTGGGGGGAAGGAAGTGGAGTTAGTGGCTGTGCGTAAGGTTGAAGAGTGTAGGTTAGTTGGGAAGGAGGGAGAAAAGGGAGATATTGGAGAAGAAGAGTGGAAGAGTGAGGGTGTAAGTGTGTGGGGCAGCATATAAGCCAGGCAATCAGGCAATGGCCAAGCCACTGGTCAGGCGCTAAGGGGGGGATGGGGAAGAGAAGCGATCAGAAAAGGGAGGGAGGTCAGGGGCAGTTGCAATTTGGTGCAAGGAAGTTAGTGAGGGCGAGGATAGGGAGTGTTTGGATGAGGAATGGCAGATCTGGGCTGGCAGCTCATTCCAGAGTTTAGGGAAGAGGTAGGAGAAGGCTGATTGGCCAGAGGTGGTCCTTCGGTGGGGGATGGTTAATAGCCTAGCATCAGTGGACCTGAGGGCAAGGGTGGGGGTAGGTGGGGAAGATAGGAGGGATACGAGGTAGGGCAGAAGGGAGCCGAGCCAGAAGTTGGAAGTAAATTTAACACTATGAATTTGTCGCTGGTTACCCAGGGATGGGAAGGCCAGTGAACGGTAAAGCTCGCAGTGATGTGACCGGGGGGGGGGCATCGAGGGCAAAGTGGCAGAAAGCATTAAAGAGGGGGTTGAGTCTGGCTAGGGTGGTCTTAGAGGTGGAGCTGTAGATGACATCACAGTAGTCGAAGGTGAGTAGAATCATTTTCAGGACTAACTCACGTCTGACAGGTAGCGGGAGACTAGTGCGGTTCCTGTAGAGGGTGCCAAGTTTTGGGTGCAGTTTTGAAGTGTTGGCATCCACATGTGTGGAAAAGGAGAGGTGGCAATCAAGCCATACCCCTAGATACCTGAAGGAGGGCACTTCATCAAGGATGGTGTTATTTAGGGCATGGAAGATCAGCGGGGAGGTGAGTTTGGATAGATGCTGTCTAGTACCAAAGCACATAGACAGTTTTCTTAGCATTTAGGGAGAGTTGGTTGGTATTGAACCAGTGTTGGATTTTGTTGAAATCAGTTTGAAGTTTGGAAGTGAGTTCTTCGTGAGTCCGGCCAGAGGTAAAGATTACCGTGTCGTCTGCATACATGTGGATCGCGGTAGAAGAGCAAGAATTAGGCAGATCATTTAGAAGGATGGAGAAGAGGATAGGGCCAAGAACTGAGCCTTGGGGAACACCGGTGGTGATGGGGAGAGGGGGGAGGTGTGGTCAGCTATTTTAGTGGATTGGGTTCGATTTAGTAGGTAAGCACTGAACCAGTTTGTGGCGGACGCTGCTAAGCCAGCCCGTGAAAGGCAGGATAAGAGGAGAGAATGTTTCAGAGATATGTGGTCACATTTAAAGGACACCTAAATCATCTTTTTACAAATTTTGTCTTTAAAAAAAAAATGACTCCATAGACTTGTAAAGGAGGGCTGCTATTTACATTTATACTAAATCTGCATTTATTAAAGTAGGATAAATGTAGTTTCATGGCATTTGAAAATGTAAACACAGCCTCTCCTGATTCAAAAATCCTGCTCTCATAATCCTAAAATGACTGCCGTGATGTTGTCATACATGGGAGAGATGCCAGCTGTGCAGATGTATTCTAGCTCTACTAACCGTATTCTAATGCAAATAACTTTAAAATGAAAAATGATAGCATGGTACTGTGAGCACGAGAGTTATTCAACACATAAATATCTACAAAATAAGTGGTGTTTCATTTATAGATACCTTTTATTTTTTTTTGTAGAAAAAAATAGCAAAAAAAGCAGCAGCAAATTCAATTGTTTGTCACTTTTTCAACAAACAGATGCAAATAATTTTTAAACAAAAAAATGATAGCATGGTCAGTGAGCATGATATTTGTTCAGCACAAAAATAACTACAAAATGAGTGGTGTTTCATTTCTACGATATGTAGCGTTTCTTTTTTTTAATTAGCAAAAAAACTAAACGTAATTTTTTTTTCACTCTTTGCAACAAACAAATGCAAATAGCTTTAAAATGAAAAACGACAGCATGGTACTTTGAGCACATAGTTGCTCAGCACAAAGATATCTACCAAATGAGTTGTGTTTCATTTATAGATACCTTTTACATTTTTCTTATGATCAGCAAAAAATGGCAGGAATTCAATTTTTCCCACTTTTTTGGAGGTATGGCATAAATGGAATATGCTATCTCCCTACTGGAAATATTGTTGATATTTTTGTTCTTGTGCCGTCCTCCAATTTACCAAACTGCAATTTGCTTTTCAAATACTGTAGCTCCCACCACCAGCCTTCTGAATGTGGGTAGGGTGTACAAAACTGTTGAACGCTTAATGTTTCCATTTTGATTTTCTCCTGCTCTGTCAGTGCTGCCATGCTGTGACAGTGTGAGCCACAGATTGTCATATTCCCACTTTACGTTATCAGGCAAAGTGATCTAGGGCACACTGCATTTCTTATGTAGCCACCAACTGTCACCTCCTTTTCTTCCTTGCATTTAGTTAGTGTACATGAAAACTGCCTTCACCATACTACCCAGAGCTACATCTCACTCTGCTGCTGTTTCCCTTTTTTGGTTTTCATTTTTGTGTCATTCAGCTGTCTGCCATTTAAGTTAGAATGTTACCTCTGTTTCTAGGCAAAGAAGCCAGGTGCCTGGTGCTCCTCAAAGCAGCCACCTGCTGACTCTGCCACATCCTTAGCATGTGCTTTCATGGCAGCATAGGTGCCTTCTGCACCTGAGTGAAGACATCAGTACTTCCCAGGTAGTTGATGGAACTCAGCTGTGCCTTGTACCTCACAACCCACCTGAGGCATGCAGTAATTTAGCATTACTGCACACCTTGTTATGTATTATTGCTTACTTACAATTTACAATGTGATCCTATGGGAATTTTGTATCACACTTCCCGGATGGTTGAAGGTACTCAGCTGTGCCTCATGCCTCACAACCCACCTGGGACATGCCGCAATTTAGCCATGTCACATACCCTGCCATGTGGTATCAATCACTTAAAATTTATTATATAAGTTTGAATGGTATACCGCACTTCTCAGGTGGTTGAAGGCACACAGCTACACCTCATGCCTAATAATCCACTTGGGGCATGCAGAAATTTAGCATTGCCACACAACCCTGCCATGTGTTATTGCTTACTTACAATTTACAATGTAATCCTATGAAAATCCTATACATCACTTCTCAGGTAGTTGAAGGCATTTGACTGCACCTCATGCCTCACAATCCACCTTGGGTGTGTGGTAATTTAGCATTGCATCACACCCTGTCAAGTGTTATTCCTTGCTTACAATTTACAGTGTGATCCTAAGGGAATCTGTTACTGCACTTCCTAGGTGCTGTGCAAGTGTGCATGTGTATCCAGGGCTACAGAAGTGCTGGACCATGATGATGGATGTCTCTTATGTCATTTGGAAGGAGTTGTATGTCTTTCCTGATGATGGATGTCTGTGGTTGCTTGTGTTGCCTTCCCCCTTTGGCTGCTTGGGGGGGGGTGTGGAGTTGATGCTGAAAACCCTAACAGTGCATTTCCATACTATTGCTGCTTTAATAGCAACTCAAACTGATGCATTAACAGAATTTTTTTTTTTGCAAAGAATATATAAGGGATATGCTACCCCCCACTGGAAATATTGTTGATATTTTTTGTTCAAGTGTAGATTGAACCGATGACATCATGAGTGGTGAAGCCACAAGTGATGTCATCAGGTCACTCGACATGAGAACAAAAACTATCAACAATATTTCCAGTAGTGAGGTAGAATAATCTATGTATGTCATATCTCCAAAAAAGTGAAAAATAAATAAATGTCCTGCTAATTTTGCTGACTACATCTAAAAGGCATCTATAAATGAAACACTAGCTCATTTGGTAGATATTTTGTACTGAACAACTTTTGTGCTAAAAGTACCATACTATCATTTTTATTTTAAAGCTATTTGTATTTGTTTGAAAAAGTGACAAACAATTGAATTTTCTTCTGTTTTCTTGCTAATTTAAAAAAAAACTCAGATATCTATAAATGAAATGCCACTCGTTTTGTAGATACTTTTGTGATGAACAAATGTCATGCTTACAATACCATACTGTCATTTTTGTTTTAAAGCTATTTGCATTTGTTTGTTGTATAAGGTGAAAAAAATTGACTTTTCTGCAGTTTTTTGCTAATTATAACAAACTCTGGTCAGAGCCAATATGGCTGTGGAGAGCATTGAGGAGCGGCAAGAGTGTTGAAAAGAATATGCAGTGCTCTCGCTGTACCAGAGTCAGCCATAAGTAATACTGCAGTGATTACAGTACTAAGCATGCGTGATAATCGCACATGTGCAGTTTGCCCCGGAGTCAGCCATGTGCAACATAGCAGTGCTGACATAACTATATATGTATGATAGTCATGCATGCACAGTTTAAGTCCATGCCACCATGCTGCACACGGCGGCCGTCACTTCTACAGTTGTGGAAAGGAAAAGTAGCGCACTGGGAAGTGAATATCTTTATGCAGCCCATGGATGGGAATGGCTGTATAAACATAAGCACTGGAAACTATGCCAGAGCACAATGGTAAGGCAGAATCGCAGGCAGCTTCTTCAAGCATAGAAACATAGAAAATTCCCCTCCCCCTCTCCCTCCCTCCTCAAACAGACCCTAAAACCTACCCCTACCCCTCGCCCAACTCATCCTTTCTTTGCTTCCAGAGCCAGTACCCTTCATCACTGTCAACCCGTTCCAGCTTTGTGAACAAGAGGCCATAGTGTGAACCTCAGCACAGTTGACTGAACACTATTTACATAACTTTTCTAAAGAAAAAAAATTATATTCTTTTTGGCTTTCTAAATACAAGGGTACTTGGTAGAAATCAATTAACCTATTTATGTGGAAGGTAAATGCAGGAACCAATCAAATAAGGGTCAATTGTGCAGCAAACAACAAAAAAAGGGGGGACACAGAAACACTTGGAAACAACATCATTTACAAAAATTTGATTTTGCTCAATCTTAGGTAATCAATAGGGTTACTTGTGCATACTTTTGTATTTCTCTACACTTTTACTTTGGAAATTTGCAAAAAAAAAAATGAAAAAATGACACTTGACCTTTTGCACAGGTCTTGACCTCCCGTAAAGGGAATGGCTTAAAACATATGTGGTAGTCATTCAAGAGTTATCCCAAGGTCAAGATTTAGTAAACTATACATTTACTGTGTATTAATAATAGACGTAGCCAAAGAGGACATAATGAAAGAAAAATCAGTGCTGCAGCATGAATGCCTAAAAGTTTCACAGACAGCTTTATTTGTGCACCAGGTCTTCCTTCTGTGTGGGAAGAGAACTACAAAAGAACCCCAGAGCAAATGCATTGGGGGCATGGGTTATCCCGGAGGATATTGACCTTGCAGCCAAACATTATTGGGGTATGTGAAATTTGTGTTTTCTGTGTGAGAGCATTGTTTTTTTTTCTCTGTCTTGCTTCTTCCCCCATCTGGTGATTGTCAGGATAAGCTGTTAAATTAGGCATGACAAGAGATAAACAAGGTGGTGTCGTATTTCACTTAAGTGGCATAGTGGCTGCAAAAATGTGGCTTTTTAGAAGTGCAAAGGAGTTATGCCAGACAAATGTAAAGATCTCTAAAAGTATACAAGTTACACATGAACAACCAGTATGAAACTTGTTCCAGACAAAAATACCTTTCCAATGTGCCTATTCATTAAGCTGCATTAATTATATTTTTTAAAGTATGGCCATCTGATTACATGAATTGACATTTTTCTTCAAAATTTCACTTTTTATATGGCTATATTTAAAAAAATCTAATGAATTCAGATTAGTGACTACCTTCATTTGAAAGGTTGTTTTGTCCTGAACAACTTTCATGTTGGTCATGTGTTGGCAACTTGTATACTTTCCGAGATATTTACATTTGTTTGTCATGACTCCTACTGTGTTCACTTGGAGAGAACAAAAATGAGGTTGTTTGGAAGACCATATTTTAAACAATATAAAGAATTCAGGTTAGTGACTACCCTCATGTGAAAGGTCTTTTTGTCCTGAACAAATTTCATGCTGGTTGTTTTTGTGCCCCTTGAATACTTTTTAAGATATTTAGATTTGTCTGGAATGTGTGCACATTTGCTCTCAGAGAAAAGCAGCTTAGAGTTCTGTGTCCAACATTCTAAACAGAAAGAAGGGAGTATGTCCTTAATAGCCATGGTGATTTGCACTTATGGAAGGATACACTGAAATGTCCAAAAATGTATTTCACGGTATGCCATTTTTCTAGCTAAAGCAAGATGGCTGTAGACTCTACCCACAGCCATAAAAAACTAAAAGGTATATATAAATGGAACTACTCATTTTGTAGATATATTTGTGATGAACAAGTATCATGCTCAGAGTACCATGCTATCATTTTTTGTTTTAAAGTTATTTGCATTTGTTTGTTGTAAAAGTGACAAACAATTGAATTTTCTGCTACTTTTTTACTAATTAAAAAAACTAAAAAGTATCTATAAATGAAACACCACTAATTTTGTAGATATTGTGTGCTGAACAACTTTCATGCTCACGGTACCATGCTATCATTTTTCATTTTAAGGTTATTTACATTTGAATACGCTTAGTAGTGCTAGACTACATTTGCACAGCTGGCATCTCTCTCATTTATGATATCATCATGGCAGCCATTTTAGGATTCTGAGAGCAGGATGTTTGACTCAGAAGAGGTTGTGTTTACAATTTTCAAATGCTATGAAACTGCACGTATCCTACTTTAATAAATACAGTTTCAGTATAAATGTAAACAACAACTTCTCCTTTACAAGCCTATGGAGTAATTAAAAAAAAATGTGTAAAAAAGATGGTTTAGGTGTCCTCTAATAAAAGTATTAGGTTTGCTACTAACTCAACAAAACAGGAACATCATTGTAATTGATATCAACATTTTGGAATAATCCACCTAAACAGAGAATTATGAATGCAGCATTAATGTTCCTATACAGAGCTGTGAATTCAGAAGTTTCAAAAGGGCTAAATGATACGTTCACACAGGTAAAAACAACAAAAGTACTGCATACATCATCAGTAAAAAAATATAAAGAAATTAGTATTAAAACGAAGATTGCTGAACATTCATTTGCTTTTTATTGTCCTAAGATGCTGAATGACTTAACAAAAATGGGGTCTTATGCTTGCTCAAAGAAACAAGTATTAACAAGCATTTGTCAATGATGAATGTTTGCTTGCTGGTATTAGCATTGGAAATGCAGGAGTTAGAGAGAGAGATGCAGAATAGGAATGGCAGTGAAGTATTGAACTTCATGCCAACCCCACCCTCACCCTGCAGAGACTAACAGGCATAGGGGTATACATTTGGGTTGTCGTCTGTAACGTTCATGCCATTTCACTTCACCCTATCCAGCAGACAATGACATGTGTTGAGGTGTGCCTTGGGGTGTTCAGCTTTATAGTCACCCCACTCCATAAGGACATACGCTGAAATGGGTGCAGTATAGGAGAATGGCATAAACTCTGGGGCCGAAGAGTCCAAGGCACACCTCGATTCCTGTCACTGGCTTCAGGGTGGTGGAGTGGGGATGGAATGACATGAGCATTACGGTCGGCAATCCAAAGGCACACCCCTGATGCCTCTCAGTCTGTACAGGGTGGGACATTATGGTTAGACACCCAAATGCCCCGGGTGTTTATTGGTATTTGCACTACAAATTTTCAGAATGGCCATTTTGTGACTCCCACCTCATGAAAGTCTTTGGGACCTCTTCTCATGAACAGTGGCACTGTGATTTTGTCAATGTGTCCCGAACTTTGAGTTTCCACAGCGACCGTGCCATTGTGCGCCAGATGTACGAAAACAGAGACTGGGAAAGGTGTGAAGAATGACAGCTGTACCATTCATAGGGAGGTGTGAAGAGATGGCAATGTTGAAAATTTGTAGTGAAAATATAAAAAATGCTCAAATTTCTGAGCGTACGTGGAAACTGTGCAACACATGCACATAACAGTCATTTAGTGGAATTATTTCACCAAATTTTCAGCATAGGCATTTTGTGACCTCTGCTCATGAAGACTGTTACTGTGATTTTCTTAATCCGTCCTGAACATTGATTTCCCACAGCAACCTCGCTATTCTGCGCCAGATGTGTAAACGCATATTTGGGGTATGATGTGAAAAATGACAGCTGTACTGTTCATAAGGAGGTCTGAAAAAATGCCAATGTTAAAAATCTGGAGTGAAAATACTACAAATTTGCAAAGTTAAGAAGGTGCATGGAAACTGCACAACTCACGCTTGTAACACAGTCATTTTATGGACATTTGTCACCAAATTTTCAACACAGGCATTTTAGGACCTCTGCTCATGAACAGAGTCACTGATTTTACATACGAACATACTTACAAAAATATGAACATATGGATCTGCCAGCAGAACACACCAATCGGTCTATGTAAGTCTGCCCGAGCATGCAGCAAGCACCCTAGATTGCAGCTGCCCCAGTCTCCTCCCCCTCAGTTCCTCCCCTGCTTGTCCCAGTCTCTGCCCCCCGACTCTTCCTTTTGCTTTATCCCACTCCTTCTTAAAGCTATTGACTGTCCTACATGTTACCACCCCCTCTGGTAGTGCATTCCAACTAGACACCACCCTCTCAAAGAAGTAGTGCCTCCTCATTTCCCTCTTGAAATGTCCCCATCCAACCTTCATCCATGCCTCCTCATCTCTCTTCCACTTCTCAGTTTAAACACCCCCTCGGTGCTAGGTTTATTTACCCCTTCAGATATTTAAACACTTCAGTCATATCCCCCATCCCTCCTCTCCTCCAGTATGTACATGTTCAGCTCCTTAAGCCTAACTTCATATTCCTTTCCTTCCATACCCTTTAACATTTTTGTTGCCTTTCTTTGCACCCCTCCAGTAACTTTATGTCTCTCCTCAGGTATGGCCTCCAGTATTGCACACAATACTCTAGGTGCGGTCTGACCAATGATCTGTAGAGAGGTAAGATCACATCCCTGTGTCTGGATGAGAACCCCATTGTGATGCACCCCAGCATCCTGTTTGCCTTCGCTGCTGCTCTCGTGCGGTGGGCTGAGTTGTTCATGCTCCCAGTTACCAACACCCCTAGGTCCTTCTCCTCCTCTCTGATCCCCAGCCTATAGTCCCTGTTCTGGTTCTTAGCCTTGAAGTGTATCACCTTACACTTCTTTAAGTTGAATCCTAGCTGCCACTCAACCGCCCATGTCTCTAGTTTGGTTAGGTCCCTCTGCAGTTTTTCCCATCTGTCCTCTTTGTCCACTACCACCCCCAATTTGGTATAATCTATGAACAGACTAACTCTGCTCCCCACTCCATGTGCTATTTTGGAGATAAAGAGCCCAAATAGCACTGGGCCCAGCACTGACCCCTGCAGCACCCCACTTGTTACTGCGCTGGGTGCCGAGAGCTTCCCCACCACCACGATCCACTGCACCCTCCCCTGTGACCAGTTCTCTATCCATTTAGTCAGCTTTTTTCCCACATCCACTGCTGTTGGCTTCCCCCCAGTCTCCCATGAGGCACTGTATCAAAGGCCTTACTGAAGTCCAAGTACAGGACATGTACCACATGGCCCTGTCCAACTCCCTTGTCACCCAGTCACAATACTCTATTAGGCTGGTTCGACAAGACCTCCCTGAGATGAACCCCGTGTTGCTGCCCATCTTGGAGGCCATTATGGTCTAGGAATACCACCAGCCTCTCCTTCAGTATCACCTCCATAAGCTTACCCACTATGGATCTGAGACTTACCGGATGATAATTTCCTGGCTCTTCCCTAGGCCCACTCTTGTGTATGGGCACCACATGGGCCATCCTCCAGTCCTGGGGCACACACCCCATTTCCAGGAAGTTGTTGAACAGATCTGCCAGTGGCTCAGCCAAGAGCTCCACCATCTCCCCTCAGTACCCTGGGGTGGATGCCATCGGGACTTGGTGCCTTGTTCATCCTTACTGCCATCAGTCCCTCTTGCACACTACTTCCTGTGATCACTTTGTCCATCACCTTCTCCCCCCTTTCCCCACCCCCCCAAGCCCATTCTTGTACTGGGACTTCCCTCTTCCAAGTGAAAACGGAGCAGAAGCACTCATTTAGAATTTCCACTTGCTCCTTCCCCTTTTACACCCAATCCCTTCCCACTTTATCTTCACAATATGTTCCTTGCACTTCCTTTTTTCTCTGACATACCTAAAAAAGTCATTTCCCCCTCCCTTTATGCCCTTTGTGGAACTTTATTGCCTGGAGGCCGTGGCTTTTTTCACCCTTCTGGCAAACTCCCTTGACCACCTCCTGAAAGCCTCCTTATCCTCTCTCTTCCCTGTTCTCCTGTACTTCCAGTATGCAGCCATCTTTGCCCCTCACCCCTTGCAGCACTTCTTTGTTCAGCCAGCATGGTTTCTTGCCTCTGCTCTTCTTACTCCTGGCCCTGGTGCAGGCTACTGTGGCCTTTGTTAGCCCACTCTTTATGACTCCCCACTTTTGCATCCATCCCCAGCCTTATATCCTGAAGTCTCCCTTGCAGTATTGCTCCCATCCCCCCAAAGTCCACCCTAATAAAGTCCACCACCTTAGTTCCCATGCCTCCTGTCTCCCTGTCCAGCATGACAACGAGTCACACTGTTTGATGGTCGCTACCTGCTAGTGAGTCCTCCACCCTTACCTTCCTCACCACCTCCCAATTTGCCAGTACTAGGTCCAGAGTGCTACCAAGCCTTGTAGGCCCACTTACCAATTCCATCAGAAGGCCTTTCTGGAATGCATCAAGGAGCATCTGCTCCCTGGTACTGCTAGTGGCCGAGATGCTCTGGTCAACCTGTGGTAGATTAAAATCCCCCACTATTGTCACACTCCCCCTTCTAGATACCCTCCTTATCTGCTCTGCCAACTCCCCATCCAGTTCCCCGGATTGAGCTGGTGGTCTGTACATCACTCCCAGCCTCAGCTTTCTGCCCTTGGAGTCCAGGAGCTGCACCCAAAGTGTCTCTGTCCTCTCCTCTTCTCCCTCATTCCTTATGCATTTAATCCCTTCCCTCACATAGAGTGCAACCCCCCTCTTCCAACCCCCTGGTCCCTCCTGTATATCCTGTATCCCGGGATTGCCAAGTCCCAATCATGGTACTCTGTGGCCCAAGTGTCTGTCACTGTAGCAATGTCCACCTTCCCCTCTGAAAGGAGCACCTGAAGCTCTGTAGTTTTGTTCGCCAGGCTTCTTGCATTGAGAGAGGCCACCTTCCACCCATACCTCTCCTTCTCCTCACTCCTCTCCTCCTTGGCCTGTGTCCCTCCTCCTGGTAGTCTGCACCCTTTCTCCTCCTTATTCTTACTGGGTGGTGGTGCCTTCTGTATTACACTCAGACCACTCTGCCCACCCCCTCCCAGGGTTACTATGCGTCCGCCTTTACCTATATCTAGGGGGTGAGCTCATTAGGCTCCTCTATCTGGACCTTTCTACTAACCTCAGTCTTTTGGCCATCCCCCACTAGTTTAAATCCACCTTAGTGAGCTATACCCCCCTAATCCTGCCTTTAATACTCCCCTCCCCTTCCTGCTCAAGTGTAACCTGTCCCCCGCGAACAAGTCACTATTCCCCCAGACCCTACCCCAGTTAGTCACTAACCCATAGTTTTTGGTGTGGCACGAGTCCCTCAGCCACTTATTGAACTCCTCAATCCTACCCTTCCTCCCCATGCTTGCACATGGTACCTGGAGTAGCTCCGAGAATGCCGCTGACTCCCCAACCCCCTCACACTGCCTGGCCAACTACTCAAACCTCCCCCTCACTACTTCCACAGTCTCCCCCAACAAGTCATTTGTACCCACATGCAACAGTAAATGAGGTTTCTTCCTCCTCTTCGCTGCACACTTGAGCAGTGCCTGCCCTGCCCCTCCTGTAGTCAACTTGGGGATAACTTGAACCCAAGTATGGCTGTGCCTTCCCCTCTTTCACCCCACATTACCCCTTTCAGTATAGAATCCACTAGGATGAGTACCCCCATCCCTTTGCCCCTTTCCCTTCTAATGCCCCTTCCACCACCCCAATATTCATTCTTCCCTGCCCCTAACCCCCGCCAGCTGCACCCTCTGTGACTTCTGTATCTGTACCCCCTACTTCCACCACACCCTTTTCTCTGCCTTATTCCTTCCATCCCCTGAACCCCTTCCCAGCCTGACTACTTCCTACTGGGCTTCCCATGTTGAACTCCCTGCTGATTTCCAACCCCTCCTGTCTCCGCTTGTTGTCAATTTAGAGCCCCATTCCCTTCTACCCTGATAGTGATACCCTCCCATCCTTCCCCCTTCCGTAGCCTTCTCTCTTAAAGTCACCACCCCTCCTTCCTTACTAGCCCCTTCTACCCTTTCATCCTCACTATCTCTTCCCCTAGCTGTTGCCATCCCTCTTATGCCCCACTTGTCCTCCCCCTTCAGTATGTTCTTGCTCCCCCTGTTTCTCCCATAGTAGAGGCTCAAATCTATTCCTAGTCGATACCCTTTCTACATCTCTTCCCCCTATCGGTTCCCCCCTCCTCCTTCTTGTTCTCCTTCGTGCCACCCCTGGTCCCTCCCTACCCGCAGCCATCAGCTCTTTCCCCTGGTACTCCTTGTGGTCTCTTCCTCCCCCTCGGCTCGGACACCCTCTCCCCTCTCCTCCCTTTTCTGCTAGTGCCACTGATACTGGGGTCAGTTTCAGTCCCTAGTTGTTCTTCCTCCATCCCCCCTTGCCATCCCCTATTCCCCCCAGCCAGGATGCCTACCATACTCTTCTGCCCTGACACTTAAACTCCTCCCTAACCTCCACAGTTCCTCCCTCAAACTAGCCAGTCATCTACAGACCATACACCCGCCCATCCTCCAAGTCCATCCAGGATCATGGTGGACACACACCCTGTACACTCCACCACCCTTCCAAACATGCCCACCCTATTGACGTGTGGCACCTGCCCCATTTTGGCCCCATCTTATGTTACAGGCTCTTACTCCCAGGTTCTGTATCCTGCTACAACTGTTAGGCCCCTATTCAGTCAAATTCCTGTTTCTCTCCACTCTAGTCCCCCTACTGGCCCCTTGCTGACTGGGGTAATTCAGTCTCAAATCTGATCCGTTAGATACTGTATTACTGTAGCAATCCTAAAGCCTCCTTGTCTATTTTTCACCCATCAGCTACCATACTTTTAGTTCTCAGCTCTCATATAGTTTCACTTAGCCCAGTTAGAAATCGTATTGCACTCCAAGTATTACTCAGCTCAGTTAGAGAAATAAACAGAACAACTAAATCTGTATTATTACAGCAATCCTCAAAGTATCCAATCATTGCTTTGTCTCCACCCTAGAGACCCTGTTGTAATATAGGACCACAGAGGACCCTGGGTGGGACAGTGGGTGACTCTAAAGTCCCGGCAGAGCTCCGTTGTGCTCGCTCACACCCCTCTCTCACTCGCTCATTCTGTTTCCCCTAGCGCTGCAGGCTGCCCTTTGTACTGAGCCCCCTCTGCTTTGGTGCCTTTTTCTGCCCACAAAGAAATCCACAGCAGTCTTGATAGAGATCCGTTGAGTTCGCTCACTCCGCCTCCCTCACTTGCTCGTTCTGTTTCTCCTGGCGCTGTAGGCTGCCCTCTTGTACTGGGTGCCTGCCTGTGTTGATGCCTTTTTCTGCCACAAAGAACTCTACAGCAGTCCCAACGGAGTTCTGTTGAGCTCGCTCACTCCCCCTCTCTCACTCACTCAATCTTAATATGCCCCAAATACTGATTTCCTACAGTGACCATGCTATTCTGTGCCGGAAGGGCAAAAATGCATTTTGGCCAGGATGTGAAAAATGGCAGCTGTACTGTTCATAAGGAGGTGTGAAAAAATGCCAGTGTTGAAAATCTGGCATGAAAATATTACAAATTTGAGAAGTTACAAGGGTGCGTGGAAACTGTGCAATGCATATTTGTAACACAGTCATTTTATGGACTTTCATCACCAAATTTTCCACATAGGCATTTTAGGACCTCTGCTCATGAACAGTGTCACTGTCATTTTCTTAATCTGTCCTGAAAACTGATTTCCCACAGCGACCGTGCTATTCTGCGCTGGATGTGCGAAAACACATTTCTGTCAGGATGTGTAAAGTGACATCTGCACTGTTCATAAGGAGGTGTAGAAAAATGCCAGTGTTGAAAATCTGGAGTAAAAATATTACAAATTCACAAAGTTACAAGCGTGGGTGGAAACTGCACAATGCACGCTTATAAAACAGTCATTTTTTGGATTTTTTTCACCAAATTTGCAGCATAGGCTTTTTGACAGCCCACCTCATGAACACTGGCACTGACTTATTGTTCAATAGTTCTGAAAGATTGTTCTGCTCTGTGACTGTGAAATCACCTTTCAGCACCGAATAACGCCATGACAGTGGTTGAATTCATGAGGAGGGGTCCCAATAACCTCAGGTTGAACATTTGGTGCCAAAATTCCCCAAAATACCTGAGATATGCACCAAAGTTGAAAAAACCCTATTTATGCCATTATACAGCTTACCAGCATTTCTTCAGATCGTGGTCGGCTTTGAAGAGTACAGACGTGTTCCCGGTCCACCGCAGATCGTCATGCTGAGCTCCAGAAGCAAGTATGGGGTGGGGGGTGTGGGGAGGCAGAGTGCACAGAGGGTGGGCATGGGTTGGGGGAGGGACCACTGACTCAATGAGGGACTGTTTTCTGTCTTACAGGGTTAAAAAAAAAAAAAAAAAGCATTTCGGGACTTTTTTTTCCAGGGACATTTGGCACACTGGGGTGGGCTCCCAGCATGCCACCTGAGTGTTTTTGGGGCTGTAGGTGACGGGGATTGGGGCACCCCTGCCAGCACATACTAGTTAGGGAGGCAAGAGCCAAGGGAGATGGGCGCACCCCTCGGCAGATCACAAATTGGGGGGGACATTATGCCAATGGAGAGTGGGCTTCCCCATCAGCAAATTGAACTGGGAAGGAGGACTGAAGTCAATGGGGATTGGGAGCCCCATCAGCAAAGAAAGATTATTGGGGGGCATATTGGGCACCCCCTCAGCATTCAACAGAAACTTGGGGTTGGGGACATTATGCCGACAGGGACTGGGCTCCCCAGCAGCAAATGAACTGGGTCATGGGCATGCTGATGGCAAGGTACTGCCCTGCAATGACGCGTCACTCCCTCATTGCAGTGGAATGGCTGACGCTGCAATGACGAGGCAGCCCTTGATTACAGTGGTGAAAATGTTTCAAGGTGGTGACACACTGACTGAACTAGTGTCAGCAGCAGCATGTCATCACATTGGGGAAAGCGGGCCAAGCCTCAAAAGGCACTGGGGCCACTGGCCCCCATAGTACCGCACCTCCCAACCCCCGCTTCTCTCCTAAGCTGAGCCAAAATGTTTCTTGCGCATGCACAAGCAAACATAAAAAGTAGTCTGAAAAATTTATTGGAAACACTGTTAGTGTGTTGTTGCTAAGATGATCAATTCATAACACTTGCACAAAGTTTCTTTGCTTACTACTGTATATATGTTATAGTATTTTACATTGAGGTTGTATTTATACACACATTGTGTATTTTAATTCATTTGTTTGATTTTAATTTTTGTAATTGAAAACTTGTATTGCGTACCTATTGTTACCCTCCTTCCCCAGGCATAGCTGAAAATAGGTATTTGATCCAGTTCACTTTCCTGGTAAATCAATTCAATGAAATGGAAATTTCTATATCATGTTTTTATCCCTGAAATAAAGGTATCTGAGAACCAATAATTCTGAAGAACTGAAAAAGGAATGTGAGATTTGATCAAAAGCTTTGTCTTGATCTAAAAAAATGATAACCTATTATTTGACCTTTAGATCTAGCTTCAAAAAACCCATGCAATAGGAACAAATGATACTGGATTTTCCAATTAAGGATAGCACATAACTGTGATGGATCAATTACACATGCTAATACTGAACTCAAACGTGCACCCAAGATTTTTGATAAGATTTTTAAATCTACATTTAAATGACTAATCTGCCTTCAGTTACTTAATTCATTTTTAGGACCTGTCTTGTAAATATTAAAACAGCCTCATACATGCTAGATGGTAACATACCAGAACAAAGGCATGCATTAAATAACTCTGTCAGATCTTGTGCAATATGCTCAATTACTAATTTGTAAAGTTTGACACATAGCCCATCTTAATCGGGAGCTGTGCCTGAGGAAAAAGACATTAGAGTTCGTTTTACTTCTGTAGGTAAATAGGCTTAATTAAGGCCTCCTCTAAACCTAGATCTAACTGGGGATACTGTAATGAATCCCATAACTCTCTCTGTCTAGTGCACATTTCCAGGTTTGCAGAAAAAAAAAACATTTCCCCTTAAAGACAAACATTTTAATTACTCCTGGCTCCCCTTGGATTTTTCCAATTTTTGAGAGAATCATTTTAAATCCAGTTTTGTATCTTCCCACTAATTACTGAGTCATACAAACATTTAACTGAATACCAGACCAAAAGTAAAGGGAAAAGAGCCTCTCTTACCTGTTTTTCATTTAAAACCTGGCTGTTATGTTCCATCACCCTGTGCCTCCTGTTTTCTGACTAGGATCTTGAGTAACACAACCTGCTATCCAGTGATCTGAGGATTCAGTTTCTACTGTTTCTGCTACAGCAAGTGGAAGACTATTGGACAAAAGGAAAGCAATCTATGATGCCAATGTACCTTTAAAAAAGGTCTCACCACCAGTATTATGTAATAATCTATATGCATCCCATAAATTTGCAGAATTGATCATGTTTCCTAAAAAAATTAGAATCACAGTATGTTTTCTTTGCAGTAGTAACAATTAGTTTTTGTCGAGAGGGCAGTTAAAATCCCCCCCAATCACATCTTGAGCAGTGTACAGAAAAGGTTGTTTTGCCTGAAAACATTAATAAGCCTCAAATTTTACTCTTGAAGGGAAACATCCAGTAACAGCACCCTGCCTGGAAAAACATCAATCAATTTTGGAATGAGACAGTTACCCTGAGAAATCTGATTCTAACAGCTGAACAAGATTCTTCCTCTAAGGATCAGAAATACATCTCTCCCCATAGTTTTTTTTGTGTGGGGCACATCCTCCCTAAGGGGGGCAGATTGATGGTGATCATTGGACTTGCTTCGACTCCATTAATTTTCCTGTATCACTGAAGGCTGGTGAGCGCAGTTTATGTGGTGATTCAGGAACTCTCCTTGTTTCCCAGCACTCAGATTTATTTTTTCTTCACTACATTAATATCTTGCCCTGAGTCTAGAGTTGGTGAGAGGGCCCCCAGTCTCTTACTCTGGGGCTGTGAAGACTGTTTTGTTTAGTTGACTATTATCCACTACCTGCCATTATTTATGCCCTATCTTGTAGGCCCTTACTGTTTTGAGATATGTGATTAATGCTCTCCTGGACTTGAAGTGCCATCTCTTGTCTTCTCACTTTCCTTGGGTTGTGGGCGGGAGGTGGGGTTTTGGGTGGGGGGGTCTGGTTTTATGTAGTGTGTATGAGGTATGAATGGTTAGGTGTGCACTGTATTAGTTGTATGCTTGGTAGGTGTGTGTGAGTTATTATCTTAGTCAGCCTCAGCTGTTGTAGGGGATTCTAATGAGACAGTATGTGTCTGGGGATGCCAAGGAGTCTGGGGCAGGCTAGGATTGTGTACAGATATCCCAACTTCTTGATCTGTGGCCCTTCACTGACTTCCAGTATCTACCACCACAGTGCGATGCTGTCAGGAGGTCAGTATTAGGAGGTCTCACATTGATCTGTTATGGTGGGGTACCCCAGACACATCAGATGGGGGTAGGATTGAGGTTGTTAGGTGCAGAAGGCACCCTGGGTGTCAACAGGTCCTAGGGAGAGGCAAGACATGTTTGGTTCCTGTCCCCAGGGTCCCCACCAGACCAAGTGGGCAAGTAGCCAGAAGGGCTGCACTGCCCGCCAGTCTCCTGAGGGCAGTGCTTTGCAATTCCAGACTGATCAGGAAGAAGACCACAGTTATAGTGGAACTGATTTCTCTGGTTGATCTGGCATGCATTACTGAGACCTCGGTGGGTGGCAATGCCAGCCATGTCTCAGAGGCCACCATCCCCCCCCAGGTACTTGGTGGTGCACTGCCTCAGAGTGGAGCACTGGGGCGAGGGAGTGGCCATCTGTTTTAGAGCTGAGCTTGGCTTCACTATGCACCCTGTGAGAACACAGGGTTCTTTTGAATATGTGGTGCATGTCGGGGTCCAGGCACAGGCTGCGGGATTCTCATGAGTAGATAGGTGTACTGGCCTAATATTTTGATTTATGATGCAGAGGTTGGTATCTCTGCAGATTCCTGTGTAGACAGACCTCATCATATAGGATTTGCTTGTTACCCCCCAAAAAATTGGTGTATGGCCCCTCGGGGGGCCTATTTCTGATTTTGGATGTTGTGGGCCATCAGGGCCCCATAGCTCGGCCTAGGAATGCCCGATTTACAATTTCAAGGTGTCATTTTCTACATTTATTGCCATGTCAAGTTGGATGGAACAACTTAGAAAATACAAAATAGCTGCCCAAATCCAATATGGCTACCATATCGCTAGTAAATACTTGATTCGTTAATCATTTCCAACTCCCAAGCTTCCAAGATACTGATCATCAATGATTCACGAACGGGGAGTTTATTATTATTACATTTAATATAAACACATATTAAATTAATATAATAGAACATAAATATAAATAAATAATGCATACCGCATCAATCTGCTTGTTTGTGCCGCTGACGCAAAATTGCATCCACTCTGTGAGAATTTGCTACTTTGTTCACAGGATTGCATGATGTGTTCATGTACGTTCTATGCCTGTTCAGTTTGTATTTCTAGTTTCTAGTTTTTAAATGTAGTTTCTGTTTCTGTTTCAGAAACATAGATAGCCCTCTAGCCGTACCTGTTGGATTGGTCAATCCATTCAATTTCCCTACCTGTGTTCTGTGTGAGAACCAAACTAGAGATATGGAACTGCAACAAATATTCAGAGAGCATTGGCTGAATACCATTAAGGTGTTTGCAGAGAAATGGTCAGTCACAAAACCAACTTCCGAGTACACCAGAAACTTCAACTTTGTACGGAATAAAATCCATAACCAACTTCCCCCTGGCCCTGGAGAAACAGCCTACCTGTTCATACAAGGTGTTGCCAAAATTTCACCAGTGAAAGGAAATTAAACACCAAATCAATGAAATGACTTTCTTTGGATCAATCTTCTGAAGCTGAATTCTTTGGCATACTCGACCCACAGACGTCCAGTAGTAGTGAAGTGGTCCATGTAACTCGATGTAAAAGGAAATTGTTGGAATTTAAGAAGGATGAGGGCTGCTTCATCTGTGATAAGAAAAGGAAAAAGAGAGGAAATATGGAAGAAAAACTCCAAAGAGTTGAACTTGAAGATGGAAAGATTACATTGCACAAAAGCATGCTACGCAATGAAACTTCCGATGATGCTCTTTTGTCTGGTGCAGCCAAGTATTTGAAGGTTGCTGCCACCAATATTGATGTCTTTGCTGCGGACGTCAAATACCATCAAAGTTGTTACAACACATTCGTCTATGTCGGCAAATGAGAGACAAACACCAGGCGATTTGAAAAGAATTCACAAAAACAGTGCTGAAACGGAGTTTCTTCAAATTGTGAAAAGAAAGGTTGTTGAGCAGAAATGTTGCTATTTACTCAGAGTTACTAGAGGATCTTCATAACCTCTTTGAGTTCCATGGATGTGAACAAGATGCTGAAATCAATCACGCATTTCAGTTGAAGAATCTTAATCAGCGGTGAATTCAGAGATGAGATAGGTTTTACTGTGGGGAAGGGCATACACGGGAATCCGCTCATTCTTCACTCGACAAAAGTAAACCCACTTGATTATTCTTTGGCAACCTTGAGAGGAGCTGGGCTCAGAGATAGTGACATCACCAAGGCATTTGCAAAGATGATCAATCAGAAATGAAAAGACAGACAAATTGAGTCACCGCAGTTTCCTATAGCATACGAAGACTTGCTTTCTGAGCTTGATAATTATGAACCCATTCCGGAAAACTTCAATGCAATAGCTCTCTCTATAAGCCCTTCTAAGAAGATTAATGCTCAAGGTTATGCGACCATCCCAGCAGAAATTCAAACTACCAAGATATGGTCCTTTGTTAGTGACTGGCAACTCCTCATTACCAGAGAACATTCTCCAAAGTCAATAGTTCTATCCATGGTCATTCATTGTCTCACTGGAAGTAAAGAAGCAGTCAATCTTTTACATTGCTTGCGGGCTGGTATTTCTTACACAGATGTCAGAAGACAAAACAAGAAATTGGCCCATGATAGTAAATCTGAGGAACAACAAGCACCGCACATGATTCAGTCTGGACAGCCAACTCATGTTACAACTGATAACTCAGATGGTAAGCAACAGACATTAACAGGAGTCTCAACAACACATGACACTAATTCAGTGATTTACTTACCCCGAATTTTACATCCTGCTGTCTTCTGCGATTTGCCAGTACAAGAACAGAACATTCCAAGCAGCTCAACAAGAGAAATCCAGGAAACTTTTGAGAGCTCAGAACCTATTGTTTTCTGGGGATTATAAAATAGGAAAGAGAAAACCCCCACCAATCATCCAATCCTACGATGAGGATGAAAGAAGGACTGAACTTGATCTTTGTGTGAGCAAAGATTGTATTTGGGCTCTGGCAGCAAGCATAGAATCTTCCAGAGAAGATGAATCTCTTCCAGTCCTAGGATCATGGACAGCTTTCAATAAAAAAGCAACATTGACCACTACCTTCAAATTCAAAACCGATTTCCTGCCCATTATACCATGTGAGCCAGATGATGCAGTTTGCAGATATTACCTTGACTTTCTCATGGATTTAACAGATGACTTACAAATTGACCACATCTTCAGCCATAGCGATCATGCAGTTTTCTACAAGATTGTACAAATAATGTGGAAAGAAGAAAAATATACAAAAGTGGTTAATTTGATGGGAGGATTTCATGAACTGATGGTGAGGCAGAAGATTCTCTACAAGCGATACGGTGCTATGCGACTTCATGACTGGTGGGTTCAGGCAGGGATAATAGCATATGGATCTGTTGACCAGGCCTTGGAAGGACGCCACTATTCTAGATTGATGAGGTTACATAAACAGTTGTTCAAGGCTCTCCTATGATTCATGGGATCCAAGATTTATGGCTCATTAACCAACAGACTATGAGAAAAGCTCATCAACATGAGAAGATCTGTATCGGCAGAATCCCTGAATCTTATCCTCTTGGATGACTCTCTCCCTAAAGTGCAGTCACGAATGCTGGAAACCTCTGGCACCATGGGACAGTGGGTGACAGAGTACATTAGTGACACCAGCTCTGTTCTCGCCCTGGTCACTGCATACAGAGACAGGAATCTGAACTTGCATCTGCAGGCTCAATGAGATATTCCACCTTTACTGTTTGCATTCAACCTTCAAAACTACTCTCGGTATTTGATGTGGCATCATGTAGACCTCATCAATCTGAAAACCATCAATGAGAACGCGTACAGTGAACTGCAGGAATATGGCATTTGGGCTAGTCTGTCCAGTGAGGCGTTCTCCACGATACCTGGTGACTAAGTGA
Source organism: Neoceratodus forsteri (assembly GCA_016271365.2). Classification (NCBI taxonomy): domain Eukaryota; kingdom Metazoa; phylum Chordata; order Ceratodontiformes; family Ceratodontidae; genus Neoceratodus; species Neoceratodus forsteri. The sequence goes on along the minus strand of CM028137.1, from coordinate 130,162,713 downwards.
CTGAAGTCTCAATCAATACAGAGGTCAAGGTGAGGTGTGGACCCATGAGAGGTGGTTACAGTATGTCTGAGGAAGCTGCTGGTGACTTCATTTTGAATTCCCACAAACTCGCTTAAATTCATTTGTCGCTAAAGGAGAAGATGCTTCTGAAAACATCGGCCACACACAATAAGTTGACATATGGTGCCATGAAGAAACATGAAGGTCAAGTGAAAGAGCTAGCGAAGAAACTTCACACATATTCAGATCCAAGTCAGGGTGTAGCACGACACATCACAATGGGCATTGAAATTCTGCCTGCAATAGTAGAAGGCCTTTTGAAGTCAAGGGCTACAGGGGAAGTTATGTTGAGTGCATTTATAAATGACCACCTCCTATCAAGGAAAGTTGGTTTCTTCTAGCCCATTAAATGCAGCAGAATTTCCATGGGAATGGACAAGAAGAAAAAGAAACCCAAAGCGGAATCAGTCTTGAAAGAAGACCGTCAGGCTCTCGGTATCATTGTCGCAAAGCTCTCTGACAAGAAAGATGCTTTTTCCCATCCGTTCACAACATATCCTCTTGCAATAGTAACTCCGGATGAAAACCTCTACAAACCTAATACCAAACATGTATTTAGAAATTATCTCATTGATGAAGCACAAGCTCAAAGTTCTTCCCCTCCTCCATTATACTCAGTGTGTATATATACGACGCCATGGTGATAGAGCAGTTCCTGCACAGCGTACATGGGACAGCCTTTGGAAAGCACTTCTTGTCGCATTCGCATTTCCATCTACAGCAAACCCAGTAGAAGTCATTATCATTTTTGATAATGAAAAGGATGATCAGGATTTCTTGGTGAAACAGCAAGAATGAGCTGAGCAAGTGGTAGGAACAGGAGGAATGCGACTTCACATGCGATCAGATTCGCAAGAGATGCCACAGGGAAAGGTGTATCAGCGGTACCTTCACAACAATGACACAAAACAGATCTCATACAGCACTTCAATGAGTATGTTAGACAAGAGGATGTCAGAAGAAACTTACGATACCCGCTTACTATCAGCAATGGCAGAAGCACATATACTATATAACCAGATTCAGAAAAATTCCTGTTTTCCTGCAACCATGAGGAGGCAGATACAAGGATAGTGCTGCATTGTGCTCTTGCAAAAGACCAAGTTGTCGTCTGAGCCAAAGATACAGACATCCTCATCCTGATGGTTTACGCTTTTGCAAAGACCCTTTCAGATTCACCATGGATGCTCCAAATCAACCCTGAAGTATTTGTAAACATAGGATCTATATACAATCACATTGGACATGCTGCAAGTCTGAATTTGCCAGCATACCACACTGTCTCTGGATGCAATGCAGCGAGTTACTTCTACAAGGCATCAACGTCATTAGTCTTTCAATGTTTACACAGGGTTGGAGAAAGAATAACTCTCCTTTCAGGGCTTGGGGAAAGCACATATGCTTCACAAGACACTGAACAAAACATCAAGACCTTCATTCAACACTGCATGTACAGTGGTACAGGAGGAGAGGATCTGGTAGACACATGAGTAAGGCAATACAATAACCTGAAAGTGAAGATTACGCAAACTGTTCTACCAGACCCAGCAAACCTATGTCAGCACATAAAGAGAGCAAATTTCATAGCCTACTAATGGCACCACTGCACAGAGCTGGAAATCCTGAAAGTTGACCCTTGTTTATCAGGATGGAAATGAGAGGATGAAATGCTGAAACCTGTGTGGTTCACTGGATTTCAGTTACCTGACATCCTATGTCATAGAAGAAGGGGAGCAAGAATAACAGGCCAACAATGTGCGGCTGACTGAGATGAGGCAGATGACGAAGGTGAGTCAACACCTCAAAGACATACACAGAAGACCAAACAAAAACCTTCGACCACAGTGCAAATGACAGATTGTACAGGAGATTATGACACTGAGAACACATTGGCAGCCAATGAACAAACTTCTGCAGATGAATCTTCAAGCTTTGGGAGTGAATGTGACGGGTCAGATCCAGAGTGGACAACAATATAATGACTTCAAAACTGGACATTATAACCAAGGTGTACTGTTGACCCAAAATATTCATAGTGTTGGGTCAAATCATTGATAAAATGAATTAATTCTAACAACAAATCAGCACATACATTTAGATTTTAAGCATTACTGTACGTACTTCAAACTATTTTATCAGTAAATTGCCTCATGAATTCAATTGTTTTATGTGGTATTAATGTGTGCATTTGGTCTTGTGTCTAAAAGGGAGCCTCAAAGCAATATATACAGTAGATGTCATAAATGTTCATGAATAAATGTTCAATATATAGATTTTCATGAATCATTGATAATCTGTATCTTGGAAGCTAGGGATTTGGAAATTATTAGCGAATCAAGTATTTACTAGCAATATGGTGGCCATATTGGATTTTGGTGGCCATTTTGGATTTTCTAAATTGTTCCATCCAACTTGGCAAGGCAAGAAATGTCGAAAATGACACCTTGGAATTGTAAATCAGGCATTCCTAGGCCTAGCTATGGAGCCTGGAGGGCCCACAACATCCAAAATCAGAAATGGGCCCTCCAAAGGGGCCATCAACCAATTTTCTTGAGGGTAACAAGCAAATTCTGAAAGGGTGAGGTCTATCTACACAGGAATCTGCAGTGATACCAACCTCTGCATTGTAAATTGAAAGATCAGGCCAGTATACCTGTCTAGATTTATCGCCCCAAGGGGTGGTGGGACAATTCCTGCAGAAGGTAACTGACTTCATCATCAGTGAAACACTGGACTCCCCAGATGTTTAGTTTTGGGGGACTTCAATGTTTTGGCCAATGCTGAATCTTTTAGGCTAGGTTGTAACCTCCTCCAGATGATGTCATCTCTGGGCCTGTCGCAAGAGGTGCCTTCTGTGACCCACCAGAGTGGCCACATGTTGGACCTGGTCTTCTTGCTGGGGCTTGAGGTTAATAACCTCAAGACTGATTGGGTTGCTTGGTCCAATCATTGCACAGTAGAGTTCTTGTTCATGTTCCCCCTGAGAGCCCTCTCTCTCTGTGGAGATGGCAAGCTACACCCCTTTGAGGGGTTTGCTACTGGAGAAATTTCTGGTGGTAGCTGATCTATCTAGTGTGGGTAGTGCATGCAAAGACTGAATGGGCGAGGCCATCACTGTATATAATAAGGTGATGTCTGCTGTGTTGAACTCTCACACCAGTCCGTGTAAGACCCAAATCCTCTCACTTGAGAGCCCCATGGTTTAACGGGGAGCTCAAGGTGATGAAAATTATGGGTTGGAAGTTAGAGCACTGTTGGTGGAAGACTGGGCTGGAGGCAGACAGACTGGTCCTGCATTCCCACTACAGTGAGTACCAGAGGGCAGCCACCCATAAGAAGGCAGAGGTCCAGGGTGTGGTTAGCTGCCAAGCTGTGGGTAGCACTCTAATACAGCTCTGCACATCTACGCTAATATTTTGCTATTTTTTTGTAGTTAAAAGCATACCAAACTACTCAAAACTATTAAATTCTGCCTCAGCAATATCTACCGATCCTGGACATACCAAAATTATTGCCCTTTGCAAAATGGGTCACAAGAAAATGACGGCTGGAGGAGATGGGGCCAAACAAAAAGAAACATGACTAGGCCTGGACAAGGAGAAAGAACCTACCAAATCTAACTTGAATCAGCCCTCTAATGCAGCATTGTTAAAAGCCATACAAACTATCAATAAGGAAATGGACAACTTCACATCCAGACTATTGGTGGTGGAAATGAAGCTGACCAAGGTGGAGGATGTAGCATAAGAGGCTAGCAAAATGGCAGAGAAAGCCTTGGCTGCAACATCAGACCTGGTTAAAGAGAATCCTTTACTCCATCACTATCTGGAGAATTTAGAGAATGGGCATGGGATTCCCACATTTGTATCTTGGGCTTACTGGAGGCGGAGATAGGAGAAACCCTTGATTGCTTTCTGGAACACTGGCTTCCCGAATTGTTACAGCTCAATTCATCGATCTCTGTTCAGTGGGCATACCGAGTAAATGTGAGAGGAGCCTGACTGCATGTGGACTCAGTCCATCCTCCAATTCTCACAGTATTAACCGTATTGGGCTGTATGAAAGAAAGAGACAGTGTACTGCAGGTAGTGAGGAGATGGGGCCCCATTCAATGGCAAGGGGCACCGATCTACATTTTCACAGTTCTCAGCTTTGCCGCCCAACAATGATTCAAAGCATTTGATGGGATGTGGTCAAAGCTTTGCCAACTCAGGGTGTACCATGTTCTGTTAATGCTGGCTAGCCTGAAGATCGCTTATGGCAATAAAACTTAACATTTCTCAGACCCCTCAGATGTGGAAAAATTGCTAACCAAGATTGAATTGGATTGCACAGCTTGGGTCTCGGAGTCCGACTCTGAAGGGAAGGATGACACCTGAAATATGGAGGAACCAAGTCCAGTAAGTCATCACTTGGTAGAGGTGATTAAAAGAGGCCTTGGACTTGCATACCATTTACTATTGACTCTCCTCTAATGTGGACATTGCATGTAGTGGGTCATGCGTTAAGAAATCATAGTTATAGCATGTAAAGTTAATCAGATACTGTTTTGTGCACTTTCTAAATGTTTAATGCTTATACAAGGGGAGTTTAGTTTCAGCGTCTTCTATGATGGAGCTTACTTTTACACTTGCCTTTCTTGCTGACGTTCTAAGTTCAGCTTATCAGAGACTAGTTCTCTAATTACCATGTCTGATGCCCTAGAGATGTTTAGTCCTTTGGCTATATATCAGTAAGGGGGAAACTGGGTACATGTTGTTGAATGATAAAACTTTCTGTGAGCTTACTGAAGAAAATTATTTTAAGTACACTACAGTAAATGATGTGGGGTGTGGGAGCTACTGTAGGAGAGAATGCTCTGCTGTTTCTTATATCGATTTTCATTGGATCCAGAATTTGGGGATGTTTCACCTATCAAGGGGTGATTTACTGGTTTGTTTATTAGAGGATTTCCCCACTCATGGCTGCAATAGCCCATGAAAGTAATGTTTAGATAATGAAAATGTTATATAGGCATAAAAATACTGTAAGATGATCTGTTGTTTTTGTCATTATTATGCACTGTCCTATGAGTGATGCTAGTATCTATTGCATTATAAAATCAATAAATACGAATTCAAACTAACAAAAAAAAAAAAAAGACAGAGTTCCTGTCCGGGGAGATTACCACTGAGAAGAATCGACAAACTTTGCTTTTTCGAACTGTGGACAGGTTATTACATCTAGCCTGTCTACAGCTGAAAACAGCTTTTTCAGATGCCATATATAAAGAGTTTGCTTGATTATTCTCAGACAGGGTGTCTGTCATTTGGCTGAGAATTCCACCAGTGAGCCACATGTGTGCCTGGAGAGCACTCTGCCTAGTTGGGGGAAGTTTAAACCAGTGGAGATGTCCAAGGTCACTAGGGTTGCTTCCAAGCTGAGGCACACATATTGTGAACTGGACCCAGTGTTGACACGTTTCTTGATGGGATGTGTTGACACCATTGGCCCAGTGTTTGCCTTGATTGTCTGGTGCTCTTTGTCAGAGGTTTTTATTCCAGATGCTTAGTTGGAGGCCCTGGTTAGACCCCTTCTGAAGAAACCATTGTTAGACCCTGACAGCCAGTCAAATTACCATCCCATCTCCAACCTCCCATTTTTAGGGAAGGTTGTTGAGAAGATAGTGGTACAGCAGCTTGAAGAGCATCTCATGGCCTTTGATCTATACAAGCCTTTCCAGTCTGGGTTTCGTGTGAGACATAGCACAGAAACTGCATTAGTTCAGGTGCACAATGACCTCCTCAGGGCAAGAGATTGAGGGGAGCAGATAATTCTCATTCTCCTCGACCTCTCCTCAGATTTTGACATGGTGGACCACTGTGTGTTGCTCAACTGCCTGAGGGAATTTTGTGGACTTGCCAGCACTGTCATCTGCCGGTTTGAGTCCTATCTTACTAACAGGAGGCAACGGACAGTAGTGGGGAATTTCTTCTCCTCCTCCTCTAGCCTCCTGTCTTGTGGAGTACTACAGGGTTCGGTCTTGTCACAAATGTTGTTTGCTGTATATATGCTACCCCTGGGACAGCTCATTAGGAAGTATAAGCTGAGTTTTCATTGTAATGCTGATGATACTCAGCTGTATCTTTCCTTTGCCCCGGGACATCCAGTGCAGTGGAAGTGCTAAATAACTGCCTTACTGAGATTAATGACTGGATGGCCTCCAGCTGATTACAACTGAACCCCAATATGACAGACGTACTGGTGGTGAAGTTGAACAAAGTGTGTGATAGGATGGCCTCTGACACAGCAGCAGGATTATTCCTGGGGTCTGTGCCTTTGAAGACCTCTTCTAGGGTGTGTAATCCTGGTGTGATCTTTGACAGCAGATTGACATTTGAATCTCAAGTGTCATCCATTGTCCAGACCAGCTTCTACCATCTGAGGAATATCGCCAGGATCAAACCCCTAGTTCCACCCATGGACCTCCCCACTTTAGTGCATGCCTTCATGACATCAAGGCTGGATTACTGTAATTTGCTCTACTTTGGGGTCTCAGGAGGTACCCTCTACTGGCTGCAGTTAATGCTGAACACAGATGCCAGGCTGTTGACGGGGCAGTCGAAATACAGCCACATCACCGCAATGCTGCGTGAACTGCACTGGCTGCTGGTTAGGTGGAGGATACTCTTCAAGATGGGCTTACTCACCTTTAAGGCTCTACATGGACTGGGCCCTGGCTACATGTCAGACCTTCTGACACCTGCTGCCTCTGTCCGCTCCCTCCATTCTTCCTCTAGGGGCCTCCTCACGGTTCCCAGGATGAGGTTGAAAACTGCCGGTGACAGAGCTTGTAGTGTCACCGGCCCTATCCTGTGGAATTAGCTTCCTCCAGCTGTAAGGGAGGCCCCATTAATTGAGGTATTCAAGCCCACATCAGGACCTTTTTGTTCAGTCAGGCATTCCCAGACATGGTCTTCTAGTTCTTATTCCTGGGATTACCCCCCCCCTTTTAAGGCTGCAGTGGGCATAGCCCTGCAGACATTTTGCTTTGAGAAAAGGACTCTGCATAAATTACCTTCCAAACAACATGGTAGAGTGTTAAAAATAGTGTCTTCCTCTGAATCCTCATTACTTCACTGCCTGTGTGTGTATGGGATCTGGAAAGCACTGTTTTTCCTCTGGCTCAGGTTCCCTCCCTGCAAGGCATCAAAGGAGGCAGCACTTTGTCTAGGGGCATGACCAGATCACCTGGATGGACAGGTTTGGGGAAGGAGGGAAAACAGGTACCATCCACTAGGGGCAGGCAGGTGTTCCCAGGGAAGGGAACTTGCATCCAGGGATAGGGAGGAGCTACCTCATCATTTCTACATTTCCTAAGTTGCAAGAACAGCCTCAGAGAGAACATCAAGGGTTTTGTCAAAGAAGATTCCTTAAGGCAACAGCAGAAAGTAGATTTTGTGAATCCTGGAACATTTTAGCAATACTGTTTTTGCTTTTAAACTTCAGCTGGCATAACAGCATGAAGGATCCTTCCTGTACTGCACCTGTCTGCATCATAATGAGATATAAAAATAAGTTGGGTGTTCACGGTAACCAGTTTAATGTTCCCCTTTCAATAATGCTGTACTAAACAATAACCTTACATTGTTGTTTATGAATTTCTGTATTGTCTGAACTTCTTATCCTAAAATAGTGTCTTTACAATACAGATAAATGGTATGTTCAAATTATAATAAGAGAAAGAACCAATCGGCTCTGTATTTTAAATGCAACTGGCCAAAACTGTAACTATGAAAAGAAAAAAAAAAATGTTTTCACTTCAGTTAGGCATCCAATGTCAAAATTAATATTTTTAGCATATTGCCCTATTATACTGTAGTATGGTCAACTACTTTAGGCATCCAGGGCAGGATATTCAAAGGGATTGCAACTGGTGCCACTGAGTTGCACTGGCGCAACCCCAGCAATGTGCCCCGGTGCGAGATTGAACAGAGGACTTGTGCAGCGCAAATCCTGATACACCGGGGTGAAAAGTTAATGTATGCAGTGCAAATTTATTTATTTATGTATTGAATTTTGATGACCGGGTAGGCCCACTGAGCCCCGAAGGTCCCTTTTGTCATGGGCAACCCAGGAGGCAGAAACAGTACAATACAGTCAGGTAGTACAGGGTGCAGAGAAAGTAGACATGAAATTCAAGGTTACAATAAAGGCAATATTTCAATATATTGAACATTAGTGCAACAATTGAGGGAGTTGTGGCATGCTTTTGGAGTCATTTTGGGTGAGAAAAGGAGAGGGATTGGTGTTGGATGTGGAACTGGGGGTGGCTATCCAATACCCTGACAATGGCACGAGCTTGCCCCAAGCAGGTGGGACTCGAGCCTTGTGTGAATATTTAACAGTGATGAAGCTTCCTGTACTAAAGGTGGGACAGTGTTCCACAGCTTAGGGGCAATGTGAGCAAAGGATTTGCCTCCCATGTTAGTCTTGACTCTGGTAATTGCTACTAGGGACCGACCGGTGGTCCTGAGTATACGAGGGTGAGACTTAGGAATGATTATTCTTGTAAGACTAGGTGGGGCAGCTGGGTGCTACAGTTTGTAAGCAAGGCAGAGCAAGCGGAACTGAAGACGAGCCTCAAAGGAAGGCCATTGAAGCTGGGCCAGCGAGATGCAGGGGTGGCTTCTTGGGTCACTCAGTGTCACAAACCTCATCACCTTGTTGTACAGGACCTGAAGCCTGTCGACCTCATGCTTTGACATACCCTGAATTACAGGGGCAGCATACATTAATGTAGGAAGGAGGACACTGGAGGCAATTGCTGGCCCTGCCTCTGGGATAAGTTTTTTTTTTTTAGACGGTACAAGGTGCCAAGTTTGCCATGGATAGACCTAGTTACCTGGTCTACATGGGATTTAAAGGTGAGACCTTGGTCGATAGTTAGCCCAAGGTATTTTATGTTGTCTACAATGTCTATACTCTTTCCAGCAAGGGAAGTTAGTTGTAAGGAATTGGTTCTGTCCTGACCAAGGGATCTAGGGCCAAACAGCAAGGCTTTTGTTTTTGCTGCATTGAGGACCACTCTGTTAGATGTAAGCCAGGCCTCAAGTGTATTTAGGTCCTCTTGGAAGAGAGGGCCAAGATTCTGGAGGGTAGACATGGACCGGTAGATGACTGTGTCATCAGTGTATTGATCAGCTGAGCTATCCCCACAGTGATGGCCAAGGTCATTTGTGAAGAGAGAGAGAACAGGAGGGGGCCAAGAATTGAGCCCTGAGGCACCCCCTCCTTGATGGGAAGAGGGTCAGATAGCTCTCCCTTCCAAATGACCCTCTGGGACCGGCCTGATAGGTAGCTCTTGAACCAGTTTAGGGCCTGGGCATCAAGACTTATGCTGTGAAGCTTAGTTAGAAGAAGGTTGTGGTTGTGGTCCACAAGGTCAAATGCCTTGGACAGATCTATAAAGATTGCACCCGTTAACATGCCTATGTCCAATGCCCTGAATACATCCACTGTGAGATTGATGAGTGCCCTATCTGTCCCATGGTTTGCCCCAAAGCCATGCTATGAGGGACCTAGGAGTTGGTGGAGCTCAAGGTAGTCTCTCAGTTGCCCATACACTAGCCTTTCTTGCAGTTTAGCAAGGGTACATAGCAGGGGGATGGGCCAATAATTGCCAATTTACTCGTACAAGCCACCCTTGTGAGTGGGGAGCACATTGGCCACCTTCCACTGGTGCAGAACGTAACCTTCAAGCAGAGACCTATTGATGATCCAGGTCAGAGATTTGGCAAGGGACTGGGCACCTTCCTTGTGTAACCTTGGGCTAATTCCATTAGGGCCTCCAAAGCCTTTGTTTTTGAGGGCTTTAAGTAGCTTAAGAACCTCACTCACCTTGACTAATCTTAGGTGAAATTGGGGTCTTTTTAGACTGGGGGGTATGTCAGAGATCTGTAAAGGCATAGATGGGGCAGTCCTAACTTGCAGTCATCGAGGTTGGTGAAGTGGTGGTTGATTACTGAGGTTAATTCGTGGTAGTTGCTGACACGCTGTCCTCATACCTCTATTGGACCTCATGCCTCCTTGGTATTGCCCTTAAGCAGTTCATTGATGTGTGATCAGAAATGCTTGGGGTTTCCAAGGTTGGACCGTTGGAGGTGGGATACATACTCCTTTTTTGCAAGTTAGACAGCTAACTTACATTTATTTCTCAGGGTTTTGTAAGTAACCAGATCTGCAGGGAGAAGGGAGAACCAGAACTTCTTCCAGGCCTTGTCCCTGCTTTTCATCTGAGATTTCACTGAGGGGGAGATCCACTTGTAGCAGCCTTCCTTTGTTCTAAGTTTTTTAAGAGGGGCAAAGAATGAGGCTGCTTTGTGCAGTGAGTCTTGGAAGTAGGCCAGGGCCTTGTCCAAGGTCGTGAGGAGCTTAAGTGGGCTCCAGTCCAGGTTACTTAGGTAGTCATTAAACTTTGCAGATGTGAAATTGGAGAAATCATGTACCATGAGTATCCTGGGAGGAATCTTTGGTGCACTGTTCTTCCAAATACAGAAAATTGGGGAGTGGTCACTGATAGTGTCTGCCAATATGCCTGCTTTCTGTATGTTGAGGTGATTGGATACCAGATCCCAGTCAAGAGTAGTGTGGTTCCCAGTTTTATAGCTGAGCCTGGTGGGTAGAGAGATAACCTGTTCCAGATTTTCATCACACAGGGGTGTGCCCATGCATATCCAGCACATCCCGATATTCAGTCTGGGATGCGCGGCTCATCTGCTGGCACAACCCTGAGTTGTGCCGCATATGGGGGCTCAAATTTGAGCTGGAAAAAAGACTCAAAGCCAGGCCACCCAGAGGCAGGCTGCTGTATTGCAGGGTGCAACACAGCACCTGCCAGCCATGGGTGGCCACCCGCCCAGTAGGGACACTGTCCACAAGAACCCACACATGCCCCAGTGGCCCAGTAGGCCCCCCTCCTGTATGCCTGATCACAGGCATTTGTAAAATATCCTGGTGGTCTAGTAGTCCACCTCCATCCTGCTCATATGCCCAATTGTGGGCATTGGTAGTGAAAACCAATACCTGTGGTCCAGTGGTCCCCCCCATAAGCCCGATCATGGGTATCTGTGTCAAACACATACACCTGGTGGTCCAGGGCTACCCCTTCCCCTCCCCTCCCACCCACAGAGGACCCTGGCCACCCAGCTCTCACCTCATCATTGGCGGGCGGCTGCATCCCACCCACATACTGCTCAGCTGCCCGCCGAATGACAGCCTACAGTACGATCCGAAAGCCTATTGGTGCACTGTGTGGATCAATAGGCTTGCAGACTATATTGTACTACACAGGCACAAATGTGTGAATGAATTCACATATTTGTGCCTGTGTAGTACAGTATGATCTGCAAGCCCATTGGTCCACACTGTGCGCCAATAGGCTTACAGATCATAATTTTAGCTGTCATTCAGCGGGTGGCCAGATGGTATGTGGGCGGGGTGCAGCTGCCACCGATGACAGGGTGGGAGATGGGTGGCCAGGGTCCTCTGTGGGTGGGAGGGGGGTACCACTGGACCACCAGGCATATGTGTTTGACACAGATGCCCACAATCAGGCTTATGGGGGGACCACTGGACCACCAGGTATTGGTTTTCACTACCAATGCCCATGATCGGGCATATGGTAAGGAGGAAGGGGGACCACTAGACCACCAGGATTTTATGTTGTATACAAATGTCCACGATCAGGCATACGGGAGCACTAGCCTACCAGGGACTCATAGCAGCTATGCAGGGTGCTGGGCGCATTTTGCCAGGCTGCCCTGTGCAAGGCATGCAAATGGGGCCATAATGACATGCAAATGGTCCTATTTGTGCCATGCACACATTATGGCCCCATTTGCATGCCCACTTCTGAATATCGTGGTTAATGCACATGGCGCAACTACATTTGCGTTGGAGCATTCCCGGTCCTCCCTGTCTGGGGAATATGCTGGTGCATTGTACATGTGCCAGGTGCATACTGTGCCATATTTAATGGAGATGCACCTTGGCGCATCTCCTTTGGATATCCCCCTGTCCTGGCCCTGGTGCATCTCAGTTGCGCTGCACCCCCTCTTGTGCCACTGCCTGGCGCTGTCTAAATTTCTGGGCCCCAATGTCAGAATTAATATTTTTAGCATCTTGTCATATATTATAGTGTGGTCAACTACTGACAACAAGGTGCAGCACAGGACAGTTGGGTGTGTAAAATTAGCACTGTGCTTCATGTCACATGAAATGGGGAGGTAAAAAATACAGAAATAAATAAAAAATCTAATAAGGGTGATTGTTTTCTCAGATAACAGTAAAAGCACAGTTACTGACACAAATAGTATCATTTATTTGCAGGGACTATTGCAAATACTAGCATGAAAAGAAAAAGAAAAAAATATATACTTGTATCACTTCAGTTAGGGAATATAGGGAGAGAGCAAGTGACATATTGGTTTGACTAGAAAGGCATTATTACTTAAAAGATAATTGTTTGCAGAAATCAAAAAACTGATGCAGTATAGATGTATTTGCAAAAACATCAAGCCCTGTTTGCAATGACATATAGTTCCCTGTACCAATATGCATATATACACACACATACACATATATATATATATATATATATATATATATATATATATATATACACGCATATACAGGACACCAGCTGCAGTAAAGAAAAAAAAGAAAAAAAATTAGACATGTTGCCATCTTGCAAACCAGGAGTATGAAAAGAAAAAACAAATTAAATCTTTTTCACTTCAGTTAGGCATCTAAATTTAACATGAATATTTTTTAGCATTGTGCCATATATTGTAGTATGGTCAACTACTGACAATATGGTGTAGCACAGGACAGTCAGTTGTGTAAAATTAACACTCTAAATCATGCCACATGAAAGGGGGGTTAAGAAAATTCAGAAATAAATGAAAAAAATCTAACAAGGGTGATGGTTTTCTCAAATAACAATAAAAGCACAGTTACTGACACAAGTAGTATCATTTATTTGCAGGGGGTGTTGCAAATGCCAGCATGAAAAGAAAAGGAAAAAATGATACCTGTATCACTTTAATTAGGGACTATAGGGAGAGAACAACTGAGATATTGGTTTGAATATAAAGGCATTATTACTTAACAGATAATGTTTAGTAGACATCAAAAAACTGATGCAGTACAGACAATCCCTGTTAGTAATGATATATAGTTCCCTATACTGATATATACATTTATATTCATGGCAAAAAAACTCAGTTTAATGCATCAGTTAGGGTTGTTCCACAGTGACAAAAGTGAGGAAATTCAATGTTAGGGTTGAAAGCCCCCTGTGCACCCCCCACCCCGTCCCCCAACCAGCATCGTGGTGTGCGTTGGAGTCATTGGCCCTAACTCTCACCCCATTCCATGTGTAAACAAGCTGAGGTGGTGAAGTATAGAATGGGGTGAGAGTTAGGACCGATGACCTCAATGCACACCCCGATGCCGGTTGAGGGGCAGGTGGGGGGTAAGGAGGCTTCAACCCTAACATCAAATTTCCTTGCTTTCGCCCTGTGAACAACCCTAACTGATGCATTAAACTGAGTTTTTTGCCATGAATTTCTTCTTTTGAGAATGAGGACTATAAATAGTGAATGGAATGTGGTGGTGGAAGCACGGGCCCTTTGGGCCCCACGCTCCTACCATGTGATTTTTTTGTCACATAGTAACAGCAAGTGTAACGCAAATGGTTACGCACATGGTGACGCAAACGTAAATGGCAATGCAAACAGTAATAGAAACGCAAGCACAAAGTGATGCCAAAGCGAACAGTGACGCAAACGGAGATGCAAATGCAAGCGCATATGGAAATGCAAACTGTAAAGCACATGGCCACGGTACCGCAATTGTAAATGCAAATGGTAATGGTAACAGCAACAATAATGCCAAAGGAAACAGAAACGGAAATGCAAATGCAAGCACGTACTGAAACGAAAACCATAACGTGCACGGTCACGCAATTGGAAACGCAAATGGTAATGGTAGCAGCAACAATAATGCCAAAGGAAACAGAAACGCAAACACAAGCGGGTACAGAAACGCAAACCGTAATGCACTCAGTCACGGTAACGCAATTGGAAACGCAAATGGTAACGGTAACGGCAATAATGATGCAAAATGAAAGAAAAACGCAAATGGAAGGGTGGCCACAAACGCGAATGGTACTGCGCATGGTGACATAAATCAAAACACAAACAGAAACAGTAATGGAGACGCAAATGGTAAAAGTAATGCAAGCGCAAATGAAAACGCAAAGGGTAATGCACACAGTGGCGTACATGGGAACGGTAATGCAAATGGAAACACAAATGCAAGCACATACAGAAATGCAAATGGTAATGAGTACAGTCATGGTACCGCAATAGGAAACGCAACTGCTAATGGTAACAGCAACGATGACGCCAAAGGAAATGCAAATGGAAGTGCGTATGCAAACGCAAATGGTAACGCACGTGGTGATGCAAAATGCAATGCAAACAGAAACAGTAATGGAAATGCAAATGGTAACAGTAACTCAAATGCAAGCGCAAATGGAAATGCAAAGGGTAACGCACACAGTGGCATAGACGGGAACACTAACACAAACGGTTACTGAAACGCAAGTGGGAACACTAACTGTGACAGTAATGAAAGCACACACTTTTTTTCACCAACAGCTGCATAGAGAAACACAGTGAAAACAAAGAATGTATGCATAATAATGGGCCTCGGAGCAGAAAAAGAGCACTTGGAATACTAAGTTGCTTATATCTCAGGAACCTTGCAAAGTAGAAAAAAAATAAAAATGTCATATAAATTATGGTTTTCCTGGCTAGTTTTGCACTTTGCCCTCTGGTTGGGGGGGCAAAGCATTTTTCTGATGAAAAGTCGATATCTTGCAGCGTTTCCAAGATATGGGCCCTGACAGGCGCAGTGGACTCCGTAATGTTAGTCTATGGGGAAAAAGTGTCAACTTTGGAGTGCCGTAACTTTGTAGCCCTCTAATATATTTTCATCTAACTACCAAAAGGCATGTCAGTGGGATATTAGCTTTCTTCCCTCCAAATTTAAGCCCAATAGACCAAACCGTTGTTTTGCAGCAGTGTGGCAAAGAATTCCTGTTATTTTGGGCATAGTGTCGCAAATCACGGCACTTTCGCAAAAGAAATCAAGAAAGTGTCGTGAGTGCGACACTACTTTGCAACACTACTTTTTACAAACATTTTAAAAACATATTTCTGGGGGTTTTAACCCCCCAAAAAAGGCATGGCTAGTATCATCAGGGCTCGGCTAGGTGAACACAAAAAGAATTGTGTCTCTAGAGGGTCCCAAATTTAAATGCCAAGCATTTATGTGACCACTAACTGAAAAAAAATGGCTGACTTACGACACTACAGGGGTCATTTGCGACACTAAAGACTACATTTGCGACACTGTTGAACTTTCTGTTAACTTTTCCCATTGACTATAATGGGAAAATTGTTTTTTGAATAACTTTTGAACCGTTTAATATTTTTTCATGAAATATTTAAAAGGCACATCGGGGACCCTGGCTGCATGTTTCCTGAAGGTTTAGGACCAGTCGTGCAAACCCGTGCAACCTGTAGACATGAGTAAAGAATGCTCAGAAAAGAGTAAATGCACTACGGAATGATGCTTTATAACTCTGCAACTGTATATCCAACTGGTACAAAACTTGGCAGATCCAGAGATCTATGGTACTGCTCTATGCCTGCCAAATTTCAGGCAAATCTGTCATACAGTGGCAAAGTTATTAACCTGAGAAATTTCACACTTTAACCTTAAAAGGGGTACTCAACCCTAACTATGGTGGCATTATCGTGCCACCATAATATATATATATATATATATATATACACACATACAAACACACACCACTGTTACTGTACTGACTTAATCCAGCAGAAATACAGGACAGACACCAGCTGCAGTAAAAGACAAACATTTGTCAGTGCCGAATGTTTGCTTGCTGGTATTAGCATTGGAAATGCAGGAGTTAGACAAATGCAGAATAGGAATGGCAGTGAAGTATTGAACTTCATGCCATCCCCACCTCCATCCTGTAGATACTGACAGGCATTGGGGTAAGTGTTTGGGTCATCTCCCATGATGGTCATGGCATGTCACCTCACCCTATTATGCAGACACCAACACATGTTGAGGTGTGCCTTGGGGTGTTTGGCTTTACAGTCACCCCATTCCATAAGGACATATGCTGACATGGGTGCACCATAGAAGAATGGAGTGAAGTGTGGGGCCGAAGAGTCCAAGGTTCACCTTGATGCCTGTCAGTGGCTGGGGGGGGGTGGGATGGCATGAGCAGTACAGTCTGCAATCCAAAGGCACACCCTGATGCCTGTTAGTCTGTACAGCATGGGACGTTATGGTTAGAAACCCTAACGCCCCGGGCATTTGTTGGTATTTGCACTACAAATTTTCAACATGGCCTTTTTCTGACCCCACCTCATGAAAGCATTTGGGACCTCTTCTCATGAAGAGTGGCATTGTGATTTTTTCAATGTGTCCCGAACTTTGACTTCCAACAGCGACCATGCCATTCTGCGCCACATGTATGAAAACACAGATTGGGCAGGATGTGAAGAATGACAGCTGTACCATCCATAGGGAGGTGTGAAGAGATGGCAACATTGAAAATCTGTAGTGGGAATATTAAAAATGCTCACACTTCTGAGCATACGTGGATACGCTGATGATCTAGTTATTTACCGCAGTGCCAAAACTGTTACCGACCTAAACCATCCTCTTGCTGTAGATTTTGCTAACATTCAATCATGGCTCACAGAAAACAGACTTATTCTCAGCTCTAGTAAAACCTACTCCATGCTCTTTGGTTCATCTGCCAGACTTAAAGCGAATCATACTGCCTTAATTATCCCATGTACAGATGGCTCCTCACTGAACAGCACTAACTCCTTTAAATATCTGGGTGTCACTCTTGACCAATCCCTAGACTTTGATCTACACATTACTACCACCTGTAAATCAGTTAATGCCAAAATTGGTAGTGCCTACCGAACTAGATATGCCCTGACCCCATCTGCCAGACTTGCTGTGGCCCAAGGCTTTCTTCTCCCAGCCCTTTCATATGGCTCAGTCACTTACCACTCTGCCTCTAAATCATCCCTCCATAAGTGGGATACCACCTACAACAGCATCTGCCGCTATGCCTCTGCATCTCCCCATTTCAGACATCACTGCCAGCTCTACAGTGACCTAAATTGGCTGTGCCCCTCCGCTCACAGACTACAGGATTTTGGTTCTTTAATTGACTCCGTGGTTAGATCGGGCCTCCCACCATCCCTCTCATCCCTATTGGTCACACAGCCTCTCTCCTATGGACTGCGATCGACTGACCAAGCCCCTTTTCACCTCCCCAGACTCAGAACTCACATGGGTTCACACGCCTTTTTTCATGTGGCCCCTAAATACTGGAATTCCTTACCCCAAGCTATTCGACAAACAACTACCCACGCCACCTTTAAGAAACTTCACAAAAAGCACCTTCACTCTATAAACTCCTGCATCTGCTTTAACCCACCTTAGCTCCACTCTCCTTCCTACACTCTTCTTCCCCTGCACTGCTTTAGTCTACTTCTCTAGTTGTTTCTCTTCTCCACCTCTCTTACACCCTCATCCAGGTCATCTCCCTCCTACTCTCTATCCTCTCTCTCTTGTCACATAATTTTCTCCTTATCTCTTCCGCCCCCTCCCTCCCTCTTCCTCTGCTCTCTCTCTCTCTTATCTCTCTCTCTCTCTCCCTCTCCTCCTATCTCCTCCCTTTCTCCCCTCCCCTTTCAACCACCTCTGTGTAAAATTTACATAATGTTCTATATGTATGCCCTTATTTTAATACTTATGTTCTTATTTAATGTGTTACCTGTCATACTGTTTTCTGCAACCTTATCATGCTTTTTACTTCCTCGTTTATTACTGAATGTATCTCCCTACATCTGTAAGTTTTTTACTTGACTATGTATTGTACTGTTTCATGTGCTGTGACACATATACAACTTTGTATTCTTAAAACTGTATTCTCCCGGGTCGTGCCTGAAAATAGGCATCCCTATGCCTAGTGCACCCACCCGGTTACCAAAAGCAAATAAATAAAAATAAATAAAAGCACAACGCATGCATGTAACACAGGCATTTTATGGACTTTCGTCACCAAATTTTCAACATAGGCATTTTAGGACCTCTGCTCATGAACAGTGTCACTGTGATTTTCCTAATGTCTCCCGAACAGTGATTTCCCACAGCGACCACGCTATTCTGCACCTGAAGTGCAAAAACACATTTCGGCCAGGATGTGAAAAATGACAGCTGTACTGTTCATAAGGAGGTGTGGGAAAATGGCAATATTGAAAATCTGGAGTGAAAATATTGCAAATTCATGAAGTCACGAGCATGCATGGAATCTGCACAACGCATGCTAGTAACATATTCATTTTATGGACTTCCATCACAAAATTTTCAACAAAGGCATTTTAGGACCTCTGCTCATGAACAGTGTCACTGTAATTTTCTTAATGTGTCCCGAACACTGATTTCCCATAGCAAGAGCGCTATTCTGCCCCGGAAGTGCGAAAACTCATTTGGGCCAGGATGTGAAAAATGACAGCTATACTGTTCACGAGGAGGCATGGCAAAATGGCAATGTTGAAAATCTGGGTGAAAATGTCCCATATTCGCGGAAGTTACGATTATGCGTAGCAACTCGCTACGCACGCTCGTGATCATTTCTTGGATTTTTTCCACCAGAGTTGCAGCATAGACTTTTTGAGAGCTCACCTCATGAACACTGGTACTGTCATTTCATTAATCAGTCCCAAAAGGCGATTCTGCACAGTGATCGCAAAATTACATGTTGGGACCGAATAACTCCATGACAGTGACTGAATTCACGAGGAGGGGTCCCAATAACCCCATGTTGAAAATATAGTGGCAAAATTCCCCAAAATGCCAGAGATATGCACCAAAGTTAAAAAAAAAAAAACTTATTTATGCCATTATACAGCTTACCAGCATTTCTTCAGTTCGTGGTTGGCTTTGAAGAGTGTAGACGTGTTCCTGGTCCACCGAAGATCATTGCACCACGCTCTGGAGGTAAGTATGGGGTGAGGGGGGTGTGGGGAGGCAGGGTGCACAGAGGGTGGGCTTGGGTTGGGGGCAGGGCCACTGGACTCAATGAGGGACTGTTTTCTGGGTTGCAGTTAAAAACATTGCAGGATGGTTTTCTGGTTTCACAGGGGCTTTGGCATGCTGGGGTGGACTCTCAGCATGCCAACCAGTGTGTTTTGGGAGCAGCTGTAGCCAATGGGGATTGGGCACCCCCAGGCGCATACAGGCGCAAGAGCCGAGGGGGATTGGGCACCCCCCTCGGCAAAAACCTATTTTTTTGGGGGAGGGACATTATGCCGATGGGGAGTGGGCTCCCCCATCAGCAAATTAAACTGGGATAGGGACTGAAGCTGATGGGGATTGGGGCCACCATCAGCAAACAGACTGTTTTGGGGGGCACATGCTGCCAAGGGGGATTAGGCACCCCCTCGGCAGTGGAGGCTGAGAAATATTGTTTATGAATGTGGCAGCAAGCCACCGCCATGTTCACAACCAATATTACATTACTAACATTCCACCCCTGCAATGACAGGTCACTCCCTCATTGCAGAGGAATGGCTGATGCTGCAATGACGAGGTGGCCCCTGATTGCTGCAGCAAAAATGTTATAAGTTGATAGCACTTTTGGAAACCACTGTCATCAGCACACTGTGCCTCCATTGGTCTATCAGTGCCAAGCCCCCAAATGCTGTGCCTCCCTTGGCTGCCACAGTGCCACGCCTCCCCACCCCACTTCTCTCCTAAGCTGCCGCATAATGTTTCTTGTGCATACATGCAAGCAAACATAAAAAAATGGCATGTTGCCATCTTGCAAACTATATTTTGTTCCAAAAAAAGAATTTCAGATTACAAAATCATGCAGACATTTCAGATTGCAAAAAGGAAAGTCCCAAGTAAGGCAAAAAAACAGATTCCATCCTTAGTGTGAATATTTTCAGTGTTGGCAGGCTACCCATGTAAAATTAACTATTTATTGTATGCAACATGTTTTCTGAAATTCCTGAGTTACAAAATAGAGAAATAGAAAAAAAAAGAAATCTAACAAAGATGATGTTTTCCCAAGTAAAATGCATCATCAGAGTTTGGCAAACATTATCATATATTTGCAGGTGCCATGGCAAATGCCAGTATGAAAACAAATAGAAAAATAATTAAACTTTGTCATGTAAAATAAACAATGTAGTTTCATATTCCATGCGTTAGGAAAGGTCTGGGTTACAAAATACAGAAAAAAATGAAAAGAAAAAGAAATTCAACAAGGAACATTAAGTAGTAGCAGAGTTCCCAACAGAAAGAGTAGCATGTATGTGCAGGGGCCATGGCAAATGCCAGTGTAAAAGAAAAAGAAAAATAATGAAACTCTTTCATGTGAAAGCAGCAATAGGCTGCATGCCAAATGTATTAGGACATTTCTGGGTTACAAAATACAAAAATAAACTGAAAAAAAATCAACAATAATGAAGTTTTTTTCCATTATTACTAAAAAGGAAAATTGTGTTTTGGATAACAAATACTGCTGCAGTACAGACCTATCTGCATAACCAGTGAATCCTGTTAGTAATGATAAATCCAATTCAACAGCATGATTCCAGTTTTCAACTGGAACCCTACAGAAACAGTATTATGAATTTGCAGGGGCTGTGGCCAATGACAGAATAAAAGAAGAAGAGTTAGAATGGTGCATGTACACTCAACAATGTGCAGCATGCCACATGCAGTCGGACATTTCCTGGTTACAAAATACAGAAATAAATTTGAAAAAAAATTTTAAAAGGATGATGGTTTTCCATTATTACTAAAAGGGAAATTTGTGTTTTGGATAACAAATACTGATGGAATCCATTTAGCATATTGCTATATTTTTTGGTATGGGAAGTGTAGCTTAGTGATGTAAGGCTGTGAGCTGCAAACCCAGAGATCTGGGTTGAAATTCCACAGCCCTCACTTGCATACTGTGTGACCCTGAGCAAGTACCTTAACATTTGTTTGCTTCATGAGGGGTGTGTGTGTGTGTGTGTGTGTGTGTGTGTGTGTGTGTGTCATGACTTGCAAACACTAAAGTAACATGTTAAGTTAAATAAATAATGTAGTAATATATATCATACACCAACAGGGTGAAAAAAGTCTGCAGGTAAAAGGAAAGGGGAAACTGCTTAACCAGGAAAGGCACAGTAAACTAAAGCTATTTGCAGGTGTGACCTGGAAGCACAAAGAAGTTAAGTGACTTCCTCAGGGTCACACAGCATGCAAGTGGGGTCTGTGGGATTCAAACCCAGGTCTCCAGGTCTGCAACTCAGTTTCTTAAATCACTGTGCTATACTGCCTCCTTGGGGAATAATGTAAAGAATCTCCCCGTACAGCACAGTTCCCCACACAAACAGTATCATGTCTTTGCATGGGCTATGGCAAATGCCAGTATTAAAAGACAAAGAAAATGAATTAAATTGTTCTCAATCTGCAATTCCTGGATCATGAAATACAGAAATAAATTAAATTAAAAAAAAAATCTAACAAGGATTATGTTTTCCCAAGTAACATTAAACAGCAGGGTTTCCAATAGAAACTGTATCTTGTATTTGTAGGGGCTGTGGAAACTGCCAGTATGAAAAGAATAATAATAATAATAATTGAACTGTTTCATGTGAAATGAAAAATGTACTGCATGCCACATGCAGTAGGAAATCTTTGGGTTACAAAATACAGAAAGAATTAAAAAAAAATAATCTAACAAGGATGATGCTTTTGCCAAGTAAAATTAAACAACACAGTTCCCCACACAAACCGTATCATGTCTTTGTAGGGGCTATGGCAAATGCCAGTATCAAAAGAGGAAGAAGAAATATTAAACTTTTCTCAATTTAGTTAGGGTATATAGGGGAAAACAATTGAGATATTCTGAGTAGAAACATAGAAACATAGACTTTGATGGCAGATAAGGACTGCTTGGCCCACCTAGTCTGCCCATTTCCCTACCTACAGGATAAGCTGTAGATCATAGTTAACCAACAGCCTATTTCTTCCTACCCCTCACAAGAATTGCCTTATGTCTGTCCCATGCATTCTTGAATTCTTCCACAGTTTTAGACCCCACAACCTCCTCAGGAAGGCTGTTCCATGCATCCACCTCCCTCTTTGTGAAAAAATACTTCCTCACATTGCCCCTGAACCATCCCCCCTCTATCTTCAAATTGTGTCCCCTTGTTCTTGCACATCTCTTTTTCTGAAAGATGCTACCCTCTTGGACTTTGTTGAAAATGTTTTATTTTCAGATAAAAGGTATACAAGATACATTATACATCCAGAGATTTGTTCCATATAGTTAATCATTCAGCTAGCAATACACATGTACACATTTCCATGAAGCATAGGGAGGGACAATGTAGCTGGACAAAAGAGGGAAGAAAAGGGCAACTAGAGGAGGGGGGGAGGAATATAAAGTTCAGAAAAGAGAGGGTTAGGGAGTAATACAGACATCAATTATTATTCTACCAGAGGTGTGCAGACCATTAATTATACATACAGTGCACAGGAGGAAAGGACATACATCAAGTTAGGAAAAAAACAGTCAGACATCCGGTTGTAAGCAGATTGCTATCACTCTTGTAGCCTGATTCTATAGATGTAGACTGGTCCATTCAGTTCTTTTCATGGTTTCAGGAGAAAGGTTTGACCAAATGTGCATATGCACTGCAGGATCCGATTATAACCTGGGACAAAAATATAGATGGATCCCAAAGCTCGAGTTCTCAACCTAAGTACATTATAGTAGAAGTACCATGTGCAGAGTACAGCCAGTTTAACCTGTTGGAAGCATGATGTTCTTATCAAGCCATATTCCATTGGGGGGAAGGGGGAGGGGGAGAAAAGGGAGACAATAAGCACTTTGCACATCACTAGGTCAACTGCTAACATTCCCAGTCAAACATCTCTTATCCCACAAATGGTTCGGGGGGTCATCCTATGCCTGTCTGTGGGTGGACATCTTTAAGGTAATTAAGATAGGGTGCCCAGCAGAGTCTAAATGCAGACATTTGAGATGTTTGAAGGTGAGAAATGCTATCTAGCTTCGCCAGGGCTGTAAGAGATGTCATTATTTCAGTTACTGTGGGGACCAGAGGGGATTTCCATTTACATAGAATAGATCTCTTGGTTTGCAGAGTAAGCAATGCTAGCCATTTATATTGTGGTGGGGATAACTTTGGTATATCACTACTTATCCCCAAAAGATAAAAAAGAGGGCTAAGAGGGATCTGTTGATGCACCACCTTTGAGGCTACCTTCTGTATTTCTTGCCATATAGGTTGGATCCTTGTACAGAACCACAGAATATGCAATAAATCTCCCCCTGGTAATTGGCATCTCCAACAGCTATCAGACTCTAGTAGTTTGGCTTTATAGAGGATAGCAGGGGTTCTATACCACGAGTGGGCAATTTTATTCTGAATTAATCTGGACTTGGCATCTTTAAACCAGCTGTGTACGTCCTTCTAGCCCTTATCCCAAGCCTCAGGTAAAATGTGGATTTGCAGCATCTTCTCACATTTACGTCTAGCATCGTCTGATTGGGAAGGGAGAGTATCGCTAATAGTGGCGTACAGCCAACCTGCCAGTCCCTGGGGGTGCAGTATCCATGAGTGAAGGCCGGAGGGTTTATCATATATCAATTTAGGGGGTAACAGATGTTAAGTAGCATCTCTAAGTTGGAGATATCTCCAGAAATCAGATTGCAGCATGCCCCACATCTGCCTCAAAGACTGAAATGTATGAAGAGCTTTCTGGTTGGGGGTCAGCATATCTCCCATTTTGGAGATGCCCAGATCGGCACATTTTTTCCATCTTACCTCAGAACCTCCTATGGTGATAGCGGGGTTTTGCCAGAGAGGCACCTGGGAGAGAGGGATAGGATCCATTTTCATTTTCAGGTGTGTATTAAACCAATTAGCTCTGGATGCGATCACTGTAGGTGAGGCAGGGTCTGCATTTGACATAGGCCATGAGCCAATTTGAGGACCAGGCCTTTGCACAAAAAGGGAGGAAGGGTGAGTGGTTCCCATAAT
Source organism: Neoceratodus forsteri (assembly GCA_016271365.2). NCBI lineage: Eukaryota > Metazoa > Chordata > Ceratodontiformes > Ceratodontidae > Neoceratodus > Neoceratodus forsteri. The sequence goes on along the minus strand of CM028137.1, from coordinate 130,138,408 downwards.
GTCCATTTCAAGTTGTATCCATTGTGGAGAAAGAGGGGAGAGTGGACATGCCCATTTAACCGTCTGGGCTAGCAGGAAAGCCAGTTGGTATCCTTCTGGCTATGAAAGATTCCACCCTCCTTGCTTCCAGTGAGATCTAAGTTTGGAGTGACTGAATCTAGGTTTAGAACCTTCCCATAGGAAGCCTCCAAATAATTTATCTATGGGCTGGTGCCAGTGTTTAGGCAGAGGCATAGGCAGGTGCATAAGAAGGTAAAAGAGTTTAGGGGCTGTTACCATTTTCATGGCCGCAATTTTCCCTGCTAGAGTGAGTTTTAATAATCTCCATCTGTCAAAATCTGTCTTGATGGAGGAGAGAAGGGGCTATATATTAGCCTACCATATATCCTCCAGAGATAGAGTTAAATTAATACCCAAGTATGCAAGGCCATTGGGAGCCCATAGGCGATTAGCTGCTTCCACCAGTTGCTGTGAGCAGTGGGAGTTAAGAGGGAGTACTGCGGTTTTGTTCTGGTTCAGTCGCAGGCCTGAATGCTTAAAGAAGGCTGTTAAGAGACTAAGCGGGGGGGGGGATGGCTTGGTGGACATCTTGTAAAAAAAGAAGGAGATCGTCAGCATACATAAAGGTTGTGTAGGTTATACTTCCCATTTTCAAACCCTGTATATCAGGGTGACTATGAATTGCAGCTGCCAGGGGTTCAACTGCCAGTACGAACAAAAGGGGGGAAGGGGGCAGCCTTGCCTCGAACCTCTTCCTAATGCAAAGGGGGAGTACTGAATTTATATTAACTCTGGCTGAGGGGCTGTCATATATAGCTTGTATCCTAGCTAGAAACTTTTCTCCCAGGCCAAAGTGCTTTAAGACCATGTATAGATATCCCCATTAGACTGAGTCGAATGGTTTTTCAAAGTCTACAGCAATGGCAGCTACTGGTGTAGAGATTGTCTTCGAAATTGGCAATAAACTCATAAGGTTTCTCAGGTGGTCTGAGCTGTGATGCCCAGGTACAAAGCCTGCTTGGGATGGGTGTATAAGACCAGGGAGTAGGGGGCTGAGTCTAGTAGCTTGAATTTTGGCATACAGTTTGCTGTCTGAGTTAATAAGTGATATCGGGCAGTAACTTCCGGGGTTGGTAGGGTCTTTACCCTTTTTGGGAATAACAACAATGGTTGTCTCATGCATAGATGGAGGAAAGGTCCCCTTAATTTCAATCTCTTGGAATACCTGAGTTAAGAAAGGTAGAACAACCGGAGCTAATGCCTGGTAAAAATCTGCAGTGTAGCCATCACTACCTGGAGATTTCCCCTTCTTCAAATCCTGAATGGCTACTGCCACTTCCTCACTAGTGATCGGAAGGTCCAGGCATTGCTCCTGTTGTTTCTGCAGTTTGGGAAGCTGCAGAGCATCCAAAAAAAATTGAGTATCTCTATTTGGTCCTGTGTGTGTGTGGAGGTATATAGCAATTTATAGAAAGATGTCATAGTAGAATTAATGTCCTTCGGGGAAGTATCCAATACCCCTTGTGTGTTCTTCAGCCCAGGGATATATCTACTGGCTTGTTGTTTACGGATCTGATAGGCAAGCACTTTGCCCCCTTTATCTCCTCCCTCCCAGAAGGTGTGCCTGAGTCAAAGAATGGCTATTTCAGCCTTCCTATTTAGGAGTTGATTGATTTCGAATCGAAGACCTAGAATAGTTCTGCCTATAGGGGACTGAATAGATGGAGAGGGCATGGACTTAAAGACACCTTCCGCTTCAGCCAATTTCTATTCCAGGGTGACTAACTGTTGTTCTCTTTCTCTGCGTTTAGCCACAGCAAAGCCCATGATGCTGCCCACATCGTGGCTTTGAAGGCTTCCCACGTGGTACCAGCAGAGGTGTCTGCAATAGTATTTTCAGCCAGGAATAAAGAGGCCTCATTCCTAGTCCAGGGGATAAAGTCTGGGTCTTTCATTAGGAGAGGGTCTAGCCTCCATTGTCTAGGTGGGGGGCCATGGAACCCCACTGTATGAGGAGTTGGACTGGGGCATGATCAGAAATAGCACGTGGCAGTATTGAGACCTCAAGAGTTTTGGCTGTAAGGATGGGAGAGCCTAGCCAAAAATCTAGCCTACTTTACGAATCATTAACTTCTGTATGGAAAGTGTAATCTCTCATTCTGGGGTGAAACAGTCTCCATAAATCAGTAAGCCCCTGATCCAGGATCATTTGCTGAAGGGCCTTCCCACTTCTAGTGTGTGCCTCTTTGCCTTTGTCATTTCTATCTAGGGAGGGCATCAGTGTTAGGTTGAAGTCCTCGCCAATAAGTAGGGGGCAGTCTGGGGGATTAAACTCCAAAATCACCTCTGCTAAATTATGAAAGAATTGGGGGGGGGAGTCCACATTCAGGGTGTATATATTACATAGAGTAAGTGGTCCTGTGGGTGTGTTAAATGTAGCAATTACCCATCTGCCTTCTTGATCTGAAAGCGTCTGGTCTAAAGTCCAGTTAAGAGATTTATGCACAAGAATAAGAACTCAGTGCTTCCTAGTTGGGGCATTGGAGTGTACCTGTTGGCCCACCCAGTCCTTGTTCATTCGAGTGTGATCATCCCCCGAGAGTTTGGACTTTTGGAGGAAAGCCACTTTGGAGTGTAGCCTTTTCAGATGTGCCAGGACTTTCTTGCATTTCACCAGAGAATTCAGCCCCCTGACATTCCAAGTGTGAAGTACAATGTCTGTCATTATGGCTTATGGACACTCCAAAGGGGACTGGAGCAAATTCAGTAAAAGGTACGGTCCACCCCAACCTCTGTACCAAGAGGGTTAATTGTTTCTATCCTCTCCCTTCGAACATACAATGTGCAAAGCTTACTTTTAAATACTGTACCTATGTGCTAGCTGAAGGTTTAAATTGCTTAACTTATCAAACAGAACCACAGGGAAAGATGCGATGAGACTAAACCGGCTAGAGCCCCAGCCAATGGTATGCCCAATCACCCTTGGAGGATGTGAGATAATTAAGCTCCAGTGCACTACTTGTACTATCACTAATGGGAGTAATATGCCTAGAGCCTTGTCCAAGTGTACCGAGCCATAAATAAGCCTCCCTTAAGAGGGGAAAAGGGAACACTTGGTGACCTCTGATTAATAGCTGGGCTGTTGGCTAACCGAAAGTTCCAGGCGTCCTCCCGTAAAAGTAACAACAAACAGGAAATTTATCAACATCACAGTAGTGCTTTCCTATGAAATGAGATAGAGGGACTATGGAATTATTACCAGGAATCACAAATATTGGGGAAATGTAGATTGCTGGCTGTCATACCATGTATGTCTAGCATCCTTCAGATACTTCCCATTCTTGTACCTCCGCAGGGCAGTATGAGGGGGTGGCCTCCTTAACTATGTTCTAAACTAGATCTAGTTAACGATAGTAACATCTAACCAAACACACTGAACCGGTATCTTGTATCAGACCTATATCTAACATCGTATCTTTAATTCGGCTGTGCCTTCCCTGTAGGGTGCATCCTTCCATGGGCGTGTCTTCGGTTAGGGCAGGTAGTGGGGGAGGGTGCAAGTAACTGTAAGAGAGGGCTAACAGAAGTATACCATCTTGAGCGAAGCCCAAAAGTCTCTGTGCAATACCTACTCTCTTTTGCTATCCACCCTTCTCTAACTCTCTGTTTGTCCAAATGACCTCCAGCAATTAGTATCTGTTAAATCAAATAGAAGCAAATACATAACGGTCTATGCCCAGGCCACATCCTGGATGCGAGTACTACATGGCAACATAGCAGAATTCTTCACTGCATCATCTGCTCTTAAGGACTGGAAGGCCATGCAGACAATGGGGTCTATTGGGATTCTATACACAATGCATCCATCACTCTGTTATGGTCAACACAGACCTATTTACACTATTGCTCGTAACTTAGTAAGAAGGGGGGTGGAAGGGAAGAGGTTCTGGAGTGATCAGACAGAAAAACAGTCGGGAGTCATTTTCCCCTACCTTTCTGGAAAGATTAACCTTGCACCATACAGTTCTGCTGCATATTTTATGTAAATGCCCTCCTAACCTTGTTTAACCCCCCCCATTATTAGTACCTCCGAATAGACGTCTGGGAACACTGATAACCTGTGTTGGACAAACCAGTACGCTGAAGCCAATGGGGTTTACCCTGTCAGGAGGAGGCCCTGAATGCTGACCTTTAAAGTCAAGCAAAATTTATACTCTAGGCTGCTAAAAGCCGCTAAGGCCTCAGTTATCCTCCCACATCCTTTTCCCCATTTCCCGAGACATCTGTCCTTAGGTATCTATCCAACCTGCACATAGTCTGCACAGAAGTTCATGACGGGTCTGCAGGGTCCTTTTCTATACTGCGGCCTGGGGGTGAACTGGGAGCCTGGGTTCGTGTTTCTGGGTCCTGCAAGGGCAGCACAACGTCCATGGCATAGGCCCAGGAGGTGTGCTCGTCTTCGGAGTCATTGTGATTAGGGTCCACCGCATTAGTGTCCATCTCATCCCCTCGATCGGTGTCTGGTAGATTCCTCAATGCCGCAAATCAGTCGTGTGCAAAATATGGGCTGATGAATTCCGGCTCTACTGTACTCGCTATGCTTGAGTTCTGGGTCTGCTTTCCTGAGGAGTATTTTCTATCCTGTGGATGGCTGCATTTAGAATGAGAAGGGTTCGGTGATTGTTTCCTAACTTTGGAGTTACGAGGGTCCAGGCCATTTTGAAGAGGTGTAGGAGGTGCCATCGCTGTGGTTTCAGGTGAATTTTCTCTCGCTGAATGTCGTTGAGCTCGGCCTTCGACCAGGTTAAGAGATGAGGCACTTGAGCCAGTTGGCCACATTTTTGCAATAAAGTCCATAGCTGTGTCTGGTGAGGCAAACTGATGTGCTGTACCATTTACAGAAATCAGTAGATTTGCAGGGTATTGCAGGGTGAAGGGAACTTGCAGAGTGTGGAGGTTGCGTCGCACTTCAGAGAAGGCTTTCCATTTGGCAGCTAAATCTTTAGAAGAGTCTTGAAAGATCATGATCGAGTGCTCTCTCCAACATAATTGCCCCATTTCCCTGGTCCTAGCTTGAATAGCTTCTTTCTCAGCATAGTTTAAGATTCTGGCAATGAATGGTCGAGGCCTGTCTCCCTGCATAGGTCTGGGTTGTAAGGAACGATGTGCCCTCTCGATTGTAATTCTTGTGCCTTTAGGAAGTTGAAGAATCTCTGGTAGCGTTTGCTGCAGGAAGGTTAACGCTTTCCCATTTTCGCAACCCTCAAGGAAACCAAGGAGTCGTAAGTTGTTATGATAACTTCTGTTTTCCAAGTCTTCCAACTTGTCTTGGAGAAGTCAAATCTGGGCTGCCTGTTGCCGCATAGTAGCACAGTGACCTTGGAGTACATCTTCTTGGGCTGTTGTTTTTTGTTCCAGTCGATCCACTGTTGCATCCATTTGCTGCAGAGAAACTGCCGTAGTATTCGCCGCTAGTGTTAGGGCTTCTATATTAGTCATGACAGAGGTGAACATTTCTCTGACTGAGGGTTCTGCCCTCTCTGGTGCCAAGTGCACCATGCGGCCTACTGTACGAGTGGTTACAGCTTCGGGGTCATTTTACTAAGTCGTACCTTGACGGAATCTTCCCACATTTTGCCAGCCTTGAACAGGTGCCTTCAGATCTCCAGTGAGTTAGTTTTCCCCCTTCGGGAGACACAGCTATTTGTATTTATTCAGGTTCTAGGCTCTTAGGCATGTGGAACTCCGAGATCAAGCCGCCATCTTGGTCACTCGTTGGCCATGCCCCCTCTTGGACTTTGTTGATTCCACTGTGGTACTTAAAAGTCTCTATCATGTCCCCCCTCTCCCTCCTTTCCTTAAGGGTATACATATTAAGCTCCTTTAGTCTCTCCTCATATGGCTTCTCTTGCAGACCCTGCTCCATCTTAGTTGCCCTCCTCTGGACTGCCTCCATCCTGTCTATGTCCTTGCAGAGATGGGATCTCCAGAATTGGATGCAGTACTCCAGATGGGGTCTCACCAACTGTCTGTACAGAGGGATAACAACTTCCTGTTTTCTGCTGGTGATGCCTCTCCCTAAACATCCTAGTATCCCCTCAGCCCTCCCTACTGCCTTCTCACATTGCTTGCCAACCTTAAGATCATCTGATATGATTACCCCCAGGTCCTTTTCCATTGTTGTTACTACCTCCTCCCCCCATTGTGTAATCTTCCCATGGGTTTTTGTTTCCCAGGTGCATAATTTTGCACTTCTTTGCATTGAATCCAAGCTGCCATACTTCTGACCATTCCTCCAACCTTGCCATGTCCCTTCTCATCTTTTCCATGCTTTTTGTGTCATCTACAAGGAGACATACTTTTCTTTCCAGTCCCTCTGCAATGCCACTTATAAAGACATTAAAAAGGAATGGACCCAGTACTGAACCCTGTGGTACCCCACTAGTAACATCCCTTTCTTCAGAGTGGGTCCATTTATAATTACACTCTGTGTCCTGTTGTCCAGCCAATGTTTTACCCAGGCTATCACCCTGAGACCCACTACCAGGCTGGTTAATTTGATTATTAAGTTTTTGTGTGGGACTGTGTCAAATGCCTTGTTAAAGTCTAGGTAGGCCATGTCCACAGCCCCCCCCCCACGGTCTACTACTTTGGTCACCCAGTCAAAGAAATCAATTAGATTCATCTGACATGACCTTCCCGCTGTGAACCCTTGCTGCCTTGGGTCGTGTGTCCCACTGGCCTCTAGGTGCTTGACAATTCTTACCTTCAGAAGTGATTCTGTCACTTTCTCTACCACAGAAGTCAAACTGAGAGGTCTGTAGTTTCCTGCCTCTGTCTTGCTCCCACTTTTGTGAAGGGGACTCGCATCTGCCTTCCTCCAGTCTTCCGGTACCACACCATCCTCCCATGATTTGTTAAAAAGGGTAGTCAGTGGTGTCACTAGTTCTCCCCTTAATTCTTTTGTGCACCTTCAGTTTTAGGAGTTCTTTCAGAACACTTTCTTCTGTGAAAGGACCTGGATCGACCCCCCCATCCAGAGTGCTTCTGTTAATTGGATTAGGCACCTCCCCCATCTCCTCTTTTGTGAATACCAAGCAGAAGTATTCGTTCAGTATCCCTGCTTTTTCACTGTCCCTCTCTGTCCACCCACGTCCATTCTATTCAGCTTTACTATTCCTCCCTTTGTCTTTCTATGCTCCCTGATGTACTTATAAAAGGTTTTATCCCCCTTCTTAACAGAGTTGGCTATCTTTTCCTCAGTTTGGGTGTTTGATATTCTGACTTCCCTTCCTGCTTCCTTCTGCCTTAACTGGTACAGTTCTCTATCCTGCTCCTTCTGTGTTTACTTATACTTCTTAAATGCTATATTTTTCTCCCTAACCTTCCCCGCCACTTCTTTTGAGAACCATAGTGGCTTTTTCTTTCATTTTGATTTGTTTATTTGCTTCACACAAAGGCTTGTTGCCTCTGTTATGGCAGTTTTGATATTTCCCCATTGTTGCTCCACCCCTCCTTCTAGCCTGTTTGCTAGTACTTTCCTAATGCAATCTCCCATCTTGCCAAAGTCAGTCCTTCTGAAGTCCAGTACCCTCACTTTTGTATGGCTGGACTCTGTAGCTGAATTTATCATGAACCACACTGTTTGGTGGCCATTTGTCCCCAGATGGCTACCCATTTCTAGATCTGAGATCCTCTCACTGTCCCCATTTGAGAGTATGAGGTCTAAGATTGCTTTCTCATGAGTGGGTTCCAAAATTAGCTGTCTGAGGTATGCTACCTGTTGGGATTCAAGAATGGCCCTGCTCTTGGATGTGGCTGCAGCAAAGGTGCTACAGTTAACATCTGGCATATTCAGGTCCCCCATCAATAGTATCTCCCCTTTCTCTGCCATCCTAAGGATGCCTTCTATCATATCCTTCTCCATTCCCTCCCCCTGAGATGGGGGTCTGTATACAACCCCAGTGTGGATTGTGGTGCCATTTCCAGTCTCTGAGGTGACCCACAGTACCTCCTCTCCTCCCTATTTACTCTTTTGTTCCATTGCATTCATCCCTTCCCTTACATAGAAAGCTACTCCTCCCCCCCATTCTACCCTCCCTGTCTCTCCTGTAGGTTGTGTACCCTGGTATGTTAACATCACAGTCATGGTTCTCTGTGTATCGTGTTTCTGTGACTGCTATGATATCCAGGCATCTCTCTCTTCCATCAAGGCCACCAGTTCAGGGAGCTTGTTGCCCAGACTATGGGTATTGGTACTCATTACCCTCCATTTCTTGATGGCCTTACCCCTTTTTACCCCATCCCAGACCTTATTGCCTTTGTCATTTTCTCCATTTACCTCTGCCCTTCTCCCTATTGACATCTCTATCTTGGTGTTTACCTCACTAACTACCCTGATTTTTTTGGGGGGGCTAGGATTTCCCTGCTCCCTTCCAGTGCCTCCCCCCTTGGCTAGTTTAAATGCTTGCCAATGAAGCATTTAAACCTATCACATAAGATCCTGGTTCCCCTCCTGGATAGATGCAGACCATCACGCCAGTATAGGCCTGCATCACTCCAGGTGGACCCCCAGTCCCCAATGAAGCCAAATTCCTGAGCTCTGCACCAGTTTTTGAACCACTGATTGAATCCCATGGTGTGGAGCATCCTAGCCTCACCCATGCCATAGACAGGTAGAACCTCCGAGAAGGTTACCATGCATGCTACTTGTCTAAGGCCCCTCCTGAACTCCACAAACTCTTCCTGCACTGCTCTGATACCTTTCTCAGCCAGGTCATTTGTCCCTAGGTGGAAAATGACATCCAGCTCCCCCCGTGCAGGTGCTCCAGCGATCCTGAGGATTCGCTCCCTGTCCCTCCAAGCCATGGTGCCAGGCAGGCACCTTACGTTCCTCTCCCCCTCCTCCCACAGTTCTACCCTCCTAGCAATGGAGTCCCCCACCAGGAGTTGTTTCCTTCCCTGTGGGGTCCCATGCCACCCTCCTGTGGGTCTCTTTTGTGGATGTTCCCAGCATCCTCCTTGGTCTCCACTGCGGGTGCCTCCATAGAGGAACCACACTTTGCCAGAATGGCATATGAATTGTGGAGAGGTACAATTGGAGGGATGTGCCTCTGTTCCACCACCCTCACCCTCCCTGAACCCTCTGTGGTCCAACCGCTACTCTTTCTTGGCAATCTCTGAGGCAACGGCAGTGGTTCTGGTGGTCCTTGGGTGGGAGAAGAGGTCCCCCAAATCATGGCCAACTCAGCCTGGAGATGAGCAACCTCCTCCCTCAGCCCAGAGAGGTGCCTGCAGATGGGACAACACTGCATCCTCCAGAATGTCTCCCAGAAGACTGCTGCCCCACAACCACTGCACTGCACCACTCCCATCATGTCTTATTTCTGGCACCTTAACTGTTGTTTGGAATACTTGCTCTTTCTTCTGTAGACAGGCATTATTACTAAAAAGGAAAATTAGATTTTGGATAACAAATAATAATGCAGCACATAACTATTTCTAAAATTAACAAGCCTTGTTAGTAGTGATAAATCCAATTCAACAGCATAATTCCAATTTGAACAAGAATTCTTTTAGCACAAATGGAAATAACATCTGAAATATTGGCTGGTCTAGAAAGCTATTATTACTAAAATGTTATGTTTTTTCGGATAACAAAAAACTGATGCAGTACAGATGTAGTTGCAAAACCATGGAGCCCTATTAGTAATGATATATAGTTCCCTGTAACAAGAAAGAGATATCAAAAACATTGCAATACTACTGTCACCGTGCTGACTGTATCCGGCAGAAATACATGACACCAGTTGTTGAAGAAAAAAATCAAGCATGTTACCATCTTGCAAACTACAAAACTATATTATGTTGCAAAAAAGGAATTTCAGATTACAAAATGCATGCAGATGTTTCAGATGGCTTTAAACTGCAGGAAAGTCCAGAGTAAGGGGAAAAAAACAAATGACATCCTTAGTGTGAATACTTCCAGTGTTGGCAAGATACCCATGTAAAATCAGCAATTTATGGCATACTAGCATACTAAAATGCCAGCAGAATGGGCCTAATGGTCTTTCGTGTCTGTTTGTTTGGTCAGCCTCCACCCTGGGTGCTGACCTTGCTGCCTCCCTCGCCTCCTCTGGCTTCTCCCTTCCCAGTTTCGGATATTCTTGCTGCATTGGATTTTGCTTCCAGAACCCTTCCCCTGTACCTGTCCCACCCCCTCTTGAACTCCTCCACTGTCTCTGCCTCCACCAGCCCCCTAGGCAGTGCATTCCATGGCTCCATCACCCTCTCAGTGAAGTAGCACCTCCTCCTTTTTCCCCTGAATTGTCCCCCCTCCAGCTTCCACCCATGCCCTCTAGTGGCCCCCTCCTCCTTCCTTCAAAGCACCCTGACTGTTTCTCCCCTATTTACCCTCTTCATGTACGTGAAGACCTCTGTCATGCCCCCCCAGTCCCTCTCTCTTCCAATGTGTACATATTTAGCTCTTCGAGCCTCTCCTCATAGGTCCTGTCCCCCAAGCCCCAAATCATTTTGGTTGCCCTCCTCTGGAGCCTCTCCAGGAGGGTAATGTCCCTCTTTAAGTGTGGCCTCCAAAACTGCATGCAGTACTCAAGGTGCGGCCTCACCAAGCAGTTAAACAGAGGGAGTATCACTTCCCTCCTTCTGGAGGTGATCCCCCCTAGCGATGTATCCTAGCATCCTGTTGGCCTTGGCTGCTGCCCTCCTACAAGTCTCCGAGTTGTTTGTCTTGACATCCACCACCACCCCCAGGTCCTTCTTAGCCATCGAGACTTGTAGCATTCCCCCCCCAGGTTGTACACTTGGCCTGGGTTTCTGGCCCCTAGGTGGAGTACCTTGCATTTCCCTGCATTGAACCTCAGCTTCCACTTTCTAGACCATCTTTCCAGAGCCTCCAGGTCCCCCTGTAGGGCCACCCTCCCATCCACCACCGCCCCCAGTTTTGAGTCATCCGCAAAGAGACTCATCTCATGTGACATGTATTCTGATATTCCCAGGTTACAAAATAGAGAAATAAATAAAAAAAAAAATCTAACAAGGATAATGTTTTCCCAAGTAACATTAAACAGCAGAGTTCTGCACAGAAACAGTATCATGGTGTATAAAACGTTTTATTAGTATAGACTATTGGGGTAAATGTTGTAACTATGGGTGAAAGAAAGTAATGCACAGAAATAAATTATTAATAACTTAGTAGTACACTTAGCTGCCTTTTAAGGAGTACTAAGGCACTAAGAAGGCAGTATAATGTAATGGTTAAGGCTCTGAGCTGCAAAACTAAAGATATGGGGTTAAATTCCACAGTCCTCACTTGCATACTGTGTGAACCTGAACAAGTTACTTAATTTTTATGTTGATTGTGTGCATGCACAAGAAACATATTGCGGCAGGTTGCCAGAAGCAGGCTGTGAAGACGCGGCACTGTTGTGGCCAATGCCCCCACAGCCTTTAAAGGCTTGGACCACTTTCCCTAATGCCGTGGCACACTGCTGCTGACACTAGTTCAGCCAGTGTGCCACAACCTTGAAATGCTTCAGCTGCTGCAATCATTGCTGCCTTGTCATTGCAGCGTCAGCGGAACTGTTGCAGTGAGGGAGCGACCCGTTATTGCTGGGCGGAACGTTGCCAAGTGTAATATTATTTGTGAACATGGCAGCGGCTTGCCGCCGTGTTCACAAACAATATTAAGTAACCCCCAGTGCTGAGGGAGTGCCCAATCACCCTCGGCAGCATGTTCCCCCAGAACAGTTTTTGATTGCCGACAGGAGCCCCAATCCCCATCGGCTTCAGTGCCCCTGCCCTGTACATGGATGTTGCTGATGGGGGAGCCCACTCCCTGTTGGCATTATGCCCCACCCTTCCAGTTTCATGTGCCAATGGGGGAGCCCACTCCCCATCAGCATAATGCCCCCCCATAAACACCCAGCAGATTTGTGCCGAAGGGGTGTCCAAGCGCCCTCGGCTCTTGTGCCCCCCCTTTTGTGCCAATGGGGGTACCCAATCTCCGTCGGCTACAGCTGGCCCCCCAAAAAACACATACTGTTGGTGCACTGGGAGCCCACCTCAGTGTGCCACATACCCCTGTTAAAAAAAAAATAAAAAAAAAAAAGTCCAGAGATATTTTTTGTTTTGTTTTTAACCTGTGGAAAAGGAAAACGGTCCCTCGCAGTCTCCCTGCCCCCCTCCCAAAACCCGCCTTCACCCACTGTGCACTCTGTCTTCTCACACACCCCCACCCCATGCTTACCTCCAGAGCTCGGCGCAATGATCTTCGGTGGACCGGGAACACGTCTGCACTTTTCAAAGCCGACCGTGAACTGAGGAAATGCCGGTAAGCTGTATAATTGAATAAATCAGGTTTTTCAAAGTTTGATGCATATCTCAGGCATTTTTTGGAATTTTGGCACCAAATTTTCAACATGGGGTTTTTGGGACCCCTCCTCATGAATTCTGTCACTGTCATGGCATTATTCGGCCCCAGAAGGTGATTTTGTGGTCACTGCGCGGAATCACCATTCGGGACCGATTAACGAAATGACCATGCCAGTGTTAATGGGGTGGGCTTTCAAAAAGCGTATGTTGCAAATTTGGTGGAAAAAAATCCAAAAAATTACTGTGTTATGAGCGTGCATTGCGCAGTTGCTACGCCTGCTCGTAACTTCGCAAATTTGCAATATTTTCATGTCAGATTTTCAACATTGCCATTTTTCACACCTCCTTGTGAACAGTACAGCTGTCATTGTTCACATCTTGGCTGAAATGTGTTTTCGCACTTCCGGTGCAGAATAGAGTGGTTGCTGTGGGAAATCAGTGTTTGGGACAGATTAAGAAAATGACAGTGATACTGTTCATGAGCAGAAGTCCTAAAATGCCTATGTTGAAAATTTGGTGATGCTAGCCCATCAAATGACTGTGTTACAAGTGTGCATTGCGCACTTTCCACGCACCCTTGTAACTTCGCAAATTTGTAATATTGTCACGCCACATTTTCAACACTGCCATTTTTTCACACCTCCTTATGAACAGTGCAGCTGTCATTTTTCACATCCTGACTGAAATGTGTTTTCACACTTCCGGCTCAGACTAACGTGGTCGCTGTGGGAAATCAGTGTTCAGGACAGATTAAGAAAATGACAGTGAACTGTTCATGAGCAGAGGTCCTAAAATCCCTATCTTGAGAATTTGGTGATGAAACTCCATAAAATGACTGTGTTACAAGCATGGGTTGAACTGTTTCCATGCACCCTTGTAACTTCGCAAATTTGAAATATTTTCACGCCACATTTTCAACACTGGCATTTTTTCACATATCCCTATGAACAGTACAGGTGTCATTTTTCACATCCTAGCCTTAATATATTTTTCCACTCCTGCCACAGAATAGCAAGGTCACTGTGGGAAATCAGTGTTTGGGACAGATTAAGATTGAGTGAGTGGGGAGCGAGTGACCGAGCTCAACTGAGCTCTATCGGGACTGCTGCAGATTTCTTTGTGGGCAGAAAAAGGCCCCAATGCAGGAGCCCAGTACAAAAGGGCAGCCTGCAGCACTAGGAGAAACAGAACAAGAGAGTGAGTGAGGGAGGGGAAGTGAGCAAACTCAACGGAGTGCTGTCAGGACTGCTGTGGATTTCTTTGTGGGCAGAAAAAGGTGTCAGTACAGGTTGGGGCCCAGTACAAAAGGGCAGCCTGCAGCAGTGGGAGAAACAGGGAAGCTCTGAGCTATTTCTGCTCACAAAGAAGTCTGGCAGTCCTGATAGAACTCGTGAAACAGTCAGTCCCCCTGTCTCACTCTCTCTATGATAGTGAGACAGGGGGACTGACTGAGCTCAACGGAGCTCTATCAGGACTGCTGTGGATTTCTTTGTGAGCAGAAAAAGGCACCAAAGCAGGCAGGAGCCCAGTACAAAAGGCCAGCCTGCAGTGCTGGGAGAAATGGAACCAGCCAGTGAGAGAGGGGGGACTGAGCGAGCTCAATGGAGCTGTGTCAGGACTGCTGCAGATTTCTTTGTGGGCAGAAAAAGGTGCCAACAGAGGCAGGAGCCCCATACAAAAGGGCAGCCTGCAGTGCCAGGACAAATGGAATGAGCATGTGAGAGAGGGATACTGAGTGACCTCAATGGAGCTGTGTCAGGACAGCTGCGGATTTCTTTGTGGGCAGACAAAGGTGCCAATGCAGCCAGGAGCCCTGTACAAAAGTGAAGCCTGCAGTGCCAAAAGAAACAGAATGAGTGAGTGACAGAGCGGGAGTGAGCGAGCCCAGCAGCGCTCTATCATGACAGTTGCAGATTTCTTTGAGGGCAGAAAAAGGCGGCATCGCAGGCAGGAGCCCAGTATAAAAAGGCCAGCCTGCAGAGCCGGCACAAACGGAATGACTGAGTGAGAGAGGGAGAGTGAGCGAGCTCATCGGAGCTGTGTTAGGGACTGCTGCAGATTTCTTTGTGGGCAGAAAAAGGCACCAACAGAGGCAAGAGCCCAGTACAAAAGGGCAGCCTGCAGTGGTGGGAGACACAGAATGAGTGAGTGAGGAGGGGGAGGGAGTGAGTGAGCTTAACGGACCTCTGTTGGGACTGCTGCAGATTTCTTTGTGGGCAGAAAAAGGCAGCAATGTGTAATCCCCCTGTTACCTGGGGTTAATAGAATCCCAGTATGACCTAGTGGTAGGCAAGGAAGGCAGCTTGTGAAACTCCAGTTAAATGGATTTCACACTGTCTCACTCTGTTCTCAGTCTCAGCTGAGACTGAGGGATGACATCACCATAGAACTTTCGCAGCTGCATAAGCCACACTGGAATGTTGCAGTTGGAGGTTAGTGTAGAACGTTGGAGATTTTGAATTCAGTCTGTGTGCAGTCTGAGTGAGAGACAGTAGTACAGCTGAGTGTGTGCAGGCTCTCAGAGGTTTAAGCTCTGTTTTAGATCTACCTTTTGGAAGGTGTGTGTTTCCACCTGAAGAGGAACACAGGATCAGGTAATTGAAGTGGTGGAGACCGCTCTCAATGGTTCAAAAGCCCCATCCCTGAGGGGATGGGGGAAGGTTTTTGCCTGTTTACCAGGGGCAACCCTCCTGTGTCTGGCTAAGGGAAAGAAGCTGCCTATTCAAGTGGTGCTGAAGCACCAGAAGCTCTGAGAAAGAAATTCCTTGTGGAGGAATTGCCTGTGGGGCACCTACAACCAAAGGGTGAGTTCGCTCTGAAAAAAGGGCCAAGTGTTTTTTCACCTGAACAGTTGGAAAGTGGGGATTGGACTGCTTAACTCAGTGGGGGGTCTAGAGAGATGGACAATGCCACTTAAAAGTATGTTCAAGTCCAGCACAAATGGGAAGCAAGACAAGTAGATGGAATGTGACACACATTTAGCAAGAATCTACATTGCAAAGATTTACAGGATGAGGTGTTTACTGTCCAGAGAAATGGCCGGGTATGAATTGTGGGAGCGAGAGGTGGGAGACCCCCCATCAGTAGTAACCAAATTCACCTCTACGGATTTGCTCTGAGACACCTTTTACTTTCTCTCGGGTACTTGGCCAGTGCCTGAGGAAAGTACCCAGAAGTGGGATTTAGAGAAATAATTCCCTGATGGAGCCGAGGTGCTCTTAGGTGGTTTAGGAAGCCGCCAGAAAATGTTTCCATGAAGTATGGAAGGTGTCCAAGAGGCAGGCAAGGGAGCCAAGCCAGGGAAAACCCAGAACAGGGTACAAGTTCGGGCTGTATAACCCAAAGCAGCATGCAAGTCCAGGCTGTGTGCCCGGTGGGTTCAGAGCCTGAGGGCTAAAGTGTTGAGGAAGTGTTCTTGCTTCTTTTAATCTGCATTACCAGAAGAGTAGCCCCATGGGGGTCCATTTATGCTTTGTTTATTCTGTTTGGATGTGAATGAAAGCCACACTTTAGAATCCCACTTCTGGTATTGGACATTACAGTTATTGCTTCCTGTGTTCAGAATTACTTGGGTGCCCCTGTGCAGAGTAGCCAAACCTAGCCCTTGTGTCGAGTGACCTATTCTTCCCTGAACCCAGCCCACCTGGTATTGCTGTCAGATTCAAACGGCATACCGGCCTGGGGTTACAAATGCATGCAGGAGCCCAGTACAAAAAGCCAGCCTGCAGCGGCAGGACAAACAGAATGAGCGAGTGAGAGAGGGGGAGTGAGCGAGCTCAATGGAGTTCTATCGTGACTACTGCAAATTTCTTTGTGGGTAGAAAAAGGTGCCAACAGATGCAGGAGCCAAGTACAAAAGGGCAGTCTGCAGTGCCAGGTGAAACAGAATGAGCTTGTGAGACAGGGGCACTGAGCAACCTCAACGGACCTCTGTGGGCAGAAAAAGGTGCCAATGGAGGCAGGAGCCCAGTACAAAAGGGCAGCCTGCAGCGCCAGGAGAAACACAAAGAGCGACTGAGAGAGGGGGACTGAGCGATCTCAATGGAGATCTATCATGACTGCTGTGGATTTCTTTGTTGGCAGAGAAAGGTGGCAACACAGGCAGGAGCCCAGTAGAAAAGGCCAGCCTGCAGCGCTGTCAGAAATGGAACAAGCGAGTGAGAGAGGGGGAGTGAGCAGGCTCAATGGACCTGTGTCGGGACTGCTGCAGATTTCTTTGTGGGCAGAAAAAGATGCCAATGCAGGCAGGAGCCCAGTATAAAACAGCAGCCTGCAGCACCGGGAGAAACAGAATGAGCGAGTGACAGAGGGGCAGTGAGCAAGCTCAACGGACCAACGCAATCAACATTCGGCATTGACAAATGCTTGCTTTTTTTGCTTTATGCAGCATTATGGGTGTGTGTGTGTGTGTGTGTGTGTGTGTGTGTGTGTAGGTAGTGGGAATGACTAGCAAACATTAAATTAACAGATGTTTAGTTAAATAATGAGAAATTATGCTAGACTAGACCTGCCTCAGCCAGTATTCCGCCACCGTTCCAGTTTGTATGACCTATGTCTGCCTTTATAGTTTAGGAAGAAATAGTAGTAAATTAAATCCTCAGTTTGGCTATACTGGGACTGAATTTGCTGAGTTGGGATAATCTGTTGTATATACAGATGGTGTGGTTTCCTTAATAAAAAAAAAAAAAAAAAAAAGATATTAAGAAAGCAGTGGTAGATTTTGGCAATAGGAAAAGAAATGAAAAGGTGAAGCACTGCCCTCTTCAACTGGGCACACAAGCAATGGAAAGCTAGGCTAATACTGATTTTAAAGATGGTTAGGATTTTTAAGTATGAAAAATTATATGTTGCAGGATTAGGTAGAAGGTTAAAACATGGAAAAGTAATGGTCCAACCTGTGGAAGTTGTCACAGCAGGCAGCAGTGATTTAAGAGGTTGTAGTAAAATAATAGTTTGTATGATTATATGTTGTAAGTGCTGCATCAATGCCTTTCCAGAACTCTGCACATAAAGAAAGTGCAATGTTAACAAGCTGAGAGAGGTATTTATGAAAGTACAGTACCTCTCAGCTGGAACAAATGGTAAATTGTGTTGCCTGTATATCTATGGCACCTCCAAACCTTACCTTAGGGTTATGTACACCTGATTGGCTGCCGATGCACATGTGACCTGAGATCAAATTACGGTCTCTCCTCCAAGCCCCTTCCTGTTTCCTTTCACCTCCAGTCTTCGATGTGCATCTGTTTAGGCTGCAGCACTTTCTCCAGGCTCCAGTGCAACTAAAATACAGGATAAGGTTATTAACTTTAAAAATACTATAATTGGCACAGACAGTACAACGCATCAATCTTCCAAAAGAGAGGAACTTAAAGTGGGTTTTCTCAAGGTGGAATTAGATTATTCTCTTAATGCAGAATGTGTAACAGTTTTAGCTAGCATGTAGCTTGTTTTTGTGTCAAGCCTATGTCGGTTCTAATACTAGCATCAGACAGATCAAAAGGAAGCTAGCAGAAAATGAACTACAACGCCTGAATAACAGGCTTTATGAGAGGCACTCAAGAAAATTCTGGTGTACTTGCAATGGAGCTCTCCCTTCCGAGTGAGGGCTTCTGGCAACATTACACACGTGCAATCCCTGATCAGCGATTGCATGGTATCTGGGGCATGTCCTGAAATTGTATCTTAGTCCTATTATGGCACACCTGTCCCCCTTACGTAGTGGACAGATGTAGCAGACTGCCCAGGTAGAATGCAAAGGACCACCTTCTCTCTCTCTCTCTCTCTCTCTCTCTCTCCAAAAATCCTTCCCTCTAGACTAGAAGAATAGGGAAAGCACGCCATGTGACAAAATAATTAAACCCCCCCTGCATGACCTTGCGCGTACTGCCTCTCACTACCTGCATTGGCTTCAGGCATCTTGGCAGCATAGATGGACTACTTTAAATGGTGACTGCCGGCCACTCCACCTCCTTCTTCATCCTCGGAGCTCCCCTTACTCCTGGAGCATGCACGAATATGCATTCAGACGTCCGCGCATGCACAGTAGGCTGTCCACGCATGCACAAAGGTGCATGCGCAAAACACTGTCACCATTTTGGTAGGGCGGACCGCCCCAGAGGACCACAGAGCATGTGTGGGGGCACTCCCTGATGCAGGCGCAATAGCCCTCCACCATCTTGGTAAGGGAGAGAGGCTTCCAAACTATAGACACTTGCGAAGAGGACTCCAATGTCTTGCACATGCTCACAACACCTTGCAACTCGGTGAGCGAAACCCACTAAACCAAAGACTGCCTCAGAGGGTCATTAGAGGCAGAGTGACACAGGGAGGAGAGAGGGAGACACACAAAGCAGTCCCTATAGTCACAGGGTGCCACCTTTCTGACGTACCCTGCCAAGATAACTACAGAAATGGGAGGGGGGGGGAATAATTGGCACTGTACAATAATATTAATAAGCAAGCTCAGTTATGCAGTTGAATTTCAACAGACCCTTTGCTGTCTTTCAGATGTCGGCATCTAGGTAGTGCAGTGCTTGCAAGGTCCCACTACTACCACACCAAAAGGGAGCATTCTGCACAGCGTGTGAGTTGGAAAGTCTCGATCAGCAAAGAGAGACTCAGGACTTTACTATGGCTGGGCTGAGCCACTCTAGAAGAGACTGGCAGGTGGATCCAGCCACGATCGCCCTACAAAAGGCTATGGCAGCTATGCTAGAAAGCCAGCAAACCTTCATGCTGCAGGTACTTGAATAGTTGGCGGGTAGGAATAAACCTGCACCCATGCCTCACCCCCCCCCCAGCGCATAACTCAGAATCTGAATAACGGGGTGGCTAGAGAAATTACATACACACAGGCACAGGCCACCACAGTGAACCAGACATCGCTAAGTGACCATGTTGACTCAGGAGAAAATAATAACAATAACAATAGCAATTTATTTATTTTTATTTAGTTTTTGTTAACCGGGTAGGTGCACTAGACATAAAATGACTATTTTCAGGCACGACCCGGGAGAGTACAACAAAAGGAGAACAGTTGAACAACAGCAACATGGGTACAATAATACAAACAGAGGAACAGTACAGCATTGCTACAAATATATAATGGGTAGAAACAACAAAAAATATTGACAAGCATAATGAGTCACAACACGAGTCAGATATGGAAGACCCTCTCACTCCAGAGGTGTCAGCCATTGCCACCAGACTATCCTCATCTGAGAAGATCAATGACTTAGTCCAGTGGATCAGGGGAACATTGGGGTTCGACGCGCCCCCCCGAAAGCACGCTGGACCCAATACTTCAGCCGCCCTCAAGGTAGCAAACTTCTTTCCGATATGCCTGACATTGACAGACATAATAACAAAAGAGTGGGAGACAATTGACCCCACCAGGATCCCCGAAAAATGATCTATGGATAGATTATATCCAGTAAAGGAGGACAGCACAAAAATCTGGTGTACTGCTCCAAAGATAGACCCAAAAATAGCAGAACTTAACAAAAGAAATGTCCTACCAGCTGAGGGAACAGCAGCAGCATTAAAGGACCCTGGGAACAAAAAAATCGAAGAATACCTCAAAAAGGTATATGAAATGTCAGTACAGTCCATAAGAGCATCGACCTCAGCAGCCAATGCTACTAGAGCCCAAATCAGGTGGCTAGAGGAGACAGCCAAAAAGCTAACTCCAAACTCTCAGGAAGTTGAGCTACTGGAGCAGACTATGCAAGCAGTGAAATACTTGAGGGATCTGGCCATGGAGTTGCTTAAGATGGGGGCCAGGTCGGCAACAGTGACAAACAGGGCAAGGAGATCCCTCTGGCTGAAGCTCTGGGAAGCAGACACAGAGTCTAAGACATGTCTTCTGAAATTACCATTCAAGGGATACAGAGTCTTCAGGGATGGCCTCCTTGAATTCCTGAGGTGACGAAGTCAGGGTAAGGAGTCAGACAGTGACAGAGACTCGGGGTACCTGCCATCCCACAGAGCCCAGTATCACACATTTCATTCGCGATTGGATCGCAGAGCCAGCAATAACTCCTTTCAGGATAGAAAAGCGACCACTTTTCACAGCAGATCTTCCTACCAACCCAGGGGACAAAGCTCATACAGAGGCAGAGCTAACCCCCCAAGGGGAAAATTCCCTTCTCAAAGGGGAAGACCATTTAAAAGATTCCCCCAATGACTACCCGGCATGCCTATAAATCTAACTGATCCAGCTGACAGGTCCTGACCCCAAGGGGGCGATTACAACTGTTCGGTTTAACTTGGGCCTCAACCATGGCGGACAGATGTGTAAACAAGGTGGTAACACGGGGCTACGCCATCGAGTTCAAGGAGCTACCAAACAGGGAGAGAATAATAATTTCATCTGTGTCAAACAAAAGATGTCCTCCAAGACAGGTTCAAACTGTCGTAGACACACTCCTAAGGGCAAATACCATCCAGAGGGTTCCTCAAGAGGAAACGGGAATATAAATTTTTTCAATCTTCTTCTAGGTCCCGAAAAAGACAGGAGAATACCGTCCGGTTCTGGACTTAAAGTTTGTAAACCAGTTCATAACTCCCAGAAAATTCAAAATGGAGACTATTAGATCCATGCTCTGATCTCTAAGACCAGGAGACTTTCTAACCTCCAGATACTTGAAGGATGCATATTTCCACATACCCATGCACCGCACACACAGAAAATACCTCAGATTCCAGATACTGGGACAACAGTTCCAGTACAGAACATTACCTTTCGGCCTAGCATCAGCACCACGGGTCTTTACCAAGGTGTCAATTGTTCTAGCAGCAAAACTCAGAGAGGAGGGCATTCACATCATCCCTTACCTAGATGACTGGCTGATCTGAACCAGGTCATATCGGGACTCGGAGGCAGCAACCAAATGAACACTGCAAGCCCTGAGAGACCACGGTTGGGTGGTCAATCTGACCAAGAGCTGCCTCACTCCATCTCAAAGCATTGAACATCTGGGGGCACTAATCTACACCAAGGCGGGTCTAGTGAGGCCCAACAGAAGCGCGCATCACAAACATTATCCAGCTGACAAAGTGGCTTATAACCACAACCAAGCCAACAATAGTCCAATTGCTGGGATGCATGTCCTCATGCATCGATCTGATACCTTGGTCAAGGTTTCATATGCGACCGCTACAGATGCTGCTACTCCAGTACGGATCACCTACCGAGGAAAGCATGCACCACAAAGTAAAACTGACCTACAAGGCCAGGTTGTCTCTGCAGTGGTGGACAAACACACACCACCTGAGCAGGGAAAACCCACTTGAAATAATACACGATGTCACCATGGACACAGACACCAGTCTATGGGGCTGGGGGGCAGCACTGGGACACAGAACGGCCTAAGGAAGGTGGCTTCCCAAGGAAAAGAAGTTACCAATCAATGTGCTGGAACTACGAGCCATCCGCAATGCTCTGATATAATTTCAACCACAGATAGAACAATTATCCATCCTGATATGATCAGACAACAGGGCAGCGGTAGCATACATCACCAAACAGGGTGGAACCAGGAGCATAGGGTTGATTCGGAAATCGAATGCAATATTGATCTGGGCCCAACAACACTTGTCACAACTGTCAGCCGTACATCTAGCGGGGAAACTAAACACCACGGCAGATTGGCTGAGCCAGGAACAATTACATCCCGGGGAATGGCAACTCCATCCAGACATAATGGCTCAGGTTCAGAGGAGATGGGGCAGGATAGCCATAGATCTGATGATAACATACAAAAACAAACAGATGGAAAAATTCTATTCCAGATTCAGGGAACCACAATCCATGGGAGTGGATGCCCAGTCAATCCCATGGCAGCATGATTACTCATACATCTTCCTACCCCTGCCACTACTCAACCAGGTGCTCACAAAAATCCGTCAATCCCGGAGAATCATAATACTATTCGCGTGGTACTGACCATGACGGTCATGGTTTGCTACCATTGTGGCAATGAAAATCGACAGACTGACCCTACCAGCCCACCATGACATACTACTACTGGGGCTGGTGACACACCCCAATCCCAAGAACCTCGCTCTCATGGCCTGGCTCCTGAAAGGGAGAGACTGTTGAGTGCAAGATATCACACATCGGTCATAGAGACCATGCTTCAGTCAAGAAGAAACTCAACCACTATGAGTTACTCAAGGCAATGGAACTGTTTTTCCACATGGTGCCATTCCAAAAACATTATCCCAGAATCCCCAACAATCTCTGAGATCCTACTCTATCTGCAACAAGGACTAGACAAGAGCCTGGCCCCATCCACACTGAGAGTACAACTATCTGCTATAGGCACAGCAGTAGGAAGGATAGAAGGGGTCTACCCAGGATCGCACCCAGACACGTGCACTTCCTCTGAGTGGTGGCGAACATCTGTCCCAGAATACGAGTGAGCATGCCCCCATGGGACCTCATGCTGGTCCTGAATGCGCTCACTAAACACTCATTCGAACCAATAACAGATATCAAGCTATACTGGTTGGGAATAAAATGGTATTCCTAGTAGCAATCTGTTCAGCCCGCAGGGTCAGAGAGCTGACAGCGTTATCCCACAAGGAACCATTCACAACTTTCACACATCAAGGGGTCACTCTGTGAATTATCCCCTCATTCATCCCCAAGATAAACTCACAATTCCATATAAGCCAACTGATAGAACTACCAAAATTCTATGGCAATCCCAACAGCAATTCAGAAAGGACCCTCCACATGCTGGACGTCGAGAGAATGCTCCAGATGTACATAGACCGAACTGCACCACTCAGGCGTACTGAGAGGCTATCATCACTACAGGACATAAAAAGGGATCTGCCGCAGCACACGGAAGAATAGCCACCTGGCTCAAAAGAGCAATCACAGACTCATACATATCATGCCAGAAAGTACTGCCCATTGGAATAAAGGCACATTCCACCAGGGTGATATCGACATTATGGGCACAGCATAACTCTGCAACAGCTCAAGAGATTTGCTCGGTAGCTACGTGGTCCACCATCCACACTTTCATGAAACATTACAAACTGGACACTTCACTATCAGTTAAGAACACTTTTAGACATAAAGTATTACTAACTGTTAATGGACACATTGAGCCTACGCTCAGCTCCCCCCTCCCTAGTTATGAGGGTACTGCTTATTAATCACCCTAAGGTACGGTTTGGAGGTGCCATGGATATACAGGCAACACAATGGTAGTTTACTCACCCAGTAAAGGTGATTGTGTTACTGTATATCCATGGCACCTCGGCCCTCCCTGGGGAGCTGACGACGGAACTACAAAAAAAAAGTTTTAGGATAAGAAATATAAAGCGGATGCTATCGCAACCCAGGAGACACAAAGGAATTCAGTGTAAGCAAACGTAAAATAAATCGGCTTTGTTGTGACATGTCATCATCTGGGACACCGTCATTCTGTCTGCATATCAACTAACTATTCCTTTCACAGCTATAGAGGTATCAAAACTGGAGATAAGAGGAAACAGGAAGGGGCTTGGAGGAGAGACCGTAATTTGATCTTAGGTCACATGTGCATCGGCAGCCTATCAGGCGTACAGAACCCTAAGGTAAGATTTGGAGGTGCCATGGATATACAGTAACACAATCACCTTTACCAGGTGAGTAAACTACTAATTATTACCATGCTTGCAGTTTCAGAGGTTGTTTGTAGTGCAGTTCTAGTATTTGTGACAGTCTGTCCCATATCCTTATGTTTAAAAATAGTAAAATCTTCCTGTTACTCTGTGTAGCACAGGTACAAATGTAGCTGTTGCTGCATTTTACGCTGTGTGTCTCTTTGTCTCGAGGCAATTACTGTGTTTCCTTTAAGTCTTTAGAAATTAACATGTCTCCTTCCACTGTTCTATACCAGCTGCAAGGTTCACTTTGAAGCACACTTGATTTTAACAATATCTAAATATCACTGTTTTGCAAATGCATCCCTTACAAATTTTTCTTATTTGCAAGACAGCATATTTTTATCCTAATGAATCTGTCCTACTGCTACATTCAAAACACTATCCCCTACCTATTTGCCACTTTTAAACTTGATGATATTAAAAAAATATTGCAGGCACTTAATCAACCATTATTTATTCCCCTGTCTCATTTACAACATTGCTACACTTACATCTATTACACACTTCTCAAACTTAAAAAATACAGTTTATCATCAAATGTCTCTGTTCACCAAGTACTGTGCAGGGTGCCCTTTTGTACTGTGCCCCTACATGCATTGCTGCCTTTTTCTGCCCACAAACAAATCTACAACAGTCCCAACAGAGCTCCATTGAGCTCACTGACTCCCCCTCCCTCACTCGCTCATTCTGTGTCTCCTGGCGCTGCAGGCTGCCCTTTTGTACTGGGCTCCTGCCTGCATTGGTGGCTTTTTCTGGCCAGAAAGAAATCTGAAGGAGTCCCGACACAGCTCCATTGAGCTCGCTGACTCCCCCTCTGTCACTCACGCATTCCGTTTCTGCCAGCGCTGCAAGCTAGCCTTTTATACTGGGCTTCTGCCTGCGTTGCCGCATTTTCTGCCCACAAAGAAATTTGCAGCAGTCACAATAGAGCTCCTTTGAGCTTGCTCACTACCGCTCTGTCACTCACTCATTCTGTTTCTCTTGGCGCTGCAGACTGCGCTTTTGTATGGGACTCTTGGCTGCGTTGACACCTTCATCTGTCAACAAAGAAATCCGCAGCTGTCCAGACAGAGCTCCGTTGAGGTCGCTCAGTCTCCCTCTCATGCGCTTTATTCTGTTTGTCCTGGCGCTGCAAGCTGCCCTTTTGTACGGGGCTCCTGCCTGCATTGGCACCTTTTTCTGCCCACAAAGAAATCCGCAGCAGTCCTGATAGAGCTCCGTTAAGCTCACTAAGTCCCCCTGTCTCACTCGCTCGTACTGTTTCTCCCACCGCTGCAGGCTGGCCTTTTGTACTGGGCCCCTGCCTGCACTGACACCTTTTTCTGCCCACTAAGAAATCCACAGCAGACTTGACAGCGCTTCGGTGAGTTCGCTCACTCCCCCTCCCTCAGTAGCTCTCTTGTTGTGTTTCTCCCCGTGCTGCAGGCTGCCCTTTTGTACTGGGCACTTGTGTTGGGGCCTTTGTCTGTCCACAAACAAATCCGCAGCAGTCAGGACAGAGCTCAGTTAAGCTCGGTCACTCACCCCTCTCACTCAGTCAGTCTTAATCTGTCCCAAACACTGATTTCCCAGAGTGACTGTGCTATTCTCCGACAAGAGTGCAAAAACATATTTTAGCCAGGATGTGAAAAATGACAGCTGTAGTGTTCATAAGGAGGTGTGAAAAAATGCCACTGTTGAAAATGTGGCGTGACAATATTACAAATTTGCGAAGTTACAAGGGTGCGTGGAAACAGTTCAATGCCCTCTTGTAACACAGTCATGTTATGGAGTTTCGTCACCAAATTTTCAACATAGGGATTTTAAGACCTCTGCTCATGAACAGTGCCACTGTCATTTTCTTAATCTGTCCCGAACACTGATTTCCCACAGTGACCACGTTATTCTGCGCCGAAACTGTGAAAACACATTTCGGTCATGATGTGAAAAATGACAGCTGTCCTGCTTATGAGGAAGTGTGAAAAAATGCCACTGCTGAAAATCTGGTGTGACAATATTACAAATCTGCGAAGTTACAAGGGTGCATGGAAAGTGCGCAACGCACACTTGTAACACTGTCAATTGATGGGCTATCATCACCAGATTTTCAACATAGGCATTTTAGGACCTCTGCTCATGAACAGTATCATTGTCATTTTTTACTCTGTCCCGAACAGTGATTTCCCACAGCACCGCCTATTTGTGCTGGAAGTGCGAAACACATTTTGGCCAGGATGAGAAAATGACAGCTGTACTGTTCATAAGTAGGTCTGGGAAAATGGCAATGTTGAAAATCTGGAGTGAAATATTATAATTGCTGTTAGAGTCACAGGTTAACTGCAACGACGTCAGAATATTGTCATTTTATGGATTACTACGATTAAATTTCAACATAGGCATTTTAGGACCTCTACCATGAACAGTGTCACTGTCATTTTCTAATCTGTCCTGAACACTGATTTCCCACAGCAACTGCGCGCTATTCTGTGCCGGAAGTGCGAAAACACATTTCAGCCAGGATGTGAACAATGACAGCTGTACTGCTCAGGAGGTGTGACAAAATGCCAATGTTGAAAATCTGGTGTGAAAATATTGCAAATTTATGAGTTACGGCGTGCACTTAGCAACTGCTGTAATGCAGCGCTCATAAAACACATCGTTTGGATTTTTCCTACCAAATTTGCAACCTAGGCTTTTTGAGAGCCCACCTCATGAACACTGGCACTGTCATTTTGTTAATCAGCCCCAAAGGGTGATTCTGCGCAGTGACCGCGAAACCACCTTTCAGGGCCGATTAACGCCATGACAGTTCAAGAGTTCATGAGGAGGGGTCCCAAAAACCCCATCTTGAAAATTTGGTGAAAAATTCCAAAAAATGCTGAGATATGCACTAAAGTTGAAAAACCCCTATTCATTACATTACATTATACAGCTTACCAACATTTCCTCAGTTCGCGGTCGGCTTTAAAGAATGCAGACGTGTTTCCGGTCCACAGAAGATCGTCGCCCCAAGCTCCGGAGGTAAGTATGGGGTGAGGGGTGTGTGTAGGGAGGCTGGGTTCGCAGTGGGTTGATGCAGGTTGTGGGATGGGGGCAGGGAGACTACAAGGGACTGCTTCCTTTTTTTCAGGTACAAAAAAAACAAGAAAACGTCATGGGACCTTTTTCAACTTTACAGGAGCATGTGGCACGCTGGGGTAGGCTCCCAGCATGCCACCAGAGTCTGGCTTTGGGGGGACAGCTGTAGCTGATGGGGGATTGGGCACCCCCGTTGGCAAACAATATGGGCATATGGCATGCTGGGGTGGGCTCCCAATGTGCCACTGTCTTGTTTTTTTGGGCAGTTGCAGCCAACGGGGATTGGGCACTCTGGCAAACAACAAAATGGGGGAATTCTTTCTGCTGATGGGGATTGGGCACCCTGGCGGCAAACAACAAAAGGGGCGATTCTTTTGCCGATGGGGATTTGCACCCCATCGGCAGACAGTTAAACGAGGGAGTTACATTATGCCGATGGGGAGTGGGCTCCCCTGTCGGCAAATAAACATGGTGGGGGGGTAAATATTGTTTGTGAATACGGTGGCAAGCTGCCGCCATGTTTGCAAACAATATCAGGGATCCTACATCCCGCCCTGCAATGATGGGTCGCTCCCATATTGCAGCGGATGGCTGACGCTGCAATGACGAGGCGGCCCTTGATTGCAGCGGCTGATTTTTTTAGAAAGTTGTGGCATGCTGGCTGAACTAGTGTCAGCAGCAGCATGCCATGGCATTGGGGGAAGCCGGACAAGCCTTTGCAGGCTGTGGGGGGCATTGGGCACAACAGTGCCATGCCTCCACAACCTGCTTGTGTAGAAAGCTGACGCAACATGTTTCTTGCACATGCACGCAATCAACATAAAAATAAGTGGAGACAGAAAGAAAGAAGCAGATAGCAAATGATGCAAACCGTAACTCTGATCCTTATATTCAGAGATTCAATATTACATGGATGTATACTCCTCAAAGAAAACTTTGAAATACATAATGGCCCAGATATTCAAAAGAGTTGCGCCATGCGCAATAGGGTTGCGCCAGCGCAAGTCCAAAAATGCGCCATTCTGCGATATTCAGCAGGAGGCAGTTGCGCCCCCCAAATCACGCTGAACAACAGCGCAATAACAATGAATGTATGTGCAACTGAAGGGGAAGGAACCATGCCTAAATGGCACAGTGCGATATTCAACAACATGCGCCATGTACAATAGGGGAGCAAGTGGAAGTTGCGCCAAAGCAGAAATGAGCCAAAATAAAAAAGAGCAAGGGAGAGGTGCAAGAACGCTACAGGGAAGGCACATGAGGCTGAACCCAAGCCAGAGAAACTGGGCAGGAGGGACACACAGGGCAGGCCAGGGAAAGGGCACCTGGAACCCACAGGCTCAGGGGAAGGTGTGGGGAGCCACAGTGCAGAAGGGGGAAGTACTTGCCACACAGTAGTGAGGCCAGCACAGTCATGTGTTCCTGGTGCAGGGGAAGTAGCAGCCAGGACAGCGGGGGACACATAAACAGCTGCCGGGGGTGAACACAAGCCAGGATATGGCCAGTGCCACCATCCAGATGGAGGCAGTAATGAGGGGGTGAGAAGGCAGGCAGCAGGGGGCACGCCGGGAAGGGCCTGTCAGTGGTATGCCCCAACAGGCAGTACTGAGCCTGCACCAGTTTCGAGTTGTACAGTGACACAGAGATCGTGGGCCGGTACCACCTGAATCGGACAATTCTGAGGCAGCTCTGTGAGCTGTGCAGTGATGTGATGCAGGCACCCACATGACGGAGCCATGCTCTGTCAGTGGAGATGAAAATGACAGCTTGCATGTGCTTGCTCACCACGGGTACCTTCCAGAGACCAACTGGGGACACCACAGGCATAACCCAGTCAGCCGCGTCACGCCACCTCACCCAATTCCTCAGTGCACTGCTGCCACATGCTGTGGAGTACATCCATTTCCCTAGCACAGTGGCGGAGCACACAGCAAACATACAGGAGTTCCACAGGGTAGCATTTATGCCTGGCATGCTAGGAACAATAGACTGCACCCATGTGGCCATCCGGACACCACCTGACCCCAAGGGGGCCGCATACATAAATCGCAAGGGCTATGCTAGCATCAACTGCCATGTGGTGTGTGATGCCAGGGGGTGTATAATCAATGTCTGTGCCACACACCCTGGGGGAGCACATTATGCCTTCATCTGGCACCAGTCGGCACTGTGCCACAGATTTGAGAGTGGGGATATCCCCACTGGCCACCTAGTGGGTGAGTATGCAAATCACACGGACAATCATAGGGCCTGGAGGGGGCATGGTCAGAGGTGACATGGGTAGTGGCCTACATGGCCAAGGGCAGGGCAATGCTGATCACCAAACTTACCTCCACCCTCTACACACAGGTGACAGTGGATACCCACTCCGTCCCTGGCTGCTCACACCCTACCAGTGGCCTGCGACCCCATCGCAGCAATGCTACAATGAGGCACACGCCACCACACCTAATGTCATCAAGTGGGTGTTCGGGATGCTGAAGGCATGTTTCCATTGCCTGGACACCTTCGGCGGTGCCCTACAGTACAGCCCCTCAAAGGCCTGTGGGCTATTCCTGGCCTGTTGCATCCTGAACAACATGGCCAATGAATGTGGGATAGCCGTACAGGTCAAAGGGGGGGACAGTGATGGGGACGATGAGGACACCGGATACAATGGTAATGGGCAGCCCCCCTTGGGCAACGGGACCCCCGCCTGCTCCGGATGGCACAGCTGCACCCAGACACCATCACAGAGGAGCACTTCAGCCAACCCAGGTAAGTCATGGGGCCATGTGCAACCACTAGTGGCTAAGGCACAACCCACAAACATGCATGGACACACACCAGGGGTGCATGCTGTCAAGGGAACTGTCCGGGCATGGAACCACACACAGCATCAGGGATGGGTGAGGTCTAACATGGCACATGAACACACACACTCACACACACAACACACCAAACATGCACAAAGGGTAGGAGGCACACCGACCCAGAACACCACCTCTAGCCACACACATGTCCACAGACCACCACGCCCACTGCCTGTCATTGTGTGTGTGTCAGATGCTGAGCACCATTGCACATTGATGTACAGTGCAATGCAGGCATCATCATGCACACACAACTGTGGACAGCAGCTGGGAGGGAGTGCAGATGGACTGTGTGTCCACATGCAGGGCTGGGTACCCACCCGTGCATTGCTCACTGAATGACACAATGCACACAGGGCAGCACCAGACAGTAGCCACGTTGGGAGACAGGTCAGTCACACGCCACAGTGCCATGGCTGCCACGGATGCATGGGCAGCCCTGCCGAGACCTGCCAGCACTGACAGGCTGACCACTGACATCATGGGGTGGCACCGATGGTCCCCCAGGGGTTCCACTGCGTGAACACGACTGTGCTCGTTCAGGGGTCTGCAGCACACCAAACATGCCTGCGCCAGGCGTGCTTGGGATGCCCACAGCTGAACCCGGTGTCGACAAGGATGGTGTCACACGACGCCGGGTACGGGGGTTGGACAATGCACTGTGTGGTGTCTGCGACGCATGGGCAAATAACTGTGTGCCCATTGTGGCCATGACAGCAGTGAATGCCTGTGTCTGCCTGTGAATGGCAGTGGTCACATCCTCTAGCAACCGGTTCATCCCTGCCAGGATCAGAGCGGTGTCTCTGCTGCAATGCTTCTCTGCCTGCTCCAGAGCCGCATGCAGTGCATCCACTGATGTCGCAAGCTGCATCTGCTGGTTGACTGATGCTTGCAGTATGCGGGTGTGCTCATCCAAGAGGTCATCTGCCTGCTCAGCATCCTGTCCTTCAGGGTGTGCGCGCCTGATGCTCAGCACCCTTGAGGGTGGGCGCTGCACACCAGGACCAGGTCTGGGCATGTCCACAGGTGGTGCACTGACGCCGCCTCCTGACACTGTACCCCCAAGCCCATTGGCCGACTGCTGATGCTGCCCCTCCCCAGGGCTCACTGGTGCCACTGCAGTGGCCGCAACAGTCCCACTGTCCTGTACACACACCAGTGCTACCCCACTGGTGCTGACAGGCACAGGCTGGGACTGTGATGACACACAGGCCTCCATGGCAGCACCACCCACAGCCATGGCCGCGATGTTACCTGCTGTGTGGCCATCCTGTGGCACACACGTGTCACTGCCCATGACGTTAGCGACATTATCACCGGTGACAGACCCAGAACCAGCCCGAGTCACAGCATGCTGGCATCCATGGACGCTGGCACGCTGGGACACGGGCTGGGCCTCCTCTGCACCTGTTCCAACAACATCAGTCTGGACAGCCAGGCGGTCCCACTGTCGCACTGAGCCGCGTACACCTGTGGAGGTGGATGGGCCCTCCTCCATCTGACTGGCCTCAGTGGACAGGCCCACCACTGCTGACCCATGCAGATGCTCAGGATCTGTAAGGGAAAACAAAGTCACGTAACTGCATGTGATCTACCTGGCCCCCCCAATAGACAGACCATGACCTACCATGCAGTGATGGGCTACCACCCGTCTGGAAGCCACCACCCAGAACACCCTCAATGGCACAATGCTGCATGCTGCCAGCAACCCTCTTCTCCTGTGGGGTCAGGCGTAGCACCTCCGGCTGTCCCCCACCTGTCGCAGCTCCTGCTGCCCTGATGGCAGCCACCTTCTCCTTTATCCTCCTCCTATCTGTGCCCATCTTCTTCTTGCACTCCTGCACGGAGCGCTGGTGGCTGCCATGCAGGTTCACTGCACGTGTCACTTCCTCTCTCATGCAGCAGCACGGGCCTGTGATGTTCCCTGCCATCCACTGAGAAGCAGCTCCTGGTCCAGGTAGGCCTCAAATAGGGCATCCATCTCGGCCTTGGTGAAATTAGGCCTCCCTAGTCCTCCCACCACTGTGTTCCTCCTCTCCCACAACTCGCTTGGTCATGATTCAGCCTGTGAGAATGAAAGTTGTTACCTGTGACTGTGCAGTCCCATGCATGTCCCAAAATCCACAGTCCACACTCCCAAACAGCATGCAACTCACCAATAGACTGCAGTAACCGACTATGGCCAGTGCAGCCCAATGTTGCACTTTTATAACGCAACCCATGCAAATGAGGTGAGGCGCAACTTTAAGTGGATGCAAATTGCAGTGCTGCACCATTGAATGGCTGAGTAGCTGATTTGCATATGATGGCTGAATATCACACTGTTGCACTTTGCGCAATTGTGTTGAGTGTGCTGAGCCAAGGGCGCAGTTCTGTGACATGCGAAGTACACACCTAACTGCGCATGCCCGGGTTGATGACGCAGGCGCCTGCTGTGCTGCTGACGTGCTGTGCATGGGAGGCAATGCAGGGCATGGCCACCATTGTGCCAGTGGCGCTACAGCGATGTTCACCTATATGGCGCTGTGGCACTGGGGCATCGTAGGCATACTGGGGCAACAGTGCGGTAGGCCGCTACTGGAGGTAGCACACAGGCATCCAATCGCGCTACACGCATTGGGTTCAAATCGCGCTGTGCCTGTCCATGCGCCAGAGACCCTTGACCCTGTGCCTGAACTTTGTCCCCTAGGCGCCATGCGTCAGGCATGGGTGCACCACTATTGTGCTGTTCGGTGACAGCGCAATAGGGAATGGCAGCGCTGTACCGTGCAGCATCTGCACATGGTGGAACCACGCTGCAGAGCATCATTTTGAACCTACTGAGCAAGAGAAATGGCATGGAGGAGAGCTGCCCAGTGGAGCCAGATCGAAATGGCAAACCTGGTTGCCATTGTTGAGCCACTTTATGGCCCACTGTTTGGGGGAGGCACCCCTGGACAGGTCCAGGAGCCAGGTGTGGCAGGAGATGGCTGACGTCCTGGAGGAGGCCACAGAAATGGGGTGGATGGTGGAGCAGTGGCGCCACAGGTATGGGGACCTGAGGTGGAGGGACCCAGACCTGCTTGCCCACCTGCGGGCACGTGCACGGCCAGGTAGGTGTAACATCCATACACTTTTATCTTCCATATACGTATCACAGTTGCATGTGTACAGAACATGGGGGGGGACCGTCCAGTGTTGGCTGTGGTGGTGTCATCAGGGTGTGGGGTGGGTGGATCTGGCTGGGTGGGATTGCACACACATGGGGGCATGGGGACTTTGCTACGGGATTGTACTGATATTCCTCTCTCCATGTTTGCACCTTAGGGCTGGAAGAGAGGTGGCTGGTGAGAGAGCGGGCGGCGCCAGCTGGAGGAACAGACCAATAGCAGGGGCGGAGGTCCACAGCACCAGAGGGACCAGCCTGATGATGGTGAGTGCCTTACCTCCATGATTACTATTGCATGCTGTGTAACAGGGCGGGCAGTGGGGCATGGCCACCATCCATTGACACCACTGCCATGCACGCAACTTGTTACATTCAGCACTGTCCAGTGGCACTGCATGTCTGGGAGTGCGTCAATGGTGGTCCATGCGTGTACTGGGTACATGGCTGTGCCACTGCCTTCGCACCACATAGCCATGTCACTAAACAGCCATGGTGGTGCTGTGCAGGACTTGGCCAGTGGGTGGGTGCAGCGGTCTGCATGGCTGTGTGCACCTGGGTGGACAGGTCTTGTGGGTAGGATCACTGTGGGCGGTCACACACGATGACAGAGGCATGTCCCATGGCCGTATGCCATGCACAGTAGGTGGGCTGTATGGGCTGTGCATTCACACCTATTGACTGTGCTCCCTTGTCCTCGGTGTCCACCAGCTGCAGGCTATCATGGAGGTGCTGCAGGAAATACTCACTGTGGCCAGGACATCGCTGGACATCCTGCGGGGGTTTGAGCGGCTGGGTGTCCGGTGGAGACATGGAAGGTGGAGCAGCCGGAGCGGGGAGCGTGGCTCCCACTGACCATATTTATGCCCCTGATTTCCCCTACCCCCCTGGACCCACCCTCACACCCCTCCTTTCCTGTACCATTTGTTCACCCCTGCCCCTTACCCACCCCCACCTTGTTTGTGGCCCTCCCCCCACATTTGTACATAATTGTAAATAGTTTTGTTTGATGTTTTTGATTACAAATCTTTTGATATGAATACTGTGGTGGTCTCTGATTTGCAGCAGGCTATAGGTGCTCAGCTGCAGTGGTGTGCATGGTGTCAGGGGTGGTGCAGTCATGGGTATGTGTGTGTATGTCCATGGGGAAGTGACTATGGTGTGGGAGTAGCTATCAGTTAGTGTCTGTGGTGTGTGTGTGTTGTTCCCTGTGCACTGGATGACTGTGTGCAGTGGTCCATGGTGCATGCTCTGTGTCCATGGCACACCTGTCAGCCCGTCCATGGCCTGTGCAGCTGACACCCTTACATGTCTGTGACCTGCACAGTCTGCTGGCATGTCAGTGGTGGCTGTACATGCAGGGCAGCCACTGTATCTGTCACAATGCTGGGTTGCCTCCTGTCACTGGTGTGGTGCATGTCTGCCTCGGGTGACACTGTGACCTCCGCTGTTGTTGTCCCACCTCCATGCTGTGGCTTGTGTGTGTTGCAGGGGATGTGCACCACTGTCTGTGACTTGTGCTCCGGGCCAATGATGGTGGCGTACAAGTCCATAGTGCCTGCGCAGGGTGGCTGGCACTCCTGTGCCATGGAGGACTGCTGGCCGTGTGTACACGGTTTCCATGGGCCCACGCTGGGGGCTTTGTTGCCCCGCTACTGCGTCCCTGTGTTGGTGTGCCCTTGGGTATAGGTGGGTGTTTGTCCATGCACTGTGTTGCATCCAGTGTGGTGCCTGCTTCCATGTACCACGGTGGGTGTCTGCGCTGACTGTTGTGGCCAGTGCTGGGTCGGGGTGTGTCCTTGGGAGGGTGTGTGCAAGGTGCTGTACCACTGGTGGTGGGGTCTGGGGCATGCCCTGTCATGTGTGGTACTCTCAGAGTGCTGACGCATGGTCGGTCTCCCCTCAGCTGTACCGGTGGGGCTGTGCGTGGTGGCACTGTGTATGCCGTTGTTGCATTGCTGTGTGCTGCCACCCGCTGATGGGTGCTCATGGTGGGGCTGCCTTGCATGGTTCTGTGGTGCACAGGGTTGCATTGTCACAGTGGGGGTGGTGGCATGCATGGGGTATCCTGCACTGGTGGATGCTGCTCCTGGGCAGGGTGTCTGGGGTTCACAGTGCAGGGTGTGCTCAGCATTGGGGGGGGATGGTGTGGCATGGGGTGGTTGGCCCTCCTCGTGTGCCGGTCACAGCTTGCCAGGGGGTGTGATGCGGCACCATGGCCCAGCTGTGGGTTGGTTGCTTGTCTCCATGGGCCAGTGGTTATTCCAGCCTTCCCCCAGTTGTGCAGTGCATGGGGTGTGGGGGGACAATGTCTGGTCTGCTGTGTGTTCCTCTGCCCATCTGTGGCATGGGTGGTGGGCCCCTGCATCCCTGGTTGTGCTGTTGCATTGCTGTCCTGCTGCTGGGGGGCATCCCTGGTTGCGCTATGATGCCTCTGGACTGCTCAGCTGAGCATCCCTTGTTGCACTATGGTGCATCAGATATGCCCAGCTTCACCTCCCTAGTTGTGCTATGGCGTAGGTGGTGCGATATTCAGTCGTCAGCTGTAGGCACATCTTGGCCAGCTCAGTTTTTGAATATCACGCCTCTTGTGCATGGGCGCACTGGACTTGCGCTTGCTCCTGCTATTGCACACTTTTTGGGCACAGTTTAAACATCTGGGCCAATATTTATGTTAATTTCAGCTTCCATTCCATATATATTATTTAGAGTTATTCTTGACATTCTTTACTCCTGACGTATTTGCATGCATACACAATCTTTACAACACATAGTTCATTTGGCTTTATACCTTACTCCCCATTTCCCCTCATAATCCTGTGCTGAAACATCATAGTTTGTTGTCATGGGAGTAACTGTGATGTCACAAGCAGGCCCTTATGACTTCAGGGGAGAATCCAACAGGAAAACATTAACTCTTCAGAAGCAAAGATCCTGTTTTCCTGCAGTTTATACCACAACACCATAATGGTGAAAAAGAATACAGAACTAATGAGCAATACATCCTGCACTGTGTCTAACTATTATGTTTTCTTACATTTCACCTGAACATGTCAGCTTGTCTTTATTGTGCTACTAAATAATGATGTTCCTGGTGAATCAATTCAATAAATAAATAAATGTTGCAGAGACTGTAACAACTAAACAAACACATAAGAAATAAGTGTTTGCTGCTAAAAGTGGAATGGGTTCACTCTACCAAATTTAAACATAGAAAACATACACCAACAATAGTGTAGAACAGTTAACACCAGTACAAAAACGTGGCCAGAACCAAATACAGACATGTAGACAGCGCACTGCTTCTATTACGTTTTCTGGTTATATCTCTCACAGATATTAGAACATTAATGTCTCCATCCATTACTAGGACACAACTTATTTTGCAACATTGCAAGTTTTATCCCTGCAGTGTTCTATAGCATTACTGTACATAAACAGAGCCCGAAACATTGTGTCCATTCTGTATTTTGTGCATTTGTAACAATAAGGCACATTAAAGGGGAACTGTCAGCTTTGTCCCTTGATTTTCTTTAATTTTTTATTAGTGGGTCTCTAGGTACGTACACGTCCAAAGGATTCTGTAGAATGTCCCTTCAGAAAAGAAAATCTGTTCACATGTTTTTTTTGAATATTTCATTTTTGCATTACTGTTGGTCTGCACTAAAAATGCCCTGCCCACCGGTAGCAGATCAGAGCCGAGAACATGCCAAGAACACAATTCCACTGGGAGCACAGTGCTGAAGTGCACATTTTAACATTCATATCCCAAAAAACATATAATCCAGCAGAGCAAGTCATAATAAATGCCGCTGGTATTTGTAAAGAAAAAACAAGCACTTGGTGAACCTTGAAATACTATGTAACTCTGGTGCCAAAATCCCCTACATGTGCAATAGCAGCACATTCCTGCGCATGCGTGGGATCTTTCCTCCAGCCACTATTGTGCATGCTCAGGATTTCGGCACCAGAGTTAAATAGCATTTCACAGTTCAACTAGGGCTCGTTTTTTTTTATTTTTTTTTTACAAATGCCAGGAGCACTTAATTATGACTTGCTGTACAGGATTGCATGTTTGTCGCCATATGGATGTGCACTGTGCTCCCAGTGGCCATGTGTTCTTGATGCATTCTCAGCTCGGATCTGCTTCTGATGGACAGGGGGACTGACAGCAATGCAAAAATTAAAAATAACAAAAAAAACAGATAAACATATTTCTTTCTCTTTTATGCAGGGGCATTCTACAGAATCCTTTGTACACGTATGTGCCTAGAGACCCACTGTTAAAAAACAAGCATTTGTCAATGCTGAATGTTTGCTTGCTGGCATTGGCATTGGTAGTGTAGAAGTTACAGAGCTGCATAATAGAAATGGCAGTGAAGTATTGAACTGAAGCCAACCCCACCACCACCCTGCAGAAAGTGACAGGCATTGGGGTGTGCCTTTGGGTCATCCAACATAGCGGCCATGCCATTTCACCACACCCTACCCTGCAGACACTGACAAGAGTCACGGCGTGCCTTGGGGTCTTTGGCCCTTATGCGCACCCCATTCCATCAGGAAATACGGTGAGATGGGTGCGGTATAGGAGATTGGGGTGAACTTTGTGGCTGAAGAGTCCAAGGCATACCTCGATGCCTCTCACTGGCTGCAGGATGTGGAATGGTATGAGCACTA
Source organism: Neoceratodus forsteri (assembly GCA_016271365.2). Classification (NCBI taxonomy): domain Eukaryota; kingdom Metazoa; phylum Chordata; order Ceratodontiformes; family Ceratodontidae; genus Neoceratodus; species Neoceratodus forsteri. Next base: position 130,100,617 of record CM028137.1, on the reverse strand, counting down.
CAGCCAAGAATCCCAAGTCACACCCCTGATGCCTGTCATTCTCTACAGGGTGGGGTGTTATGATTGGAAACCCTAACACCTCAGGCATTCGTTGGTATTTTCACTCCAAATTTTCAACATTGTGTTTTTGTGACCCCCACCTCATGAACAGTGGCAATATCAGTTTGTTAGCCGAAAGCTGCTTATGCACAGCAACTACGGCATTTAGCACCACAGGTGCAAAAACACATTCCGAACAGGATGTGAAAATGACAGCTGTACTGTTCATGGGAGGTGTAAAATGGCAATGTTGCAAATCTGCAGTAAAAATATTAAAAAAACTGGTGAAGTCACGAGTGTGCATAGAAACTGTGCAACGCACACCCATAATGTAATTAGGCTGGGGATTTTTTACAGCAGATTGTCAACACAGGCATTTTGGGACCTCCGATCATGAACAGAGTCACTGTGATTTTCTTTATCTGTCCCGAACAATGATTTCCCACAGTGACCAGGCATCTCTGTGCTGAAAGTGTGAAAACACATTTCGGCTATGTTGTGAAAAATGACAGCTGTACTGTTCATAAGGAAGTGTGGAAAAATGCCACTGGCGAAAATCTGGACTGAAAATATTACAAAGTCATGAACCTACGAGGGTGCGTGGAAACTGTGCAATGCTCACTCATAACACAGTCATTTTATGGACTTTTGTCACCAAATTTTCAACATAGCCATTCTAAGACCTCTGCTCATGAACAGTGTAACTATGATTTTCTTAATCTGTCCCAAACATTGTTTTCGCACACCGACTGCATCATTGTGCGCTACATGTGCGGAAACACATTGTGGGTGACATGTGAAAAATGTCAGCTGTACTGTTCATAAGGAAGTGTAATAAAATGGCAATGTGGAAAATCTGGAGTGAAAATATAGAAAATTCACAAACTTACGAGCGAGCATAGGAACAGTGCAACGCAACCTCATAAAACAGTCATTTTTAGGAATTTTTTAACCAAATTTTCAACATAGCCATTTTAGGACCTCTGCTCATGAACAGTGTTACTGTGATTTTCTTAATTTGTCCCATACATTGATTTTGCACACCGACTGCGCCATTGTGTGCTACATGGGCGGAAACATGTTTTGGGCAAGATGTGAAAAGTGACAGCTGTACTGCTCATATGGAGGTGTGGTAAAATGGCAATGTTGAAAATCTGGAGTGAAAATACTGAAAATTCACTAACTTATGAGTGTGAGTAGGAACTGCACAACGCACGCTTGTAAAACAGTCATTTGTAGGAATTTTTCCACCAAATTTTCAACATAGGCTTTTTGAGAGCCCACCTTATGAACAGTGGCAGTGTCATTTCATTACTCAGTCCCGAAAAGTGATTTTGTGCAGTGACTGCGAAATCACCCTTCGGGCCTGATTAATGCCATGACAGTGACAGCATTCATGAAAAGGGGTCCCAAAACCCCATGTTGAAAATTTGGTGCACAAATTCCAAAAATGGCTGAGATATGCAGCAAAGTTGAAAAACCCTATCTATCCATTATACAGCTTACCGCATTTCCTCAGTTTGCGGTCAGCTTTGAAGAGTGCAGACGTGTTCCGGTCCACGAAGATCGCCACGCCAGAGTCCGGAGGTAGGTATGGGGTGAGGGGTGGGAGGGGGTGCGGTGGGTGGGTGCGGTGGGGGCAGAGACAGCAGGGACCGCCGAGTTTCAGGTTGTTTTTTTTTTTTTTAAATGACGCTGGACGCTTGCCCTGCTTGGGTGGGGCTCCAGCGCGGCACAAGGACGGCTGGTGTGGGGCGGGAGCCGTCAGGGGATTGGGCACCCCCGTCGGCAATAGCATCTGTTGCCACTGCTGGGTGGGCTCCAGCATGGCACCCTGTACTCGGGAGGGGGGGACCAGTGGAGCCGATGGGGATTGGGCACCCCGCCAGCTATATGATGCACAGCCATGCTGGGGTGGGCACCCAGCGTGGCATATGGAACTCTGCTTTGGGGCGCAGCACAGCCGACGGGATTGGGCACCCCGTCGGCTACACAGTGCGTGGGGGGGACGAGCATGCAGTATGCATGTGTATGTGTGCGTGTGCATGTGTGTGTGTGTGCGCGTGTGTGTGTGTGTGTGTGTGTGTAGGGGGAGCGCGCATGAGCAGGCGATATCTTATTGCTGCTCACTGAAGCATAGCTCCCCCTTTCAACTGTACTCCACTGCATTTTGGACTGCTGTCATAGACAGCTCCAGCAGGCATTGGAGAACTGCAGCCACGCCTGCAAACACACTGACTGAATTGGAAGAAGGCTGCCACACCTCTGAAAACTCGGATGATGGTACTATGTTTCTTGCACATGTGTGCAAGCAAACATAATGAAAGAAAACTGAGGGGCAAAGCTGACAGTGTCCCTTTAAGGGTAATTCAACAGACAAAGGTGTAGTGGAAAGGAATTGAATTGCTAAGTACAGCTCTCAGACTATTAGTCTCCAAGAAGAAGTACTTTATAGTCTCTTCACAAACTTTTGATCTCAGAAGTGTGAAATGCAAATGACAAGTGCAAGATATCAAGTAATGACAACACATGGAGTTTTCTTTCATGTACTGTTGGAAGAAATAGAAAGCAATCAGTGGTGTTGGGGAGCAAAACCTTTGTAAAAGAACCTCTGGTTCAAATGTATTTCTAATCCTAATATTAAATAAATAAAAAAAAAAAAAAACATGACATGGTTTTGTAGGGGGAAAAAATTTAAAGTGACGATGCCATATGCATTAAAATATTTACAGTCATAAAGATGTTGGAAGATGCACAGTGTTGTACAGACATTGAATATGTCTGCTTCCAGTTGTGAACTTTGTGTTAGCAGTAATCTGTATTGTAGGGTTAGAGTTGATGTTTTTTTTAATTTTCATTTTTTAGATGTAACATACATGTCATGCATGGGAACGTTGTGTGTAAGAAGTATATCACATTTGTAAAAATCTGGCAATGCAGCTCTCGGGCTGTTTGTTTCACTGAAGAAAAGGTATAGCATTTGCTAATAACTGTCAGTTATGTACACAGTCAAGCAAGGTTTTATGAGTGTATAGTACTGCTTATTATATGAAGCATAGAAAACACAAGGACCCTGTATCTAGCAGTTTTGTAAATAATGCTCCTTTTAAGTAAGTCAGGTAAATCATAAATAGAAGTAATATCATTATAGCACAGTGTTTTATATATGTATCATAGTAAAGCAAATGAGGAGCCCATATCTACATGACAGAAATGTGCTATGAATTTAAAAGCATATGGATAATAAATAGTTAGAGATGTTGTTTTTGTAATACAGTATAACATGTTGGGAAACATGAGTTAAAGTCCATCTGAGTTATCCCTGAGCAAGCAGCTTTACTTAATAGTATGGTAGTATGTCAATGGCAGGTGCATCTTAATTTCATGGAGGTCATGTTATCAGAAATATGTGTAAGTCGAAGTCAGGCTTTGTATTGGCAAGTGGGATACTTAAAGGGGCACTGTCAGCTTTGCTCCTCGGTTTTCTTGCATTTTATAACAGTTGGTCTCTATGCAAATACTTGTTCTACTGATAGTGTAGGATGCTTCTGCATGAAAGAAATGCAATCTGTTTATCTGTTTTTGCAAATTTTCTTGAATTTAATTACTGTCAGTCCGAACTTAAAATGCCAGCCCACTAGAAGCAGATCCTATGTCGAATAACATGTGTCGACTGGGAGCACTGTGCCGAAGTGCACATTTTAATATCCCCACCTCAAAAAACATGAAAACGAATGCACCACATTATATTAAGCAACTGCTGGTATTTGCAAACAAAAAATAAGCACCCCTTTAGCTGCAAAGTACTGAAGAGCTCTGGGGCTGAATTCCCAAGCATGCTTGAGAATGTACCACTATTGTGCATGCATGGGATTTAAGCCACCTTGGGACCCTTAGTGGATCCCACAGTATAGGATGGCATGGGTCCAGGGCTGTGCATGCCGATTGCAGGCACCTGGACCCATATGGCACCATCCCATCCTGGTGCTACTGCACCCAAACTCACCGTGCGCTTGCCCATCCAGGTGCCCCTGCCACTTTTTTTTTCAATTGTTTAACCAGGAGTAGCACACTAAACTGAAAACTTATTTACATTTGTGACCTTGGAGCACAGGGAAGTTAAGTGACTTGCTCAGGGTCACACAGTATGCAAGTGGGAGTTGTGGGATTCAAACCCAGGTCTCCAGATCTGCAGCTCAGAGCCTTAAACCACTGTGTTATACTGCCTCCCTATCTCCCTATCCCCCAGCAGTCAGGGGCAGCATGGTGTGTCCTGTTCCAGTCTTCCGGTGACCGATGGGCTGGGTTCATGGGTGCATGCAGTGGGTTATGGCAGGGTCTACCCTGGCATGCCCTGCATCACCCTCCACAACCATGTGGCCAGCACTACATGGGTTAGTGCATATTGCTTAGTGCTGGGACACCCTCGGAACACCCCCAACGTGGAGCTATCAGCAGACATGGGGGATTGGCTGTGGTGGGTCTGTGTGCACCCCCTTACTGAATGCCACATGGGGGGTGCAGTGGCTACAGGGTGGCTACATGCCCTAGATGTGCACACGTAGCCACTCCACCCCAATAGTGCATATCACCCATTGTGACCTTGAGCAAGTCACTTAACTTCCTTGTGATTTCAGATTGCAAATGGAAACAAGATCTGAGGTAGCGTGACAGACCTTTTGAAAAGTACCCTCCTCACTTTAATAAGTTATGGGCCCCTGAAACTTTCTGATATAGGGGACAGAATCAATCCATTGAAACATAGAAACATAGAATTTGACAGCAGATAAGGACTGCTTGGCCCACCCAGTCTGCCCATTTCCCCACCTGATGGATAAGCTGCAGATTCTAGTTAATCAATAGCTTACTTCCTCCTACCCCCCACTAGAATGGCCTTATGTCTATCCCATGCATTGTTGAATCTCCCACTGTTCCTGACTCCACAACCTCCTCAGGAAGGCTGTTCCATGCATCCACGACCCTCTCTGTGAAAAAATACTTTCTAACATTACCTCTGAGCCCTCCCTCTCTATCTTCAAATTGTGCCCCCTTGTTCTTGCACATTTCTTTTTCTAAAAGATACTACTATCTTGTACCTTGTTAATTCCCTTGAGGTACTTGAAAGTTTCTATCATGTCCCCCCTCTCCCTCCTTTCCTTAAGGGTATCCATATTAAGCTGCTTTAGTCTCTCCTTGTATGACTTCTGGTGCAGACCCTGCACCATTTTGATTGCCCTCCTCTGAACAGCCTCCACTCTATGTCTTTGCGGAGAGGGGGTCTCCAGAATTGCACACAGTACTCTAGATTGATTGATTAACCTTACATGGTAGCAAATATGTTTGAGAAATGGCAGAGGTAACTAGGGATAACAAGGTAGTTGTGGTAGGGGAAATTATTTCAATTATGGACACAGTATTTGGTGCACAGTGACAGTTGATGATAAAGTGATTTTTTTTAAGTTTGGGAAGTCGCAGTTGATGTAAGTGGATGTTGTAAGTCTCCGTGCTTAATGAGTAAATATTGTAATGCTTCTAATTGTTATGCTTGTGTATGTTTGTTGTTGTGATGGAAACATAAAATAAACATCATGCATGAGAATAGTGCCCATCTGGAAAAAAAAGGTTTATATCGCTGATAGTGCTGCTCTCTGGCTGTTTGTTTCAATGCAGAAAAGGTGTAGCATTGGGCAATACCAGTAAGTTACGTACACAAGAGAACAAGTTATCATGGGATTATAATATGGCTTCTTATATGTGTCATAGAAAATACAATTACCCTGTATCCAGCAATTTAGAAAATCCTGCTCCTTTTGTACAATACAAGTAAAGTATAGATAGAAGTAAAACCATTATAACACTGTGAATTATAGATCTATCACAGCAAAGCAACATGAAGGGCCTATACCCGCACGGCAGAAATGTGCTGTACACATAAGAACATGTGGATAACAAACAGTAAGAAATGTTGTTTAAAGTGACACTATCAACTTTGTCCCTCTGTTTTGGAATACCTGCTTGGAGTGTGCTTCTAGGCACATAAATGCGAATCATTTACTCTACAATGCCCCTGTGTATCACGAAAGTGATCTAGTTACCTTTTTCTGGTAATATTTTCATTATGTTCTTTATGGTCGGTTCATAGTTAAAGATGCCACTAACCAGAAACAGATCCGCCCTGACTATGCACGTCTGCCAGCAAGCACTGTCTCCAGTGCAACTTTTACATGCATTCAAAACTCATTAATGCAGTAGATGTTCTTAGTCCAAATCTTCCTGGTGTTGGTAAACCAAAACTGAGTGCTGGAACTGCCGTAAAATACATTTTAAAATTGGGGCCAAAATCGCGCACATACACAAAAGTGTCTGTAGCAAAGATCGTGCATATGTGCAGTAGTGTGCCAATCTTGTGCACGTGCGTGATTTTGGCCCCGATTTTAAAATGTTTTTTACAGCAGTACCAATGCTTGGTTTTGGTTTACAGATACCAGGGACGATCTGGAGTAAGAACATCTACTGCATTAATCAGAATGTGCATATTAAAAGTTGTGCTTTGGGACAGCGCTTACTGGCAGACATGAGTACTCATAGTGGATATGCTTCTGGTTTGCGGCCACTTTACCTGCAGACCAAGCATAAAGAAAATAATGAAAATATTACCAGAAAAAGGCAACTAGATCACTTTCTTGATACACAGGGGCATTTTAGAGTAAATGATTCACACATATGTGCCTACAGGAACATTTCAAACAGGTGTTCCAAAACAGAGAGACAAAGCTGACAGTGCCCCTTTAAAGGGGCACTGTCAACTTTGACCCTTAATTTTTTGACAAATGCAAGCAGTGTGCCTTGTAGCCACAGACCATTTAGAAATATGTTCAGAACACCCCCATGGAAATAAAAACAGAAGCCCTTTTACCAGTTTTCTTCATTTTTGCATCAACAGGGTTTCATTCTGTCCACCGATAATCCCATGCATACTGGAAGTACATTGAGGTCATGAGCGTGGTCCTGAAGTACAATTTTTTACATATGCAGGCAGTACAGTCATACTGCACTGGTTCTGCATACAGTTTTAAAACTCTACATCTATCTGGCACCATAAACCGAGCACTGGAGTTTTAGAATTCCTGTTTTTAAGGTGTGGCCAAAATCTCATGCATGTACGTCAATGACATGGTCTTGCACATGCGTGGGATCTTTTGGATCTGCATCTGGTGTGCATGTGTGAGATTTCAGATGCAGCTTAAAAATAGGAATTCTAAAACTCCAGTGCTCGGTTTGCAGTGCCAGATAGATGAAGCATTTTAAAATTACATGTGGAACAGGCTCAATATGACTCTACTGCCTGTATATGTAAAAAATTATACTTCAGGACTGCGCTCATGGCAGACATGCTGTCCCAACCTCGATGTGCTTCCGGTATGTGGGAGATTACTGGCAGACTGAATTAACCCTATTGATGTAAAAATGAAGAAAACTGCTAAAAAGACTTCTTTTTTTCCTTAGTGGCATTCTGAGCATGTCTCTGAGTGGTGTGTAGCCACGAGGCACACTGCTTGCTTTTGTCCGAAAATGAAGGGTCAAAGCTGACGGTGCCCCTTTAAGTAACATAACATGTTTGTTAAACATGACTCAAGGTCAGTCTTTGTTATCCCTGAGCTGGCAGCTTTATTTAATAAGTTGGCAGTATGTCAATGGCAGTATGTTTAAGTTCCCCACACTGTAAAGCTAGCTGCAACCTGTTGCTTAACAAGGAACCCTGTCCTAGTTTGTTTTTATACTGGTTCCTCCAGCAATGGAAGTGGTCACCCGACCATTGGGCATGGTGTCCTCCACAATGAAGGGTGCTGGTCAGTCCCTCATGCACTCAAACTTGACTGTTCCACTTCCAATTGTGATGTCTTATGGCATCTGCCCTCGCAAACTAACCTTAATACTGCTGGTGGCTTTACTTCTATTGCAATGCAGTAAACCAACAGACCCACCTATCATGCACCCACCCACACTACTGGATACACATCTTGCCCACCACCACCTCCCTACCACTCTATCTACCCCCATAGCACCCTCCACCCCACCCCAGCACACCCACCCCTCTCACTACACTCTAGACTTCCATTCCTATGGTTCTTACACCATGCCATCCCAGCCCTTCTTCGCATGCCTATCCCCAGCTCACCCACCCCCAAGTCTACCTACCATCACCACTTGGCTAAAGGAAGGCATCTCGTAGCCCTCCTCAGAATTATTTACCTGCTTCTGCTATTATCCGGCAATGTCCACCCAAATCCAGGCCCAGTAGTACACTACCAATCACAGTCTCACTCAGGGCTAAGCATAGCTTCATTGAATATCTGCAGCCTACCAAAAAAAATTGCACCTCTGCAATGCTGACTAGTTCAGCATCAACCCAACATCCTGGCCCTTACAGAAACTTGGCTCTTAAAAAAGACCCCGGACTCCATTGTCTCGATCCCTGGTTTCTCCCTGCTAAGAGAAGATCATAAGAATAAGAGAGGTGGTGGCTGTGCCTTGTACATAAGCAATGCACTGCATTATCAAGCACTACCAGTTCCCTCCCTGGAGAATGGTGCTCAAGCACTCTCTATAAAACTCACGCCAGACCCAAACCAGGTCCCTCTATTTCTTACTGTTTCCTACATCCCCTCTCGTAGTCAATCATCTGCATGTCAGTCTCTCTCTGACTACCTTGCCACCCTCCCCCACAAGAAGGAACAGATCCTAGTTGGAGACCTCAACATTAACTGGCGCTCAAGCACATCAGCACATGCCAAAGACACCTTTGCGGCATTAGATACGTCCCAACTTGTATCCCAACCCCCTAGAACAGACACCACCAATGGAACTCGCACACTTCTAGACATCCTCATTACAAATCGTCCCCACCATATTACTGATCTTGTGGTCCTACCAAACTCCTTGAGTGACCACTCCCCAATCCTGTTTAACTGGTCCTGTCGATTACCGAAACCCCCACCAAACATCACCTATTGCCACCAGCTATGGCCTGGCAGTCTCACTAAGGTCAGGCAGCACCTGTCAAATTGTGACTGGTCCCCCATTTCCCATGCCCTGCATGTTGACGGTGCCCTTAACTACTTTACCTCCACTTTCAACAAAGCCTGCAAGGCATTCGAGGCCTTTGTCAACTCATTCTCCAAGAAGAGAAATGCCCCCTGGATTACCCCAGCACTGCTGCAGTTGCTCAAACAAAGAGACAACCTATGGCACTGAGCCACTGACTCTGGCTCACCAGTGGAAAGGCAGTCCTACAACTTTGCCCGCAATAAGTGCACATGGGCAATATGCAAGGTCAAGGAGGACCATTATAGAACCACCCTGGCTGCCTTCTGGGGTAGCTCTTGTAAGTTCTGGGGTGACATTAAGGATCTTAATGGGAAAGCCTGCTCTCCCCCACCATCCCAGCTTAACATTAATGGCACAACCACCACTGACCCACTAGCCATTGCAAACTGCCTCAACTCTATGTTCTCTGACCTCAGCTCAGTTCTACCAAGTAACTTCTTCAACCCAGTACAATCCAAGCCAGTGTCAAATCTCCAACACCCCCCTTTCCATCTCAAAGTCATGACCAAGACTGAAGCCAAACGCTACCTATCCAAAGCCCCCAGTGGCTCCAATTATTGTAAAGAAGCTTTTGACATGCGAATCCTAAACCTTGTTATTGACTCAGTCTTCTTGCCGCTCACAGACCTACTAAACCAGTCCCTGTGCCTGAACCAGTTCCAGACCTAGTGGAAAACTGGCACTATAACCCCTGTACTAAAAGGCAGTGACTGCTCCTCCTCAAATAATTACCGGACCATCTCTATTCTTCCTCCTCTTTCAAAAGCCCTTGAAAAAATCATGGCTGACCAGCTCACTGAATACCTGCTCACGCACGGCCTACTGTGCAGAGAGCACCACGGTTTCAGAGCAGGTCATAGCACCACCATGGCCCTTACGGAATTTTCTAACTCACTTCATGCTTCACTGGACAAAGGTCACCTGGCAGGGGCTGTGTTCATAGATCTCTCTAAGGCCTTCGACACGGTTTCCCACCCCCTTTTACTTAACACTCTACAACACACTGGGGGTTCCCAGGGCCCCCTCTCCTGGTTCTCCAGCTATCTGTCCACCAGAACCCAGTGTGTCAAAATTAACAATACCATGTCTACCACACTCCCGGTGCACTCTGGTGTCCCCCAAGGATCTATACTGGGCCCTCTGCTCTTCAGCATATATTTCAATGCCTTGCCTAAATCCTGCTCTGGGAATATTCTCCTGTATGCGGATGATGCAGTTTTTATTTATTTATTTTATTTCGTTTTTGTTGACCAGGTAAGTGCAGTAGACAAATCCTGCCTATTTTCAGGCACGACCCGGAGGAGGGGGATACAGATGAATGTCAATGGACCTTGAACCAGATTAAGCTGTTGGTGGTATTTTTAGTGAATGAGGGAAATTTGGCCAGGACACCGTGGAAATTCCCCTACTCATTTCGATAAGTGCCATGGGATCTTTGACATCCACCTGAACTACCACCAATCCAGGCAGATGGGACCCCGGTTTATCGTTTCATCTGAAAGACGGCACCTCAGAAGTGCAGCACCCCTCTCATGCTGCACTACAGTGTCAGTACTGGTATAGTAACCCAAGTGCCAGATGTGGGAACTGAACCCACAGCCCTCTGATCTCCCGGCCTCAGAGGTGAGTGTGCTACCTACTGAGCCACTGACACTGCTGTTCTTCATGCTTCACATCCTAATCCTTCCTCTCTCCAGCTCATGCTCCAAGACTCCTTCAAACAAATTGAAAACTGGTTTATTGAGCAGAGACTAGTAGTCAACGTTAAAAAGACCAAAACCATGCTCTTTGCCCACTGACAGAACAGGGCCAAGGATTATCAACTGAATATCCTCTCCAATTCTCTCCTTCCTCTGGAGCAGGTCCAAACCTATAAATACCTAGGCGTCACCTTTGACACCACCCTCTCATTCCATGACCACATTAAAATACTGTCCTCAGCCACTAATGCCTGTATCGGTCTACTATACAGGCACGAAGATTGTCTACCACCAGAAGCATTGTACCTGTCGGTAACATCATCAGTCCAGTCACTGGTGGATTATGGACTCACCATCCATGCTGCCTCGGACCCAACGGAACTCCAACAAATCCAACTTGTTATCAATAAGGTCTGCCAGCTCCTCTGTGGTGTAGATAAGCGTACACACACCTGCACCATCTGTACACTCACTAATGTCCTCACACTAGAGGAAATGCTCCAGTATCAAACCTGTCTCCTCACCAAAAAAATCCACCTGGGCCTTACCCCAGTCAGTGTTGCGGCCTCCCTCCAGTTGGCCACCCTCTCTGTGGCCACTCACACTGCCTCCAATACTATCTGGAAGGTACCCAGGGTCAGGACATCATTAGCACAAATATCATTCCCCTTCAGAGCCCCCTCATGGTACAATGCCCTCCCCCCTGCCATTACCCCAATGACCAAATTAGGTCCATTTAAGATGGCCCTATAAGCCCACATTTTATCTGCACATAGCTGCCAGTGCAATCGCTAGACTCACCCTAGCATTTCCCTGTCAGTAGATGCTATTGTGGTGCAGACAAGGTCTCTAATGAGGCTGATTCACTTTCCCCTGCACCGGGGGCACTATGCCCTAGACCTATCCTAGCTTGCCCATAGCACATGCCTAGTTGGTTCATGACAATGCCTCAGTAGGCTGCACACTACAAAACATCACTCATGACATCACCCTGGCATCTAACCATAACCTGTAGTGCTGCGTCTGTTAGCTTCTGCATGTATAAGGTGTGATCACTGCACATCTGTACATTCTGTATGCATGTAACTCTTCCTCCTACTCTTATCGCAACCAATTGTATAGACAATTACTCTGCGTACACTAGACTCACATGCATGATTATGCCCATTGTTAAACTGTATCTACTGGTTGTTGTACTTGTCTTAGTATTACCTTGTACTTGATGCGGAGCCTTTGGAAATGAGTCTATGACTCAAAGGGTTGTAACTCCTATGCTATAAATAAATAAATAAATAAATGTATGTCATGGAAGTCCTGTTATCAGGAATATGTGTAATCTGATTTTAGGCTCTGTATTTACAAGCAGGATCCTTAAAGTAAGTATTTGTAACAGGAAGTTACCATGAAGTATGGCAGAGAATACAGGATAGTTGCAAAATCACAGTTATGTAAATATTCTGTACTGTCTTTAGGAAATAGCAATTATTTGATAGGCTTGTCAACAAGTAGTGTTATGAAGCACATATGATAAATGACAGTTGTATTGTACCAAATATTGCATGTAGAAGTTGACAGTATAGTGCACTTATTATGAATTAAATTAGAAACAGAAGAAAAAATATCGGAGTATAGGCAGCCTACAGAAATGCAATGAAAATTGCTAAACTAGATTCAAATAATAATAAACATTATTAGCACTTTACAGAGAGGCTGAAAAATGTGGAAAAAGGGGACAAGCTGGAAGATTCAGAAAGGTTTAAAAAAAGGAAATAATGTAGCAATGAATGAAGTGCATGAACTGGAGAGAAGCAGTGAAGTAAGGAATTGTTATTATAAAAAGCAATGAATTCTAAGAAAACAACCTCTGCACTTGATGATGCAGATTATGTTTTACTGTCTGCTCGTAAATGTACCTTTGCTCAAGAGATGTAGGTGCCTATTGAAAGTTCCAGTGCATAATAAGTAAATATGATATTGATTATAATCGGTAGGCTCAGTTATGTATTCTGTCTGAAAAGAATAAAATAAGGTAGCTAGGGTGTTCAATGTATCTGTGGGATGAAGAAAAAGTTCAAGCATGTGAACAGTACTTAGTACACAGTGTTAGTTGTTACTAATGAATTTGATGCAATATGGTATCTATGTTGAATCAAAACAGTAGTACATGTTAGGTTTGTTGGGTTACTGTCCATAATGTGCTCTGGTGGGACATACAGCTAATCATCTGATTCTGTAAAATCATCAGCCACAATAACTGAAGATGTCACTGGTAAGAAGAAAATGTTGAATTTATGATTTCATATTGATTGTGTTATTTTTCATGATTCCAACTGCAAAGACTCAGTCTGGCATGAGATGACAAATATTAGAGATAGGGAGACCTACAGGAAATTGAGATGATGTCCTTTAAATAAGGCATGGTTGCAAGCAAATGAAGCTTTTTCTATTAGAGAATATTTAATGCTTTGTTATCCAGAGTAACAGTATGTTATATTAAGTAAGCCAGGGTAGTTAGTATGTTGTAATACATGGAATGATGCCGTGCACAGCATATTTTTGTTGCAAAGCTGAAAGCAGGCTTAATTTATTTTTGTGTTTGTAATGAATAAGGTTTTGTAAGAAGGATTGGTAAGCAACATTCCAATGCTGACAGGTGCTATACACATGAATATGAGTAGAAGAAGAGATCTGAAAACAAATTACAGCAAACTTTGTAGTGTGTTGTGTATGAAGTTTCATAAATACGGAAATCAGTAATCAGATGATAAATTTTCAAGGAATCATATGTTTGATTCATATAGATAATGAATGAGCTCCAGCTGTAAAAAATGTGCATTGAAACTATAACAGCATAATGTAAATCCCCCACTCCCCCAAAAAAATAGAAAAAAAAAAACAGTGCATGACTGCAAATTACATATTTTATAGCCTCATGAAACACTATGAGTCATATAATGTTGTTATGTCAGAACAATGTTTAGATTTTAGCAGCAGGAAACTAGTAATTCTGTTGAAACATGAATAAGAAAATCTTGCTAGGGTAATACCATGTCTTTTATGGTATGTTGAAAAACCTGCCTAGATCTTCAACTAGAGTTCAACCAACTGCAGAAAAACCTGCTGCAACTGAAGTTGCTTCTAAATGCAAAAAAACAAAACAAACAAAGGCTATGTTTTTCTCTCCCTCGTCTGAGGCGTACTGCACTACCTACCTGTGTACTACTCCTCAGATCTTCACCATCTTTGTCGAACCCTTAGAATTCGTGGTCAAATTTAAATATTTGGGAATATGGTTAGACCACAAACTGTCCTTTTCGGTTCATATTGAACTCATAAAAAAACTCAAGCAGAGACTGGCCATATTTTTCCATATATTTATTTATTTATTTTTATTTTATTTAAACAGCAGTTTGGAAAACCTTTGAGCCATAGGCTCATTTACAAAGGTACCTTGTCACAGTAAGACAAACCAAAATACACAGTATAGCAGTACAACACATAAGTATAACAGTAAATTAAGACATAGATACAAACAAGCTGGTACAGGTAGGATGGATGCAAACAATACCAGAGTTATGTCATCCTTAGCAGCTTAGTAATATCTTTGTCATAAGTATTGAGTACGGCTTTGACTAGTGGCAGTTACAGCATCGGGTGTTAATAAGGTGGTTACGTAAGGAAGTTTTGAAGCACGATATAGTTGGAGCTTCGGAGATGGAGGGGGGCAGTGTATAAAGCACTTACACTGGAAGCCAAAACCAGACTTGCCCAGTCAACGTTTCTCTCCTTATTGGATTATGCAGATATTCTTTATGGTCATGGCACTGCTGCCGCTTTAAAATAGCTTGATACCTTATACCACCAGGCCCTAAGATTTATTACAGGAGCACCCTATTCTACACATCACCGCTCTCTATATGCACTAGTTGGTTGGACCTCACTCAGTCACAGATGCCAAAGAAATGCTGCCAGCTGGACCTTCAAAGCCTTCACAAACAAATGACCCCAATATTTTTCTGATTGTCTGCTAATTTGTTCTCCTGGAAATCATGCATTGAGAAGCCTTTCCTACTTATCTATAGTTATTCCCCAAAGTACGAACATGCTTTGGCAAATTGGCCATAAGCCATTCCCTCCCTTCCCTGTGGAACAAATTGCAAAAAACCCTAGAAATTGCTATCCTGCCAAAACTGTCCACCTTCAAAATCCTGTTCAAACAAGCCATTACTGAAACTTGTAGCTGTAGGACTTAAGAACCTACTTACCTCTTCTCAGTACTACCATCTGTCTCTTCCCCCCATTCCTTTTCCTGTCCTATCTCAACTTCTATCAGCATGTACCACCATCCTCTAGCTGAATGTGTATGCTAACCAGATGACCCTAACTGTACTATTGTCTATAGATTTACGGGGGGGGGGGCAGCTGCAAATTAGGGGTGCTAGCTGCACACTCGAGCAGACTTAGATAGATCAGGTGGTCTGTTTCTGCTGGCATATTCATATATATTCGTATGATCGTACATGACTGTTGTTTATTTGTACATCTGTTACTGTATTTTATGCAGTTTTATCCTATATCTTTACTGTATAATTTGTACTGTGCCCAGGTCCATCTTGGAAATGAGTTCTTCTAAACAATGTTTTGCCTGGTAAAAATAAAGATTGCTTGATTGATGGCTTATGTACAGATAAGATCAAATAGCTGAGACAGTCATTTATGTCAACACATCCTCTCTGTGCATGGTTAGGTTAATTTAACACCAGGTTGTCAGTCAAATTAAAAAAACTTCACATTCTAAATTGAGTTAAAATGTTGTGATGGAAATGGTTATAGAGCAATGTTAGCAGTGTAGTAAAAAATTGCCTAAAGCTTTACATTACAATAGAATTGTGGTAGGAACTGATCTACAGTATTGCATAATCTAGACAGTCACAATATGTTACTCTGAGTGAATTGTAAGGGGATTAAACCATTTTTTTCCAGGTCGCTTTGACCCACACACAAGCATGGGTACATAATGTTCTACTGTGTATAGCTTGTGTATGTGTATAACATGCAAATACAGAAAAGTAGAATTGGAAATGGTTAATGTTCTTTTAAGGCTGACCTCTCCCCTCTCAATAAATATATATATATATATATATATATATATACACAGTATCTATATGAATGGAGATATATATATATATATATATATATATACATGTATATAGCTCTCCCAGATGTGAAATACATGAGCAGTTACGCACTGCATTTACAATTCTGCTGGTCTGGAAAATGACACCCTCTGTCTTCCACAATATGCAAATGCAAGTGTTAACAACATGTCACATGTGGAGATTACAGCCTTCTTGCACACAACAGTACTTTGTTTAGATGATTGATATATATATATATATATATATATATATATATATATATATAAAATACATATTTATGCAACATGGAGTGTATATAAATGTAGTGGATAAATCTGTTTATCTGAGCAACTGTGTGAATAAATTTCATTTATTCACACAGTTCTTGTTTATCCATATAGTTGCTCTTCACAAAGTCATACAAATTCCTATGTATTACATTGCACAAGTCACGCAAATTCCACGCTAAGTCACACAAATACCATGCTAACTCATGCAAAGTGTGCACAATCCTCACTGATGGCCAATATCTCAGTTTTCATGAAAATGGATATAAACGAAAAAAAAAGCCTGTTGCATAAATGGAATATGTGGGTTTGACTGTGTGATAACTCATTTATGTGATATAGTTGCCAATGACCTCTCGAAACCATCAATCGTGGCTTTGCCACTCATGAGGTTACTTGAGGTCACTAGCAACTGTAGCAGATAAATGAGTTATCACACAGTCAACTCCCACATATCCCATATATATAAAATATACACTGCTGGCAGATATATGCATGTTTGATCCCAGTATAAAGTTTTAAAATGTAATGGTTCTTACAGAAAAAAATGGTACTTCCATTGGTCTGTGCAAGGAGTGGTGCAAGATGGGAAAGTGCTTTATAGCAGCCATGCGGAATGCAGGACATGTTTGCACAAGTAATGTAAAATGATTGAGATTCCAATTTGGGGAACAGGGATGGTGGCCAAACTTGCAGGTCAGTTGAACTGAAACTTGAGGAAACATGGAGGGTAGCAAAGTAGATGACAGTTGTAATTCATAGACAGGCATTGTACTAATGTGATCACTAACCAGAAATACAACTGTACTGGCAGGTTACACTATTTTGGTCCACACAAAATAAAAAGTAACGAATAGGAAAGGCAATGGATATTTCTCAGTGAGAGACAAGCCATCTGTAGCTTGGAGTTGGACATATGTATTGTTAATAGATTGGTTTCAGATTTGTGGAACAATTTAAACTTTTTTATAGAATTTTTTAATGCTCTGTAAACAATTCTGCATTTCGTCTGTTATAAGGTACTCTGAAGAGCACATCAGGATAGTTGGTTTTCTTTTTCTGCAATGCTGTGTTTATCAAAAATGTCTGTTTACACTTTTCCCTATTCTGTAATATATTTGGGCTCCCTTATAAGTGTTGAAACCCAATGTTGAAATATGCAGCAGAAGGAGAACTTTTTTATTTCTCATAGACCAGTCCATCTCCCCTTTCTATACAGTAAATGAACCAGAAAGTATTCTACATTATTAGAAGTGCTAAGAAAAGTAGAATAAATAATCTACTTTTTTGTATTGGTATTAAAACTAGTATCATACACATGACATAGCACCTACAGTATGAATGTAGTACTCATTGTACTGGTTTGCACACAGCAATTTAGTATTACCGTATTTTACAATGTGTAAGCTATAGCATTTACTGGGGGCTCAGTCTTGGGCTGCACTGTTTAACAAGGTGCACTGCAATCCAATGTTCTAGCTATTACCCTACTGGGTGGAACAGTTTCAGCTCTCTCTAGTGTCCGTCTACACTCCTATCATGAAGCAGCCTAATTGTGTATATAGTAGGAAGGAATCTGTGGCATGATGAGGAAAAGGCTCCTAGCCCATGCATCTCGTATATCCTGTTCATTTCATGTTTCTTAACTGTCTCGACTAACCTTTAACATTTCAAGCCAGAAGCAATAATGTGCCTAATTTACAGTGTCCTTTAAAAGGAACCTGACTGTTACCATCAATCTGTGTTTCTCTTTTTTCTCTCTTTCCCTGTTTCTATCTCTTTATTGGGGAAGACAGAAGGTTTCATATCCCAGAACTGTAATACTGTTTGAAATGGAAAGCTGAAGTGTAAATGCAATGCTTAACTGCTTATGTATTTCACATGTGGAAGGGCAAGTAGATGATTAAAACCAAAAATTTTCAATTTCGCGGCATATATTGCAATGTGTAAGCTATAACAGTTATTGGGGGCTCAGTCTTGGCCTGCCCTTTTTAATGAGGTGCACTGCAATTGAGTGCTCTAGCTACCACCCTACTGGGTGGAATAGTTTCAGCGCCCTCTAGTGTGCATCTAAACTGCTATCATGAGGCATCCTAGTGGTGTACATTGTAGGAAGGATCCTGTGGCATATGTTCACTGAATGACACAGCAGAGGGTGCATATGATCACTGAATGACACAACAGAGGGTAATCTCTCTGTGGTAATCTGTCATTTGACACTCTATTTATCTGTATGTTTTTATAGAAAAAAGTAGCAGTTATTCTCAGAGAAACACAGCAGAACTTAATCTTTCTGTTTCAGTCTCTTTGTCCTTCTCCCTCATCATGTCTCTCTTTATCTCTGTCATGCAGCATATCTGTCTTTCTTTTTCTGTCTCTGTGGGTGTCTACATTGTCTTACTGAATACAGGTCTCAGTGTGGAAACCGGGGATTGCAGTATGTACTGTTATGAAGATATCAAGAGGCATTTTACTGTTGTATTTTTAGATGGCTATTATGGGATCCTCAGCAAGCCCTAATGTGTTATGTTTGACAAATACATACATAGAGCGAGAGAGAAAGAAGCTGGGACATACAGTATGTTATGCACAGAAAGTGTATTTTCTTAAAGGTCTGTTTAGGGTAATAGCCCTAAATTTTAATTTTGGGTTTCCCATTTGCTGATACCCCTGTATGGCATATCTTCTGTTAAACATCCCACCCTCCTTCCAAAATGTCTGTTTGCACGTTTCCTTATTCTGTAATATATTTAGGTTCCCTTATAAGGGTTGAAGCCCAATGCTAAAATATGCAGTAGAAGGAGAACTTTTTATTTCCCATAGCCCAGTCTATTTCCCTTTTCTATATGGTAAATGAACCAGAAAGTATATTATTAGAAATGCTAAAAAAAGTAGAATAAATATTCTACTTATTTTGTATCAGTATTAAAACCAGTATTACACTCATGACTTACCACCTATAAACATAGTACTTTCGTACTTTTGAACACAGAAATTTAGTGTTAGCATGCATTGCAATGTGTAAGATATAACGTTAATTGGGGCTCAGTCTTAGCCTGCACTGTTTAACGAGGTGCACTGCACTGCAATAGAGTGCTTAGCTATCACCCTACAGGGTGGAACAGTTTCAGTGCCCTCTAGTGTGCATCTACACTCCTACCATGAGGCATCCTAGTGGTGAACATAGTAGGAAGGATCCTGTGGCATGGTGAGAGAAAGGCTCCTAGCCTGTGCATCTCGTATACCCTGTCTGTTTAATTTTTTTTAACTATTTTGACTAAACCTTAACATTTCTAGCCATAAGCAATAGTTAGCCTAATTTATCATGTCCTACAAAAGGAATCTGACGCTTAACATGTATCTGTGTTTCTCTTTTTCTCTCTTTCCCTGTCTCTATCTCTTTATCCGGGAAGACAGAGGGTTCCACATTCTACAGCTGTAACACTGTTTGAAATGGAAAGCTGGATTGTAAATGCAATGCTTAACTGCTTATGTATTTCACATGTGGGAGGGCTAGTAGATGATTAAAAACAAAAATGTTCAATTTATCAGCCTTCACATCTCTGTTTCAAAATGTGTGGCAAAGACAGGTTCACTGTTGCGATGCAGTGCACTATTCAGTACTGGAAGTGGAGATTGATGTACTGCAGTTTAATTATTCAGTAGCTTCCAAATGGTTAGATAGGTCTAGGTAGGTAACAAGATAGGAGCATAGAAAGGGGTAGCTAAATTAAATAGTTACATACAAATGAATAGTACGTGTTCACTAAATAACACAGCAGAGGGTAATCTCTCTGTGCTAGCCTGTCATCTGACACTATCAGTATGTTTTTATACAAAAAAGTAGCATCTCTTCACAGAGTGACACAGTAGAACTTAATGTCTGTTTCTGTCTCTCTTTGTCCTTCTCTCTCCCTCTTTCCCCTACTCTCTCATGCACCATAAGTCTGTCTTTCTTTTTGTCTCTCTGTGGGTGTCTACGTTGTCTTACTGAATACAGGTCTCAGTGTGGAAACTGGGTGAGAAAAATTGGGGTACCCTTTACTGTATTTGTAATGAACATAAGGAGGTGTATTTTACTGTTCTAGTTTTGGATGGCTTAATGGGATCCCCAGCACACCTTATGTGTTGTGTTTGACAAACACATTGAGCAGAAAAAGGCTAAGACAGATGTCCCACACAGAAAGTGTATTTTCTCAACAGTCGCTGTAGGGTAAGAGCCCTAATTTTTATGGCTATGTGGGTGGAGCTCCACAGATGTTATCCCATCACTGTAGGAGAACAGGGGGTTAGCTCCAGAACATGACCCTGTGTTCTCCTACAGTGATGCAGCAACGTCAGGACAGCGCTGCTGCCAAAGACACTGTCCTCTGCAATGGAGCTCCCCTCTGCAGCACAGTTTCCCCCATCTCTGTGGTGCACTTCTTCATGAGTGCACTTCCAGTTCAAGTAAGCATGCGTGAGTATCGTGCATGCACAGTTTTGCCCCTGCTGCCATCTTGTGAGTGGCAAATCACTGCTGCTCTGCCACAAACCACCACTGCTCCATTATCACTGCCACCACTCTGTGACCCGCCACTGCTCTGAGAGCCGTGCTGCTGCAGCTCTGCTACCTAGAAAGGTAAGAGCTCACTGCAGCCGTATTCGGCTCTGACCAGAGTTTGTTAGTAGGTGCTTTAAGTTCTGGCCATTTTCATTTTTAGTGGTCTGTTTGTTATCTGTATTGCTGTAATTTATTTATTTTGGTGTTTATCTTATTTATTGTGTTGCATGTTTTTTCTTGTATGGCACCCAGAGCCTCCAGGAATGGGTGCCTAAAAATAAAACTTGCCTTGCCTCCAAGGATCTTAACCTGGTGTCCTGGAAAACAGCAAATATTATACCCCAGTGACTGTGCTACTGAAAATGTTATTATCCTCCTCCTTCTGTTCTTAAGGCTATTAGTGTTAAGAGTAGCACATTTTAATGGAACACAGGACATCAAAAAAAGAGAGGAGGAGAAGAAACCCCAATAAAACCACTGTCATTTCTTATTCCACCTCCCATACCTACTCCTTGTGTTCATCTGCTGTGTCCTGCCATCATCAGGATTTTCAGGAACACTTTCTTCTGACTCAGAGGACAGATTTTGCTGGGAAGAGGTCAAAGAGGAGCCACTGGAAGACATATGAAGACAGACTTAAGGCGCTTAATATGTATAGCCTCGAGGAAGGGAGGGAGGGGGGACATGACAGAAACTTTCAAGTACCTCAAGGGAATCAACAAAGTCCAAGAGGTAGCATCTTTCAAAAAGAGGTGTGCAAGAACAAGGGGCACAATTTTAAGATGGAGGCTGCTCAGAGGTAATTTATGGAAGTATTTTTCACAGAGAGGGTTGTGGATGCATGGAACGCCTTCCGAGAGGTTGTGGAGTCAAAAACAGTGGTGGAATTCAAGCATGCATGGGACAGTCATAAGGCAATTCTAGGGGGTGGAGGTAGGAAGAAGTAGGCTGCTGGTTAACTAGGATCTGCAGCTTATCCATTAGGTAGGGAAATGGGCAGACTGGGTGGGCTAAGCGGTCCTTATCTGCCGTCAAATTCTATGTTTCTATATGTTTCTATCTGACTCTTCCCCATCTGGATCACCTCAGGTTGCTCCTTTTTGCACAGGGTCATATCTGTTGCTCAAGGACACAGGATCTTTTTTTCTGATACTTAGGTCTTGTCTGTCAATGACTGGAGCAAGCCCTTGTCACGCTCAAAAACGAAGAACCTTCCTCGACGGAGACTGGGGGGGCAATTTTGCCTCTGAGACTGTAGACAAATCTGGTTCTTTAACCTGATTCTGAGGAGCTGTCTCCATAATAATATCATGTGAGCTCTCAGGTAGGATATTGTTGTTTGAAGACTCCAGTAACTCTGACTCAGTCTGGGGTTGTGGCTGAGGTCTAGCCAGCTGTTCTTCAGTTAAGGTAGTGGAGCTCAAATTAGACACTGTATCTCCCACAGTGGTTGCAGGAGCTAAAACTGAAGAAATATGGGTGGAGGGTCTGGGGTTGCAACCTTAGTACACTGTTTTATCTAGTATGTTATCCTGATTCAAATGCTTTGAATGGTTATGCACTACCAAAGACAATTCTTAAAAGCATGACCTCTCTCTTCACACAAATTATGTTTTATTATGTTCTCACATTTACTGCTCACATGACCAAACCTCTAACACAGCCCACATTGAAGTCTGTCATAGACATTGCTCAGGTGAGTTTGTGCATCATATTTATAACTTGCCTTCGGCTGTCCTGGGTAGAATAAAATACCTCTGTCTCCACCAATAAAGAAAATGTTTGGCAAATGAGAAATGCCTTTATTCATTTAATGTAACTTTATGTTAATTTTTAACCCCCAATCCACAATTGTTTGCTATCAAAAATAGGTTGAGGCCTTGCCAGAACCTCACACCCCTGCTGAAGCCAGTACATTATGTCCATCATATTTACTCCCTCATTACAAAATAGAACAGTAATGGTCTTATAAGTAGGTTTAGTTAGAGGGATGGCCTAAAAAGGCTTCCATAAAGGAGTGTCTCTTAGTTCAGAATACAGTTTCCAAAACTGGTCTAAAGCAGCCGAGGTTTCAAAGCTAACATCAAAAGTAGTCTCTCCAGAAACTTGAATAACAGCATACATGTCAGATAGTTGACATTTCAGGGAATCTTTCAATAACGTACATCCCACAAAAGTTCTGTCTGGTACATCTTCAGGACCTCCTCTATATTGCAGATGAACTGCATTTTGCCACTTAGCCAGCTCTGCTCCTTTGGCAAAAAAGTTCCACCTTATGAAATCGTGGGGCTTCTGGGGCCGAGTTCCCCCCTCCTATTTGAAGCAGTCTCTCCATCCTCTTCTGAGTTTGAGGACATCTCCTCCTCCTTGCATGGCCACTAATCGATGGACCAGCTTCATTTTGACCATCAGGCTGAGCAGATTCCATGATGGGAGGCTCACTAGGGGGAATAACAGGAGTTGTACTTATTTAATCAGGTTGTTTTTACAGGGTATATCTTCTGTGAAATTATTGCAGGTGGTGCTTTACTGTTTTATCTATCATTAGGCTAAGCTTTCAGGGCTACTGCATTTGTTGTTGGTTGATTGTTTCTGCTTTTGCCTCCTTGTTTCTTTAGTCCATGGTTCATCTTTTTGGCAGGGGAAGGACCCAGCTATCCACCCCCATCCCCAACCACCCCATGCTACACTCCTTTTACAGGGTAGCACAGTCGTGACATTTCCTGTAGCAAAGCAGGAAGGGGAGGATCAGAGTAACATCCATACAGTGGCCTCATTTACAGGGGCACAAGTAATTTAACTTGTTATAACAAGTTATACAAAACAAACAAAACACAAAATCAAATTTTTGTTTTCAGTGTCCCTCTTCTAATTACTTTGACCAGGTTATAAACCCAGCAACTCATCTGGAATGAATATTTTTAACTGCAGGTACTGTGGGAGACTTTTCAAAAGGGCAGTTATACAGAAATTAGGACACTGTACACGCTGCACCATTGGAGATCTAAGGGTTCAGCTCCAGACAGCATGGGCAGAGATTGCGCACCTCAAATTGCATATTCAGGAGGAAATATAAGAACCACCCGCCATTTCCCCAACATCCAACAGAAGCACCTCGACCACAGAGGGTAGTTGTTCTGGGAGGCTGGCAGGTGGTTGGAGGGGGCAAATTGGGTGCCCCATCACTCAGTGCTTTCCATCGTATCATACCCACAAACCACATAAAAACTACAAACAGGTATCTGCCTCTATCTCCAAAATCAAATAAAGGGGCAGAGGACACTGCAGAGCAGGACACTGCAGCACAGGAGCTAACACAACAAAACTCACCCAAAACAGGGACCAAAACAAAAAAAGACAAAAAGGAAATGCAAAACACTTCTGATCATAGGAGACTCCATGATTCGAGGAGTGGCTGCCTATTTCCAGCTGGGGGTGATGGCCATATGTCTCCCAGGTACATCAGTGTGGAGAGACACTGACCGCATAGCTAAAATCGTGCTGGAAGCAGGAGAAAACATCAATGTCCTGGTACACATATGGACTAACAATCTCACCAGCCAGTCAGTTGTGGAGACCAAGGAACACCTGACCAGGCTGGGTGACAAACTGTCATCCATTTTGTCTGGCATCTCCTTCTCTGAGATCCAACCAGTCTGGGAGAGGGGGGCAGATGGACGGAAGGTCAGAGAAGGGGAGATAGGGCAGCTAAACATGTGGCTCAAGATCTGGTGCCAGAAAAAAGTACACAATTTGTGGGTAACTGGCAACAGTTTTGGGAGTGAAAGTTCTTTAAATTTGATGTACTGCATCTGACTAAGGAGGGAATCGGTGCATTGGGGCAGAAGTTTGACATCTTTGCAGAATATTTAAACTAGCAAATGGGGAGAGGGGTGCAGCACCTGATACATTGAATGGGAAGAACACCCCTACCCCCTCAGCTAGTGATCAAACAGTTGTTCAGCAGGTTTGTAGTTCATTTGCATCACCAGGTAAGGAAAAAGGTCCAGCTCCCCATATAACGTACTGAGGAAATGCCAGACATCACCCAACAACTAACACACTGAAATCTGGCCAATGGAGAATCATGTACATAAATGCTCGCAGTCTGGGAAACAAGATCCCAGACCTGCAGACAACAATGATAGAGGCTAAACTGGACATAGTAGCCATTAGCGAGACATAGTTCACCAGTAACCACACTTGGGAGACTTCAGTACCCGACTATGTACTGTTCAGAAGAGACTGATGTTCAAAAAGGGGGGGGGTGGAGTGTCCCTTTATGTCAATGAAAATATCAAAGCTAGAGAAATTCAGAATACACATAAGGAGCCAGAAGAACTGTGGGTTACCCTGGAAACAGGAAATGGGACTGCCATGCAAACTGGGGTTGTCTAGAGACCTTCTGATCGGGGGGAGGACATAGACACATTACTGTTAGAAGATATACAAAACATGACTGCTAAACAGGAAGTTCTGATAATGGGAGACTTCAACATCCCAGATGCAGATTGATCAACACCAGCAGGAACATCTTCTAGAACTAGATACATAGTGGATTCCCTGTGGGGGGAGGGCCTCAAACAACTGGTAGAGCAACCCACAAGAGAGGGGACTATCCTAGATCTAGTACTGACTAATGGGGAAAGGATCACAGATCTCCAGGTAGAAGGTCACCTGGGGGCCCATGACCATCACATGATATGGTTCAATTTGGCCACTAGAACTAAATCATCCCATTCCAAGGCAAAAATATGGGACTTCAGAGGAGCTGACTTTGATAAGATGGCCAACAGAGTTAAGCTAGCTCTGGCAAGAAGAAATACAGGTGAGGGAGTACAGGCAAAGTGGGCAAACATTAAGGATGCAATACTTGAAGCAACATCCCATTGTGCTAGAGAGAAAAGCAAGAGCAAAAGAAGAAGGAAACCACTTTGGTTCTCAAACACAGTAGCAGAAAAGGTCAGAGCCAAAAGGCTGGCTTTCAGGAAATATAAGGAAGCACAGTGGGACGAAGATAGGGAGGCATACCAAACTTCCCTAAAGGAAGCAGGGAAGACAGTAAGGCAGGCAAAGGCCCAAACTGAGGATACACTAGCATAAACAGTAACAGAAGGTGACAAGACTTTCTATAGATACATTAGTGAAAGGAGAAAGTTCAGAGGGGGTATTGCTAAGATCAAAGGGGATAAGGAGGAGTGTGAGGAGGAGGACCAAGGAAAAGCATCTACCTAAATAGATACTTCTGCTCAGTATTTACTAAGGAAAAGGTAGGGCAGGGTCCACAGCTCAGCACCATGGACACAGGGGGAAGGGAGGTGTGCACTAGTCCCTTCACAAAAGAAAGTGTCCTACAAGAACTCTCTAAGCTCAGAGTGGACAAGGCAATGGGAACTGATGGCATACATCCCAGGGTGCTAAAGGAGCTAATGGTGGAACTAGCAGAGCCATTATCAGAACTATTTAATAAGTCTCTGAGCACAGGAGTGGTCCCAGAAGACTGGAGAAGGGCTCATGTGATCCTGCTCCACAAGAGTGGTAACAGGGAGGAGGTAGGGAACTACAGATCAGTCAATCTTACCTAGTAGTGGGCAAGATTATGGAGGCACTCCTTAAGGAAAGGATAGTGCAATACCTGGAATCCATAGGAGCACAGGATCCTAGACAGCATGGGTTTACAACAGGAAGGTCCTGTCAAACTAATCTTCATAGATTTCTTTGAGTGGGTAACCAGAGTGGTGGACCAAGGGGGAGCAATTGATGTCACCTACCTTGACTTCAGCAAAGCTTTCGATTCTGTTCCACATAGAAGATTGATTAGTAAGCTGGGTGGGCTTGGGCTGGGTCAGACATTGGTCAACTGGGTGGCCAACTGGTTGGTGGGCAGAAAACAGAGAGTGATGGTGAACTGTATACAGTCAGAAGAGATACAAGTCATAAGTGGGGTACCTCTGGGATCAGTCCTGGGGCTCGTCCTCTTCAATATCTTCATCAGTGACATTGCAGATGGACTGGAGGGAAAGGTTTGTCTGTTTGCAGATGACACCAAGATCCGCAACAGAGTAGATGATCCAGATGTAGTGGGCAGAATGAGAAGAGATCTAGATAAACTGGCAAAATGGTTGGAAGAGTGGCAACTGGGGTTTAATGCAAAGAAGTGCAAGATCATGAACATAGGGAAGAGAAACCCTGACGCCACCTATAGGTTGGGAGGGGAGTTGCTGGCAATCACAAGGGAAGAAAGAGACATAGGCATCATCATCACAGAGGACCTGATATCATCCAAGCAGACCACTAAAGCAGTAGGTAAGGCTAGAGGAATGTTGGGGTGTATTAGTAGAGGTATCAGAAGTCGTAAAAGGGAGGTAATAATCCCTCTTTAGAAGACACTGGTTAGGCCCCATCTGGAGTACTGCGTGCAGTACTAGAGGCCGCACCGGAACAAGGACATTAACAAAATGGAGGCAGTTCAGAGAAGGGCAACCAAAATGGTGCAGGGACTGCATCAGAAAACATATGAGGACAGATTACCAGAGCTCAATATGTATACCCTAGAGCAAAGGAGTGAGAGAGGTGATATGTTCAAAACATTCAAACATCTTAAGGGCATTAACAAGGTGAAAGAGTCCAACATGTTTCAATATAAGAAAAATAGCAGGACAAGAGGACACAGCATGAGATTAGAGGGAGGCTGATTAAGGGGTAATGTGAGGAAGTTCTTTTTCGCAGAAATGGTGGTGGATGTATGAAATGGCCTACCTCAGGAAGTGGTGGATATGAATACAGTGCAGGGCTTCAAACAGGTATGGGACAGGCATAAGGGAGCAATAAAGATGAGTATGAATAGATAGGCCATTGACAGAGTACAGGCTTATGGCACATTCATAAGGCAGAAAAAAATGGGCAGACTGGATGGGCTTCACATTCCTTATATGGCATCAACTTCTATGTTTCTATATTTCTGTGCATAGCAGGTAGCAACAGTTTGGGACTAGTATTCATGTTCGAAGAGTCAAGAAGCTCCAACTCTTCCGGAGTTGCAGATTGATTTTCCTGTCTTCCCTCAACAGAAACCACAGCTTTTTCATTATCTGATGGCCAGTTTTCCAGTCACTGGGACCCAGCTGGTGAAAATGAGCACCCTGCACCCACAAGAGGATCAGCAACATGAACATGGGTATCTTCAGCTAAACATTTATATGGGACAGTAGCAAGGTCATTATTCTCTATGGCTCAAGGATTCCCCCCTTCCAGTACATCAGTTCTTATTTCAGAATCTGCCTGACTTGGGAGCTGTACAGAGTAACCAGGTTTAACAGCTGATTTAATAATGCCCCCACTTGTTTTCTAGAGGCAGCAGAGGACTGTCCACTTTTGCCTTCAGATTTCCTTTTCTTTTTACTTGTTCCCACCAAATGGATTATGTCTTGGGTGTTCTTGAAGCAACTGGCTCCATTATCCTCCAGCAACTCCCCCTGTGGACAAGTGTGAGCTCACCGAGCACTTTCCTCCTGCTGTCTCTCCAACATCAGCCGACACCTCCAGATTAAAAACTGCAGCCAAGAAAACATCAGGCACTTCAGGCACCACAGGCATTCTGTCTCGCAATACCAGAAACAGCTTGTCAGTTTCAGTAATGACAGCTTTCAGCTTGTCTGTCATCTGTCGCTGTGCTTGCATCTGGGGTTTTCTTTCAGCAAACCTCCTTTTCTCCTCAGCCATTAAAGCTAGTAACCTAGCTTTTTTCCTCCCCCAGTTCTCTTTCCAACAGTTCCTCAGCCTTGAGGGATGAGTGTTCAGTTCCCATACCAGAAGTTTCAGGTACAGCATCCATTTCCATACCTTCTACAGCCTTTTCTGTATTTTCAGAAACTATTTTCAGCATTATATCCTCTTTACTCTGGATGAGAGGGGAGGCAAGCTCTTCTGCCTGGGCCACCTCTTCCACCACCATTTCCAAGGACTTACTCTCCACCCAGGAAGTGGAAAGTGTCTCCTACCATAGAAGAGAAGTGGAGTTTCCCTGGTGTTATGGCCAACATTTCCTCTGTCAATAAAACAGGTCCATGCAAGCCACTGCCAGGACACATCTGGAGACAAGCTATCATTGCTTAGTGTGCTTTACTGGTCAAAAATTAAAAATAAATGAAAATAAATAAATACAGGTGAGTATTTTTGGTATACAGTGAGAAAAATATATATCGCTATTACTGTACTTTAAAAACATTTCAAGGGATATGTATGGGGGGCAGCCTGGCAGTACACTGTTACTGCTTGCAGTGCCAGTGTTCCAAGTTATCAGGGTCAGGCAAAGGGGAGGAGAGATCAGACGTCCCAGTGGACACACTGTGTCTCCTTCTCTGGGAAGAGTGGGTGACAGATACCACCATGGGCACACCACCTTGATGATCACTGGCGGAGCTGCTGGCAGCACTGCTAGGAGAGGCAGATGTTGGCTGGTGCCATGCATGGCACCCTAAGCAGGATGTGCTTACGTGCCCTGGCTGCCAAGCCCTGAGCATATGTGGAAGAAACAGCAGAATTGCAGGGACAATGAAAGGGTGGAGGTGATACAGAAGAGGGCAACCAAAATGATGAGAGGGTTGCATTAGAATTCATATGAGGAAAGGCTACAGGAACTCAACATGTGCTCTCTGGAAGAGAAGAGAGCGAGAGAGGACATTACTGAAACCTACAAGTACCTCACAGGAGTGAACAAGGTGCAAGTGGAGGGTCTGTTTCAGAGAAAAGAAGGGGGCATGCAATGAAGCTAAGAGTGGGAAGTATAGGAGACATGTACGGAAATGTTTATTCATAGAAAGGATGGTGGATGCCTGGGACAGCCTGCCAGAGGAGGTAGTGGGGAGAAAGAATGTGGAGAGTTTCAGTCATGCATGGAATAGCCACAGGGGCATATTAGGTGGAGGAATGGGGTGAATGACCAACACCTATGACCAGCTAGGATCAGTGGTGATGGAACAGGCAGGGACAAGGGTCAGACTGGATGGGACTGAAGGTCCTTTTCTGCTGACAAAATCTATGTGTCTATGAAATGGCCACAAATGCACCAGGATGATGTTGGTCTCCCACAGACCCCACACCATTGACCTTGACACCCCTCCTCCACTTAGACTTAGTCCTGCAGGGGCTAGGGTAACCCATGGAAGATGGAGGTAAGTGGGGTAAAGCAGAAAGAAGGGGGTGGTTGGGATGGGGAGACCAGCAGAAAGAGGGCAGGTAAGTGAGAGAAGGCACATAAACAATATAAAAAAAATAATATAAATGAGATATGCAACTGCCCAACTTAAAATATATGATTTATCTTCATGAGTGAGAGGGCAGGACCATAACTCATGAGTGGCAAAGCCACAGTTATTCAAGTCCTGCTCCCTCCCAAGTGAGTCAAGCTACTGTGTGCTCGATTTTTACCAAACCAGATTAAAAGTTGCAAAACTTAAACCAGCAGTTTGTGTGAAACCTGTTTCTCTTTGAGTTCAGCAGCTTGCTTCAGGGCAGGATGTGATTACGGTCATGTCATTAGCACCATGAACGCTTCTCTCTAAACAAAATGCTCCAGCTGCAGAACTGGTGCTTTTGACATATGTGCGTAATCTCTAAGACAAATAACTGTGACATACAGTATCTGCAACCTATAAAATAAATGATTGCAGCATCTAATGTAAATTTTGATATTAGAAGTTGCATGTGTCAAAATCCAAACTAACTGATTTTGGCAATGTACACTCCAGTGCTATATAAATAGAGAATATGCCACGGGTTGCGTGAAAATAAATGATTTATTTTGAATGTCTAGTTATGACTTCTACTGACCTCACACGTGGCAAAGCCATGAGTAAGGTCTATAGAGGTCATACCCAGCCATTCAAAATAACGAATTATGAACTGAGGATCATAACTAGAGGAATCTGATTAGCCCAGAGCTCTTTGAAGCCATGATGATATTGAACTATATCATCACAGCTTCAAAAAAGTTCCAATGCCACCAGCCTCTTTGCTCTCTGTTGTTTGAGAGCTAGTTTTTCAAAATGTACTCCTACACCACCCAAAAAGCCATTCATAAAACATTTTAAAACATGTTTCTTTAATTTTTTTATTTATAAAACTTGAAACTCAGTTCATAATAGCAATAAGTCACTCCAGGGTGTGGTATACCATGGGATATCGTCACTTCTCGGGTTGTTGGACGCACTTGGCCTGCGGTCTCGTGCCCAACCACCCGAGGCGTGATGATATCCCATGATATACCACACCCTGTCATGCCTTATTGCTTAAATAATAACTGGGGAGGATTTTATCCCATAGGAAACCCAGGTTATAATTCGCCGTTATAACCCGCTGGTTAGAACATGCACCAGGTTTCCCACACTTCACGCCTGCACAAACCTTCAATCCCCCCCTTTCTCGGAGCTCTCTATCTTCTTCGCTGCCAGCAGCTCCTGGTGGTAGGTAAATAAAGAACCAGTAACCTTTGCCAATCCGAAAGTGTTACTTGAAACTCCTTGACTAAACCTTTCTTTTGTTTTAAATGGAGAAAACCAAACAAAAAACGGAAAGTTTTCAGCAGCCACGGTCAGGGATCACATGACATGGTGTTTACGACAACTAGACCTCGGCTGCACACTGATGTATTTTTATTTTATATAATTGCTATGGTAAGAAAACACTCCACAGCAATTATATAAAATAAAACATGGGGTTGTGTGTTTCATCCTTTTTTATACACACCCCTTGGTGTTGGATGCTTAAATAAACCCCTCAAGCTTTGATCTCAGGGTTTACATAGCATCCAACACCTTGGGGTGTGTGTAAAAACTCCAAACACACAACCCCATGCATTACTATATATTTTATTTTCATGCAGCCCATGGTATAAGCATTTATACAATGCTAATTCTTAGTTGTGCAGTCCTGATAGGAAAATAGTGTTTTTTGTGCCATTTTTTTTTCCGGCAGGCCTGGACAGAATGTTAGGTATAATGGAAGATTCTACTTAGAACTTTATGGAGCTGAAGTGAAAATATCCATTGTTCCCTGAGCTGGAGTGGAAATAGAGAATACTGGATGGGCCACAATGTAGAACCAGTGTGTTTTGGAACAGAGGGGCTCTGATTCCCTCTGACCTCAAGAGAGAAGCTTGAGAGGTCCCAGGAATCAGAGCCATGAGTGGCAGAAGGCACTGGTTCTGCACTGGGTTGCCTATGCAGTATTTTTGTAGTGTATGGTACTCAAAGATATAGTTTAAATGCCTCTATTTTATATAGAAATATAGTTCTGCTGCTTCATTTTAGGTTGCGTTACTGGCTGGTTGCTTGGTTCACTGGCCATTGCTATGGAACCAGACCAGCCTTCATCACTAGCACGTCCTTCAGTTGGCTGTTAATTTAATTAGGGAGGGTCTTTAAGAAAAACAAGTGGTGGCCGTATTCCCACTAAGCGAGAGACTTTTGATTTAGTAAAATAAAATATCTGGTTGATCCTGCCAGTCTGGTGTTTGTATCCAAGGTGCCGTGGACACCAGGATGGAATATCTGGTTGAGCCTATGGTTTTCAGTAAGTGAAACGTGTGCACCTTCATGGAGCTTTTGAATTAGTAGAACACTGTTCTGCTCATACAGGCTGAACAGCATTCTACAAACCTTTATCTGTGCTGCACAGCTTTTCAGCACAGATAAAAAATGAACAAGAACAAGTTCCCACCATACACAATATGATTTATTCTCACTTGAGCCCATGAAAATAAATACATATTTTGTGATTGTTTATACTCACAGGCATTGTACACATTGACGTTAGGTCAGATTATCGATATATTAAATTCATGGTCATATGATACTAGTGGTTGTTCCATTATGTAACAAACATATCCTTTTCTGGTTTGTATATTTTGGAATTAAATATTCATTACTTGCACAGCCTGGGAGGAGGAGTTTTTTTTTTTTCTAAAAAGGCATGTATAAAATGTATTTATTTATTTGGTTATTGATTCAAAATGTGTTCCAACAAGGATAACCTCATGAGATGCAGCACTTCCTTCTCATGGGGTCCTGGGGAGACAGCAGGGGACAACAGACAGACTTATTTATATACGGTCAGTTATGTAAATTCTCAAAGTGCATTGTACAAATGAATATATGTGAACATACAAAAATGCCAGCAGAAGCAGGCCTTATGGTCTATCAAGTCTGCTCGAATGTGCTGCTAGCACCTCAACTTGCAGCTGCCCCACCGTCACCATCCCGATTCATCATAACCTCCCCTCACCCTGTCCCAATCTCTTTTAAAGCTGCTCACCATTCTACAGGATAGCACCTCCTCAGACAGAGTATTCTACCTCCCCACCACCCTTTCAATGAAAAAGTGTCTCCTGATTTCCCTCCTGAATTCCACCCCCTTCAATCTCAGCTGATGCCCTCTTGTATCCCTCCCTCTTCTAAGCTGGAATATCCCTTCTATATTAGCCTTATTTATCCCCTTAAGGTATTTAAAGGTTTCAATTATATCCCCCCTGCCCCATCTCTGCTCCAGGAAGTACATATTCAGCTCACCCAGTCTATCCTCATAGGACTTTCCCTCCAATCCCTGGATCATCTTTGTTG
This sequence comes from Neoceratodus forsteri, assembly GCA_016271365.2. Classification (NCBI taxonomy): domain Eukaryota; kingdom Metazoa; phylum Chordata; order Ceratodontiformes; family Ceratodontidae; genus Neoceratodus; species Neoceratodus forsteri. Next base: position 130,067,185 of record CM028137.1, on the reverse strand, counting down.
CCCTACTGTTCTACATGTCACTCAGAAGCGCTATTCTTTATAGATCTTGGTCCCACCACCTATCCTGGGGCCAGGAAGGTGTCTAGAGATGTGGGTGCTTTGCCCGTGAGTCTTGTGACTATGTCAGGTAAGGGGAGATTAGATCTGGCAGTGGATTTGTTTTGGCAGTCCAGCAGAGAAATTCATGTGAAGCCATAGCTCAGCTCTCATCATTGACTCTTTATGCACATGACACTGTGCCTGACGTTCCCCCAGCTGCAGCTTCTAGAATCAAGGGACCAGAAGGTGAACATTCTAGTCCACAGGGCTTCCAGCTGCAATGGGTAAGCCCCAAGGTTTGGGCAGGAGGCCTTCCATAATATTAAGACACAAATTATATTTCATGTTTTTCTCTTCTATTTTTTACACTTATGTCTTCATTACTAAAGACATTACTGTGAAACTGGACCTGTGTACTGCTGAATCTGTCTGCTCTGTCTGCTTGTCTACAGTTGACATATAGAGAATAATGCATGGGCAACCATACAGAACAAGGCTGTGTTTCTATCCAGGGGCTGAGATGACATCATATGGCCCTTGAGAGTGAAGCTCGAGAGGTCCTTGATGTCATCAAAATCCTGAGATGATACACGAGCTGAGTTGGTTATTGTTGCCCATGTTTTATAGCGTATGGGAGAGCATAGCTATGTATGGAATTCAATTGCTAGAATTCCCTTGTTGTGCTGCAGTAGCGACGTCACAATGTTGTGCTGCACTAGGAACATCATCACTGCAGCACAACAGACTAGAACACTTTCATGTGGTTCAGTTCTCACGAGCCAAGGCTCCCATCATAAGTACCATCAAGTAGAACTGCCACTTTTAGACAACACCAACAAGAGGAAGGGCAATGGCAGTGGTGGCTCAGATAACTTTTTTAATTATATGGTTACCCATACACTATAAAACATGGTGTATGAAAAACCATACACACACAAGGCTGAGTTTGAATCTTGAGGCTTCCATGGTAACAAGAGACCTCTCAAGTTGTGCTCTCATGGTTTCTTGTAACCATGGAAACCTCTTGATTCAAACACAGCCTTGTTGTGTATGGTTACTCATATGTAATCCTCTCTATATTTTGGTTAAAGTTTCCGGTTTTACTGAATTTCAAAAGTGAAAATTCCAGTTTACAGTATATGCTGTACAGTAGTAAGTGTGCCCAACCTCTTCCCTTCCACCTACATTTCATTGCTTAAAAGTCAGTAACTATGTTACAGATTAATTATTCTGTCAACAGGGGGCTTAAGAGCAACTCTCTATTATAATAAAAAGCTAAGAGACACTAGGTTTATACTAATTATGTTTTAGCTTTATTGTTTTCTAGTTATTTGTTGTTTTTTACATTTCCCCTGCTGTTGATCTACTAAATATTGTAGATACTGCAGCAATTATTTCACTGAGTCTTTCAAAATGTATCCGACTCACCCCTGATAATCACATAATTGCTGTTTGTGACGTCACATTTTGTTGTCATGTTGAGCACTATGATGTCATAAATGGTAGCTCTACGATGCCGGTTCGACAATTATGTTGTCGACTTACATCACAGTGACTGAATTATGTCGACCTCAAGTTGCAGTCGACATAATTCCGACAGGAGACCCTGGTCACTTTTCCATGAGGGGCTTTGCCCCACGTAACACCCTATATGGGGGGCTCTGCCCCCCACCCCACTGATCTAATAGATTCTAACTTCGAGTCAGAGTTGATTTGGGGAAGGGGTGCAGGACCAGGAAACAGTGTGCCTGGGTTTTGTGTGGACCATTACAGTGAACTGTCAACATTATCGGCATCAACGTGTTCACTGTAATGGCGTCACGATATGGTTGGCATACCCCAAACAAAGGCACTGTGACAACAGGGGAGAGTCAAATGTTTTCGAATGTTTTCCATATAGACTTTTTGGATGGGCTACCAAGAAGTGCTGTAGATCTTGGAAAGGAGCATTTAAAATGAAGAAGATGTATTCTGTAGTAAATTGAAACAGCTGGAACATCTTATTTATGAAAGGACATGCTGAAGCACAGAGCAGCTCTTAAACATTGGATAACCATACACAGCAGTTTTGTGTGACCTTTGAACCATGCACAAGTTTTTATGAACTTGGACAGTGCACAACAACTACACAGAACAAGGATTTTAAGTGTATGGAAATCCTTATACTTAACCATATACTATAATTTTGTTCTTACTGTCGCAGTCTGTTACTATTTAGATGATTCTGATATCATAAAGAGGTGTTTGTAATGTGAGGTGCAAACAGCCAGATCTGATAAAGTCTAGGGGACAGGGATCCTGTTTTATGCAACTGAATTCAGTAATAAAAATATGGGTGGGACATAATTACAAAATGTATGACAAACTGTAGTGAGAAAGAAGTAATGTGACTTACTGGGAATTGAAGTAAACTGTATGAATCATTTGCTAGATTGTATCTAACCAATACATATTTCAGGGTGTTCCCAATGGTGTCAGGGGCTCTTCAAGAAGGAATGTTCTGAACCAGCATCATTTCCTGTAGAAGGTGCTTTTCAAATACTGGCTCCAGTTCTGTGATTATTCCATCTTTGCTGTCTCTTAATAAACTCAGTAGGGGTTTCTAACTTTTACACTAATGTTAATACCATTTTAGAACTCTGTGATGAAGATTGTGTTCATTTCAAACACAAAGTTTTGTAATAGAATGCAAATGCATTGTGACAACATTATAAGAAAACAGTATTTTGTGTTCATTGTACTTGTCAGACGTGGAACCTTTGTAAAAGAGCACTTGTGCTCAAAAGGTGTTTTCTGAATTATAAATAAATAAATCAATAGAGTTCTCAAATGGTCTTAAAGTGCAAGCAGTGTCATAAAAAATGCAGACATTTTTAGTAAGATATAAAATAGTCCCTTATTACTTTTTATTTCTGAAGGTTTTTTTCTGTTTCTGTTCACTCATTAGATGGTTTTCTGCCTGGTAGTATTGGGAGTGATGTGAAAAACAGTGTGTCACCTATGAGCAGACATATCCAGCTGTATTCCTCCTACTACATCATCAGCATGTGACCTCACTCACTGTTACATTACAAGCCCTGCTGCCTGATACTGTAGGTGCCATGTGCCACAAGTTACCAATCAGCAGATGATTGTTAATTGGTTACTAATGATGCCACAGACAGTGAGGTCACAGTGCTAGTGCTGTATTAGGTAGGTACAAAACCTATTATGTTAGCCTCTATGTAAAGTGCTGTTCCACACATCACACCCAGTACTGTCAGGCAGAAAATCTTCCAGTTTGCCAAACAGATCAGAAAAAATTACTTTGGATATATGACTTGATAGCGGACTACGTCTGAAAGTTACTATTAATTCCAGGCAGTACTCTACCTCTTTAGGCACCGGAGTGCCAGTCAGAAACACCCAGTGAATGTACTGCCTGGCCAGTAAGGACAGACCAGTAACTAAATGCAAACCAGTTTTTTAAAATAAAAATACAGAAAATACAGAATTGTCAGTCAAATTCAGTTTTTCTTTAAGTCGGGGAAAGGGTTTGTATTAAAGGTTGACAAGGTGGTAACAACTGTATGATTATGATGCAGTTCTTTCCATGAATCAGGGGCAACGTAGACAAATGGGTGTCTACCCTCTTATCTCCTCACCTGAGGAATGTTTAAATGCAGGGCTTAACATCTCTATGTGGGCATTAGTAAAGACACAAGGAAGTCAGTTGCTTTTACATGTGAACAATGAAACAGCTGATGGAACCCGCGGTAGTTTTTGTGATTTGTACGGCTTAACCAGTTGAGTTGCTTATAATGGAGTCAGTGGTGTGTGGACTGGTTGCATGAGAAATTAAATCTGTAAAGTTTGTTGCATAGCCTTACATTCAAGGTCTTAGTGGCAGTGCAACAGCTGACATCACCATAATGAGTGATAGGTAACAGAAAATGTAAGTTAACTTTCCTCCTGGCCTGGGTGGTGAAACATCATTTGAATCTAAAACAAGAACATAGCTTGGGTCCAGTTGTGGCTAGAATAGGATCTATGCACTTCTCATAGGTCAGTGAGGGAGCAAGCCATATTCCCAGATATTTGAAGGAGGTAACCTGTTCATGGGTTATGCCTTCAACAGTTGAAATGTTGGGTATTTAACTCCTTCAGCAAGTCATGTAATGGCAGAGATCAATGTTTTAGTCCTGTCTGAGTTTTGAATTATGTGGTTTGGAGCAAACCACTCACATGGAAGCCATCCATAAAAATCTCCTTCCCAAACATGTCACACTAGTAGTAGTAGTAGTAGTAGTAGTAGTATATCTTTTTTATGTTTGCTTGCACACATGCTCAAGAAACATGTTGTGGCAGCTTAGGAGAGAAGCGGGTTGGGGAGGTGTGGCACTTTGGTGGCCAGTGCCACCACTGCATTTGTGGGCTTGGCCCTCTTTATCTGATGTGGTGGAAAACTGCTGCTGACATTAGTTCAGCAAGTGTGCCACCAACTTGAAAGAAATTAGCTGCTGCAATGACGGAGCACCCTTTCATTGCAGGATGTGCATGAAAGCAACTGGCCGCTGCAATGAGGGAGCGAGCTGTCATTGCAGGGCGTGCCTTGCCTGCTGAGACATTCCTGTTCACCCCACTCCCTCCATTGTCCATTGCGGGAGCAGGAGTGCAACTAAACCCTCCTGCTTCCTCACACTCCATGCTGTCCACCCCGCTCCCTCCATTCCCCATCCAGGCACCCGTCCCACACTCTAAGTAAACCCTCCCACTCCCTTCCACTGCGTGCTGTCCTCCCTGCTCCCTCCATTCCCTGCCCTGGTGACCGGAGTGCAAGTGAACCCTCCCGCTCCCTCCCACTGTGTGCTGTTCACCCCGCTCCCTCTGTTCCCCATCCTGGCAACCGGAGTGCAAGTACACTGTTCCTGTCCCTCCCACTGAATGCTGTCCACCTCGGTCCCTCCGTTTCCAGTCCTGGCACGTAAGTAGACCCTCCCATTCGCTCCCACTGTCTGCTGTCCACCCTGTTCCCTTCGTTCCCGGTCCCGGTAGGTAATTAGACCTTCCCGCTCCCTCCCACTGCATGCTGTCCACCCGCTTCCTCTGTTCCCATCCCGGCAACCAGATTATTAACGACAGGATCGAAATCAGACCAGCAACAGGAGCAGAATGGTTTGTTTTGAAGCTCAAAATTCTATTATTCTGTCATCTGTAAGTATTCATGGCATGCTGTTGTGATGATCTTCTTGATTCCCTATATTAAATGAGATACGGTATAAGCTGGAAAACATGAGCTATGAAAAATATATTTTCACTGTTATCAGCCCACTTGTAGAACAGGAAAAAAATTTGACTTAGGGTGAAATTTTCCAAAACATTTCCATGTGCACTTTGGTTGCTGTATCCCATTTAAAAACACATTTTGCACTGAAAGATGCCCTCTTCATAATATCTAGGGATGGCAACAGAATTAATAACTTATGCAATAATTGTAGAGATGCCGGAAGAAATTCTAGGCAGTCATATTTCTGCCAGGAAAGTGGGTAGTTCCAGGGTGTCAGCTTGTCTGCTGAGGAGAACAATGTATTACTGGGGAGAGGACTCTTCTTGGTAGTGAAATCCTGAAACTGTTAACAGAAAGAGAGAGTTCAACCCCTATTAAGTTTGCAAATGTGAATTTTCATTTGTTTTTCCAACAACGGGAGTGCTGATCTTTCACGGCAGACACCACTTTGTCTGGGCTATAGGGAAAACTGTTTATTGTATGGTGTGCCAGCTTCATATGTTTTGAAGCTATTTCATAGTATCTAGTTAAATGATACACCTTCTGTGACCTTACTAAACTCCATATATTATGTTCTCCAAACTAGACAGAATGTTTTCAAATGTGAAAGGGAAGCTGCTGGCTCCTGTGCTGAAACAGGAGTCCTGATTAACAGATCATAATACACGGATTTAGGGAAGGCCTAGTAAACTGCAGCAATTAAAATAAACTTGTACCAGTGTAGCCCAGATGAAGAGATGTCTACCATGAAACATCAGCTCACTCCTTATGTTGGTGGAAAAGACTAGAAAATTTGCATTTGTGAAACATAAAGGCCTATTTCTACCAATAATGCATTTTTTAAATGTTGCCAGTACAACCACAGTGCACATGTAAATGTTATTAAAATTTAGCCCAAATGGTTGTTGTGGAGCTGAGTACTGCTATATTCTGTCATGTGCCCAGTCAAAGTAAACTGTCAGTGCCTGTAGCAGGGGTGGAACATCAGAAACATAATTACAATTGGGCCATACTAATATAGAACAAAAAGAAATTACCAGGTTATTGTAGGTTCTTGTCCAATTCACTGGATATAAATATCCACAAAAATAAATTGATATAAGAACTATTCTATATCAAACACATGGCTGTAGATGCAAAAGAATTTGCCTTCTGCCATTAAGTGACTCAAAATATGTCAAGTTAGGCAGAAAAATAAAGCAATTAAATTCTTCTTATGACAGATATTAGGAAGATATTTTAACAAAGTTCATTATCAAAAAAGCATCTGAAAATCTGAATTTTTTGTTGTGGTTTGGTAAAATAATTATCAGAACAGGTATATTAGGAAGTAATAACAATGATAAGTCTTAGTAATTTTGAGACGGGTCAAAAATATAAATATTTGATGAGTGAAGAAGCTAAAATTAAATATTTTCTGATAGTGTAGCATTCATCAACAATACCAAATGCTTTTAATGGAATTCAGTAAACCTACAATAAATCAGACCTCATCTTTACTTTTCTATGAAACAGCAATGGCTCAGTAAAATACTTGAGAGACTGGTATCCTCTCAATTAACTGAGTACCTTAATACCTATAGTCTCCTTTGTCATGCATAACACGGCTTCCAAAAATGCCCCAGCACCACCACAGCCCTTCTGTCACTCACCACCAGCATTGCCTCTGCTGTGAAAAGGGGTGAGCTTATGGGTGCAGAGTTTATTGACTGACCTCACCAAAGCCTTTGATCTGGTCAGCCATTCCCTCCTCTCTGAAAAGGTTAGTGCACTTGGTGTTTCCTCCACTGCCCTATTATTGTTTAAACATTATCTGGTTAACAGGTTCCAACATGTTAATATTTGGCAACTCTTTGTCTGACCCCACTTCTACCTCATTTAGGGTCCCCCAAGGATCCATACTGGGCCCCCTCCTTTTCTTTCTCCATATCAACACTATCTGTGACAGTCATTCACATGGCAATCCCATCTTGTATGCTGATGATCTAGTCCTTTTTATGAGCTCCCACAATGTCTCAGATCTAAATCATCAGCTGTCTTCTGATCTGCAGTCAGTTCAAGGATGACTCCAGAGTAACAGGTTACTCATGAATTTCATAAAGCCCCATGACATGCTGTTCAGCTTGGCTTTGAGAATAAAAAGTACCTCTCCCCCTTGATTGTGACATGTGAGAATGGATGCTGTCTCGCCCCTGTTTCCTCCTTCAAATACTTAGGGGTCACACTAGACACCTCACTCAACTTCTCAACACATAGCAGATATCAGTAAGGCAGTGACTATCAGGCTGGGGTTCTACTACAGGATATGTAAGAACCTCACTCCTAAAGGCAGAATAGCCATCACCCATGGCATTATGCTCACCAAGTTAACTATGGACTGTGTCTACTTCTCTGCTTCCAAAACTGTTCTACAGAGACAGGATGTGGCTACAACAATATCTGTAGATTTACCCTGGCCATGAACAGATATATTCACCACTGTACCCTCAATTCCAAACCTGGCTGGCTTCCACCATCTGCCCTGTGCAACTGCACTATGGGAAGTGTTGTTCATAATATTGTGACCAAACAGACGGCACCATCCCTAGCCTCTCTTCTTACACCTGACAGTGTGTCCTGTCCTCCAAGGTCTAATGTCCCTGGTTCCTTGGTTATCCCTAAAATGAGAACAAACTGGGGGAATTGTCCTTCTCCAACTGTGCCCCTACTCTCTGGAACTCCATCACACCTGTGGTCTGTCTGTGCTGATCCAGCCATGCTTTCAAGTCTGGATACTTCTCCATCCTATTCAAGACCTCAATGTGTACATGTCCATAGGTTTCATAGGGCAATTGGTAAAGTCTCTGAATGACTCCCTTGTGTATATTGTTGATTACCAACTTCAAATGTATGAAGCCTATCCCTGTACTTGTTACTTGTCTCTTGTACCTTGCATCATGTTTAACACATTTTGTATTTCATGCATCAGTTTAGTTCTTTGTAATACTTCTAGGCAATTGTATTTCATTTTTGCTTCTGTGTTTTTGTTCACTGTATTACCTAGGCAATGGTATAGGCCCTCTGCATTTTTGTCTAAAACAGATAGTTTCCACCCATCTTTTAGCAGGGTGTTAACTGCATTCAATCCAGAAGCAAGCTCTGAATCAGAGTTAGCCCGTTCTCCGTATTTATTTATTTGATTGATTGATTGATTGATTGATGAATTGATTCATCGATTGATTTAAACGGGTAACATGGACTTGGTCATAAAGTCCCTTTTTCAACTGTATCTGTGAACAGAATCACAAACTGGTACAATTCCCATCACAGCATTAAATACAACACAGAATGATCAAGCATCACTGCGGTTACAATAGTACAGCATGTCTACTGCAGACACAGTAAGTACAGTATAAAGTTTGAACATAAAGGGACACTGTCAAACCCCTTAGGTCTTAGTGTCCCTAGTTTTAAAAACATATTTTATGACTGCCAACTTTCAGTAAAGATTGCTGATGTAGCTGGTAGTTTGATTCTGACTCTTATTTTCTTTAAAAAAGTGAAAAACAGACTGCCCCAACATACTGGTGTTATCACAGCAAAACAGGCTTGTTGACATCCCTTGAGTAACTCCAAACACATCTTTCCTGGACTTGGGAACATGCATAAAACAGTCTAGCCCCTAATGATGCAGTGGGAGTTTAGGAGGCTTCTTTCTTATGAGTTACTGCACTGTTTGGGTGTGTTTCTAGTGATCAGAAAGTATGCAGTAAGAACAGAACCAGGATTGCAAACAAAACAAGGTCATTTATAAATATACATTGCCATGCATTTCAGTTCTACTAAACAAGGAGACAGACAAAACAAACAGCAGCATCAGTGAATATTAGAGAGGGTAAACAATCATAGAATGTGGGGTTTCAACTAGAAATAATATGATGAAAAACAGGTTGACAATGTCCCTTTAAAATGTCTTGCTAGCCCAGTAATCTAAAACCCAGTGGCAGAGAATTTAAAAGTTCGGACCTAAATTATTTATAGTAGCATCGTTCAATTTTAGTTTCTTCGAATTTCTGTTGGTACCTTATGTTTGCCATAAGCCACAACATGGCATAGGTGTATACTGATTAAAGGTAAACTGTCAACCTTTTTAGCATCATATTATATATATTTAAAACCCCACACTTTATGATTATCTTCTCTAAAATGAATTGATGTTACTAGTTGTTTTAACTGCCCCCTTGCTTAGTAGACCTGCGATGTATGCTAATGTTTAGCTATTCCCAACCTTTTTTGTTTCAAATTCTTGATCTACTCTTATTGCATACTTCCAGCACATTAGGCACACCCCAAACAATGCAGCCGCTCATGGTCCAATAGCCTCCTCTTTTCCCGCTTGGAATAGCTTATTAAATGGGAAATATGAGATGAAATGAGGGAAAAGTCAGAATCATGTTTAAACTGCAGAAAACTTGAAGAAATCACCTTAAGTAGATCCACGTCTTAGTTTCTGTTGTATTAGTAGCATCTACATTTTTAAATTACTACTGCACATGTTGAACTAATGACAAGTAAAAAAGTATATTTTAAAGAAAATGAAAGATGGCTTTCACTATCCTCTGTTCTTACTTGTTCAGGCTTTTGTTTCACTGCCCTTCTGTTCCCAGGTTGATTTCCCCCTCCTAGCTTGTGTCCCCACCTCCATATCTGTTCTGAGTTGTAACACAACACAGCACCCCACCCCCATCAAAATACCTCATTAGAGTTCCCTGCTCTTTCAGAGGTTGTATGCAGCAGAGGGAGAGAGGGAGCAGGTTGATTTGATAAACAGCAGTTTCCCACTAGTAGCCTGGGAATGTAATTGGGTAACTCAACTGTTGATTGTCACTCAGTGGTTAGATGATGTGTCTAGACCAATGAAGATTCTTTTCTACTGTGGTCATTTTGTCATGAGGTTTTATTGTGTAGAGGTTTGAGTAAGGAGCTGTGAATGAGCTTGGTACATCCAGCAGACCTGGGTTTGATTCCCACAACCTCCACTTGCATACTGTGTGACTGAACAAGTAACTTAACCTCATTAGTACTCCTGGGTCACCCCTGAAACAGGCACTTGTGCCCAGTGGGTCTTATATGGCTACCAAAAAAGCAAAAATAAATAAAATAAAAATTGTAGCATATCCTTAATAAAGGAGGAAGGATATTCAGACTTGTGTACAGACTTGCTGAATTATGTATGTGCAGAAAAACTAGAAGAGTACTGTTTGAGCACCTAGAATTGTTTTAACAGTACCCAGGAGTTTCCATCTAGTTTAGTCCTGAATGATAGTTACTGTGGAGGTCCGTCCAACACCATATTTCAAACATTGCTCAAGTCATTACTCTCTGGCACATATAACATAACATAGACTCTCAATGCTTTCTAAAATATTATGTTTTCTGACAGCAAAACTAATATTTATTTGTATTTTGAGTAGTGCATTTATTGTTTATGTTAGCAAGCCAAAATGTATTTTAGAAATATTTGGCCCCATCAACATTTAAATGGACTCAATAGGTTATGCCCAAAAGTTCATCAAGGCAATGACAGCAGCTGCTTGTCAAGGAGCTAGGCAGGACCATTAAGTTCCATTGAAATTCCAGTGGAACCCATGGGACCAAAGATTCCTAAATACTGTAAGTCATCAAGAATGCTAGCAAGAAAAGTGGCACCAAGAATGTGTGGAGTACATTCCTTTTGAGGGGTACTTCAATTTCTGCCATTCTGCTTTCACTCTTGAATGGAGATTTAAATTTGCCATTGTGGATAAGTGTGCAGCATTGCTTCTCTTGAGCATATGAAGAGTAAAGAACTGATGATAATATGCCAAAGTCCAGGTTCATATATAGGTCAGGTATAGTGCTGTTTTGCTATCCATAGCACGACATTGCTTACCAGTCCAGGAGTGGTCCATTTGATGGTCAGATGGATTGAAAACTGGCTAGCTGGCTAGCTGGACACACCCAGAGAGTAGTGGTCAGTGGGGAGCTCTCGAATCTTAGAGAGGTCGGTAGTGGGGTACCGCAGGGCTCGATCCTGGGTCCGATCCTGCTTAATGCATACATATCGGACATCAGGGAGGGTATAGGGTGTGAAATGAGTCTCTTCGCTGATGATTCCAAGATGGGAGCAGTAGTTGAGGGGAAAGAGGGGAGGTTGGTCCTGCAAGGGGACCTGGACACCCTGGAAAGCTGGGCTCACTCATGGAAATTAAATTTCAATATCACCAAGTGCAAGGTGTTACATCTTGGGCAGGGAAACCCTAAACACAGGTACACCCTGGGAGGGTAGGCACTGAAGGCCTTAACGGGGGGGAAAAGACCTAGGGGTCATGGCGCATGCATGTATGAATAACTCTGAGCAGTGCAGGACAGCAGCTAGCAAGGCAAACAGGATGTTGGGATGCATCGTAAGGGGGATCACCTCTAGGAGCAGGGAAATGATTCTGCCACTGTACAATAGACTGGTTAGACCACACCTTGAGTACTGTGTACAGTACTGGAGACCACACTTGAAGAGGGACATACAGCTCCTGGAGATGGTACAGAGGAGGGCAACTAAGATGATACGAGGACTAGGGGATTTGACGTATGAGGAGAGACTTGAGGAGCTCTGCCTGTTTTCCTTGGAGGAGAGGAGAGATGGGGGGACATGATTGAGGTCTTCAAGTACCTCAAGGGAATAAATAGGGTAAACATGGAGGGGATCTTTAGACTAAAGCAGGGAGGTATCACCAGAGGGTATGGTTTGAAGTTGGAAGGTGGAAGGGCGAGGGGGGAAAAGAGGAGGAGGTTTTTCACTGAGATGGTGGTGGACCCTTGGAATGTGCTGCCTAGTGAGCTGGTTCAGAGATCCACAGTGGAGGGCTTCAAGAGAGGGTGGGACAGACACAGAAAGTGGATGTATCAGATGATGGCCTGGCCCGGGGGGTGGGGATGGATGATAGGGGTTTCTGGAACACAAGGGGGTGAGGGCCTCGGCACCCAACTTGGGATCTGAGGTTCGAGCAGACTCGATAGACCATAAGGCCTAATCTGCTGGCAATTAGTATGTTAGTAATTACCTTGGTGAATCAGTCTAGTCTATTTGGTTATCAGCATGGCTCAGCTTGTAGCACAGCTGCCTCTGGGCCAGAAGGTCATAGGTTCTAGTCCCTCAAAGTGCTATACTCATGCCTTCAGTGCTGGCACCCAAGTGCAGTACTGGGCAATTCTGTACTGTCACAGTGTGCCATCCTTGGGTTGAGACATTAAATCAAGGTCTCTGCTTTCCATCTCTGGTGCTGTCCTGGGTGGTGTCCAGGTGGAAGTAAAAGAATCTAAGGATCTTTTCAAAATAATAGTGGACTTTCTCCAGTGTCCTAGTCCACATTCCTCTTCCCACAAAACTGGTTCATACAACTGAACAAGGTTGTGTGGTGGGTCAGGTGTGAAATGGCTGCCACTACATGCCTACAGTCATTGCACTACAAGTCACTCATTGCTTGTAAAGTGCTTTGGGATACAAGTTGATGAAAAGCACTATAGAAATGAAGAAGAAGGAAAAGAATTAGCATTTCTGTGTCTCTTTTCATACATATTGCATTCCAAAGTGCTTTACAAGCAATAAGAGACTGGTAGTGAAGTGTTTCTAAATGTGTAGTGGCAACCATTTTGCACATTAACACCAAGTAGCATTAACACCCACACAAAGACTTAGACAAATGCATGAACCGCTTTTATGGGAAGGGAAATGGTGTGCAGGACACCAAGGAAAATCGCCTACTCTTGTGTAGTGCCTTCAGTTCTTTTACTTCCACCTGCACAGCAACAGAGATGGACAGATGGGACCTCAGTTTAACGTCTCATCTAAAGGATGATGCACCCCAAAAGTACAGCACCCCCAGCACTGCATCCGGGTGCCAGCACTGATGGTATCAGCCCAGTTCCTGTGTGGGACTAGAACCCATGACCTTCTGGCCAAGTGATGGATGTGCTACCAAATGAGCCATACTGACACCTTCACACTAATGCTAATTCTTCTTCTTACTATTATTATTCTTTGCTAATTCAATCCAATGTCTTCTGTAAATTCATGGGGGGAGGAGTTTAAACTTTCTATGGGTCCAAAGCTGGAATTTATTCCAGCTTTAGAAGTCAACATACTTCCCTGTTTCCAACTTTTAGAAGTCAGTCTTCAATGAATAATGTTTGACAGTTAAAATAAAATGGTGATTGTATTTTTTTTCTCCAATTGTTTAACCAGGAGAGACACACTAAGCTGAAAGCTTGTTTACAGGTGTGACCTGGGAGCACAGGGAAGTTAAGTGACTTGCTCAGGGTCACACAGAATGCAAGTGGGGGCTGTGGGATTCAAACCCAGCTCTCCAGCTCAGAGCCTTTAACCACTGCGCTATACTGCCTCCTCTCTTTCTTTCTTTCTTTCTTTCTTTCTTTCTTTCTTTCTTTCTTCCAAAAACTCTTTTAGATGTTCACCTACAAAATTCGATTTTACCTACTTTCCTTTTTTCTCTTTTTTTAAGTCAAATCCCTGTGGATATGTTGGTGTTTGATAAAGAACACAGCAGGCACGTCCATTGAAAGTTCCACAGGATGGCCTAATTTATTTGATTTTTGGCAGTCTTTGGACAGGTTAGCAGATACTAAACAAGGAAACAGTTGTTTAGGTCCGGATATGTTATGGATACTTTCGTTTTACTGTGGAAGCCAAGATCCTGGGTGTTATCTCCCACTTACCAAGGTTACACAAGGGAGGGCCCTTATGAAAGAGGGCATCTCACTTGTCCCTACACTTTCCTTGTGTTCAAACTAACCAAAAACATGCAGTTATATCCATCAGAGACTGCCTTCCACTCCCTTACAGCTAGAAGGCACTCATTTCAGTGCTCTTGACAGGCATAATTTAAAAACCCTTCACTTATGCCTCTCTGTTCCAATGTTCCACCGACCTAGACCTAGGCAACACCTAAGCAACACTGCAACTGAGCAGCTCGGAGACAGCTCTTTGACGCTGACCACTTCCCATTTTAGTTGTGCTTATGCTTTCCTCCCTCTAATGTCACAGGAGAGTTTTATGTTTGCTTGCGCGAGAAACATTATGTCTCAGCTTAGGAGAGAAGCAGGTTGTGGAGTTGCAGCACTGTGGCAGCCAATGCCGCCACTGCATTTGTGGACTTGGTCCTCTTTATCTAATGTGGTGGCACACTGCTGCTGACAGTAGTTCAGTAAGCATGCCACCAACTTGAAATAAATTGGCCGCTGCAATGAAGGAGTGCCCTGTTATTGCAGGGCATGCCTGAAAGCAATTGTCTGCTGCAATGAGGGAGTGCCCCATCATTGCAGGGCGTGCCTTGCCTGCCGAGATATTCCTGTTCACCCCACTCCCTCCATTGTCCATTGTGGGAGTAGGAGTGCAACTAAACCCGCATGCTTCCTCTCACTGTGTGCTGTCCACCCCGCTCCCTACGTTCCCTATCCTGGCAACCGGAGTGCAAGTAAACCCTCCTGCTCCCTCCCACGGTGTGCTGTCTGCCCCTCTCCCCCCATTCGCATTCCCAGCACTTAAGTAGACACTCCTGCTCCCTCCCACTGTGTGCTGTCTGCCTCGCTCCCTCTGTTCCTGGTCCTGTCATATAAGTAGACCCTCCTGCTCACTCCCATTGCCTGTTGTCTTCCCGCTCCCTTCATTCCAGGTCCCAGCAGGTAATTAGACCCTCCCGCTCTCTGCCACTGCATGCTGTCTGACCCCCACTCCCTCCATTCCCTGTTCGGCAACTGGATTATTAAAGACAGGATCTGCTGCTGAGACTTCACCATGACACTGAAGTCAAACTGGAATGAGCCAGCTGCCATGTTCAAGACAGTCAACAGCCTGCAGACCATGCTGTCAGACCTCTACCTGGAACATCTCCTTCAGAAGAACAAGCCTGAGGAAGGACCATGACTGCATTTCTCCTCCATCCTGCAGTTTTATTTCAGGAGTCAAAATCTGTTTTTTTTATAAATCCGGTAGTCCAGGACCAGTATCTAGGATAAAAACATTAGCCTTAGAAGTGCTTTAAGTTGCCCATTTTGCAAATAAGAAAAAAACAAAGGCTCTTGACACTGTAGTAATTGGCCAAAAATATGAAGACAACACTTCCTCTTGCAGTTTATTGTACACAGATCCATTTTTCAGTTGCGACTTAAACAGGAATATATATCTCTTTGCTCAGGCTGTCAGATGATAAATCCAGTATGCTCCTGTCTACCATACCAGTAAGTGTTTGTTCTTTTGCTAGTGGTCCAGGATGAAAAAATAGCAACTCCCGATCTGAATTTCAGAAAGGTGGAATATTCAACACTAGGTTTGTTTCACTATAATATATGCAGTACAGGTTTTAACTTTACTAGAAGGATAAACACTAAATAATAACTTTTGAGATGTAAGGGTACAGGCAGTGATCAAAGCAATGCCCAGGACATAGATTCTTAAAACATGTTCGGGTCATGGAAACGTTTTCCTTTTTTGTTTCCTTTTCTTTGCTTTTTTTAGGGTCTTGAAATATAAAATAACTTGTCAGTCCAGGAGGCCAACTGAAAAATGACCATTTCTGCCAAAATAGCCTGCCTGTTTATCCCATACTCCATTTCCATATATAGGATTTCTGTCAACAATGTATCAACAGTATAAATCTAAGCTTATTGAGAAACAAAAAGGGCACACATCCATGCAGGTTAGAAGGCAAACTTCATTCATTAAGAAATCTTCTCCAGCACATGCAGATTCCACTCCTGGAACCCCCCCCACTCCCCAAGGAAGCCATTTGGTGATACATTGGGGTGTCTTGTGCTGGAGATTTCTTAACAAACGAAGTTTGCCCTCTAACCCGCACAGTGTGCATGCCCTTTTTTGCTTTTCAATATATGTAAATCTGGTGTCCTGGTTAAGAGTCGCACCTTTTGCTGTGCCTGGTGTGCACATTTTTTTTTTTTTTTTACTATAAATCTAAACTTTGTTGCCTTTTCAGCAAACTAAAACTCTGAGATGTCAGTCATAGTTGGGCTACCATGTTCTTCTTGCTGGCTACTAAATGTGCTGAGCTACTGGACTTTGGCTATTGTAATTACAGCCTGTGTGTGGGCGTGTGGTTTCTACAACATGTATTTATTGTACTTTGAATTTTTTTCTGTTATTTTACTAGAAGGATTTTGTATTTCCTTTGTTTCTGAATCCAGTTAATGAGAATTAAGCCCTGTTTACACTGCCGACTTTGCAGCACAGCAACCCATGGGCACCAGTTGATGCACTGCAAATTCGCCAGTGTAAACCCTCTCAGAAGCACCCCATGTGCCAGTCGGATAATTTTTTTGATCCAGCTCAGTTGTGGGATCAGTAGCGGAGCGAGTGCATTAGGTGGTGGTGTGAACGTTTGCTGTGCTCACTCCGCAGGCCATTTTTTCCTAAAAACTGGTGACTTCACAGCCCCTCCTCAGAGCGATCTGCAGTGCTGTGAGAGCAGGCTGTGTGAATGGGAGGAGAGCTGGTGCATCATGAAGGGAGCGGAAGGGGCAGACGCACATGATACAATGCTGCCACCGTGCAAACATGGCTTTTAGACAGTCGAGGTGCTTGATTGACCCCTTGATTTTTACGCTACACTCTGACAGCAGTTTAAACTAAGGGTTATATATCTGGAGCAGTAAAACTGTGAAATATAAGGTGCCAATGAAACACACACTTCCCCGAATTTTAAAAAGGGGTGAGCGTTTCCTGCTTTTATTAAGCAGGGTGGGGGATGGGGAGACCTGATGGACAAGTCTTAGCTGCTCCCTTCTGACCATAAATTACTGTTACTATGTTTCTTTCAGTGATCACACAGCTATCAGAGAGCTATACAGATCAAAGGTTATTCAGGTTTTTCAAATGTTCATGGGAAGGTTTTGAGACTTGTTCAGCAGTGGAATTATAGGAGGGCTCATTTGGGTTTGACATGCATAGCTCTGAAGTGACCCCCTCTAGCTCATGCAGCAATATCATTTAAATATAATGGGAAAGTAGTGGACTCTGTTTAAAAAATAGAGCCCCCCCCCCCAGCAGACAACGTAGTTTATACGGCACAATCCCAACAATATAGTTCCTGGGAAAACATTCCTATTGGGGGTCGGGGACTGCAGATGTACATGGGAATTCTGTCATAAACAGCAGACACCTAGAAATGTAGAAACACAGAAAATGACAGCAGAGAAAGGCCTAGTGACCCTTCCAATCTTCCTGAGCCTCTCTAATTTTGTGACTGTGCCCCTGTCAGTCCTCCTTGCCCCCCCATTAGCCCTCTGACACCCTATCCCCATGTGCCTGTCCCATCCCATTTTGAACCCTCCTAGTGCTTCAGTCCTGATGACCTACTTGGAAGATTGGTCCAGTGCATCACCGCTCTTTCTGTAAAAGTGTACTTCCTGACATCCTTCTTGAGCCTTCTCCCATCAGTTTCAGTGAGTTACTCCTGGTACTCATGTTACTATTCATAGTAAACTGCTCGCTACTGTCTACCATTTGACCATCCATAGCATCTATGAACCCCTCCAGCCCTGTTTTCAAAAGAGGCACAGTACTGAGACTGCTCTGGTTTGGGTGCTCAATGATCTCCTGATGGCGAGAGATCGGAAAAGCTGTTCCATTGTGTTACTCCTTGATCTCTCTTCAATGTTTGACACCATGGACTATGGGGTGCTGCTTGAGCACCTGAGGTACATCTGCAGCCAGACTAGTACAGTCCTCAGGTGGTTTAAATCTTTCCTCATGAGGAGAACTCAGAGGGTGATGTCAGGGATCTACTCCTCCGACCCTCTCCCTCTGTCATGTGGGGGTCCCTCAGGGCTCAGTGCTGTCCCCAGTGTTGTTTGTGGTGTATATGCTGCCCCTCGGAGACATTGTAAGATGGTATGGGCTGAGGTTTCACTGCTATGCTGATGATATCCAGCTCTACCTGTCTTTCGCACCCAACCAGGATAGTGCACTCTCGGTGTTTAATAACTGCCTCACAGAAATCCAGGATTGGATGAATTCCAGCTGGCTAAAGTTGAATGCAGGAAAGACAGAGGTGATGGTTGTGGATGCTGGTCGCTGGATGGGGGGTTGGGGACTGGTCGGTCTACAGGGCTTTTTCTGGGGGGGGTCCCAGCTCCTTGCCTCTGAATGGGTGCGAGACCTAGGGGCGGTGCTTGACGATGGGCTGACTCTGTGGTCTCAAGTGTCGGTAGTCATTAAGTCATCCTTTTACCATCTTAGGAACATCACTAGGATCAAGCACCTTGTTCCATCCGGTGACCTCTCTATACTGATCCACGCCTTTGTGACCTCATGCCTTGATTACTGCAACTCCCTTTACTTAGGGCTACCAGGGGTTGATATCCGCCCTCTCCAGCTAGTGCAGAATGCTGCAGCCTGGTTGCTGATAGGGACCTCAAGGTGATGTCATATCACGCCAGTGCTGTGTGAACTGCACTGGTTGACAATTCATTGGCAGATCATCTTTAAAGTCAGATTACTGACATATAAAGCCCTTCACTAGCTTGGCTCTGACTACCTGAAAGAGCTTCTGATCCCCTACTGCCCCAAACGATGGCTTCGCTCAACTGACGAGGGGTTGCTAGAGATTCCAAGGGTGTCGTTAAAATCTTCAGGGGCCCATGCATTTATGCATGTGGCCTCAACCCTTTGGAATTCTCTACCCCATCAGCTGACAGTGCGCGACCCTGGAGAGTTTTAAACAGGTTCTGAAAACATACTTATGGAGCCAAGCATTTGTTAATTGTTTTTTAGTACTAAATGTATAGATTATCTTTTAGATTGTTGTCTCATGTTATTGTTTTTAATTATTTTGTAAAGCGCTTTGGCATCTAGAAAGGTGCTGTATTAAATAAAGATTTATTATTATTATTATTATTACCTTGTTTATTCCACAGAGATATTTGGAATGTTCATGAGAAGAGGTCCCAAATACTTTCATGAGGTGGTGGTCACAAAAAGGCCATGCTGAAAATGTGTCATGCAAATACCAGCAAACGCCCGGGGCATTAGGGTTTCTACCCATAATATCCCACCCTGTACAGACTGACAGGCATCAGAGGTATGCCTTTGGATCACCGGCTGTAATGCTCATGCCATTCCACCTCCACCCTGAAGCCAGTGACAGGCAACAAGGTGTGCCTTGGACTGTTCAGCCCCAAACTTCACCCTATTCTCCTGTACTGCACCAGGGGTTGGTGTGAGTTCAATACTTTACTGCCATTCCTATTCTGCATCTGTCTAACTCCTGCACATCCAATGCTAATATCAGCAAGCAAACATTCGGCATTGACAAATGCTTGTTATTGATTGGCAAAGTCATTTTAAACAGTCATTTTAAATAGTTCAATGAAAAAAAAACGTGTAATCTCCAGTGATCCATAGCATTACAGAAAATGACACCGGTATTATTATTCATCGACATTTTAAAAAATATTACATTTAATATAAATCAGTTGCACATTTAGTGGCCATTGCTTCATTTTCCTTCTCTGTTTAACTACAGAATTTAAGGACTGAGCACACTGCATTGTTAAAATACAGTCTGCACCATATAATAAATTGTCTAATTGTTTAAAGGGAATGTGTACCATTCCCTATATGATTATTGTAAAGGTTACAGGTTAGAGGCTTAGAGCCAGTATGTAAATTACTTTGCTATAGTTAGCATATGTCTTTAGCAGATCAGAAAAATACTTTTAAGGCTGTGATGTACAGGCATCCATTTTGAGGACACGAAGGGTGTTTGCAACCCCAATGCACATCCCTCACAGCTGTTCCTGCATGCAGGGTGTAGGTGGGGTCTTAGGGTTGGAAGCTGAGGGTGGGAGTGGGGTCTTAGGCTTGGAAACCCTAAGGTTGCATTTCCGTTTTATGCTTCAACCCTAATGGTGCATTAATGAAGTTTCTTCAATAAATATATATATTCTCCTATGGAATAAACTCTCTCCTGGACATCGTAACTCTTCCACTTACCGCTCTTTAAAAAAACCTGTTCTTCTTCTTCCAGCTCCACCCTGCACCTTTCTCTCCTGCTCCTCTCTGCTGTCCCTCCCCAACCCCTCGTCTCCTCCTTCTACTGCAGTGACCCCAGCAGCTAATGCATATCCAAATGTCTCTCCTTCCCAATCAGTCTCCTAGGTAACGGAGACCCATCTCTCCCTTATGCTTGCATAAAATATCTGCTTTTCTTCCCATAAATGGTTGTCTGTATGTATCACCATTTTGCTGTTGCTATGCAATCTAATCACAACTTGCTTTGTAAATGCTTAACTTGTAACTGTACCTAGTTTTGAATCCTTGTATCTGTATTCAATGTCCCATGTCACCGGGTCACACCTGGAAATGAGTTTTGGGTCAGTGTGCTTTCCCCAGTCAACAAAGTTTAAATAACTAAATAAAAGAATAAATTAATAAATATAGGAATCCCATTCAATGGGCAAGTAGCCAATCAGTGAGAGTAACCCATTTGATGTTAATGATTGCCCAGGCAACCTCCAGTTCCTGCAAGGTCCAAACAGGAAGGAGAGAGAGGGACTGCAACACAGCGAAGGGTCAGCAAAGCCTGGTTCCCTCACAAGATCTCACTTCAGGATAGCGACTCTAAGCTGTGTAGCTTGTTTTCCAGATGATCCTAAGGATTACTCATGGATACGTCTGACCATGAAAAAACCTTGCCCTTTCTGGTAGCATTTGATCTCCTGTGAATAGGCACTGCTGTTGGGGTTCAGTATAAGATGTACAATGTTCTCAGACACCGCATGGGCATCACCGATATCAGATGGTACCCACTCCAAAGGCAAAATAACCTTGTTGAGTATGCCTCTTTATTGCTCCTCTCTGCCCTGCCACTCTCCCTTCCCCTCCTCCGGTGGTTAGACATGTCAGGAGCTTGTTCCACAGTCCTCACTTCCTTAGTTAAAGCAGGAGTGCATGATAGTGGAGACCATTTTAACCTCTACTTTTATATCTATGTTAGATTGCACCTTATCTCTAGACTTGTATGGTACCATTTCTCTCCATTTGGAGTCTGCTTTAACAATTTTTCAACAACTGAAATAATAAAAGGAGAAGTGCCCATTTTATTCATGCTCTGGCCAGGTTTATATTGGTATTCTCTGCTGTTTTTGAACACTGTTTGTTTATGATTACTTTTCTTGTGACTATAATTGAACTAGCATATAGCAGACACAGCTCCCTGACCTTATGGGGAAAAAGTGCACAGAAGCAGCTGAGGACACTGATCACAACCTAGTCTGAGCTATATTAAAACAAGAACTCCTTTTATTATTTCAAATGTAAAAAAAAGTGCTGAAGCAGACTTAATTTTGGGACAGAAAGGTACAGTGCAAATCAGAAGATGGGGCAATCCGAAATAGAATAAAAACATGCAGTATTAGTCAGATGTTTCATCACTATAACGCACTGCTGCTTTAAGCTGGAGTGCCTGCTGTAGTATTTGGCTACTTCCCCTTTTTGGTTGTTGTTAGTTTGTATATTTGCACCTTAAATCCTGCATAGTCTTATTTTTGTACTATTCACATTCTCTCATTATTCATACACTTACTTTTCTTTATTATTACCATATGTTGCTGCTGTTTTATTTATTGCCCTGTTACCCTTTGCACTGTTATGCATGTTTTGCTACTGGTCTCCTACCTGTATCTCCCTCCCCTGGATGGCACCAAAAAATGAGCCTCAGCTAAATATGCCTTTCCCAGTTATCAAATTACAAATAAATACAATGAAAAGCAAACTGCAGTTCTGATGAAATCCAGTTGGAAGTGTAAGTCTAGTTCCTGAAGAATGTGATATATGACACTATCTGCTCCAGAGTGTTTGTGGGTGCTTACATCAAGCAAGACTTACAGATCCCAGTTTCAGAGGCCCTGTTCACACTATAGCATGGTAAGGAGAAACGGGTCTTACAACGAATTAAGCCTTACCGTGCTGCAGCGCTTGCACAGTCCAATCTGTTTTTTAAACCATTTCTTGGTAAGCCTGCTTATCCATTCACACTGGTGCCAGTATTCGTGCTTTGTGTGTAGCATGGTGCAGTAGTGTGTTTCCGGGTATTCGGGGTCAGAACAGGGGTCAACACAGAGGACAGTGGGAACATGGATCCACCGCAACATGGATGCAGGGATAAGAGTGTTTGCACTGTAAGTAAAAACAATTTACTAATTGAAGCATTTTCATGAACTTTAGTACAGTTCGTGAAAACGTGTTCCAAAGAAGAACAGGTGTGAACGCAAAGGGTCCTGGCATGGATCTGAAATGGTTTAACCCCCGAGAACCCTTTCAGATCGTGCAGTGTGGACAGGCAGAGAGAAGTCTAAACTCGCATAATTGAGCTATAGCATCAGTTTTAGTGTGGACAGTGGGCATGGCACCTGATTGGGAAGATGAATGCTGTAGAATAACTTATGTTAGAAGTGATTCCCAAGTTTGTGAAACAGAAACTGATTTAAAAGCACAGTGTATTAAAGGCATTGTATATACTGGGATTGTTAAAACATTATAGACATCCTGTAACGTTTTAACAATGAGGAAACACGGATCATGTCCACACCAGTAATGGTACTGAATGGTGTTTCAGAACCACGTTTAAACCCTGATGTGATCAGGTTTTAAGCACAGTTTTGGAAATGTTTAAAGAGTGAAATGTTTCTATTTATGTTTTTGTACAGGTGTCTGATCCATGTTTGCCCATGTTGAGCTGCTTGACGTCCATAATGCCATCACAGTCACCAGGAAGGGAGCTCAAAGTGGCACAGACTAGTGCCCAAGGAAATCTGGAACACAAACTGTCTCTAGGAACTCGGATCCTCAGTCACCACCCTTGTCATAAGAAATACACAATGTTGCAAGCAGGATAACACTTTACTGTAGAAAACAATAAAAACGTCAGCAGTAGCAGATCCGTGGACTGCACCCTCTCTCAGCTGAATGTTTTCCCACCACACTAAGTGCTTTCTCAAAGCTCATCCAAGTCCATAATGCTGAGCAAATGTGTCCCATGGTGCTGCGCTTCAAGCCACACATGTGCAATATTCCCAAGCACTAGCAGAGGAGGAAATCTTCTACTGTGTTTGCAATCCATTTCTTTTCTTGTGCCTTTTGTAAAATCTCATCAGCTTTTGTTCTGATCAATTCTGTGGGGTCTGTTCAAAGTTTAATATAATAATAGCCATTATTGAATTGCCTGTACACTTCTTCTAGATACGTATCTTTAGGCCAAATTACTACTGCCCTCCCATCATTTTTGATCAGAAAATCATTGCTGATACGTAGTTCCTTCACAGCCATTTTTTCATTATGTGACATATTTTGATGTTGTGTAAATTGATATTTTTGAAACTTCTCATCCATTTATTTATTCACAATTTTACTAATGGTATTCATAGATTGGCATGATTTCCTGAAGGGATAAATGTATATTTCTTTTTGAAACATGTTACTTCTCTCAGATATTGTGTTTCCTGTACTGTTCCTTCTCTGTTCATTGTTACAGCTTCATTCACTATTATGTATCTTGGTCTGAGTACTGGCACCACTGGGTTTTAGAAAAATGTATCTTCAGATGGAACGGTCTATAGAATTTGTAGTTGTTGATTTTCATCCTAAACCCATCAGATTTGTTTTAGGTATGAATGTGAGACCTTTCTTTAAAACCTTTTCCTGGTTTTCTGTTAGAGTTGTCTCATAAAGATCGATTATTTTCATTTGATCAGCCTTGGGGATCTGCATGGGGCTTGGCCTCTCCTCAGAACCTCCCATAATTCCTCTATTATCCTCTTCCTCTCCCTGTCCCTCTGCCTCCTCTTCCTCTGCCCCCCCGGTCCTGTTCCTTGTGGCACGCTTTTGCTGCTCCCTTCTAATGGGTCTTCCCGAAAATCCTGTCTGGTGCATTTCATGCCCTTCATAGTTGTCTCCCTCACTTTTATTGGTAG
The DNA here is from genome assembly GCA_016271365.2 of Neoceratodus forsteri. Classification (NCBI taxonomy): domain Eukaryota; kingdom Metazoa; phylum Chordata; order Ceratodontiformes; family Ceratodontidae; genus Neoceratodus; species Neoceratodus forsteri. Next base: position 130,042,863 of record CM028137.1, on the reverse strand, counting down.
TTTCAATGTTTTCAATTTCTACATTTTGTTTTTCTTTTAATGTTATGTTATTCCTCAGTCTCTTCCCATACCAGTTATAAATTGTGCCATTTTTATAATCCCTAGCATTTCTTTCATGTTTCTTAATTTTATAAGCCTTCAACACTTTTCCATTTTTAGGGCTGTGGGCGGAACCTACAGCCCTTCTGTCATCAGATTATAGCTCTAAAAATGGCTGATCTTAGAACTTCCATTTTAGACTTTTGCATGTATTTCTCCACCTCCACAGCTGTAAAATAGTGCACTTCCCCTCTGATTTTTGCTATTTGTTGCTGTATGTTAAAGGCATCTGGGGGGGGGGGTGCTGCTGTACCATACTGTACCTCAGAACTTCTCAGGATATTAACAAAAAAACCTGTTTGGAGGGCTGGCCCACTGGGGCAGTGGTTGGATTTCCACTTGCGACGCCAGTGACCCGGGTTTGGGAATGGACCCGGGTTGCCAGAGGGCTGGCCGGGGGGAGTAGAATCGAATGTCCTATGGATTGCTCTCCTTCTCCAGGGGAAGGGTGTGGGTCGTGTTTGGTGCTCAATGGACCCTGGGTGGAAGCTGGGGGTTCACGCAGCTACCGGAGCCAATGTCTGAGGGGCAGGGCGGACGATGGACATCCTTGCACGTCCCTGACCCTGACAAGCAAGAAAAACTCCTTGCAGCTGCCTGCACTTGTGAAGTCTGCCCCTGGCTTCAATTAGCCTCCGGGACCTGCTCTCCCCAGGCAGTTATTAGGCATGTGGCACCCAAATGCCACATCCCCGCCCTCTGGGGGTAAACCAGTGGTACTGGGAGATGAGCATAAGGAGTCCAGAGGTGGAAGCATGGGGGCGCCATGACTAGGCTGATGTATGGTGGCTGGCTGCGGGGGCAACAAGAAAGAAAAATACTTTTTAAAATGCTGTTTCTAACATCTGTCCAGCTCAGTTCAATAGAGTTCCTCTATTTATTTCAGCAACCAAGGGGTTAACTCATTTCTTGTGGAATATCCTCATAGCAAAAGTTAGACTACAGTATCAGATTACAGACTTTGCATCCGGAATTGTAAGCAGTCCTATTCATATGGGCAGGACAGGCTGCATGCAAGCACGTGCGTGTGTGCGCGCGCGCACACACACACACACACACACACACACACGCGAGAAAATAAGTGGTCATGTGGTAACTCTTTACAGCCCTGTCAGTTCACTGATTCAAGCTAATTTGTAATGGAGTCCCTTCTAAAAAGTCCTGCATATCTCATTTCTTTTGAGTGTTGTTAAAAGCAGCATATTTATGTCTGTTCCTGATCTGAGGCTGTATGCAGCATACACCAACCTCTAATATTTAAACTGTGTCCTTTAAAGATAAAAGAATATAAGCATTTAATTACTTTTTTTATTATTCTTTGGTAACTGGGTTTATAAAATGGGTAAGAAAATTGAACAGTCTGATTGGCTGAAAAGGAAGTGTCAAATCTGTTTTACACATAGTAAAAAAAGTACTGGCAAGTAAAGCAACGTGCAATTAGAATGTTCGCATTTGAAATTCCGCCATTGTTTTTTGCCTTGCTAACTGCAGCTCATCTCGGATGTGAGGCTGATTAGGGAAACCTTTGTGCCGCTCTCTAACTGAACCCTACACATGGAACCATTAAATAAAACAAACAAACAAAAAAATTACTGACTGGTTTAGCTGCAGTAATCGTAGAGCTGCTTCCAGGGTTTACCTGCTCCCATTCATGATCCCGCACCATGCCGCCTCCGCTGTCTCGTACCAAATCGCGCTTCCATCCCACTACATTTAACTAGAAAAACAAAAACAAATCTGCATTCCTTATTCTTTTTTTTTTTATTGCAAAACTGGTGGAAGCTGTCAGAGAGAACCTGTTGCTTCTGCTCACTCCATTCTGGTGCTTGGACTGTCATGGGAGTGGAGGAGTTAGTTACTTGACTGTTCCCACAGTCAAGCAGTCTACATACATATCCTTCATTTCCTTCCATCGCGCTTTTAAAAGAACACAAACCTCTCCTTCTAAACCCACACAGCTTAGCTGCATTGTTCTCCCTATTGGGATGGGGCAGGGGGGCTGGCATGGATGTCACAACAGTACAAATGCAAGAGGCAATGACGTCATCACCTAGTAGGCGGAAGGACTATTTTATGTCAAATTAACACAATGATTTCAGTTTTTTTTGTTTAGCAATCTTTTTTAGGGTGAGAAAAATATTTAAATAAAATAGAAAGCCATTTTATAAGTGCAATAAGACACTCCGGGGTGTGCGCAGAACAGATGTTACCGCACTTCCAGGGGCTGAAGACACTCTGCTGGCCTCGTGCCTTACAACACCCATGGGCATGCGGTAATATCTGCTCTACACACATCCCTTCATGTCTTATTGCTTACATGGCCCACTAGGCACAGGTGCCTGTTTTCTGGTGCTACCCAGGAGCACTGAGAAGGCTAAGTGACTTGTTCAGAGTAACACAGTATGCAAGTGGAGGCTGTGGTTCAGTTCATCGATGTAATTTAATAAATATATATATTGTTTCCTTTGATAACTAGGTAAGGCCAACTAGGCATATGCACTTGTTTCTAGGGACAACACAGGAACGCTGGGTAGATTAAATGACTTAATTGGAGCCACACAATATGGAAATGGAGGTTGTGGGAATCAAACCCATGTCTGAATGCTGGATGTACAAAGCTCATTTACAACTCATTACTCTGCTAGGCTACACTGCCAGTCACAGAAAAAGTGAATAATTTAGACTGGGCTGTTAATATCTCAAAGGAGAACTGCCTTGAATCAGCAAACAGGCATTTTTGTAGATGTAGATGTTATTTTTTTAAAACACCACTTCTCATTTTGTTACTGCTTAATCTTAACTGGCCTTTTAGTAAATTCAGTGAGTGTTTCTGATTATACCATGCACCTCAGAAAGCAACCAATTAGAACAGCAGGCTGGCAACTTGCCTCAATTGTAAATCCTCTGATAATCACCACAAAAGGTGCTAGCCAGCCACATGTTTAAAAATAACAGTCCAACCCCGAAATCTTGGAACTCCAACTGCCATCTTGCTTCCCCGCTAACCGGGGATCCTGAAACAACACCTCGGTACATCACAAACAAAATACTCTGTAAGCCTCAGTGTCTAATCTTAAACAGCCTTTCTGTTTCCCCACAACCACTTCCACCTGGCTCACCTTGAAAAAATGTTTTTCTCCGTTCAGCTCCGCTTCATTCTTGTACAATTCCTTTCTCTCCCATACAGTCCCTATCTCTTTTTAAAATCCCCAATCTTCCTCTATCAATGGCAGCACAGAAAAAAAAATAAAACAGCAAAGAACTTCTGATGACTGTAACAGATTCCCTCGAGTCCATTTTCATGATGCAGACATTAACCCAGAAGCTCCATGATGGCAACACAATGGGTCACAACATGTCAAGAAGAGGGAACACCTCTGGTTTCTCCACATGCCGCAACAGTCCCTCAGCCGACTACACCATCACTTTCTCCTGCAGCTCCCAACTCAAACTCCGTGCGCCCTTAACAGCAACTTGGCCATCCAGTCCTGTCGGCAACAAAACGCAGCATCACAAGCAAGCAACCATTAAGGAAATGCTGCAGGTTGCAGCTTGAACTGCAACAACATGAAGAAATCTCCAAAAGGCAAACATGGTGGGCTATAAACGTTTTTCTATGTGCATATTTTTGAATATAAATCTTACATAAGGCACAGTTTTTTTCAGTGCAAGCTTATTTCTCTGAAAAACATTATTTTTAGTACATAAAAAATATACCTTTTTTAAAAAGAATTCATCCATGGTATATCTATGGTATAATTGCAATAAGCCACTCGGGGAATGTGGGTTATCGGGAGATTTACCATGGCTGGTGAGGATTTACCCACTCGGCTGTGCCTCTTGGACAAACCACTCCAGCCATGGTAAATTCCCCGACAACCCCTCGTGGCTTATTGCTTAATTCACACACTGCTGGCATTGACCATTTATGAACAGTATGATCTTGTCAAGAAGTTACATTGTTAGTACAATGCATCTGTGTTCTAATTTAGAATTCTTAGGTTTATGGTGACATTTATTTATTTTTATTTAGTTTTTGTTGACCGGGTAAGTGCACTAGACAAATCCTGCCTATTTTCAGGCACGACCCAGGGGAGGGGGATACAGATGAATGCCAACTGCCCTTGAACTAGATTAAGCTGTTGGTGGTATTTTTAGTGAATGAGGGAAATTTGGCCAGGACACCAGGGAAATTCCCCTACTCTTTTTGATAAGTGCCATGGGATCTTTAACATCCACCTGAACTACCACCAATCCAGGCAGATGGGACCTCGGTTTAACATCTCATCCAAAAGACAACACCTTAGAAGTGCAGCACCCCTCTCATGCTGCACTACAGTGTCAGTACTGGGATATTAACCCAAGTGCCAGATGTGAGAACTGAACCCACAGTCCTCTGATCTCCCGGCCTCAGAGGTGTGCGTGCTACCTACTGAGCCACTGACACTGTTCATAAACAACATACAATGTTATTGCTGTCTAATAGGATAATGTATGTTTGTGGATCACTTTTTTAACTTTGAAAAACAAGTTGGAACTGCTATACATGAACTGAACCCTTAATATTACATATTAAATATTCTGATGTGGTATAAAGGTTTTTTTAAAATTACTGTTGTTGTCATAAATGTGCATTTGCTGTATATAAAAACCTGGTTTGGAAAAAGTGCCCTTTGTAATGCAATGAGTGCCCTGTTTATCATGGGCACCCTCACCTTTTACAGTCTTATGATGCCCCTGTGGCCACACATGTGACACACACACGCGCGCGAGCGCGCGCGCACACATACACCACCAACCACCACCACCATGTACCCTGACTAAATAAATTTAGGAGGACTGAGTTACCAGCATGCCAATATTTAATGACTGTGACTAAACAGCACTATGTGGAACCAACAAGAAAACATCTTTGGTCATTTGGTAACTCTTCACAGCCCTTTTGGCTCTGGCTAGATCTGTTACTTTTGGGATTTCTTTAAATAACTCTTCTTTCTTTTGTTTTATAATATCAGTAGGGCTATCAAACTGTTTCCTGGCTTTCTTGATAACTGTGAACATTAGGTCACTCAAACCTTTATTTAACACATGTTCTCAGTCTTTCATAAATTCAAGGTCATCTGAACCCAGTGTGGGCGGTTTCTGTATCCTTAACCCCCTGGACATTTGCTTTTCTCTTCAGTACTTACTGAGAGATATTGCAAAAATGTGCACATGTGTCTGTCTTTAGTGCTTCCAATGAATTAATATTTATTTCTTTATTTACAGTAAATCTGCTGCCACTCTCCCAAAAAATTATTCATAAGCTGTAGTCACGTAGACCAGTCCTTCCCCTTCCTCTTCAGTATAAGCCAAATTCTCTGTGTGACTCCCTTTTTCCATACTTGTAACCTTAATCTTCTCAGCAATGAGAGTCTTTTAAAATTCATCTTTGCTCTGTGTGTCACAGTTCACATGACATTAACTCTGGAGCACATACTGAACCTGCCCCGGTGCAGGAATATCATGTCAGAAGTGAAAAAAAAGAATTTTTTGTGTGTGCGCTCTGTTGGCGACAAAATTAAATAAACATACACAACTAATTTCACACCACAGAGTTAACCAGTCTGGTGCTCCTCCCAAGGTAAATCACTGTATCAAGGAAGAAATGTGTGCTGCAGCACCTCATCTCAGCATGGAGTGCACACAGAAAATAAAGGCGATTACAGCTCTTTTTAACCAGAAATTATTTTACTCTTTCTCAAAAACCACATATTGCAGGTGACATTTCTGGTTTTCTCTCTCTCTCTCTCTTTCTCTCTAGATATACTGCATATATATATACACACACATATATATATATATACTGTGTGTGTGTATATATATATATATATATTCATTGCAAAAAACTATGTTAATGCATAAGTTAAGGTTTTTATTAAAGTGTCAAAAGCTGGAAAATTCAATGTTAGGGTTACCAACCCTAGACACCCTATCCCCACTCCCCCACCTTCCACACACCAACAGGTGTCAGGGTATGCCTTGGAGTCATTGGGCCTACTCTCACCCTATTCCATGTGTAAACAAACTGAGATGGTGCAGTATAAGAGAATGGGGTGAAAGTTAGGCCAGCGACTCCAAGGCACACCCTGACACCTGTTGGTGTGTGGAGGATGTGGGAGTGGGGGTGGGGTGGTAGAGTTGGTAACCCTAACATTGAATTTCCCAGCTTTTGCTGCTTTAGTAAAAACCCTAACTAATGCATTAACATAGATTTTTGCAATGGATTTCCCTTCTTTTTGAGAAAGCATAATGTAACTGGTATGTGGTTGTGGGAGCGCTGGCCCTCCAGGCCCTGCACTCCCCTCACGCTATTCATTGCTGCATAATGATATGCATAAGTGGAAACAGAGGGCCCAGAAGCCCTGTTCTCCCACTTACACATAAGTACGGACATACCACAGCCCTATAGTCATGAAAAGTAACCCTTGTAACACTAATTTGGCAATATCTCAGTAACTGTAGAAACTATGGAAAACATTCCACTGCAATTATAATCATAACTTTGAAACTTCCATGGGTGCTTAGTCCATCTAAAGGTGGACTAAACTGCAGAGAGTGAAAAATCCATATCTCGAAATGTTTTCGAGATACGGGTGCTGAAAAACACAGCGGGTGGCACAATTCAATGAATGCACATAACTCGGACATTTTCAGTATTTCTTTCACCCAATTTTCAACATGGCTTTTTGGGAACCCCGCCTCAGGAACAATGTCACTGTCATTTTGCTAATCGGTCCCAAAAGTTGCGTTTGCACAGCGAACATGCCATTCTGTGCCACAGGTGCAAAATCATGTTTTGGGCAGGATGTGAAAAATTATAGCTGTATACTGTTCATGAGGAGGTGTGGAAAAGGGTAATGGTAAAAATCAGGAGGTAAAATATAAAAAATTAGCGAAGTTATGAGTGCGCATAGAAACTGCACAACGCAATCTTGTAACATGGCCATTTTGGGGAATTTTTAACCAAATTTTCAACATGGGCTTCTTGGGAAATCCCCTCATGAACACTGGCACTGTTATGTTTTCAATCCATCCTGAAAGTTGATTTTGCACAGTGACCACTCCATTCTGCTCCACAGGTGTGAAAATGCATTTCAGGCAGGATGTGAGAAATGACAGCCTTATTGTTCATGAGGAGGTTTGAAAAAATGGCAATGTGGAAAATCAGGAGTGAAAATATTAAAAATTAGCAAAGTTACGAGCGTGCGTAGAAACTGCACAATGCACTCTTGTAACACGGCCGTTTTCTGGATTTTTTTGCACCAGTTTTTCAACATGGGCTTTTTGGGACTTCTCCTCATGTCTTGAACACTGGGATTGTCATTTCATTAATCAGTCGCAAAAGGTGATTCTGTGTAGCGACCGCAAAATCAACTTTTGGGACTGAGTAACGAGATGACAGTGGCATTGTTCATGAGATGGGCTCCCAAAAACCCCATGTTGAAAATTTGGTGCTAAAATCTAAAAAATCTCTGTGATATCAACATATGTTGAACCCCCACCATTGACTGCCATTATGCGGCTTATCTTTGATTTCTTCAGTTCCCGGTTCAGCTTTGAAGAGTGCAGACGTGTCCCAGTCCACCGAAGATCACAATTACCAGAGGTAAATATGGGGTGGGGGTGTGTGGGGAGGTAGGGTGCACAGAGGGAGGGTGGGATGGCGGAGGGGGACTGAAGAGACGACGAGAAACCATTCTTTTTTACAGGTAAAAAAAAAATTAAAGACATCGTGGAATGGTTTTATTTATTTACAGGTATTTTTACAGGTGGGCTCCCAGTGTGCCATATTAGTGGGGAAGGGGGTGCATACATGCCGACACGGGGATTGAGCACCCTGTGCCGGCAATCAAAAACTATGGGCTTAGGCAGCATCATCTGACACTGGGAGTGGGCATCCTGGTATTGGAGCATTAAAATATATGTGTATATATATAACATATATAAAATATACATATAATATAGATGTATATTTATGCAATAAGGGTGGAGATAAATAGAGTGTAATACTGTAAATCCATTTATCTGAGTAGCTGTGTACCCAAATTTCATTTATGTATACAGTGCTCATGTCATCAGCCATTTATCCGCACAGTGCTTATGTCATCAGCCATTTATCTATACAGTGCTTATGTCATTTAGAATATTAGGCCTTAGAAGCAGTATTAACCATATTCAAATGCAAATAACTTTAAAACAAAAAATGATAGCATGGTACTGTGAGCATGAAAGTTGTTCAGCACAGAAATATCCACAACATGAGTGGTGTTTCATTTATTGATACCTTTTAGATTTTTTGTTAATTAGCAAAAAAACAGCAGAATATTCTTTTTCTTTCCATTTTGTCAGCAAACAAATGTAAATAACTTTAAAATGAAAAATGATAGCATGGTACTATGAGCACAAAGTTTATTCAGCACCAACATACAGTGGCGTGAAAAAGTATTTGCCCCCTTCCTGATTTTCTCTATTATTGCATATTTGTCACACTGGATGTTTGCAGGTCTTTAGAGAAAATGTAATATTAGATAAAGGGAACCTGAGTGAACAAATAACACTTGTTTTTTTTTTTAATTTCACTTATTTAATGAAAAAAGTTAACCAACACCAACTGGCACTGTGTGAAAAGTAATTGCCTCTTACACTTAATAACTGGTTATGCCACATTTAGCTGCAATGACTGCAACCAAACACTTCCTATAATTCAATATCAGTCTTTCACAGCACTGTGGGAGGAATTTTAACCCACTCTTCCTTGCAGAACTGCTTTAATTCAGTAACATTTGGTAGGTTTTCGACATGAACTGCTCATTTCAGGTCCTGCCACAGCATCTCTATTGGGTTTAAGTCTGGACTTTGACTAGGCACTCAAAACTTTAATTTTACTTTTTAGCCATTCTGATGTGGACTTGCTTTTTGTGTTTGGATCATTGTCTTGCTGCATGACCCAACTCACGCTTCAGCTTCAGCTGACGGAAGGATGACTGGACATTCTCCTCAGAATTTTCTGGTACAGAGCAGAATTCATGGTTCCTTTAATTATGGCAGGTCATCCAGGCCTTAGGCAGCAAAGCATCTCCACACCATCACACTACCACCACCATGTTTGACTGTTGGTATGGTGTTCTTACTGTGGAATGCTGTGTTTGCTTTCTGTGAGACATTATGGGATCCATGTTGTCCAAAAGTTCCACTTTGGACTCATCTGTCCATAGCACATTTTCCCAAAAGGCTTGTGGATCATCCAGGTGCTTCTTGGCAAATGAGAGATGAGCATTTATGTTCTTCTTGGTTAGTGGTTTCCATGCTGCTCTCACATGAAGCCCATTTTGCCCAGTCTCTTCTGATTGTGGAGTCATGAACACTGACCTTAGCTGAGGCAAGAGAAGCCTGCAGTTGTTTGGATGTTGTTTTAGGATCCTTTGAGACTTCTTGGATGATTTTACACTGCGCCTTGGAGTAATTTTGGCAGGCCGCCCACTCCTGGGAAGGTTCACTACTGTTCCAAGTGTTCTCCATTTGGAGATTATGGCTCTCACTGTGGTTCGATGGAGTCCCAGAGCCTTAGAAATAGCTTTGTAACCCTTTCCAGACTGATAGAGGGCACAAATTTTTCTGATCTTTTCAGGAACTTCCTTTGATCATGGCAAAATGTGCTTGTTGAATCTTTGTGCTGGCAACGTGACTCTGATGGTAAGGGCAAAATAAGTGAGATCTATATTGAGCAGGGCTGGCTGTAATCAAGCCTGGCTGTGTTCAATCAGCTGACTCTAATTATCCCTTTAATTGGTTGATTTAACTAGGGGCAATTACTTTTTCACACAGTGCCAGTTGGTGTTGGTTAACTTTTTTCATTAAATAAATGAAATAAGTTAAAAAAAAGTGTTATTTGTTCACTCAGGTTCCCTTTATCTAATATTATATTTTGTCTAAAGACCTGAAAACATCCAGTGTGACAAATATGCAATAATAGAGAAAATCAGGAAGGGGGCAAATACTTTTTCACGCCACTGTATCTGCAAAATGAGTGGTGTTTCATTTATAGATACTTTTTTATTTTTTTTAGAATTGGCAAAAAACAGCAGAAAATTCCATTTTTTGTGCACTTTTTCATCAAACAAAAGCAAATAACTTAAAAACAAAAAATGATAGTGTGACACAAAAGTTGTTCGGCATAAACATATCTACAAAATGAAAGGTGTTTCATGTCTAGATTCCTTTTAGATCTTCTGTAATCAGCAAAAAATGGCAGACAATTCAATTTGTATTCACTTTTTGACTAACAAATGCCCTCTACAAAAGCAAACACAAGAGAATTGCATAAATGAAATATGCAATGGAAAACTCATGTAATAAATGATTTATCTGCACTCTAGCAGTTTGATCTCGAACAGCTCACTTGTCGCTTATGCCACTCGTGAGGTTACCCGAGGTCAAACTGCTCTTGTGCAGATAAATCATTTGTTACACTCGCTTCCATTGCATATCCTATATATACAGTATATATATATATGTAATAGATAACCCACTCTTAGGTGTGTGGTTGAACTCTGATATACACATGCCTTGGTGTGCGTCAATCACCCAAAGCATGCATATATCAGAGCGCGACTGCACATCCCAGAGTGGGTTATCTATCTTCTAAAATGGCAAAATTGTTTTGGAGGTGGCAAAAGTGTAGGCGTGCGTCGCACTTGATATATAACGGTCACCTGATGGTGTTTGTCCAGTACGATTGATGATTGTTAGTTGCTCATTTTATTTATATATATATATATATATATATATATATATAGATATATATGTGTGTATATATATATATATATATATATATATACACACACACATACACATACATGATATATGGAGCTCTATATATATACCTGTATATATATATATATATATATATATATATATATATATATATTATATATATATATATATATATATATATATATATATATATTGCACACTGGTGTTGGCTCCCTGTGTGCCATATTAATGTGTGTGGGGGGCAGAGATATGGTGACATGGGGATTGGGCAGCCCAATGTCAATATTTAAATTAATAAGTAGTGGGGCCATTTTTTGCAAGGGGAAATCAATCGCTGTTCATCACCTGATCCCCTTTCATGAGGTGGGATGAGGACCAGATGGCCCTATCAGACTACCTGCTCTTCATCTCACAACCAGATAGCCATATCTGACCATCTGGTCTTCATCTCATGAACAGGGATTTTGACACCTCATGAATGGGGATCAGCTGATGAACGGTGAATTTGGACACCTCATGAACGGGGATTTTGTTTGTATAATCCCTTTTTGTGAAGTATCAAAATCCCTGTTCTTCAGCTGAATCCCCATTCGTCAGCCGATCCCTGTTCATGAGATAGAAACATAGAAACATAGACTTTGACGGCAGATAAAGACCACTTGGTCCACCCAGTCTGCTCATTTCCCTACCTACTGGATAAGCTGCAGATTCTAGTTAACCAGCAGCCTACTTCCTGCCACCTCCCCCAACTATAATTGCCTTATGTCTGTCCCATGCATGCTTGAATTCCCCCACTGTTTTAGACCCAACAACTTCCCCAGGAAGGTGGTTCCATGCATCCACCACTCTCTCCATGAAAAAATATTTCCTCACATTACCCCTGATCCATTCCCCCTCTATCTTTAAATTGTGCCCACTTGTTCTTACACATCTCTTTTTCTGAAAGATGCTACCCTCCTGGACTTTGTTGATTCCCTTCAGGTACTTGAACATTTCAATCATGTCCCCCCTGTCCCTCCTTTCATCAAGGGTATACATATTAAGCTCTCTCATTCTCTCTTCATATGGTTTCTAATGCAGACCCTGCACCATTTTAGTTGCCCTCCTCTGGACTGCTTCCATCCTGCCTATGTCCTTGCATAGATGAGGTCTCCAAAACTACACACAGTACTGCAGATGGGGTCTCACCAACTGTCTGTACAGAGGGATAACTACTTCCCTTTTTCTACTTTCGATGCCCCTTCCTATGTACCCCAGAATCCCCCTGGCTCTCCTTACTGACTTCTCACATTGCTTACCAACCTTTAGATCATCTGATATGACTACCCCAGGTCCCTTTCCATTTTGTTGTTGTTAGTACCTCCCTGCTATTGTGTACTCTTCTCCTGGGTTTTGTTTCCCAGGTGCATTACTTTGCACTTCTTTGCATTGAATCTAAGTTGCCATATGTCTGATCATTCCTCCAACCTTGCTAAGTCCTTTTCATCCTTTCTACCCCCTGTGCATCAGCTCTGTTACAGATCTTGTGTCATCTGCAAAGAGACATACCTTTCCTCCAGACCCTCTGCAATGTCACCTATAAAGATGTTAAAGATGACTGGACCCAGTACTGAGCCCTGAGGTACTCCACTAGTGACCCCCCTTTCTTTGGAATGTGTTCTATTCACTACTACGTTCTGTGTCCTGTTTTGCAGCCAGTTTGCTACCCAGGCTACCACCCTGGGACCCACTCCCAGGCGGGCTAACTTGATTATTAATCTTTTGTGCAGGACTGTGCCAAATTCCTTGCTAAAGTCTAGGTAGGCCATATCCACAGCCCTTCCCTGGTCTATTACTTTGGTCACCCAATCAAAGAAATCTATTAGATTCGTCTGACATGACCTTCCTGCTGTAAATCCATGCTGCTTTGGGTCCCATGCCTGCTGGCCTCTAGGTACTCAACAATTCTTTTCTTTCAGAAGTGATTCCATCATTTCCCTACCACTGAGGTCAAACTTACAGGTCTGTAGTTTCCCTGCTTCTGCCTTGCTCCCACTTTTGTGAGGGGGAATCACATCTGCCCTCCTCCAGTCCTCAAGTACCACCCCATCCTCCCATGATTTGTTAAAAAGTGTGGTCAGTGGTGTCACTAGGTCCTCCCTTAGTTCTTTTAGGATTCTGGGGTGAATTCCGTCAGGCCCCATTGCTTTGTCCAACTTTAGTTTTAAGAGTTCTTTCATAACCCTTTCTTCTGTGAAAGGACTAATATCAACCCCCCTATCCAGAGTGCTTCTATTCACCAGATTAGGTATTTCCACCTGCTTTTCCATTGTGAATACTGAGCAGAAGTATTCATTCAGTATGCCTGCTTTTTCACTGTCACCTCTGCCCAACCACCTTCCTCTTTGTTCAGCCTCAGTATCCCTGCCTTAGTCTTTCTTTGCTCCCTAATGTACCTATAAAAGGTTTTATCTCCCTTCTTAACTGAGTTGGCTATCTTTTCCTTGGTTTGGGCCTTTGCTATTCTGACTGCCTTACCCACTTCCTTCTGTTTTAACTGGTACAGTTCTCTGTCCCGCTCCTTCTGTGTTTCCTTATACTTCCTGAATGCTATCTTTTTTCCCTTACCTTCCCCGCCACTTCTTATGAGAACCATAGTGTTTTTTTCTTTCATTTTGATTTGTTTATTTGCTTAACACAAAGACTTGTTGCCTCTGTGATGGCGGTTTTGATGTTTCCCCATTGTTGCTCCACCCCACCTTCTTGCCTGTTTGCTAGTGCTTTTCTGAGGCAGTCTCCCATTTTGACAAAATCAGCCCTCCTGAAGTCCAGTACCTTCACTTTTGTGTGGCTTGACTCTACAGCTAAGTTTATCATGAACCACACTGTTTGGTGGTTGCTTGTTCCCAGATGGCTACCCACTTCAAGATCAGAAATCCTTTCTCCATCCCCATTTGAGAGTACCAGGTCTAAGATTGCTCTCTTCTGAGTGGGTTCCAGAACTAGCTGTCTGAGGCATACCCCCTGTAGGGCATCGAGAATGGCCCTGCAGCAAAGGTGCTCCAGTCAACATGGGCTTTTTGGGACCTCCCATCATGAACACTGGGACTGTCATTTTGTTAATCTGTCCTGAAAAGTGATTCTGTGCAGTGACCACAAAATCACCTTTCAGGACTGACGAATGAGATGATAGTGACATTGTTCATGAGGAGGGGTCCCAAAATGCCTAAGTTGAAAATCTGGTGAGAAAATACCAAGAAATGGTTGAGGTATACACATTTAAATTCTTTGTTTGTATCAGAGTCATACGAATTGGATCTTAGTTTGTATGATGAGATACAGACTAAGATCCTACATCATATGACTCATAAAGTAGGATCCTAGTTTGTAGCTCATCATACGAAGTAAGATCCTACTTCGTATGACACCAATACGAGCAAAGAATTTAAATGTTAAATAACACACATTTTAAGGGCATTTTCCAAACAGTAAAATGCAGAATGCACCTAGGGGTCACAATAAGCAAGCTACATGTGTTGGTTCCTCCCTAGTATATCATTTTGGGAGATTTTCAAATATGAATTTCAGGCAAACTGGAAACAAGATGGTGGCCATACGAAAGAGGAATTTTCACATACAATGCAGGATTCCTCTTTTATATCATACAGCTATACTGAAGTGCCTATAGAGCATGCTCAGAAATATTTTTTTCAAATTTTTAAATTGCAATAACTTAAAAACAGCTTATTGTTTTTTCACCAGACTAGCAAAAGGTATATCTGTGGGGTAGTCCCTTTCTATCCTGAAAATTTCACACCAAACAAACAAACCCTCCGAGCTGTAGGCAAGTTCAAAGAAAAATCCTAGCAAAGTCAATGGGTAAAAATATGTTTTCCACCTCTCCATAACTCAAAGACTGCACATCCAACTAGAATGAAACTTGCCAGATCAAGAGATCTGCACCTTGAGCTGGTCTGTTGATGCAGTGGTTGGATTTCTGCTTGTGATGCTGGTGACCCAGGTTCGGGAATGGACTCGGGTCATCAGAGGGCTGGCCAGGGGGGAGAAGGATGGAGCATCCAGAGGACTGCTCTTCTTCTCTGGGAGGAGGGAGGGGGAGTGTGTCCGGTGCCTGATGGACCCCTGGTGGAGGTCGGGGGTACTGCAGCAACCAGCACCAGAACGTCAAGAGGGGAGGGCTGGATGCCGGACATCATTGCAAGTCCTCACTCCTGGTAACTGGGAAAAACCTTGTCAGCCACCAGGATTAAGCTCTCCTGGCACCTGGCCTACTTGGCTCCCCACCTCTCCACTGACTTATCCCAGCTCCTCCACCTGACCAGTCCTGAACCCCTGGGGGGAATTCAAGGAGGCAATGTTGATCTCAGCCGACACCTTCTCCCGGTGTAGAGGGACTGGATCGGAGTGGTGGCAGCACCCTGAGGGGTAAGTCGGGGAGTATCAGCAGGGGTACAACAATTGGGGAAGCAAGGCAGGTGGTGAGGTAAGGGCTAATGTAAGGTGGCAGGTGGCAAAAAGCGTAGTAAATAAAACAAAAAAGATCTACACCACAAGAAGGTGCATACGAAATTTTGTGCAAATCCGTTCAATGGTTGCAGTTATTAAAGTGCAAGTGTTTGAGTTTAACATTGAAGTGTCTACTCAACCCTATCTATAGGGAAAGTAACTACACCCCTATAATATACTAATATATTATACTGGTACAGTAGCACCAGTATATTAGGGTTGAGTGCAAACTTCTATGTTAAAGCCAAATTTTTGAACTTTAATAATTTTGGTACCGTTCAACAGATTTGCACAAAAATTAGAATAATTAATCTCTAGGAATAGCTCTCGAGAAGAAGCAAATTTTGTGTGAATCCATAGAGCAGTTTTAAAGTTATTAAAGTTCACAAATCCCTAAATTTACCATTTTTTTGCCATTTCTTTGTCCACCTGTAGCTCAGAAACGACTTTAGGTTTTGATCTGAAATTGTAAGGGTAGAAGGCCTTTGTCTCACAGATGTGCCTTTTGAAGACTTGGTGAAAAACATTAATCTGTTCAAAAGCTATTAAATGTTTAATTTCCCATTCTTTCCTATGGGAAAAAAATAGATACAAAAGTGAAGTACTTTTCACACACTGTGATCCAGCTTTGCATACTTTACACCTTAATTACTTTGCAACCCTTCCATGGATTTCCAGGAAATTCAGAAGACATAGGCTCTGGAGAGAGGTCACTTGATGTAACAAATTTCACATGCATCTGTTATGATTTTTCTGAGATACTGTGTCTCAAACATCCTTAAACCTAAATGTTTTATTTCCATTGTTGCAGTTTTCCAGTTTTACATATTTGCACCTTAATAACTTTAGAACCCTTTAGCAGATGTGCATGACATTTCGCATGTATAATATCAGGATGTTTGTCAGTTAACATTTCATTTGAGCCCTTTATGGAATTTGTGAGGTATTGTGTCTCAAACATCACTAAACTTATTTTTTTCCATTTTAACTAACAGTCTTCCTGTTTTGCGTAATGTGTACTTTAATAACTCTGGAACACTACAACTTACGTGCATAAAAGTTTGCATGAATAGTTTTGTGGGGATGGTCTGTTGATATGGTTAATTCCATTTGAATTGCATATGTGGTTTCGAAAATACTGTTTCTCAAATATCCTTATGTTTACATGTTTTTTCCATTTTCGCAGTCTTTTAGTTTTGCATATTTTGCACTTTAATGCCTTTGCAAACATTCAGTGGGTATACATCAAAGTTTACATGCATACTTTTGTGGCATAGGTCTGTTGATAATTTCATTTGAATTGCTTGTGTGGTTTCTTTTTTTTTGCAAGTAACTTTATTTTTAAAACAAAACAGGTTCATGCTTGTGTGGTTTCTGAGATATTGTGTCTTAAACGTCCTTAAATTCACAAGTTCTTTCCATTTTCTCAGTCTTCCAGTTTTGAAAATTTGCATCTTAATAACTTTGCAACCCTTCAACGGATGTCAATGAAATTTTGCACGCGTAATCTCGTGGGTTGTTCTATTGATGTGGCTAACACAGTTTGAATTGCTTAATTGGGACATTGTTTGCCAAAAGAACAAGTGTACTGCTGCATTTTGCAACACTACTTTTCCAGATATATCTGTTTCTTTGTCACTTCATAACTAAACAAGCATTTGTCAATGCTGAAGTTTGCCATTGGTATTGGTATTGTACCAGGTGGGGCAGGACAAGTCAAGGAAGCAGGAAGAATAAGGAATACTCCTGCCTATACCCCACGGCATGCCACTGGTGTTCCCCACTACCCTTGTACTCTGCTTTGGCAGTTTCAGGTCAGCAGAAATAACCTCCAGGTCACTTTCTTCCTTAGTGACTGTCAACAACTACCCCCCCATGCTGTAGCTCTCTTCAGTCATGAGCGTGCATAGTGAAATATAAAAATTATTTTCAGATAAGGATTGTTAGGCCCGTCCAGTGTGCCCATAAGCCCCTCCCTCTGCTTTACCTCTATGGTTCCCCTATGCCTGTACCATGCATGTTTAAATGCAACCACAGTGCTTGTTCCTACCATCTCTTGTGGCAGACCATTCCATGCATACAGCACCCTCTCTGTGAAGAATAACTTCCTCACATTGCCCCTGCCACCTTCCAATGTCATGTCATACCCCGTCTGTCTTGTACTCCTCCTGTATTGCAAAATGTCTCCCCTTGCACCTTGCTTATGCCCTTGAGGTACTTGAATGTTTCTATCATGCCCCATCTCTCCCTACCTTCTCTCCTCCAGTGAGTACATATTGAGGTCCCTTAATCTCTCCTCATAAGTTTTGTGGTGCGAGCCTTGTACCAACTTAGTCAGCCATTTCTGGACCACCTCTAGCCTGTTAATGTTCTGTCAGAGGTACAGCCTCTAGAACTACACATAGTACTCCTTGTGAGACCTGACCAGGATTTTATAAAACTGCATTACTACCTGCTGCGTTCTTCTGGTGATACCCCTGGTTGTGCACCACAACATGCCACTGGCCTTCCTTGCTGCCCTTGTACTCTGCTTTGACATTTTCAGGTCATCTATAATAATAACCCCCGTGGTCCCGTCATTCCTTGGAGACTGTCAGCACCTCCCCCCCATCCTATGGCTCTCTCTAGTCATGCGTGTGCATAGCAAAATATAGAAACTGTTGGAAGATAAGGACTGCTAAGCCCATCCAGTCTGCCTATAAGGCCCATACTTGATAACGGTTTCTGTCCCTCCCTCTAATTTACCTCTACGGTTCCCCTATGCCTGTCCCACATTGCCCATAACACAGCTATTTTTTTTTTTTTTTTTATTTTGACACCAAATTTTCAACATTTTTTGGGGGGGACCACACCTCATGAACACCAGTACTGTCATTTCCTTACTCAGTCCTGAAAGGTGATTTGGCGCAACGACTGCGACATTCTGAACCACAGGTGCAAAACATCTTTGGGCAGGATGTGAAAATAACAGCCGTACTTTCAAGAGGTGGTGTGAGAAATACATGTTGAAAATTTGGAGGAAATATAAAAAACGTGCTACCTACTGCGGCATAGGAAAATGTCAACAAGTGCGTTTTTTAGTATTTTTGCACCAAATTTTCAACATGGGCTTTCTGGGACCCCACCTCATGAACACTGGTACTGTTCTTTCCTTATTTGGTCCTGAAAGGTGATTTTGCACAATGACCGTGCCATTCTGCACCACAGGTGATAAAAAAAAAATTCAGGTAGGATGTGAGAAATGACAGCTGTACTGTTAATGAGGTGGTGTGAAAAAGTGTGTATGCTGAAAATTTGGAGCGAAAATATTAATAATCAGCAACGTTATATGCGTCTGTACAAAAATGTCAATGAGCAGCATAACTTGGGTGTTATTTTGATTTTTTGCACCAAATTCTCAACATGGGCTTTTTGGGACCCCACCTCATGAGCAGTGGCACTGTCTTTTCATTACGTGGTCCTGAAAGGTGATTCTGTGCAGCCACTGTGAAATCACCTTTCAGGACCAAGTAACAAAATGACAGTGCCAGTGTTCATGAGGTGGGGTCCTGAAAAGCCCATGTTGAAAATTTGGTGGTAAAAAAATGGCTGAGATATCAAAATAAGTTTAAAATCCCATTGATTGCCATTATACAGTGCTAACCTTGATTCTTCCATTTGCAGTTCAGCTTTGAAGAGTTCAGATATGTCCCGGTCCACAGACGATGACAGCACTTAACCTCCAGTGATAAGTATAGGGTGAGGGTGGTGGGGTGGGAGGGTTGAGATAGGAGGGACCATTTTCTTTTTGACAGGAAAAAAATAAAACATGGGGACATTTATTTTACAGGGGCAATGTATGGAAATGTTTGGGGACACTGGGGTGGGCTCCCCAGTGTTTCACAATTGTGGGGGGTTATGACAACTGGAGACACTGGGAGTGGGCTCCCCAGTGTCCCACATTGGTAAGAGGAGGAGGGCTACTTCCAGCATGGGGACTGGGCACCCCGTTGTTGGCAGTGGTCACAGAGAGGGGGCTACTACCAGCATGGGGAATGGGCAACCCATTGTCGGTAACTATTTGTACATTGGGGCTGCAGGAAAAGGAGGAGTGGGACTGCCACAGGATGCAAGAAGTGACCTTGTTGATGGCAGTGACATCAGCCAGGCTCATCAGCAATGGTCGGAGGGAAGGGGCTATTGCCAGCATGGGGATTGGGTACCCCATTGTCAGCAACTATTTGTACATTAACGCTGCAGGACAAGGAGGAGTTGGACAGCCACAGGATGCTAGAAGTGACCCTGGTGGCAGTGGTGATGTCAGCCAGGCTGATCAGATTAAGGACAGCGAACAGCTGTTTGCTGGGCAGTGTTCTGCACATGAAAGGAAAAGCCACAGTATGACTGGTGTGGCTTTTTCTTTTTCAGTAGACACCATTTCAGGCAAAACAGTGTCACAATCAGCCTGGCTGATGATTGGTGTAATACTGTTGAGCCCCTTGCAGACCACTGTGCATTGAACAGACAGTGTCACACCCTCAGAAGTCACTCAACCACAAGAAGTTCGCCGCACGTGTGCACACAGTGAATTTAAAAATGGTTTGGGCTTTTAGGCTGAAATTGTCAGGGTACAAATGACCTGCCCCAAAAATGTGCCTTTTGCTGGTTTGGTGGAAAAACTTTACTGCACTGTAAAGTTAAAATACTTTGAAGTTTCAAAATTTCCCTTAGGGTAACATTGTGATGATTGGGGTACTTTTCAGATGCTATATCTTGAAAATGCTTCAAATGCAGCTTTGGTGCTATGGGGTAGTTTAGTACACTTTTGGGTGCACTAAGTTGTTTTGCATGTCACTAGGGCCTGTTTCAAACTGTTGGTAAATTGTAACAAATGGAGCACATGTGACTTACACTGTGGCATGCATTATCAACATGGCAGCAGTACTGCTTTGCAGGGCACACTATGCACTATGCACTGATGGAAGCACAGAGTCCGGAGGGCCCCATGCTCCCACACGTACATGAGGGATAATTACAACAGGCATGGATGGGAATATGGGGCCTGGAGGGCCCTGTACCCCCACTGCTCACTATGGACTGATGGGAGTGCAGGGCCCAAAGGACCCTAGGCTCCCACATAAAAATGAGAGCCAAGTACAATA
This sequence comes from Neoceratodus forsteri, assembly GCA_016271365.2. Taxonomy (NCBI): domain Eukaryota; kingdom Metazoa; phylum Chordata; order Ceratodontiformes; family Ceratodontidae; genus Neoceratodus; species Neoceratodus forsteri. Next base: position 130,022,302 of record CM028137.1, on the reverse strand, counting down.
GGCATGTATGAGAGCACAGGGCCTACCACTCACTATGGACTGATAGGAGCACAGGGCCCAGAGGTCCCTGCACTCGCACATGGAAATGAGGGACAATTACAATAGGCATGGATGGGAGCCCAGAGGGCCCTGTGCTCCTACCATTCACTATGAACTGATGGCTGCCATAATCAAATAAGGCTATGATTATTCTTTCTCAAAATGTAAGCACATTTATTACAAAAAACTTGGTTAATGGACAATTTGGGTTGAAGCATCAAAAGTAAGAAAATATGACCTTAGGGCTCCCAAGCCTAAGACTTCACCCCCACTGTGCATGCAGGAACAGGCATGAGGGGTGTGTTTTGGGGTTGTGAACCATAATGCTCACCCCAGGTACAGCATAGGAGATTGGGGTGAGCATTAGTGTTCACAACCCCAAAACACATCCCTCATGCCTGTTTCCTACTTTTGATGTTTCAAACATAATGGTGCATTAACTAAGCTTTTTGCTACATATATACACTTTTTTCTTCTTAATGTTGGTCCTACATTATGTAAAGGTGTGTATGTGCCAGTGTGCATAATAGAAACATAGAAACATAGAATTTGATGGCAGATAAGGACTGCTTGGCCCACCCAGTCTGCCCATTTCCCTACCTAATGGATAAGCTGCAGATCCTAGTTAACCAGCAGCCTACTTCTTCCTACTCCCACCCCCTAGAATTGTCTTATGACTGTCCCATGCATGCTTGAATTCCATCACTGTTTTTGACTCCACAACCTCCTCGGAAGGCTGTCTCCATGTATCCACAACCTCTCTATGAAAAAATACTTCCTTAAATTACCTCTGAGCTGCCCTCCATCTTCTTCAAATTGTGCCCCTTGTTCTTGCACACCTCTTTTTTTGAAAGATGCTACCTCTTGGTCTTTGTTGATTTCTTGAGGTACTTGAAAGTTTCTATCATATGCCCCCTTCCTCCTTTCCTTGAGGCTATACATATTAAACTCTTAAGTCTCTCTTCATATGTCTTCCGGTGCAGACCCTGCACCATTTTAGTTGCCCTCCTCTGGACAGCTTCCATCCTGTCTATGTCTTTGTGGAGATTGGGTCTCCAGAACTGCATGCAGTACTCCAGATGGGTCTGACCAGCTGTCTATACAGAGGGATAATAACTTCCTGTTTTCTACTGGTGATGCCTCTCCCTATGCATCCCAGTATCCCCCCAGCCCTCCTTGCTGCCCTTGCTTGCCCACTTTTAGGTCATCTGATATGACTACCCCCAGGTCCCTTTCCATTTTTGTTGTTGTTAGTATCTCACCCCCCATTGTGTACTCTTCCCCTGGGTTTTTGTTTCCCAGGTGCATTACTTTGCACTTCTTAGCATTGAATCTAAGCTGCCATACATTTGACCATTCCTCTAACCTTGCCAAGTCCCTTCTCATCCTTTCCACCCCACCTTGTGCATCAACTCTGTTGCAGATCTTTGTGTCATCTGCAAAGAGACATACTTTTCCTTCCAGTCCCTCTGCAATGTCGCTTATAAAGACTTTGAAGAGGACTGGTCCTAATACTGAACCCTGCGGTACCCCACTACTAACCCCCCTTTCTTCAGAGTGGACTCCATTTACTATTGCTCTCTGGATAATGAATGCATAGCTCAGTGCATGACCATTGAGCATAAGTCTCATAAAATCATTGAGAAGTATCACATTTGTGGGAGTTGGGGGTGGTATGCATGTCACTAGTCATGATGTGAAGGGGCAGATACATCCTAAATGTGACCCTGGGAAAAAAAAAGAAAGGCCTAAATATTGAGCAGAAGGGGATGATAAAAGAAATTCTGTAGGAATATTCGATGTTTGAAATTAAGCAATGAAATAGGGAATGAGAACAACAAATTAAATTATTGGTGTATTTTTTGTTTGTTTGTTTCATACAGTCAGAAGCAGCTGAGGAATCAACCTGTGTCTCTGATCCAGACCTGAAAGACAGTACATCTGTCACATGCAAAGTCTACAGTACTTCCACGGACAGTGAGACCCCAACAACATCTTCAAGCAGACCTTCTAAGCGATTGACACCTTTGGAGCCATTGTGCAATCTGAGGAAAGAAAAGAGAGTAACTTGCATGCAAGAAATGATGAAGGCTGTTTTTGAACCAATGCATAGGATGATGTTGGAACAACACAGAGCGATTTTGGAGATGGAAAGGGAGAGATTACAGGGAGAATGGGAGATGGAAGAAAGGCTATGGAAAGAGGCTAAACAGAATGCAATGTTCTTTCAGAACATGATTAGGCTTCTATTGAGTTACTGTGTCCCTCAGCAGAGCTCAGTACAGCAGCAGGCTCACAATATCCACCTGGGTCAAACAAGTCACTCATACAGTGCTGCAGCACCTCCATCTGGACCTGGTGTGTGTCGTGGTACAAATGTGGTCAATTTGCAGAGTAATCCAGTCGGCGCACATAACGTCAATATGTACTACATTGGTACAGGCAATTGGTCTACTTCATTTACACTGGACCTGAACAGTGACGATTTCATATGGACAAATCTTTGAATGGAAGTTTCCTAAAATGTTGATATAGATTGTGTACTATTGAGATATGTAATACAAATGTTTCTGAGTCTGTAACAAATGTAAATGGATACATGACACATGTTGTGAATTAACAGGCCATTCCATGCCACCAGACATCATATAGTTAAACAGCCTGTATAAATTGCCTGCCAAATGTTTTTTCTTTCTTTTTTTGGTTTTAGGACAACAGTATGTCTATCTGTACTAATGGATGTTATTGATGTATGTAGAATGGTTCATCTCTTACTGCTAATGTTGTTTTTTTTAAGAATGGGCAGCCAAGTTACGAGACCCATGGGTAAAATAAAATTACAGTGAAAAAAAAAGTAATTAAAAAAAGAGAGAGATATAGATAAAATCACAGTCAAGTATAACAGTACACCTTTTTTCTTCACACTTTACTTAGAAAATCTTATAAGTTTTCCAACCACAATAACCCAACATTAGTATTTGTCTGAATATGAAAGCAGTAACAATTCACAAGTGGAAATGAAAACTGGCAATACATTACAAAGTATATACAAGATAATACACATTGTATGAATTTAAAACACAGTATCACAGAAACATGACTTCTTACATTTTCAAAACTATATACAGAAGTATTACATTAAATAGAAAATATTGAGGCAGACTAACATATGTAAATACCTCTTATCATCTAACAGGACAGACAATTTCACTCTATGTGGTATAAAAGTCTTGAAGGTTCCATGCGATAATGGCAACCGTGGAAAGGCAATAGCCATTTGGGTAAGTGTACATCCACGAAAATCGATTTCGGCAATGTACACTCGGAGCGAAAATCAAGAGGATGCTGGAGACTTAGGTTTTCATTTTTTTATGTGGGGGACTGTGCCCCTGCACCCCCCATGGGAGGCTTCAACCCACACCACCCTACTAAAGTATCTTCAAGGGGGGTACAAAACTAAAACACAAAAAAAACCCTGACCTGGCTCAAAAAACACAAGCAATCCCAGAACCGAACCCGTCACCCTCCCAAATCCAGCCTGCCACCAACCCACTATATCACATGGTCAGCTCAGCAGACCACTGCTGCACTACACCCTACAAACCCTCCCTCCCCTTCTGCCTGTCGCACAGTGTGGTGCCTTCCCACCTCCCGTGTGTGTATACATAGGTTCATAGGAGAATCAAGTTCGTAAGACCAAGGTCCATAATTGAACTTGCCACCTTTTAAGTTTTGATGGTGGAACATAGGAATTTCCTTTCTCCCATAAAACAATCTAACCTTTTTTTTTAAACTGTGATACTGTTACTTTTCACCACGTTCTTGTGCAGAGTATTCCAAATGTAATGATTCTCTGATTATACTAACGGTTTCTCATATATGTTATATTGATTTCACCTTTCAATGTCGGGTTATGTGACCTAGTATCTTTGCTGTGGTCAGTATTTCTGACTAATCCTATTGTTTCAAAAAGTGCATAATCATGAAAAGCTCTATTAGATAGGTGTAATTCACCCCTCAATTTTCTATATTCCAAGGAATACAAGTTTAAGTGCTTCAGTCTCTCACGATATTGGAGTTGTTTTATGGACCTGATTTCCCCTCTTTGAACTTTTTCTAATCTATTTCTCCCCAATAGAATTTGGTGCACAAAAGGGGAAACAGTACTCCATATGTGGATGAACGAGAGATTTGTACAAAGGGATAATTATGTCAGGTTCTCTGCTTTTTATTGAATTTAATATACATCTCATTATTTGATGGCATTTACTACTAGTTACATTAGTATAATGCTCGAATTTCAAGTTTCTGGAAATCCAGACCCCTAAATCCCTTTCATTAATACTTTCGGATAATTGGATGTTATTGAGTTTGTATTGAAAACCTGGGTTATTTTTCCCGAAGTGCATAACTTTACATTTTGCCTCATTGAACATCAGTTTATGTTCTTGTGCCCATGTTGCCAGGTAATCCAGGTTATTCTGAAACTGTTTTGCCAACTTCTCATTATAAACTATGCCCCCATCTTGCAATCGTCGGCATACTTACACAGCCAAGTACTTGATGGGGTTTGCATACAGTACAGTAGTATAGTAGACATTCTGTCACTATATTTGCCAAACCCCCTATCTGGTCACCCTCCCTGTCCAGTAGCCCTGTGCACAGGTGCCGTGATTGAGTTTCCCTTTTTGAAAGCGCTCAGTCATGGTCGCCATCATCACAGGCTACCGTCTTGAATATAGTGCTGGCAAGTCATGGCATGTAACTAGGTAGTTCAGCTTAATGAGTCATGCATTTTATCTTTTAAGAACTTCATTTTGATAAAGTCTGGTGCAACATCAGCCCATTATCCCAATATCTGTATGCTTTATTGATTTCCCTGAAAGAGGAAAAAAAAAAGAAGTTTCAAATATGATTTCAGAATATCACACACATTAAAGCAGGGCACTCAAACCCATTAACTCACAAGGGCACCAGTCTCTAAAAATTAAATAAACATTCATTACATGATGGCTTCCGCCTGACGCGTTTTGGATTACATCCTTTTTCAAAAAGGATGTAATCCGAAACATGTCAAGCTGATGCCTTCATGTCATAAATGTTTATTTTATTTTTAGAGACTGGTGCCCTTGTGAGTTAATGGGTTTGAGTGCTCTGCTTTAACGTGTGTAATTTCATGTTTTTTAAGCATAGAAGCACCTTATCCGAGTGCCCTCTCTGTGAGTTTCAAATATGATTTCAGAATAGTTGTGCATTGCTTGAAAAATTGCATATGTTGTCGAATAATATGTTAGGACATGTTTCGAGTTTTACAGTTACATGTCCTGTTTTACAGACAAAACAACTTTCGATAACTACTGTATCACACTACAAAGGCCTGGGCTAAGGCTATAATACAGCAATGCATGTTGTCGTTAACTACCTTCCAATCATGTCATGCGCTATTGCCAAAACCCAAATTCCTTAGCCCAAACTATAAGTAGTTAAATGCAATACGTAGGTATGAAAATCAGAATTTTAGAGTTATTTAAACTTTCTCTTTTTACTGCATCCTTATTTAGTGCCTTGCTGCGGTGCCTACCGGTGGGGGCATCCAGCCACCAGTCCTGCCAGTGGGGAGAGCAGCAGGCTCACTCACATGATGTGGGGGTCTGGCATGGTCATAGCAGATCCACTGGAGGGCTCCCCCATCCCTTACCAGCCGGACTGGTGCCGCACCCCCCCGCAGCATGATTCCATGACATTCCTCCACGCACTACAGTGCACGGCCATCAAGCTGCTTGGTCATACCCAGCCCTTTTCCGCAGAGTTATTTCAACTTTCAAACTGGTCACATTTGGCAACGAATGCACTGTTAAAGTGTTAGAAAAAATCAGACATAATCTAACAGTGTTTGATGACAGTATTCTTTATTTGACCATTGAGTTTTAATTTATTTATTTCAATGTAAGGTTTTTATATATTTTCACTTACATGTAACACACAATGCTTTTTTTAATAAAACATCATTGATGACATAGTAAAGGTATTGAAATAAAAGAGTAATTGCTTATGCAAGATATTGCACTTTTTCTTAAATAAAGTATACATTATCAGTAAAACAGAGTGTGTATGTGTGTGATTCATTGTTTTACATCTTTTTTAATTGAATGGTTCACCTGCACAGGGGCAAGGAGTCTGCCGGGGACACAGATGAATCGGGTTCAGGACTGTACCCAGGAGTCATAGGGTTAGCTTTTGAGGATGATGTTTGAATGTCTCACATCAACTCTCTTTCACAGTGCGGTTAGGTAAGGGTGGAGGAAGGGACAGCTGTCAGTGTCTTATTGTCTCACAGCGAGAACTGGGGGCCAGAAAGTCACCACTGACACATAGTAAGGCTTATGGCGGCACCGACATATGTGTCCTGGCATTGCTTGATGGCCAAACACCTGGATGGGGGGGTGAGGGAGAAGAGGGAGGTGTGGGGGGGGTGGATGGAAGAGAGTGAGTGTGCAGCGGGTGTAGTTCATTGAGAACGTAGAGAGCAATGGTATGCCATCGCTGCAGTGAAAACTTTGCAGCAGTGTTGTTGTCAATGACAACATCGATGCATCGCTGTAAAGTCCACTTGGGACCCCGGCACAACTTCACAGGGTCTTGTACCCCCTCCATGAATCAGCTCCAAATCAGAGCTGATTATATTAAAATACAGGGGTGGGGGTGCGGGTGCAGAAAAAACACTTTATTTTTCCAATGGCATAATGCCGACTGCAATTGCGGTCAACATGCAGCTGTTACTGTAATGTCGGGTCAACATATTTGTGTCAAACCAGCTTTGCAGATCTGGGAGCAATACCCTTATCAGATCAGCACCACCATTGGAAGGGTGCCCAGGGACACCCACACCAAATGGGAGAGGGCAAGGATGATGAAATGTGTGGTGGGAGTTCAGGTAACTTAGGTCTCTGGTTGTCTAGTGATATTGCTGTGGGAAGTCAGCAGAGGGTAAGACAATGCATAATGGGAGAGAAAAAAAATAAACTCCCTCTCAAAAAAATGTTATCCAATATTTTCTTTTTTTTCCCATATGCCCTTACCTCATGAAAATAAATCCTTAGCTCATCTCCAGATATTCTGTGAGCACAACCCTTATTGCAGAAGACTGCCTATTCATTGCAGACAGATTATTTCTTCTGCAGAGGAACAGTCACTGCTCAGACTGCTGAAACAATTCATTGCCATTTTCCATGAACCAACTACTGATGAAATTGTCTGATTGTTTTATTTTTTTTTTATTGTGAAATTGGAATTACAACCTTTGGGCTAAAAGCTCATTTACAAAGGATCCTTGTCAGAATAAAGGTAAGGGAACACAGGTGAAGCCAGTAGCAGCCAAAAGGCATTGTCAGTCATCAACAGAATAACAGGCAGACAGAATAAAATACAGTAATCAATATCAGGCAAAGCTTAACATAAGCAAAAATTTGGGCACAGAAATGCAATAGTGAGATACAGTTCCCCACCATAGCACAGGGAGTAAGTACACCAGTCTACATAGGCATAGACATGACTGATCTGAGGTGGTTGTGGGGCAACTGAGTCAGTATCGGATACACGTGGAATCAGCCTGAGGAGTCTGTACATCCATTGGGAGAGTAGGCTACAGTCTTAGAGGGAGAGGGGAAAATAGAAAGAGAGGGGATAGCAGAGGGGCTCATTTAGGGTGGGGGTAAGTGGAGGACAGTAGCAGGCAGCATCTGGGTGAGGCTACAGGCATACGGGCAGGGGGAGTTAGTAATAGGACAGTGGTAGAAGTATAGGGGATGGCAGCAAGGCACATTGGGGTGGGAGGGTATGGGGAAAGCAGTTGAGGATGCATCGAGGGAGGGTGTTAGTAGCAGGGGTGGGGTGGCATGTAGATTAGCTGGGTCAGGTGGGGAGAGGTGAGCTTCATGTCTCAGTAGGACAGTAGAAGGTTGATCTAGGCATTGCCCAGGTGCAAGGTAGGCTAGTATCAGCCAGGTTAGGTGAGACAGTAGCAGCATTCCAGACAGGATATAGTATTCCGAAGTTCAGACTTAAAGGGACCAATATGGAGAGGCTTGTGATGGAGGAAGGGATCTCATTTAGTGAGCCCGGAGCCCTAACTGCAAAGGCTTGCTGCCCCAGGGCTGTTCTTTGGAATGGGACTGCTAGGGCTTGTTTGGTGACACTTCTTGTAGCATGTTCAGTGGGTATGGGGCAGAATAAAAATTGAAAGGAGGGAGGGGCCAGTCCCAGGAGGACCTTCATCCCTAGAAGGCAGGAGTGGAGCTTAATGTGAACCACGAGGGGGAGCCATTTTTTCCCAATGTAAAAACTGCACATGTGTTATGAGATCTGCACTTATGCTAAATTGGCAGGCTCTATTGAGGTTTGTGTGGACTCTGAGTAGGCTTGTATCAGTGGCTGAGCTGTATATCATGATTCCGTAGTCCAGCATGGGTAGTATTGTGCTTGTGACTGCCAGGAGCTTGGCCGCAGGTATGAGGCAGAATCTGAGCCTATAAAGGGCCCCTAGTTTCCTGTTGACTGCAGTGGTGATATTGCGTATGTTCTTTTCGAATGAGAGGTACTCGTCTATTGTGATTCCAAGATACCAGAATGATGTCACTTGTTCCAAGGTGGAGAAAGGGTTACAGCTAATTGAGACGAGTACAGTAGACCTCCTCTTCTGGTGACCGTCAAAGAGCATTACTTTGTGGTTTTTTTTTGCTGTTGAACACAAGCATGTTATCTTTGAACCAATCCTGCAGGAGGTCAAAGCTGTACTGCAACTCCCTAGAGAGAGCTTCTTGGTTGGAGTTACGGGAGAAGATGACAGTGTTGTCTGCGCAGAGCAGGATCTGTGAAGTTGGGCAGACATTGGGGAGGTTGTTCACGAAGAAGCTGAACAAGAGTAAGCCCACCATAAAGCCCTGTGGGACCCCTTCTGAGACATTGCAGGAGTTGGAGATTGCACTGTGGACTTTTATGACTTTTACTTTCCGAGAGTGCCCAGACAGGTAGTTGGAAAACCAACTGACCAGGGCAGGGGACAGCCCTAGGCAGCTTAGCCTGTGGAGCAGCAGCTGATGGTCCATAAGGTCAAATGTCTTGGTCAGGTCTATAAAGATTGCCATGACCAATTGACCCTGGTCTCATACATTGTACAGCGCACAGCATGCAGATATGATGAATGGTTCATTTTCTATGCTATAGTCCCTTTATTTCAATGGACACCTCCATCTTCTCTTCAAGCATCCAAAGTTGCATTCCACCACCATACATTCCTTACTGAGTTTATAATTAAAGTTTCTTTTTCTGGGGTTGGCATAGTAAGGGGTGCAGTCCAGTTTGGTCACATGGGAATTCAGACCCCTTACTTCATACTGATAGGGAGCTGAGCTCCCATACTTAGAGACCCAGGTTTTTCTTCAATAAGAAATAACAAGAAATTCAAGGTATAAAACTAAATAAAATGAAAACAAGCACACGAAAAAAGTTAAAAAAATTACTTGTTATTTTGGCAAAAACTAAATAAATGCTTGCAGCAGTTGTTGTTTAGGCTCCATTGTTACCACAGAGATGGTCAGCAAGGAAACAGCAGAAGAATTGTCTGATTCATAAAACCTTTCAAGACCGTGCTGCTTAATACAATGTAGTATATTAGGAATGTGATTTCTCGTATGTATAAGGTTATTTTGAGGTATGTTATTAATGTAAATGTGATGATAAGAAATGAAGCCACATTTTCAATGAATAAAAAGAAATAACAAATTCCAGAAACTTAAAAAGAAAAACTATAAAAAATAAAAAATAATTTCATGGTGCTCTACCCATACTTCTTAACTGACAGTTTTTTAACTGCCATATTTCAATAGTAACAATATACATTGTACTCATAAAAGATTAAAGGACTAAGAAAAAATACATTAAAATCTATCTAAATTGATTCATGAATGTCTCTAGCATGTGTAGGGAGTCTGTTACATCACACCATAAATCAGAGCTCCTGATGGGCAAAGTTAGCAGAAAAAAAAAAGAGACTGGTTTAGAAAACCTTTCAGAGAAAAGGAGCGTGTGGATTTAAGGAAGTCCTCAGGCACTCTAGCCATGCGAGCCTGTTGCTTAATGGTTAGAGCACTGGAACGGCATACCAGAGGTCTGAGATTCAATTCCCAGTGGGCCACACTTTTCCTTTCTCATTTCCATCCTTGATTTCAGACTACAGTGATTATATATGTATAGATAAGACTTTTTAACTGTTTCATACCTGAAACACATAGGTATACTTTGTTTAGTAGAGTAGGGCTTTATTATAAATAACAAACAGACAAAAAACATTTCCTGCCTCCTTTAAATGAAATTGCAAAGGGATGTTGAATTTGTATTTACTTGATATTAACAATAATTGAAACAAAACTGGGTCAGATTTATGTGCTGCTTCTCTCTCAATTAATGGACTCTTAAATATACTCCAAGACCTGTTGAACTTTGAGGACTTTGAAACTAAATAGTGGGCATTATTAATAGACATATACATGAAATAAGCTTGTTTCCTTTAGTTTTGACAATTTTTTTAAAAAGGAAATAAAAAGCTAGTTTTTTTGAAAGTGATATGTTGGTTGTTTGTAACAAATCAAAGAAGGCTTTAAAAGCAGCCAAATAGTGTCAAAATGACCCTGAAAATGCACCATAATGCATTTAAAATCTCATAGCTTATGGAGTTTAGGCAGCCCCTAGACCCCTGGCCTCAGGGGGATGGGGGGATTCTGGTTTGTGGAGACCCCACACTTCTAAATTTGGCACTACACCACTGAGCATAGTCAGGATATGACTTCATAAGCCAAGGCAGCAAGAGGTATGCAGGGTCTCCCAATAACACAACAGCACTGTGGTACCATTGATTTCACATGTCAACGGGGGAATAATTTACCAGCCTGTCCCTGTTTGAACAATTTATTGTTTTTCAGCACTCTTGCATCATGCACCTTTCCAGGCCATCCTACATTTATATCTATAAAGTGGTTCTTTGGGCGCTGTAATGGTGGAGAGATTCAAGAGCGCATGGGACAGTCATATGGGGCAGTATAGCAGGGGGAGGGGGACTCCAGAGGGGGGAAGGATGAGTAAAGGGGGGACAGGGGCAGACTAGATGGGCCAGTGGGTCCTTTTCTGCTGCCAAGTTTCTATGATTTCTATGATTTTATGATTCTATGGTACTGGTGACCCCCGCAGTGGATCACACTGCATTATGACAGAATAGTAAGACTTTCTGTTATAGTACTTAGACGCATTTCCTGGAGGTCAGAAAATAGGGAAATAGTTTCCACTGACCACACCACCACAGTTGGGGAAACCCCACTCCGTCTTGAAACCCTGTATTGTGTCAGGAACATTCTGTATGCTAATCACTTTAGGAACAATCACATTCACTATCGCTTTATATATGTCGGTCACTGTCCTGCCAGCTGTTGATCTCCCCACACCAAAGAGATGATCCAGAGTCCTATACTCAATATTTGTAGCTAGACACCATAATGTGACTGCCACTCTCTTTTCTACTGACACTGCAAGTTGCATCCTTGTGTTCCTCTTTTCCATATAGGGTCACAGTTCATTACACAGAAATGAAGACGTTGCCCCTGACGTTCAGAAGTTGGCCAACTACTGTTCCACATTTCAGAATTGTAATACAATGTGCTCCCACCACATGGAGCTGCAATCCCTGCACTACACACCTCAACCCACAGTGCTTACAGAATATGAGCAAGCCACAGCATTTAGTAAAATTGTGATGCTGTGTGTCAGTTTTGTCTTCTGTAGTGCTATTCTAGCAGCCCTTGGATGACTAATGGATTGCCGTCTATGCTGCCAAATTTCTAACTTTATTTTACAGCATATGAATCTCATTATTGGCAACATTAACAGGCATTGAAGCACAGGTCACACCATGTTGTTCACTACTGGTTTCAGAGCAACACCCCCATGCTTCATGGGATTACAACTGTCAATGTCCTCATGTTCCCTGGCTCATGCTAGGATGGAGAACCACCGTGAGCTCCACATGAGTGCTGTACTGCTGAAAAACTATTCTGGTACAGGTTTCATGGTGGGAAGTGTGGATGAGAGTACAACCATGCTGAAAATCAAACTGAGTAATGTAGACTCTTTAGCATGGTAAAAGCAGTAACATTTTAAGAAACTTTACCAAATTCCTTTTATAAGTGTGGACAGGGCCATAGTGACGCAGTAACGCCACTATAATTAGGGTTGAACAGGGTTTCTATGTTAAACCTCAAATTTTGCACTTTAATATCTTCATAACCATTCAATTGATATGCACAAAAGTTTGCATGTGCAGTCTTGGGGGGGGGGGGGTAGGTTCCTTGACATGCCAAGTTTTGTTCCAGTCAGGTGAGCAGATTCCGAGACGCAGATAGCAAAAAAGTTAAAAAAATCTTTGTTTTTTTGCAGTTTCTTTTTCATCGCCGAGCACCCAGTTTAGAATTCTAGTTTGTAATTTTAAGGGTAGAAAGCGCACGCCCCACAAATATGCCTTTCACTGGTTCGGTGAAAAAAATATGAATCCGTTTCAAAGTTATTAAATTTAGAAATTTAGAAATTTTGGTTCTGAGCATGCTCAGTACAGTCTTTTCGATAGCTGCTTGGAACAGAAAAAGAATTTTGTCCATACCACCAATGGATCATTTTTCATATGAAGGTAATCCTTTTTCATGAGGAAAAAATATTTTTTTCATATGGCCATCACCTTGTTTATGTTTTTTTTATTTCGAAACCCACAAACATGACATCCAGCAAGACACACCAACACATATGTCTTGCTTATCGAGACCCTCACTTCTATACTGAGTTTGTGGATAAAGGACCCAGAAATGTATTTCTTTAACTTTTAAAACTCATTTTTCATCAGCTGATGTTCTTCTCTCGTATGCTTTTTTTGTTCATATGAAAAAAGAATGCACTCCTATGAAAAAATAATTTGGACTTAGTTTTTTTCCTGCTCTTTTTTTTGTATGAATGAATCCTTTCTTGCATGCCTTCATACAAAAAAAGAATTTGGACTCAGGTTTTTTTTTTCATTCTTTTTTTGCATGAATGAATCCTTTTTCATATGCTTTTTTCATTCATATGAAAAAGGAATGCCTTCATACGGAAAAATGATTTGGGTTTTTTTTCCACTCTTTTTTTGTATGAAGGCATCCTTTTTTGCATGTGTTTTTTTTTTGTTCTTACAAAAAAAAAAGAATGACCTCATATGAAAAAAGAATTTGGAATTATTTTATTCCATTCTTTTTTCCTATGAAGGAATCATTTTTGTGTATGTTTTTCATTTATATGAAAAAAGAATGCCCTCATATGAAAAAATTATTTGGACTTAGCTTTTTTCCCATTCTTTTGTCACATGAAAGCATCCTTTTTCATATGTTTTTTTTTGTTCATATGAAAAAAGAATGCCCTCATATGAAAAATGATTTTGCACTTCAGTTTTTTTCCCCACATATGAACTTCAATAAGTCATAACTCCCTCAATATTTGTACTTAAGGGATAATCTATATAACAAAACAAAGGTCCTAAAAAGTACTACAAGAGTAATACATAATACCCCTAAAAAGGTTTAGGGCCAATATAAAATACCATAAAAATGAAAATGTTCATAGGATAACTTTGGAACTTTAATAAGTTATAACTCCCTCTGTATCTGAACTTGAAGGACAATCTATATATCAAAACAAAGATGTTAATGAGTACTGCAAGAATAACAAAAAAAAAGACATTTATAGGCAATATAAAAAAAAATAAGAATTCCCATAGGATAACACTGGAACTTCAGCAAGTCATACCTCCTTCAATATTTCGACTTAGGGGACAATCTATATATCAAAATAAAGGTCTTAATGAGTATTACATGACTAACACATATTCCCCCTTTACCCTTTGGGGCACTATTAAAAAAGCATAAAAAACATAAAAATGAAAATTCCCATAGGGTAACATTGGAACTTTAACAAGCTGTACAACAAAGGAAAGAAATAGCTGTTTTGGCAGAAATGGAAGTGCCGATCATATGCTTCTATGGAGCGATGGAAACGCAGGGCTCAAAGGGCCCTGCACTCCCACAGGCAAATGAAGATATTTTTATATTACCTCAAAACATAAGGAAATTCATTGCAAAAAAACTTTGTTAATGCACTAATTATAATTAAACTAACAAAACTAGGGAAATGTGGCATTAGGGTTCCCAACCCTAATACCTCACCCCCATCCCGCAGGCAGCAACAGGAAAAAGCATTACTATTTGACCTCTCCTGCATCTTCTCAAATCAGGCATGGTGTGTGCTTTGGGGCTGTCAGCCCTAATGATCACCCTAGTCTCATATGTTGTACATATCTTAGCTTTTTTACTGATGGAATATGGTGAGTGTTAAGGTTGACAACCCCAAGGCACACCCCACACCTGATTTGTGAAGATGCAGGCGAGGTAAGATAGTAATTTTTTTTCCTGTTGCTGCCTGAAGGTTGGGGTGGAGCATTAGGGTATGGAACCCTAATGCCACATTTCCCTACTTTTGTTGTTTTAACCCTAACTAGTGCATTAATGAAGTTATTTGCTGAATATTCACACCCCTACAGTCACAGCTGAGTTGACACTTCAATGTTAAACTCAACAATCTGCACTTTAATAACTTCACAACCATTCAACAGATTTGCACGAAAATTTACATGTACTGTCACCCAGGATAGAGCTCCGGATGCAGCAAAATATGTTTAGGTTGGATGTGTGGTTTCAGACTTCTGCATAGGTGAAAAAAAGCATTTTTTACCTCATTGATTTTGCTGGGATTTTTCTTTGAACTTGCCTACAGCCCAAATGGTTTGGAATCTTGGTTTAAAATGTTCAGAGTAGAAAGGGACTAGCCCACAGATGTGCCTTTTGCTAGTTTAGTGAAAAAATAATAAGCCGTTCATAAGTTATTGCATTTAAAATGTTTGAAAAAATAATTTCTGAGCATGCTCAGTAAGCACTAAAAGATAGCTATATGAAATGAAAAAGGAATCCTGTTTTGTATGGGAAAATTCATTTTTCATTTGCTGCCATCTTGTTTCTGTTTTTCCAAAAAAAAATTCAAAAGCTATAAAACTAGCATCATTGAAAGACACGAACACATCTGTCTGGGTGATCGGGACCCCTTTAAGTGTAATCTATACTTCACAGTGGCAGACATAGGCTAGAAATGTGTTTTTTTACTGTTATGAATCTTTTTTCATGACCATGTGATATAATAAAAGAATCCTTTTTCATATCACAAGTCACAAAAAAGGATCCTTATTTGTTACTTGAGAATCCTTGCCTTGTGTTCTGTTGCAGTCCACAGTACTGTCATGTATTTCTCTGTTGTCTAGTGGGACCCCCCACCCTCCAATCCCCATCCCCTGTCTTCTTTTGTTCCCTGGTGACTAGTGGCACCCCACCCCCACAGATTTTCATCCCTGATATTAATTGTCTTCTTCTCTGGTGGCTAGTGGCACCCCCCAATCACTCTCCCCCATCTACTCTAATATTCCCTGGTGTCTAGCGGTATCCTCCCACCTTCCGATCCCCCTCCCCCATCTTCTTTTGTTTCCCTGGTGTCTAGTGGCACTCCCACCTGCTGATTTTCATTCCTGATATTAATACTCTTTTGTTTCCCCTGGTGTCTAGTAACACCCCGCACCTGCTGATCACTCTCTTCTTTCTGACATAATGTTCCTTGGTGTCTAGTGGTACCCCCCCCACCCGTCAGTGGTGCCCCAGTGCTGAAAAAAAGAAAACTGTCCTTGGTGTTTTTTTTTATTTTCTTTCTCATGAAACGATCCCTAACCAATCTGACCCCCCACCCCCACCTCTCATTCAGTACCCCCCAGTATACTCCCACACACCCTCACTCATCTGAACAGGTTCTGGGTTTAAAATCCACTCTTCAATCGAAGACACATTTTGCTGCTGGAACCGGTGGCTGCAATATGAGAAACTAAGGTAAATGTGATTCAATGTATTTATTTTATTTATTTATTTATTAGATCATTGGTTTACAGACCTTTGAGTCAAAGACTCATTTACAAGGGCACCTCATCAAGAGAGCAATACATCACAGCAAACAAAACAGTACAGTACCTAATGCTTAGATTAAAAAAGCAACCAGTGTTACATGCATTCACTGGTGGGACAAGCTTGGTAATAGGTAGATCACAATAGTCATAATATAGGTACATGAGTACCACATCAGGTAGCAACCAGAGATATTTTATTACATTAGTCAGCAGATGTTGCCTGAGACCCCAGGCATATACAGCAAAAGTAGACAGGGCAGACCCAGCCTAGGGGCGAGGGTAAGGGGCAGGTGGGATATTATGTGCAGTTGTATTTCGATGGGGGTTTCAACTTTTATTCATAACTCAGCCATTTTTTGACAATTTGACCCCAAATTTTCAGCATAGCCTTTTGGAGACCCCACTTCATGGACAATATAACTGTTGTTATGCAACTCCTGCCTAAAAGGTGATTTTGTGGTTGCTTGACAAATTCACATTTCTGGTGGGATTTGTATAATGACAGTCATATTGTTCATGAGATGGGGTCATAAGAAGGCTATACGAATATACGAACATAAGAAGAAGCCAGCAGAAGAAGGCCATTTGGTCTATCAAGTCTGCTTATATTGCAGGGTCCACAGCTTGAGCTAATGTCCTTTCCCTCCCTCCCCACTCCTCCCATCCTCCCTACCCATGTTTCTTACCTTCCTCCTATGCCTATCCTAGCCTCTCTTAAAGCTGCCCACCATATTCAATGAGATGACCTCTTCTGGCAGTGCATTCCAAGTGTCCACCACCCTCTCTGTGAAGAAGTGCTTCCTGACCTCCCTCCTAAACCTTCCACCCTCCAACTTAAGACTGTGCCTCCTTGTGACATGGTTGCCACTGAGCTTAAAGAGACTCTCCTTATCAACTTCATTTATTCCTTTCAAGTACTTGAATGTCCCAATCATGTCCCCTCTCTCTCTCTCTCTCTCTCTCCTGTCTTCCAGGGAGTACATGTTCAGTGCCCTCAACCCCTCCTCATATGCCTTGCCCTGCTGACCAGCTATCATCTTTGTAGCCCTCCTCTGTACCTTCTCCAGCAGGTTAATGTCCTTTTTGAGGTGTGGGCACCAGTACTGCCTCCATACTCTAGATCTTGACCTTACAGTGACCTGTACAAGGCAGTATAACCTCCTCTCTCCTACTACTGATCCCCTAGCTGTGCATCCCAGCATCTTGCTTGCCTTTGCTGCTGCTTTCTTGCACTGCGTGGAGTGCTTCGGGTCACTAGTGATCATCACTCCCAGGTCCTTCTCCTCCTCTGATGCAGATACTCGGACTCCACCCAGGTAATACTCTGTCCTGGTATTCTTGGCCCCAATATGCATAACTTTGCATTTCTTGGCATTGAAGCCAAGTTGACAGATCTGGACCACCTCCCCAGCTTTTCCAGATCTTCCTGTAGGTCCCTTATCCCTTCAGCTGCATCCACTCTCCCACAGAGCTTGGTGTCATCTGTGAATAGACACATTTTGCCTTTAATGCCATCCCCAATGTCATTGATGAAGACATTGAACAACACTGGCCCCAGCACAGAGCTCTGTGGGACCCCACTGATTACTTCTCTGGTGCCAGATAACTCTCCCCCCACCACCACCCTCTGAGTTCTGCCCCTCAGCCAGTTTTCCACCCATCTGACCATCTTTTCCCCAACTCCAAGATCCACCAACTTCCTGATCAACCTTTTGTGGGTCACAGAGTCAAAGGCCTTGCTGAAATTAAGATAGAGGATGTCTACCGCTTGGCCCCTCTCTACTGTCTTAGTGACACAGTCAAAGAAGTCAGTCAGATTTGTTTGACATGATCTTCTCCCCATGAACCCATGCTACCTCTCATCCTGGATACCATATTCTTCTAGAAATTCCACCAACTTTTCCTTTAGTATGGTCTCCATCAGCTTGCCCACAATGGAGGTCAGACTGACTGGTCTATAATTCCCTGGATCATCCTTGGGTCCGCTTTTGTGAAGGGGCACTACATGTACTGTTCTCCAATCCTGTGGTACCATGCCTGATTCTAGTGAACTATTAAATAGGTCTGCTAGCAGCTCTGCCAGCTCCTCAGCAAGTTCCTTTAGTACCCTTGGATGTACTCTGTCGGGGCCTGGTGATTTGTCCACTTTCAATGCCAGCAGACCCTCCCTCACTCTGTCCTCCTCTATCACTATGTCTGTGTTCCCTTCCCCCCCACTCCTCTGTTCCCTCCTGAAGGCACTGGTCCATCCTTCTCCCTGGTGAAGACAGAACAGAAGTATCCATTTAGTATCTCTGCTTTTCCTCCATTATCCTCCACCCACTCCACACCTTTCTTAAGCCTAACAATTCCTTCCTTCTTGTCCCTTTTCTCACTTATATAGTGAAAGAAAGCCTTCTCCCCTTCTTAATTCCTTCAGCTATTTGAAGCTCCTTCTGTACCTTTGCTCACCGGACTTCCTTACTTGCCTCACTAGCCAACCTTAGGTAATTTTCCCTATCCACCTCTCTCTTGGTCTTCCTGAAGTTTCTATAGGCCAACCTCTTTTCCCTTACTGCCTTTGCAACCCCAGAACTGAACCAGTTGGGTGCATTGGCCCTTGTGTACTTCCCCCTGAGCCTCACACACTCATCTGTGGCAACCAGTATTCCTTCCTTAATGATGGACCACTTTAGGTCTACCCCCATATCTGCCCTGATGCCCACCAGATTGCTCCTTAGAACCTCACCCATTTTCCTGAAGTCCGCCCTCCTGAAACTCTGGGGTCAAAATATGTAAAAATGGCAAAGTTATGCCATTCATTGCACACGCACACTCATAACTTTGAAAATTGTAAAGACTTTGACTCCAAATTTTCAACATAGACTTCTTACTACTTCACCTCATATATGTTCCAGTTTTCATTTTTTAAATCCTGACCAAAATGTGTTTTTGCACCTGTTGTGTGGAATGGTCTTGTAGTTGCACAGAATTATGTCTTGGCTGGGATTTGAACATTTTCTGTAACATGTACATGGGGGGTAATAAGATGGTTATGCTGGCAATTTGGTACCTGTTGTCCTATAAATGGAAGTGCAGGGCCCTTCCACAGCTACATACATATATGTATCTAAGGAGGGATGGGAGCACAGGGCCCAAAGGGCACTGTGCTCCCACAAGCAAATAAGGATACGATTATGCTAGCCCAAAAACTAGAGATAGTTGGGAGCACAGGGCCATAGGCAAATAAGGCTATGATTACACTATCTCAAAATGTAAGGAAATTCTTTGCAGAAAAACTATGTTGATAAACCAGTTAGGGTTGATATCAAACCATAAAAAGGAGGGAAATATGACATTAGGGTTTCCAACCCTGACACCCCACTCTCACCCTGCACACACTAATAGGCATTGGGGGGGTGCCTTGAGGTCATTAGCCATGACTCTCATCTCATTCTCCTATACCGTACCCATCTCAGCTTATTTACTTATGGAATGGGGTGAATGTTATGGCTGATGAACCCAAGGCATGCCCCTATGCCTGTTAGTGTGTGCAGGGTGAGGGTGGTGTTAGGGTTGGAAACTCTAATGTTGTATTTCCCTCAGTTTTACAGTTTGCTATCAACCCTAACTGATGCATTCACATAGGTTTTTGCAAAGAATATATATATATATATATATATATATATATATACACACACACACACATATGTATATAGATAAATATTACATATTTTCTTTGCAAAAAACTTTGTTAGTGCACTAGTTAGGGTAACTTAATGCCACAAAAGTAGGGAAATTTGGTGTTAGGGTTTGCAACTCTAACTCCCACCCCACCCCCCAAGCAGCAAAAGGAAAAAACAGGGTTTTGGATCTCTGGAGTCTTGCAGAATCAGTGGTGGAGTCTTCCTTGGGATTTGCAACCCTAATGGTCACACTCCCTAAAGCCCATAGCCTGTAGACAAAGTCACAAGGAACATCTCCAAGCCAGGTTTCTCATAGTGATATATTCTTTAAAGGTAGTGAATTATGTCTTGCCACATATTGCCAACACAATTTGTTGTAGCTTTCTTCATGGAGATCATGTGTGATGTTTGCTCAGGGAATGGGGTTGGCAGTAGGGTTGACAACCCCAAGGAAGACCCCACCACTGATTCGCCAAGGCTCTGGAGACCCAAAACCCTAATTGTGTTTCCTTTTGGTGCTTAGGGGTGAGGTGGGGAGTTAGTGTTGGAACCCCTAATGACATATTTACTTACATAATGGCATTAAGTTACTCTAAATGGTGCATTAATGAAGTTTTTTTGCAAAGAATTTCATTTCTTTTTGAGATAGTGAAATTGTATCCTCATTCACACAGGTCCCAAACAGATGCAGATGCCCAGTGCCAAGGGAAGACTCTGTCCATCTGCAGAAGTGCAGGACCCATGTGGACCCTGCAGTTCTGTGCAACAAGGGATGTGAAGAATTCATGGGACTGTCAGGTGGGCTGTGGAAGTGCAGGGCCCTGTGATCCCTGCACTTCTGTGTGGCCACAGCTACAGATGCACAGGGCAAAGAGTGCAGCCAATGCACAGGTTCCTCTGCTACCCAAGAGGGGAGAGGTACAGAGCCCTATGCCATGAGGATAGTTGTCTTCACTATATGGTAGGTGGGCCCATGTGGATGACCCTGCACCTTTCATTTCCTGGCTGTAGGGGTGTCACATAACAGTGCCATCCCCCACACTTACCCCATCCAGCTGGGTCACTGATTTCACCAACGAATTCAGCTCACTGGCAAGGAATCACAAAGCATACCCGCTGGGGTCAAGACTGGCACCATGTACAAAGTTTGTTACCAATTTTCTTTTTTAATTTTGACCCAAAATTTTCAAGATCCTCATTTTATCATTCATCTTATAAACATGACATGTACCATTTGTAATATGTTGTATGAAATGTCATTTCATGAAGATCTCACAGTGGTGGGCACCTATGAGGAATGTCTGAACATGTGATGTTGGACTTTCATGATGGCTGGGTAAAGCAAACACTGGCACACCTGGCTGAAGCATCTCCTCATTACCTTTTTTTGGCTTCAATGTTACTAGAATACTTAATTCCACTTAAAGCTCTTGCTGTGTTAAGAACCTATGTAAAACACATGAGATATGTAAAGGTGTTAGACGTGCAAAGGGTATCATGCACTCACACTTTGCAGATAAAAGAAAAAACAAAGGCACCCACACAATGCCAGCAACCAGATCACAGGCTAAACAGCTCTCACCTAATTTACTGGACCTCACTGCACTATGAGCAGTAATGTATCCTCCACTTTCCCCACTTCCTGCATCACCTACACTGCAGGATCAACAAAACAAAGGTAATATTTTGACCTATTTTGATTTCAAACAGAAAGTAGATAAAGGTAAGGGGAAACAAAGGGTACAATCCTGAAAGTGGATCGCAAGACTTGGCAACAAGGAAACAGGGTTTCTCAACCAAAATGGGCAAAACAGGAATAAAATTGATTACAGGAGACCAGCCATTAGAATCAGAAAGCAGTAATATACATACAGAAAATATGGCAGTGGTTAATACATCTATAGAAGATAATCAGAATGTTTCAGAACAGGAGACAAATGAGATGATAACCCCAACTGTGGTCTCAACCAATACAGACAGGACTAATCTTAAAGGGGACTTTTATAATATCCCAGACATCTCAAAAACAAAACCTGATGATATGGCAGCTAGTGGCTTTAAAACAAACCCCAAGTTATTTACAAATGCTAAAGAAAATAAAGACCTCACAGAAAAAGAAAAATATTAAATATTTTAGCCATTGTAAATACCATGAGAAATGAAGGCATTGGGAGAAATTAAAAACTATTTGTCAACAGTTACTGGTTCATTAGGAGAAGTCAATAACAAACTGTGAAACTTAACTCTTCAGACAGATGAGCAAGAAACACACATGTCTAAAATCGAAGACACAACCCACCCAATGCAGAATAAAATACTCCAATTGGAGAGACAGCTACAGGCTATACAAGAAAAGATGGCAGAACATGAAGACAGAGCTAGGAGCAGTAATGTTAGACTGTGCAAAATCCTGGAAGGGATAGATGGTACTGGTGACCCATTACCTTATTTTGAGAAATTTATAACAGAGACATTAAATAGAAAATTTCTGGAAGAAAAATATTGTTCTAGACAGAACTTATGGGGGTGGAATCTAGATCTGCCTGTAATTCAAACTACCCACACATGTTTTTTATTGAACCACATAGATACCAAGACCGTGAAGCTATTTTACAAAAGGCCTGGATCCCAAAACATTTAAACTTCAAGAACATTAACTTCAATGCATACCCTAAACTTTCTATGGATACCACAAACAAAAGAAAACTTTACAACCCCTTAAAGTAACTGCTTTGTAAAAGAGGGATTAGATGCTCAATGTTATAGCCTGCTAAAATACAAATTGCAATAAATGGCAGATTGCATACTTTTCAGGATCTCGATGAAGTGATGGAGGCATTTAAAAATGCTTATGAAAATCCACAATACTCTCATATCAATCAAGATTACAGTTTCAAACCTGATTCTAATGAAAAGATGCTACAAGCATCTGCTCAAACTATGGAGAAAATCAAGACAACCATTCAGAAAACCTTACAGAAAGATAACAGAAATTAACTATATTACAACTTGAGAAAATTAAAAAAATATATATATATATATATATATATATATATATATATATATATATATATATAGAACCTTATTTACCCAGAACAGGCAGATTAACATTCACATTAAGCAGAAGCACAGAATGAATATTGTTATAGCGAACCTTATATGACTTTTCCTTATGCAGTGCTATATATGTATATATATATATGTTTTCCAGCTTGGGGAGAGAGTAAAAAGATGGAGGTAAAAAAATATATAATAACTGGAATCTTTCCTTTTTACTTTCTTTCTTGGATATAAGGTTAATGAATATTAATGACAAAATGTTCAAATCCAGTACTTTGTATATATGCCATTTTATTTACATACATATATGCATATATGTGTTTATGTATATCCTGATTTAATGACATTACAAATGTATAAAGTTATGAGAGAACGAAGATGAGGAAGGAAAAAAAACAGAGAGCACACATATACAAGGATATAAGGATTAATAAAGGAATTAATGGCTATAAGCGATTAATGCATTTGTCTAGGCTATAGCAAAAATAAATATTAATGAAGAGGTATGATATATTAATATAATTATATAAAATAACTAAAAGATTTAGATGAAGAGAAATATATCTATGAAACCTAAATAGGAAATGTAATAAATAAGGAGGGTGGCTTCAGATCAGGTGTATCTGTGGCGTACAGTGGTGGCACTTCAGTCATCTCTGTTTTTAAGGGGGGGGTACAGGCTCTTGGTAGAACCTGCACTGTGGGTATTTCAATTAGTAGGGGAGGTAGGTATAGTTAGGGAATCAATGAAAGTCAAATTGAGAGCACAACCTTGAAAGAATTACAAATCAAAATACATACATAGATGGGGTCCAGGAAACTATTGCACAAAAGGAAAAAAAAGACATTAATAACATCAGTGAGAGACTGCACAACATACAAAAAGAAATACACAGTGGATAGCGCCTTCAAAATTATAACATGGAATGTAAAAAAAGTAGAACAAAACAAAATGAAGTAATAAAATATTTAGATAGGAAAAATATTAATTTAGTTATACTGCAGGAGACACACTTAACAAACAAAGAAATAACTTGTTTTATAAAGAATGGTGGCATGGGGTGGCTGCTCTATATACCCAAAACTGGAGAGGAGTAATGATTGCATCAAATAAATCAAAAAATATCCCTACTAGTAGAAAAGTTATGACAGACCCACATGGAAGGTTCATTACATATAATCACAGATATATACAGTAATTTTAAATACATGATGGCCACAATATATGGCCAAACCAGAACAATCCAACATTTTCAATGATTTTTTTTCTGACATTGGCTAAATGTGATGCTCCTTGTATAATCAAAGGAGACTTCAATAAAGCAATGGAATCTCTAGACAAAACTACAAGACTAGACACCTCACATAATACTACTAGAATAATAATAAATTGTTTCAAATCAGATTTAGGAGTAATCGAGCCACTAAGAGAAATCCATGAAAATAAACAAATTTATTCCTTTTTCTCGGCTGCCCAACAGTCTTACACTAGAATAGACTATGTTTTGGTTTCAGAGACTTTAATGTACTCTATTATAGATATACAATATTCTGGAATAACAATCTCAGATCATTCACCTTGTATCCTTACCATAAAAATGCTAGAAAATAAAAACACAATCAGAATATGGAGAATGGATCAAACCATTTTACAAAAATGAAACATTTTTGATAAATTATAAAAAAAAATACAAGAATGTTTTCAAACCAACACCACAGAATATACTTCCAATATTATTATTTGGGAATGTTTTAAAGTATGGATTAGAGGAAATGTCATTAATATAGAGACTGTGGGGAAAAAATAAGAAACAATTTATTAAATATATCAGAAAAAGAAATACATAACTTATCCAATATTCATAGCTCCTCTTTTAATGACTCAGTATATAAACATTTGATTTAAAAAAGAGAGCAATATAATAGAATTGTGACTGATAAAGCTGAGAGACAAATTTTCAACACATGGACAAACTATTTTGTTATGGCTGATCAACCTTTACAATTTCTAGCCTGGCAAACAAACAAACAAAAAAGACAAAAATAGGGCTTGATTCTAGCAAAACAAAACAAAATTAATATAACTATTAACATACCACAACTGATAAATAGATGCTTCACAGAATTTTATCAGCAACTTTATACCTCACAGACAAAAATGCAAAAGAACCAGAATTTTTTTTAGACATGGTAGCAATAAGAGGCATTACAATTACATTAAAGATAAACTGGACCATCCAATTAACCCAAGAGAAATAGAAGAGACAATACAAGCACTTCCTGGTGGCAAATCTCCTGGACTAGGTGGAATTGGTATAGAATTCTATAAAAATGTAAAACATTAATAATCTCCAGACTAGAAGCTCTTTTAATTCATTTTCAATACTTAAGACATTACCAGAGTCATTCAGACATGCTGCTATACAAGTATTGTTAAAAAAATAAAGGTCCACTGAACTGCACTTCCTACAGATCTACTTGTCTTCTTAATATTGACTATAAAATATTTACAAAAATATTGGCAAAAAGACTTGAGAAAATGCTCCCCTTCTTAATAGACCAAGATCAAAATGGATTTATTAAAGTCAAAACATTAAATGAAAATATAAGACATACATTAAATATAATATTAACAAACAAAACATTAGATGCAACACTGTTTGCAATTGATGCTGACAAAGCATTTGATCATGTTGAATAGCTATATATATTTCTAACATCACAAAAAATGGGGCGGGAGTACAGTTCAGTGGATGGATTCAAATGCTTTATGACAAACCAGAAGCAAGAATATGCACTAATTATATTAAATAAAATAATATTACAACGCTGCACTAGACAAGGTTGCCCATTGTCACCTTTAATTTTTGCCTTAATCATGGAACCATTCACATCTGCTAAAAGGGAAAACCCGGATATACAAGGTGTAAGTATAAACAATAATATTGATAAACTAAGTTTATATGCAGATGATGCATTACACTATTTAACAAATCCAGAATACTCTATTCAAGAATTTATAAAACTAGCAGAGCAGTTTGGAAAGGCATCAGGCTACAAAACTGACTGGTCAAAGTCAATATTATTAAAATTTCATAAAACACTATAATTAATCTCCCATCTCAATACTCATGCCAACAAATGCCAACTCAAATGCATTACTTAGGAGTAAATATTACTGCAAACTATCAAGATTTATTTAAAGCAAACTTCAAAAACATTTAAACTGAAATACAACAGGAACTTAAAAGATGGAAGACACTACCATTAAATCTAATAGGAAGGATCAATTCCGTTACAATGAAACTATTGCCGAAATTTCTTTTTCTGTTCTAGAATATAGCAGTCCCAATTACACATATTTTTTTTCAGTCAAATAAGAACCACAATAACAAAATCTTTATGGAAAAATAAAAATCCAAGAATATCACTACTGGATAAACAGAAATTAAAAATCTCTGAAATAATGTAACAACAGTATGGGCTACCATGTATGCAATTGTTTCAATATAACCAAATGAAATATTATATAAATAAAGACATACATAAAATAATGAATAAGACATCTCTTATAAAATGTATACAGGATATAAAAGATAAAACGAAATTAATAATGCTACTATATCAAACCACAATGAATACAAAAAAGTATTATAAACAGGCTTATAACTAAATGGGAAAATGATATAGGCATTATTATGACAGATGAAATATGGCAACACATAATACATTCATATACCATAAATGTTAAAGCATCTAAGCTACAACAAATTCAAATGAATACGATCGATCGAACATGCTATTCACCCGACCAGACTACACTATTTTAAGATAGCTATTTCAGATAAATGCCTGAGATGCACTCAGACATCAGGAACCTTGATTCATTTGATTCATTCTTGACCTTTTTAACAAATTTTTGGCGCAAAGGTTTGAGCATCCTATTAAAAACAGTGGGAAAAAATTATTTTACACCAACTTTAACAATATTTGGAATAATTCCTGTAAAAGATTATCTTGATGAATATCAACAAATATTTATCACCATCTCTACAATTGCTAAAAAGTGTTTTGAATGGAAAGATAGTGCGCCCCCCATCTTTGATGTACGGTTAAACTTAATGACAGATGTGTTAAATTAGGAAAAATTATTTACATAAAAGATTACCAAAAAGATGTTTTCAAAAAAATATTGTTACCTTTTCATAATTTAATACAAACAGGACAAATTTAAGATATACAAAAGGGATGCAAGATACAAATAGGAGAGTAACAAATTTCTGGACCCCAAGTTATGATGATAAATAAGACCAGATATCTTATCTGAATATAATTTTAGATGAGTCACTGGTCTCAATTATTTATCTGAACAATAAAACAAGAAAAGAAATGTCATTTTGCACAAGAAGTCTGAAAACACGTCTCATCCAGAATTTAAAACATGACACGTTCATGAGGTAGTGTGGAAAGTGGCTATGTTGAAAGTTTGGAGTCAAAATATTTTAAATTAGTGAAGTTATGAGTGAATGAATAAATACTGTAATGTTCACTCATAACCTGGGCAATTTACTGTTCTTGTACACCAAATGTTCAGCATAGCCTTCTTATTATCCCACCTCATGAACCTGGTAGGTGAAAATGTTCAAATCCCTGCTGAAATGTCTTTCCGTGTCACCTAAACGTCATTCCACACCTACTGCTGCCTAATCCCTCTCTTCTATTTCTGTACAGTGATGAGGTAACTGTAATTCTGCAGCGGTATTATTCCCATGTCACTGTAACAGGTTTTGGGGATTTTAGCTGCAATACTATTCCGGCGATATAATCCCAGTGATCTTTTCAGGTGATACGTATGATTCATCTTCTGGTAAAAAGAAATTGTTAGCAGATGTAGAGAAGTTTTTAATAGAAGTTTGGCTGTCATTCAGGGTATCTTTTACAATTGTCAGTTTTAACTTGCAAAAACATACATTTTATTAGGAGAAAATGACCAGTAGATCCATCTGGTCCGCCCTTTCTCCTTGCATATTCTGCCTCCTTTGACCTTATTCGGTTACTAGCATCTGTCCCAACTCCCTTTCCTCTACCTAATCTGTCCTTGTGCCTGTCCCACACATGCTTGAAGCTCTCCACAATCTTTACCTCCACTACCTCCTCAGACAGGCTGTTCCAGTCATCCACCACCCTTTCTATGAAGAAGTACTTCCTTACATCTCTCCTAAATGTCCCTCCTTTAGTTCAGGTCAGGTTCAAGTTTATTGCAGGAAATAACAGTTGAGCAAGCTCATTCACAAGGAGGTCCTGAGAGATATAAGCAGACAAGTATACATTGCATAATAACAACTTCAAATAACAACATCACGGTAATTAAGTACAGTTTCAGAAACATGGTTTATAATGCTTAATTAGGAAATAACCCGATAGGTAATAAGCCTGGAGTGAAGAAAAAAGGAATGAGAATATTAGAGTGGAATGTGTATGAGGAGTTAACAGCCATAAAGTAGGAAAATGAAAGTAGGGAGGAGCAGGAGGGAGTTAGTGGGCTAGAGAGTGTAGGGGAATCAAGTATAATTGAGGAAGGAAAGGAACAGTAGAAATGGAGTTAGGTGTATGGGGTAACAGGATAAAGTTAGGGTAGTGGTAGCAGGAGGGGTTAGGTGGGAGTAAGAGAGACTAGGAAATGGAAGGCTAAAGGGCAAAGGACAGTAGAGGGAGCAGCTATAGACTTCTTTTAGTATACCCATGGAAGACATTTTGGACTAGTGGTCAAGGGCAAGTAGTAGAAGAATACTTCTGAGCTGGAACTATTTCTAGATAGTTGCGAGGTATGGAGAGGAGTATTAGTGATAATAAGGTTTAAAAACAGCTACAAGTGTATTTTATTTGGCTGCAGCCAACCTTTTGAAGAAATTGGCAGAAACAATGCTGGACAGTTTCAATGTGGATTGGAGCTGGTTCTAGAGGGTTGGAAGGGTACATGATATGGCACATTTGCCAAAGAAAGTGCAAGTCCTCGGTACATCAAGGAGGATGAAGTCAGTTTTACTAAGAGAGTAGGCAATGTTGGAAATACGGATGAGGGATGTTAGATAGCTTGGGAGCTTATTCAGGATTAACTGGAGATTCCAGATACCCATATGAAGTGTACGTCTAATCGAAAGTGACGTCCAACCAATAGCTGTATACAGATCACAGTGGTGGGTTTGGTGAGGTAAATTTGTAATGAACCATAGAGCACAACGATAGAAGACGTCCAATTTTCTTAGGCTTGTAACAGCTGAGGAAGTATAGATTAAATCTCCATAGTCGAGTAGAGGGAGGAATGTGGCCTGAACAAGTCTGATTCTAGTATCTAATGGAAAGAGAGACCTGTTATGCAAGAAGAAACCAAGCCTGACATTTAGCCTTCTTGACAGGTTCTCAAGATGGTCATTGAAGGAGAGCTTGTTATCTAACCAAATACCAAGATATTTGAATTTGGAGACGACTTCCAAGGGTTCTTCTAAGGAGGTAACAACAAAGTCTTTGGGGGGGGGGGTTGGTGGAAGAGGTTGAAGAGGAATTAAGAGTGAGGATCATGGCCTTAGTTTTCTTGGCATTGAGAAGGAGTTTAGTATTAATATGATTCATTTCTAGCTGGGTAAAATTAGCTTGCAATACATCCCTCACTTCGGGAAGTGTTGATCCCAATGTATACAGTACTGTATCATCTGCAAAGAAATGCAGTGTGGAATTAGTTATGTGTGTGTGTCTAGATTATTAATGTATAGGGAAAAGAGGATAGGGCCTAAGACGGAGCCTTGAGGAACTCCCCTGGCAATCAGCAGGGAGGCTGAAAAAAGGCCATCAGCTTTGACGTTCTGGGTCCTTCCAGTTAGGTAGCTGATAAACCACTGAGCAGTAAGTGGGGTAGCACCTATTTTGATAAGGCTACTAACTAGTAGGTTGTGGTAGACAGTGTCAAATGCTTTGCTAAGATCTAAGAATACTGCACCAGTGATTTTCTTAGTATCCATAGCAGAGACCCAGTCGTTGGTGACTTTAGCCAATGCAGTTACTGTGCTACGATTGGGCCAAAAGCCGGATTGTGCTGGGTTCAGGAGTGAGAAAGTTTCAGTATGGTGCTTTAACTGAGTATAGATAAATTTTTCGAAGACTTTAGAGAGGATGGGCAAGATTGAGATGGGCCTTTAATTATTTAGGTTGCATGGGTCCCCTGACTTAAATAAGGGAAGGATGTGGGCTGATTTCCAACAAGAGGGAACTGTGGCAGTGGAGACAAAGAGATTGAATATGTGATGAATAGGGGCAGTGAGATAGAGATAGCCTAGTTTTAGGAAGAATGGTTCTAATCCACCATCTCCAGGGTTTTTCTTTGTATCTAATTTAAGGATCGAATCTTCAACATCTTTAAAGTTGAGAGGAAGCAGCTGGAAGGGGCAGGTTGAGGTTTGGGGAGCAATGTTACTGCTGTCTTGGTTATTAGCACGGCCTGTGTATGGAGAGGGGTCGAAGGCTAGGCTTTAGCTTCATTGCATGCCCCCATGTTCTAGTGCATTCTTTCCTCTGAAAGAGACCCCCAACCTGGAGCTTATTTACCCTTGTGAGGTACTTGTAGGTCTCAGTCATGTCCTCTCTTGCTCTCCGCTCCTTCAGGGAGTACATATTGAGATCAGACAGCTCTACTTTGTATGTTTTTTTATGCAGCCCTTGCACCATTTTGGTTGCACTTCTCTGTACCATTTCTACTCTTTCAATGTGCTTGCAGAAGTGTGGCCTCCAGATCTGTACACAGTACTCCAGGTGGGGCCTCACCAGGGGGTGATAGAGTGGCAGCACCACCTCCCTCCTCCTGCTAGAAATCCACCTCGCAGTGCACCCTAGCATCACCCTTAGCCTTTGCTGCTGCCTTATTACACTGACCAGCTACCTTGAGGTCTTCAGATATAATGACCCTGAGGTCTCTTTCTTGCTTCATTACTGTAAGTATAGCTTCCTTCATCATATATACAGCTCCTGGGTTTTTCCACCACAGATGCATAACCTTGTACTTTTTGGCATTGAAACCCAGCTGCCACACCCTTGACCGCTCTTCTAATTTACCCAGATCCCTTTGCATTCCCTCCACCCCTTCCTGAGTGTCCACCCTGTTGCAGAGTTTTGTATGATCCGCAAAGAGACACACCTTCACTTCAAGCTCCTCAACTACTCAGCAATGTCACTTATTAAGATACTGAGGAGGACCAGTCCCAGCACTGATCCCTGTGCACTCCCTTTCTTAAAGCTGAAGGTGGGAATTCTCATGGATCTTAGGAAGAATAATGCTACCTTTATGGGTGCATGGCCCAGCAATGGTGCAGTCTGCATAGTGACATGGTTCTTGGCAATTCCCGGTTCCATTAGTACTTGGATTAAGTAAGCAGTAAGACACAACAGGGTGTGGGTCATTTAAGTGATAGCACTCAGTTAGCCAGAGCATATGAAGGAATAACTGGCTGAAGAGACTGATTAGATGCTGAGGCCAAAAATTTGAGGCATTTAATTAAGCAATAAGGCACGTCAAGGTATGTGTTATCATGCAATAACATCACTCCTGGGATGGGTTGAAGCACGAGGCAAAGCCAACTGCTTCCACCACCCCAGGAGTGACATTATTACACAATAACACACACCTTGGAGTGCCTTATTGCAGTTATACAATGGCTCAATTTTGTACAAAATAAAAAAAAATTGAAAAAAATGTTTTAGTAGATTTTGTGTGTTTCTGAAGAGACGACAGCGATCAAAAGCTCCAACAAATCAATACAGTGATGTTATTATGTAATAACATCACTGTCTCAGGCACTCACTGACCAATCAGAATACAGGAAATTTACTTGCCATTGTATAATCAACCACTGCAGCTAGTTGTTCTGAGTATACTCCAGGTAACTGAATATTATTACTATTATATGACTAGATATTTTGAACATAGGATTTTAAAAGTGCTGTGGTAGCTTTTAAGTGATTTTCTTGTAGTCACACAGTGTGCAATTGTGGTGGCTGTGGGATTCAAACCCATTTCTCCAAGTTTGAAGCTCAGAGGTCTTAACAACTGCGCTATACTAACTCCCAGGAAACAGCTGAAGAGAAACATGCCTTTGTTCCCCGTTTTCTGCCTGTGAACTAAATGGATAACCTACTGTGGGCCTGTCTGAAATGTGAATAACCTACAGTGGGCATCACCAGAAAGTGGATAACCTACTGTGGATGTTGCCAGAATGTGGATAACCTACCGTTGGTCTTGCTAGAATGTGGATGACCTACTGGGGGCATGTCTAAAATGTGATTGTAGTAGTTTGTCGGATAGTAACTGACAGTTTTCTTGTATTCTGATTGGCTTATAACAGGCAACTGTTGTATAATGGGAGAAATCCACCCACCCATGGCATCATGAGGCCCAACACCTTAGGTCCTTGCAGCACTTGAATGGCAGGTATTGTCCAACAAGTCACAACCTAAAGGGTCTTATCACACTTAGAAAATGGGCTGTGCTGACCCAGAGCAACACATTTTCTAACCGTGACAGTGTGGGGTTCTAATGTGCTGCAAGCAGCCCCACATGGAGTGGTGACAGTGACAAGCAGAATGGAGGGCATCCAGGGCAGGGTTAGCACAAGTTACAGCACAGAAAAGTGAGCCGCTTACCAGCTCCTTTTTTTTTATTGGCTAGTGTTGCCTGATTCCCTCAAGCCTTGTGACTAGTGTCAGCCAATCAGTTTTTTTCCAACTCATTTTTTAACTGCTGATGAATTTATGTAGTACTGTTGATGCTCTGCATCCCAAAGTGCTTTACAAGCAATGTATGTACATGGGACATGGCTTAGCTGGGTTCCACCACTGCAGTTCGACACTAAACTTATTGATCGCCTTTACGGCAATAGCACAATGCCGACAGTGGGCATTGTGCCATGAAAAAACATTTTTTTTGGAGGGCGGTTGCACCCTCACACCCCCATGCAGGAGGCTATGCCCCCGCATCCCCAAGATTTTAATATAATCAATTCCAGCTCAGAGTTATTTCGGGAAGGGGTTACAACACCAGGAGAAGCAGTGTTGAGGTACTGTAAGATCATTACAGCCATCTGCCAGTTTTGTCACTGTTATGGTCTTCACAGTTTTATTTTCACTCTTTTAATGATACACCACTTAGCTGAGATGCTCCATCTCATTTCCAGGAGACCCCTGCTTCTGCATTGGACAGCTTGACCCCTCTGACTACAGCTGATGCTTTGATTATAAATGCTGATCAGTTCTGGAGCCAAGGGACTTCAGGCGAGTAGAAACCATGCAGTGAGACTTGTGCTGCGTGCTTCTGCCCAAGTGATGTCACCAGGTTCCAGGACTGATCAGTAATTAAAAAAAATACGTATGCATCTGGTGGGAAAAAGGCAATGTCAACAAGGGAACCTAAAAAAGAAAAAAAAATTAAAAGAGAACAAATGCAAATGTACATTAGTGAGATTAAGGAGGCTACACACATGCCCACATTTCCTGGGACTTGGATTCAATTCCCAGTCAGGTCACATTATTACTTTCTCATTACAATTTGTTTTGCAGGTTTATTTCTTTATTTACTTAATTTTTTTTAAAAGGTGAATATGCAGAGCCCAGGATGCTCATTTCCAATTGCGACCTGGTGGAGTGGAGGGAGAAGGATGGCCATAGGGGTTGCTAATGCTGCACCAATAACTAATTACCATCTCAATTACTCCTGGTTGCAGAATTTGCAAACAGAGAAAGACAGGTAACTGTGGGAACCTCAGGCTGCTGCCATGTGCACCTGATAGCTCAGTGGTAGAGCACCAGGACAATATTCCGGGTTTGTGGGTTCCATTTCCAGCTAGGTCACATTATTTCTTTCTCATTATTTTTTACAGTTAATCTTCTTACTAAAGTGTCAAAATGCATGTTGCACAAGACACTGCAGTAAGCTGAATATTGAACAGATAAACATCATACTACCCAAACAATAAACACAAAGTTATAATTAACCAGTAACAGCATAACCAGTCAGGGTCACCAAACAGAAAAGGCCATGATAAAGATTGTAAAATGCCTCTAGATATGCCAGTTTCCAGTTGCTTTGGTGGTGCAGCTGGTAGTGCAACCAGAATGGTATTCTGAGCAGCCTGGGTTCAAGTCCCAGTTAAGGCACTTATTTCTTTCTCTCTTCTGCTTGTATGGATTCATGATAAAGATTGCTGTAGTGAGAACTAGACAGAGTATCAGGCATTTGCAGTAAGCTGTATGGTGTTTTAGCTGTGAGGCCCTGAATTTCAGCACTTGCAGGGATTTATTTAGCTCCAAAAACTGATTAGCGTTTTTCTCATAAAAGTGCTAAAACATTGTGAAACTACATAGCACTTGCCTCACTGTGTTTAACAAACATAACACTTCTGGAAAACCTATATAAATACTTTCTGTACATTAGCATTGTCCCAAGAAAAAAACTGCTAATCAATTATTTAAAACCCTGACTTGGCTACGCATTTGGAGGTGGAGCATGTCAACATTGCATTGGGATGAGGCATGATAATACTTTGACAGGAGGAAGGACCTCCAGGCCTTGCGAAAGTTCTGCAGAGTGCCTGCTGCAAGGTTTGACATTCTCTCAAATGTGGTGAGTTGCTCCATTCCCTGCTGCCAGTGGGTAGTCAGGGGGGATCTCTGTGAATGGAGCTTTCTCATTGCTACTGTATATGTGTTTGAACTGTTCAGCAGTGTCTTATACTGAGCTAATAAATAATTAACAGATAAAAAAGTAAAAGCTGTGTTATGTTCCATTTAGGAAGTTATTATTCTAGGTAGATTATTTGTGATGCTGCATCTTGTACAGCATTGGGGGCATGCATCTGTTCAGTTTTATAGCCCAGATGACTGAGGTCAAACATCTTCCCTGGAGGTCATACACTGACCTTGTCTTGTTCAAATGCTTTTGTCCTAATCTGTAGGGCAGGCTAACACTAAAAGAGCCAGTTGGGGGCGCTGGCATGTGTGATTACTGAAAAGAAGTGCTTCCTGAGAGCTCTGCATAACACATGCTTTATACATTTAAAAAACATGACTTAGCTCAGTAGAAACTTGTATTTTTATTTATTTATTTATTGAAATGTTTCATCAGGGGCCACACTGAACAACAAGTTGCTCATCTCACGGTGCGACCTGGAGGGGGGTTACAAGAGGATAAACACAGTAGATACAAATTATTGGATGGAAGAACAATACAATTGTGTAGAAGCAGGTAGACAAGTGGTACAGTTGTAAGGGCAATTGTGCAGACAATTACATATTGAGAAATAATACAACTATAGGAGTATGCTGAATAAAGTACAATAGAAATTGGTGAAACAATAATGCTACAGAGAGAAGCTCTAGTGCAGTTAGGCACAAGGAGACTCAAGGTAGTGCCCTAGTGCTGTATGAGGAGAAGAAGTAGCTAATAAGTGCTGAGCAGCAAGTGAGGAAGGGCCGGTGGGAGGGGAAGGAAGGGAGAGGGGAGAAATAACAACCAGCTCCAGATTTCCCTATTGGATGATGAGCTGGGTAATGTAGGAGGAGGGGGGGGCTGCTGAGAACCCTGCAAGGGGGTAAGGAGTTGGAAGGCTGGAGCTCAGATATAGAGGAAGTTAGGGAGGGATTAGATCAGAATCAGCAGGCGAGAAGAAATTATGAAGGGCAGAGTTGAACTAGGATTAAAGGAAATTTGAGGAGGGTTGAAGCAGGAACAGCAGGGGGAGAGGAAATTATGGAGGGTGGAGTTGAGGGAGTAGGAGGACAAGGAGTGATGCATTTTGGGGGGAAGGGAGTTCCAGATTTTAGGGAAGTGATAGGCTGAAGGCAGTCTGGCCAATGAGGGTGGAGTGGCATGGGACCACCAAGGTGCGTATCACTAGATCTGAGGGAATGGGAGGGGTTGAGAGCAAGGATGAGAGGTAGGGAGGCATTTCACCTAGCCAGAATTTGGAGGTGAGTTTAGCACAATGAGATATATGCCTGTTTGACAGTGGTGGGAAAACAAGGGAGTGATAGAGTTCACAGTGATGGGTGCGAGAGGGAGATTCAAGAGTAAAGTGACAGAAGGAGTTAAAGAGAGTGTCCAGTTTGGTCAGGGAAGATTTGGGAGCAGCACCATAGACTACATCACAGTAGCTGAAAATGGAGAGGATAATCTTCTGGACAAGTTCACACCTCACAGTTAGCAGGATGCAACTATGATTCCTGTATAGAGCACCAAGCTTGGGGCACAGTTTTTTCAGAATGGCATCGATGTGTACAAAGAAGGTAAGGTATTGGTCCAACCATACCCCAAGATATCTAAATCAGGATGTGTCCTCGAGAGTTGTCCATCTAGAGTGTGGCAGGAGGGCAGGACATGAGCCTACAGAGTCTCTGCTTGGTGCCAAAAGTCATGGAGACTTCTTGGTGTTAAGGAAGAGATGGTGGGTGACAAACCAGAGCTGAACTTGATTGAAGCCATACTGCAAGCTGGATTCCACATCAGCAGGGTTTTTTCCTGACCTGTATAAGACAGTATCATCGGCTTACATATGGATGGAGGAGGTGGAGCAGGCTGTAGGAAGATCATTTAGGAAAATGAAGGAAAGGAGTCGACCTAGCACTGAGCCCCAGGGGACACTAGCATTGATTTGGCATGGAGGGGAGACAGAGTCAGCGATTCTTTCTGATTGGGTTCTACCAATGAGATAGGATTTGAACCAATTTGTGGCAGACAAGTCAAGGTTAGCTGCAGTGAGGGAGTCAAGAAGCAGTGTATGGGAGACTGTGTCAAAAGCTTTGGCTAGATCGACAAAGATGGATGAGGCAATCAGCCCATCGTCCATCCGAGAAAGGATAGAATCAGTGAGCCTCAGGAGGGAAGTGGTTGTAGAGTGGTTCTTCCAAAAACCAGACTGGAAAGGGGTGAAAAAGGAGGAGTCACTAAGAAAGGAGGAAAGTTGGGAGAGGACCAGGTGTTCCTAGAGTTTTGCAAGGGTAGGAAGGATATAGATTGGGTGATAGTTGCCAGGAGTGGACAGATCACTGCCCTTTTGGAGAGGAAGGACTATGGAGTGCTTCCAGGATGAAGGGACTTGAGCAGATGTAAATGAGATTATTAATATTAAGGAGATAGGATAACAATAGTGGGAGCCAAGAGCCAGAGAAGCTTAGGATCAAGATCATCGGTAGAGGAGCTTTTAGAGGGGTTTAGGGAGAGAAGGGAGCTTAAAGCTTCCTCGGGTGAGATAGTGGAGTGGGACAAAGGGTGTGGGTCAGACGCTGGAGTTGGAGCAGTTAGCGGTGTAGGAGTTGGTAAAGGAGGAAGGGAGCATAGAAGAGATGTAGTGCAAGAGATGTAGAAGGTGTTAAATTAATTAGCCACCAAGCTAGAGTCAGTTATCGGGGCATTATTTACTTTAAGAACTGGGGGGGGTGAATGGGAGGGGGGACAGAATAGGGCATGGACCACCCTCCAGAATTTGGAAGGGGAGTTTATATTTATTAGGAAGGAGGGTTTGAAATATTCCAACTTGGCCAATCTGGTAGTTTTTGTGCAGGTGATACATAGCATTCTGTATGTGGCATAGTCGTTAGGATGCTATGTAGATTTAAGTATATTTCCATGCCCTGTCGCTCTCCTGGAAACAGGCTAGTAACTCTGGGGCAATTCAGGGGAGATGAATCCCTCAGATTCTGGTTCTCTTGAAGGAAGCAAATGCATTTGAGGTGGTGATAAATTTGTCCCTGAAGTAAGTGAGGGCATGGTCAATGGAGATGGCAGTGGAGAGGGAGGCCCAGTCAGCAGAGGCACATTCAGACTTAGGAGGGGTAAGATCTAGGGATTTGAAGGAGCAAAGTTGAATTATATTGGGGGGGTTTGGGGTGATGGGCCTTTCAAACCAAGAAGGTAGGGTTATGGTTGCTAAGGGTGTCTGGGAGGATACCAGCCTTGATGACGTGGTGTGGATGAGTGGTAAGTGCCCAATCTAGCAAGGTATGATTTTGTGTTTTATGGTTCAGACGTGTGGGCTCAAGTATAAGTTGAGTGAGGTTTAGTGCAGCAATGTCTTCCGTATTTTATTTGACTTGGGAGACAACCAATTTAGATTCAAGTCACCCAAAATAAACAACTCACCAGGTTGTGAGATAGAGGCAATGGAGGATAAAAGTTCCACCATGACCGAAGTTTGGGTGTTTGGGTGGCAGTAGGTTCCAGCTACAAAAATCAGGATTGTAAAAGGAAGGAAAATGCAGGTGATGATGGCTTCATAAGCATTTGGGACGGAAGAAGATAAGGCTGTAGTATGTTGTAGTGAGGACAGGATATACATGGCCACACCCCCACCCCGACCTGCCTGATCTTGTCTGGTGAGGGAATACCCAGGAATTGGAATGGCATT
Organism: Neoceratodus forsteri; assembly: GCA_016271365.2. NCBI lineage: Eukaryota > Metazoa > Chordata > Ceratodontiformes > Ceratodontidae > Neoceratodus > Neoceratodus forsteri. Next base: position 129,983,981 of record CM028137.1, on the reverse strand, counting down.
GTTAAGGATGCTTTTATTGAGCCAAGTCTCTGTAATGAATAAATTTCAGGGGTATGTGAGACCACAGGAGGTTGAATGAGGTTGATTTTGGGTAGCAGGCTGCAGATGTTCAAGTGAAGCTGTTTCGGCCTGTTAGGGATAAGTGATGGGACTGTGGAGTTAGGTATGCTGGAATGAAGGGAAACAGCCAAGAGTGATGAGGCAGGAGGGCCAGGGTTAGGATGGATGTTCTCTGATGAGAGAAGAAGGAGGAGGGCAAGAATGAAGTGGTATAGTTTAGGACTTTTGTATAGAAGGTTGAAGGTCATGGTGGGTGTGGAAGAGGTGGGAGAGAAGGAGATAAGGAGCCAAAGAGTGGCAAAGTGATTTGGAAGAGAAAATAGAGAAGTGGGGGGAGGGGAAAATGGGACCATTTGTCAAAAGGGGCGGTGAAGGTGATTGCTAGGGAGAAGGAGGTATCAGGGAGGGAAAAGGAGAAAGAAGTAACAGTGGGTGTGGTGGGAAAAGAGGATAAGAAGGTCAGAACCAGGAAGGGAGGAATAAGGAAGGAAAGAGTTAGCATTATTGAGGGAAGGGAATGACAGATGTGTAAAGAGAAGAGCAAAGAGGGTAGAGGGGAGGGAAAAGAGTTCTGAGCAGGTCCCTTTAAGGGGACTGTACTCTGTGAGTGAAGACGGAGTGGTGCTTAAGGGTGGAGCTGAAGGGGAGGACAGAATATAGTGAACAAGGTGGGAGTGAGACTAGAGGGCAGAGCAAAATTGTATTTAATAGAGGTTGGGGCCGTGGAGGGCGGGCAGGACAAATAATATTCAGTAAATTAATTGCAAGCGGTACAGATATCAAGTTTACAAAATATGTAGTAAATTGCAAGTGGTACAGATATCAAGTTTAAAAAACAGCGCTGAAAGCAGAGCAGTAAGGTGAGCCAAACAGAAGTGAGCAGGGACTGGAGCCAGCCAATCAGGAGCCGAGTCAAGGTATTTCAGGCAGGAAATAGTGGGCAGATGCGGTGGTCTAAGGCCAATTACCTGAGTCTCTGGGTGGTGGGCAGAAGGAGGATTCATGGCCTGCTCATTTCTGGGCCGAACTGCTTGCGGCAGAGTGCCCGCTCGAAGGCGAAGCACCTGGAAAAGAGAGAGGAGAGAACTGAGGGTTAAATAAATGAAGCTCCAGGCAGGCCAGAAGCTGAAATCATGGGGAGGTCCTTGGAAGGGTACAATAGGGTAGGGAGTGGAGTGTGAAAAGGAGGAGGGAGAGGGGAAAACAGTTAAATAGCTGGAGGGGTTATTGCGTTGGGGTGGGGGGAGCGCTAAGACAATGGCGCCAGGGTTATCAGAAATACAGGCTGAGCAAGGCTGGGAGTGCAGATCTGAGAGAGGGGAGGGAAGGGAAGGGGTGTGTGGGAACTAAGGGACAGTAGAGAAAGAGACAGAGAAGGTTAATCAAGGGGAGTCGAGAGCACTCACTGAAATGGGAGCTACGGCTTTGGCGGTGATGAGTAGGAGGGAAGAGAGAGCAGGCAGAATTTTTGGTACACTGTAAGTTGTCACAAAAAGAGCTAACACTTGACTATGCTGTACTTACACTAGGCAGAAAAAAAAATTAATGTCCTAGACTACTTTACTATGTGGCTGTGCATTAACAATCAGTTGCAGGACAACAGAAATTAAACAAATAATATTCAGTAAATTAATTGCAAGCGGTACATATATCAAATTTAAATAATATGCAGTAAATTGCAAGTGGTACAGATATCAAGTTTAAAAAAAACAGTGCTGAAATCAGAAAAGTACAGTAAGGTGAGCCAGTTGGAAGTGAGCAGGCACTGGAGCCAACCAATTGAGAGCCGAGTCAATGCTAAGGCCGCCGGCCATATTTCAGGCAGGGAATAGCGGGAAGATGCTATGGTGTTAGGCTGATTACCTGAGTCTGGACAGCTAGCAGGAAGAGGATTCATGGCTGGCTCGGTTCTGGGTTGAGCCACTTGCATCAGAGTGCCCGTTTGAGGATGAAGCACCTGAGTCTCTGGGCAGCGGGTAGAAGGAGGATTCATGGTCCATGCCACTTTCAGCAGAGCACCTACTTGAGGGCGAAGCACCTGGAAAAGAAGAAAATATTTGTACAAAGGTATGTGGCAGCTGCCATCACCTGAATTGGAGTTTGGGGCACTGGTGGGGGGGATGGCACCGGACACCAGGAATATTGGCAGCAGAACCAGTAAAGAGGAACAACCAGATACCAGGAACAGTGCTATCAGAGGATTAGGTGAGGGATGGATTTAACCAAAGAATTAGAATGCTTTTTTTTTATATACTAAGATCAACAGGAGAGGGTTTCCACAAGAGCCAAGGATATTCGGTCAGGAGAGGAATTGGGGGGGGCACTGGATGCCTGGGACAGTGCTATTGGGGGATTGAGGAGGAATGAGGTTCCACAAGAACCAGGTTTTTTTTTTTATTCACATTTCAGGAATAGGTGAGGGAAGGGTGAGAGTAGAGTCTTGGATATCTGGTCAGGGTAATGAGGACAGCACAACAGATGGGCAAAGTGGCCAAAATTTGAAAGCTGGCAAAATTCACTAAGTGCCAAGTGAAGTTTGTGGTGATCTTATCAACTGGGGTGCTGTCCTAGAAGATCACCTGTCCCAGCTGCACACACACAGCATTGCCTCAAGCAGGTGGAATGGCGAGACAATGCTGTGTTCTGAATAAGGTTGGGTGCCGGGAAACACTCTTTAAGGAGAGGCAGGAGACAATCTGAAGTTTGATGCCCAGCAGGCTTTTATTTACACCAGGGAAGGTAGACACAGTCACAAGGGAAAGTCAGGGAATAACACTTACTTATAGACAATAACTAACAATTACCACTCTAATCACTATATATATGTCGGCCTAAGGCCACTCTACAATATTCTTATCTATCACTTTTACAATTTCCTACCCAGAGATCTATGCATCCAGAGTATACCTTATCACTTTATCATACCATGTGACAAGCATTCGATATACAGTCAGCAAATGGTCTCACAGTCTCAAAAGTCCATTAGATGTAGATGTCCATCATCTTCATGCACAATTGAAGAGTAGGGGTCAAAAGAAAGGGGAACTCTTGCTTGGCACCAAACTCACCAGAAAACCTATAAGAGGTTACAAGCAGGGAATGGAAAGAGTGGTAAACAGATCATAGGCATCTACCAACCCACTCTCCAGGATTGCCGGAATACAACAGCACAAACTGACTAACTTGGGGAATGCTCTTTCTTGGCACACAAACCATTGAACTGGGCCACAGAGGATGAAGAACCAAAATGTGGCAAGGAATCCACCTGCAAGATTGTCACAGGAGAAGGAATCTGTTGCTTTCTCCTCCACACCAACCTTCGACCAGGGTTGCCAAGGACGAAGAAGAACTGCTGCGGGTTCTCCTGGCACCTACCCTCAACTAGGGCTACCAAACGAACACCGGATATGGTGAAGAATCCACTAGGAGGCCTACCAAGGATGAAGAAGAAGAAGAACTGCTGAGCTGCTTTTGGCAACAGATCTGCTTGAAGGACCACCAAACTTGAGCTGCTACCCTGAGGATTGCACTGGTGAAGCAGGACAAAACAAGCAAGAAGGAATAGGAGATGAAGATCAGGATTCTACAGAGATGAAGAACAAAATAAGAAATGGCGGCCATGACCACACTTGGCTATGACGGATTTTTCTACCGGCGAGTGTCTGGCTCGGACAGACGAGGTACTTGTTGTCTTTCTTCCAAGCTGATCAGGAACCAGCGGCAGTGACTCTCCAAAGGACATCGATTTCGACTACGGCAGACGACAGGGCAAGAAGTTGCTGAAGGCTTCTGCTGGTTGAAGATTGCTATGGTGAAGAGTTGATGGAGACTGAAGATTGCTACGGTAAAGTGTCGATGAAAGCTGAAGATTGAATCACAGACCTGATGCTGCACAATGGTACTTCTTTTAGCACAATACACTGGAAGGTTCACTTTCAGGGGCAATTTGCCTGAAGCAGGGGCAAACTGCAACAATCCGGGGCAATTATTCACTTCCGGGGCAATTCACCTTGAGAAGGGGCAAATTGCAACAATATGGGGCAAGTGTTCACAGGCAGGGGCAACTTGCCCGGAGCAGGGCAAATTGCAACAATCCAGGGCAATTGTTTTCTGGCAGGGGCAACTTGCCTGGGGCAGGGGCAAATTGCAACAATCTGGGGTAATTGTTCACTGTTGGGGCAATTTGCCTGGTGCAGGGGCAAATTGCAACAACCCAGGGTAATTGTTTACTGGCAGGGGCAACTTGCATGGAGCTGGGGCAAACTGCAACAATCCGGGGCAATTGTTCACTGTCAGGGGCAATTTGCCTGGTGCAGGGGAAAATTGTAACAATCCAGGATATTTGTTTACTGGCAGGGGCAACTTGCATGGAACAGGGGCAAACTGCAACAATCTGGGGCAATCGTTCACTGGCAGGGCAATTTGCCCGGTACAGGGACAAATTGCAACAATCTGGGGTAATTGTTTACTGGCAGGGGCAACTTGCATGGAGCAGGGGAATATTGCAACAATCCTTGCAGTTGTTCACTTCCAGAGGCAAATGACCGCAATCCTAATATTTTACAAAACAGTCTCAGTGCTTCATGCAATAAACACAACAGTTGAGATGATGGAGGAGTAAACAGTTCGAAGAAACAGTACAACAGCTGATAATCACTTCGTAACAGGTTGTGTGCTTAAGCACCTCTTAGTCGGACCCTTTTCCTCTTGGGGTCTGTCTTCATTAGGATATGGCTACCCCTGTGCACTTTAAGGTAATTGCCCAGCTATTTAGCCTGGTTCCACTAACTGCCCGTATGCCTGCTGCCCCCTTCCCTATGGGCTGGGATGTCCTACCTTTACTGGACCTGGTGCCCCTTTACTACTACAGCCTGGCTGCCTTTACTTGACTGGGCCTGGCTGCCCTTTACTACTACTGGCTTGGCTGCCCTCTCTGAACTGGGCCTGGTGCTCTCTCTGAAATGGGCCTGGTGTCCTCTTTAAACCTGGGCCTGGTGCCCACTTCACTTTGGGCATAATAACCCCTTTATTACCTTGGGTCTGGTAGCCCTTATTTTATCTAGGTCGGGCACCCTCTTTGAACTGGGCCTGGTGCCCTCTTTAAACCTGTAGGCCTGACTGCCCCAATCACCATGGGCCTGGATGCCCTATTACACTAGGCCTGGTGTTGCCCCTTTTAATGTTTTGGGTGGCTTGACTTTGGATGGGCCCCTTTAATTTTCCCTGGCTCACTGAGCCTGCTGTCACTCTCGACCTAGGTCGCTGCCTTTAATCCTGCCCCTCCTGCATATTCAAAAGGCCTCTGCAATGGCCTTGCTTCTCTGGCCTCTCCCATGGGCATCGCTACTTAACCATCCCTCCTGAATATTAATTCAGGGTCCTTCTGACCCGATGCCCATGCCGCGCTCACCCACTTCTCTTCTGCATTAAGCGCAAAATCTGTTTAAAAAAATACAGTCTTTTCTATTGTTAGACGGTCAACACACTTCCACGTGCTGCCGTCTGATTCATCGCCCCGGCCGGGGTGAAGACAGCTGCAGGCGGGAGGTGGGAGGCTGTCTGGCAGAGGGAGGTAGCTGGTGCAGTTGGAGACAGGCAGCATGGAGGATGGCAAGGGGGCCTCGGATGGCCGACAGCATAAAGGCGCGATGCGGCTCTTCTCTGCCACTGATGGGAGACCGAAACTACTTTATAATTAAAGAAGGGGGCAAAATAAAAACAAGCATTTGTCAATGCCAAATGTTGTCTTGCTGCCATTTGCAGTGCAGGAGTTAGAGAGATGCGGCATAGCAGGGGCAGTCAATTATTGAACTGATGCCAACCCACCCCCACCCTACAGAGAGTGAGAGGCATTAGGGTGTCCCTGTGGGTGTTTGTTAGTGCAGTGCGGGAAAACATGCTGGGCAGGATGTGAAAATGACAGCTGCACAGTTCATAAGGAGGTGTAATTAAATGGCAATGCTGAAAATGTGGCATACAAATACTCTGAAACTGCGGAGTTGCAGGTGCATGGGAAATATACAAAACGCTTACGCTTTTCAGTTGTGAGCATTGACACTAAATTTTCAACATAGGCATTTTAGCTCCTCTGCTCATATACAGTGTCACTGTCATTTCCTCAAAGTGTCCCAAGAAGTGATTTTGCACAGCTACCACACTTATCTCTACCGAAGTGCGGAAACACATTTGGGCAGGATATGTGAAGTGACAGCTGTACTGTTCATCAAGAGGTGTGTAAAATGGCAATGGTGAAAATCCAGAGTGAAAATATCACAAATGCCGACGGCCATGATACGCGCAGAATCTGCCAACGCATCAGAATACAGCTTTCATTTTATGGAGTATCAGCTCCAAATTTTCAACATAGGCATTCTAGGAGCTCTGCTCATGAACTGTGTCACTGTCATTTTCATAATCTGGCCCAAACACTGATTTCCCACAGTGACTGCGCAATTGTGTGCCAGAAGTGCGGAAACACATTTTGGGCAGGATCTGGGAATTGACAGCTGTACTGTTCACAAGGAGGTGCACAAAAATGCCAATGCTGAAAATATGGCATTAAAATATTGTGAATGCACAAAGTTACGAGCCTGCGTAGCAACTGCACAACGCACGCTCGTAAAACAGGCATTTGTTGGATTTTTTCCACCAAATTTGGAACATAGGCTTTTTGAGAGGCCACCTCATGAACACTGGGACTGTCATTTCATTAATGGATCCCGAAAGGTGATTTCACGCAGTGACTGCGAAATCACCTTCCGAGGCCGATTAACGCCATGACAGTGACAGAATTCATGAGGAGGGGCCCCAAAAACCCCATATTGAAAATTTGGTGCCAAAATTCCAAGAAATGCCTGAGATATGCAGCAAAGTTGAAAAAACCCAATTCATTGCATTATACAGCTTACCGGCATTTCCTCAGTTTGCGGTCGGCTTTGAAGAGTGCAGATGTGTTCCCGGTCCACGGAAGATCGTCGCGCCAGAGTCCGGAGGTAAGTATGGGGTGAGGGGGATGAGGGGAGGTAGGGTGCACAGTGGGTGGGTGCAGGTGGGGAGAGGGGGGCATGTAGACTACGAGGGACGGTTTTCGTTTTGCAGGTGGACAAAAAAAAAAGTGAAACCGTCGCGGGACAGTTTTTGTATTACAGGGCATTTGGCACTCTGGGTTGGGCTCCCAGCATGCCACCTAAGTGGGTTTTGTGGGGGGGTGTCAGTAGCCGACGGGTTGGGCACCTGCCGCAACAAAGAAAGAGGGAGGCTGGAGCCAAGGGGGATTGGGCACCCCTTGGCATTCAACAGTTGGGGAGTGATGCCGATGGGGAGGGCTCCCGGTCGGCAGGCAAAGAAAGCGGGGGGCACGAGCCGAGGATTGGGCACCCTCGGCATTCCACATTTGCCGGGGATGCCGACGGGAGTGGGCCCCCGTCGACACACAAATACGGTGGGGTTGCCGACAGGGGATTGGGCACCCGCGTGCCGGAACCATGAGGCGGCCACCGCCGCCAACCATGATCGAGAATGGCGGCGAGATAGCAAGCAAAGGACCGCTGCATGACGCATTGCAGCGGACCTTGCTTTTATGTGCTCGCCCATTATGAATGCATGGTGTGGCAGTGGCATGCAGGCTGATTGGGGAATGAGGGACGCACCTACTGATGCATGCCGTGCATTCGCCCAAGAGCAGCCGTGCCCCCAAGACCCGCACTGTCACAAGGTGTTGCTTGCGCATGCGCGCAAGCCAACATAAAAATGACAGGGCTCACAAGCCCAAAATGGCTGAACTGCACATTTCCTTTCTTCATGGTGCCTCGATGACACCACCGACCGCACCACACAGCAACCAAGAGGATCTTCAGGCTCTGGAAGCAGAGGAGACATGAGGGCAAGTCCTATGGGATGGCTTCAACCCAAGGCAAGCCCTTTACCCATTCCCTTGACTTGCTGCATCCTCTCTCCTCAACAGCTGCCCAAGAACTGCCACCAACTGTTAGTTTTAAAACTTTAAAACTCTCTATTTCTTGAATGGCTGGAGTGGAATGCTGTGCATGAGCAGCTCAGCACAGCATTCCATCCAAGCCATTGCTGCTGAAGCTGGATTCAAAACTCTGCTTTTTGACCTATTTTAAGTGCACAGGGCACTTTCTCTGTTATTGACAGCATTTTCCCACTTTCAGTGAGGGAAAACTTTACTCACAGGGGCCTCTTTTTACTGTACCCTGCAGCCCACACCTACAACATGCACCCTGGGCACCTGTAACCCCTAGGTTTATATTGCTTCTAATTTTTATTGTGATGCCCTTGGGGCATTACAGATTCGGGCCCACCTAAAAATACATGTTCCCATGTATTCCCTTTAAATATTTTATATAACACTTCTTAAATATTACTACTATAGGTGTTTATAATATCTCTTACCACTGTACCATTTAACTTAAACCTCTATCTACTTTAAAACATTCTTAAAGTAGCTATAACTTTCAGAAAACTTCCTTATTTACTTAGCTAAGTGACTGTGTCATAGGAATCACTTTGAACAGAACTAGCCCTGGAAGGAAGGTACTATTTGAGGAGCTTCTAAAATGTATCTTCAAGGAGGTATACAAAAATTACATTTCTGAGATCTATGTGGCTGTAAAGCTACTGGTCTTACTGGATTAGCTGCTGGTTCGGGTAAATCAGGAGGTTCTGGCATTGCTATTGGTTCTGCCAAAGGGCAATTATCTGAACGTACATGCGTATATCTAACCCAAGGATCTATGCACCATTTTGTCAGTAAATCCATCTCTTTTACATGGTGTATTGGGTTCTCCTACCTCTCCTCAGATGTAGCTTTTCTTGCAGTATCGATCAGAGCACTGTCTCTGAAGGTACAAGGTTTAAGTAGATTTCTGTGCACTAGCTTCGTGCCATTACCAGTCTCTTTTTCAATCTTGTACACGGGTAGGTCAGGGTAGGGGATTTCGACAATGAGGAAAGGTTCTGGGTCCCATCTGGTAGCTAATTTATGACATTTCTGAATCCTTCTGAGCAACACCCATTCTCCAATCTGTAATGGGGTCACATTGGCTTTGGCATCATAGGTCACTTTTTGCTCAAGTCATACTTGTTCCATGCCTTGACTTACAACTTGCCCGGCTTCTTGTAATCTCTTGCTATGCTCTTGTACCCAATCTGTAACAGGTAGTTCATTTGGTTGAACTTTGAGTACTAGATCCATAGGAAGTCTACCATGGTGACCAAACATTAGATAGTGAGGCATGTATCCAGTAGAACAGTGGGTTATATTGTTATACAAATAAGCAAGTTCAGGAAGTAAAGCTGGCCAATATGGACGTTTATATTCTGGAAGAGCTCTTAACGTTCCTAGTAGTGTTTGGTTTGTTAGCTCACACAGTCCATTGCACTGAGGGTGATATGCAGTGGTTTTTATTTTCTTAGTACCATATAGGGTGCAGAGTTCTCTGAAGCGCTGCGATTCAAATGCAGTTCCTTGATTAGTGAATATCTTGGTTGGATACCCAAAAGGATGAATGAAAAGCTTTACAAATGTCTAAGCTGTGGTTCTGGCAAATAAATCTTTAACAGTACTGATTACCACAAACTTGGAATAATGATGTACCATGGTTAAGACGTATGTTTGTCCATTGGCACTTGCTTCTAGTTTGAGATGATCTAAAGCAACTAATTCAAGAGGTGCCTTACTAATTATAGGATGCAGAGGAGCTCACTGGTTGCTTTTATTGGGGCATTTCAGACTACAGGTTGGGCATTCTTCACACCATTTAATAATGTCACTTCTCATTCCAATCCAATAAAAACTTTTTCTAATTATGGCCTCTGTTTTCTTATTATCGAAGTGTCCAGAATGGTTGTGATATGCTTCAAGCATTACTGATGCACTTTTCTTTGGAACAATGGTCTGGGAGATCTCACAGTGAGTGATGGGGTCTCAGGTTTGGAGAATGAGCTTAAAGTCTTTTATGGTCAACCAAGTCTTATGTCTCCATAATTTTATGGCTTCCGGATCCATCTTCTTTCATTCATGCAGGGGTATATTTTGTCTGGTTGTAACATACCACTTGACTTGCTTAATTACTGGGTCTTGGTCTTGCAGTTGTACCCACAGGTTTTTCTGTTTCTCCAGCCGGTCCATACACTCTGGTTCTTGTTCTGGATCTACATCTTCTCTTGCATTGATGTTAACAACAGGCCTGAACAATTTCTGATGGTACCTGAAGAAAAGGTGGCATCTCTGTATTCTCTAGCTGTGTCTCATCCATCTAATTCTCTGTCAGATTAGGCATTCGGGATAGTGCATCTGCATTAGTATTAGATCTACCTGAATGGTATTTTAGTGAAAACTGGTAATTGGCTAGTCTGGAAGCCCACTGCTACTCTAAAGCTTCTAGTCTCGCTGTGTTCAAATGTGTCAGTTGGTTATTATCAGTAAACACAGTAAAAGAAGTGACTGCTAGGTAGTGCTTAAACTTTTCTGTCACTGCCCAAAACAAAGCTAGAAATTCCAGTTTAAAAGAACTGTATTAAGCATCATTTTGTTCTGACCCTCTCAATCCATGGCTTGCATACGCTATGACTCTCTCAATGCCCTCTTGGTCCTGTGCTAACACTGCACCTAGCTCTTTATTACTTGCGTCTGTGTACAGCCAGAAGGGTTTGGAATAATCAGGGTATGCCAGTACAGGTGCTTGTGTAAGATTTTGTTTTAGTTGATCAGAAAGCCTCTTGTTGCTCTTTGGCCCACTTGATTGGTTGCCTTTTGGGTATGTGTCCCACCTTGGTTCCTCTGAGGAGTTCATTCAGTGGTAAGGCTATTTTGGAGAAGTCCCTTACAAATCTCTGGTAATACCCAACAAAACATAGAAATCTTCTGACATCTTGTATTGTATTGGTATTGGCCAGTCTTTCACTGCTGATAGTTTCTCTGGATCGGGTGACACTCCGTTGGCAGACACAATGTGACCAAGATAGTTCACCTGGGACTGTAAAAGATGACATTTGGAAGGTTTTACTTTCAAGCCATATCGGATTAGATGGGTAAAGACCTCTTCTAAATGCTGCAGATGCTCTTGATGGGTCTTAGAATAGACGATGATGTCATCAAGGTACAACAGCAAAATGTCAAAATTCTGACTTCCTAAACAGCATTCCACCAGCCTCTGAAATATTCTTGGGGCATTGCACAACGCAAAGGGCATATGGGTGAATTCGAATAACCCCATTGGTGTAATAAAAGCAGTTTTCTTCTGGTCTTCTGTGGCCATGGGCACTTGCCAATAGCCACTTGTGAGATCTTGAGTGGAGAAGGTTGCAGCTGACTGTAAGACAGTGAGAGAGTCTTCGATTCTTGGTAACGGGTAGGCAACTTTATGTGTTATGCCGATCAACTTCTGGTAATCCACACAAAACTGGATCTTTCTGTCCTTCTTCCTAACTAGAACGATGGGAGCGGCCCAAGGACTATGACTCTCTTTTATCAACTTGGCCTCCTTCATCTCCTGAATCATTTCCTTTACTGGTTGGTACATGGCCAGGGGAATCGATCGAAATCTCTCTCTGATGGGTGGATATCATTGAGTATGAATGTGATGTTGCACTTCTTGTGCCAACCCAAAGTCAAGGGAATGCTGACTGAAAGCCTCAGAATTCTTCAGTTAGACTTGGATCACATCCTTTTTCTGCTGCACCGTGGTATTGGGATTACCCAGGTTAATCTCTTTCATCCATGCAGGTAAGGAGTCACACAGGGTCTCTCCTTCTTCTCCGATATCTGGTATCTTGGTCTTCTCTGGAACTTCATCCACTGGTTCCACAATATCTTACAACAATACAGTATGCAGCTGAGCCACCAGCTGGTTTCTATGGAGTTGTATGTCGTGATTCCCACAGTTTATGACTCGCACAGGGATCCTTCCTTTGGTAACTGTAGCCACACTTCTAGCCACCAATATGGGCTCTTCCTTTTTGATTGGGCATGGCTCAACCAAGGCATCATAATATTGGCCCTGAGGTCCTATTTTGGCCTTACACCACAGGGTAGTCTTGGTACCTGACTTCAGAATGTCAGGCCGGGCGTCAGAAATGCTAACTTTCCCAATTTTGCAAGAGCTACTCACGAATCGTTGGTGACACTGGAGCAGGTGTATGGTTTGTTGCAAAGCTATGTTCTCTACACATGGAGACCTCTTCACTTGGGTTCGTAAAACCTGCACTAAGTCTTCTAAACAGTACTGAAGAAAATTCATCCCAAGGATAAGTGGTGGTAAGCTATCACTTTCTGCCTTGCTGATGATGATCCCTTGACCTTCCTGCATGTTCTTCCCCAGCTGGATGCTTGCTTCTAAATATCCTAAGCAAGGCACTTCTGCTGTGTTACTGGCAATTAATGTTATCCGTGACTTAGGCAGCAGCTGAAGATCTTCTATATTCCAGTATTGATGAAAATAATTCCCCTGCCATGGTTGTGACTTGGGATCCGGTGTCTAACAGAGCCATTAACTCAATTCCATCCACCAACACTGGAACAGTGTGGCTTCTTCTGATGAAATTTGATCATTTCATTACTGAGTTTGGACCTGATTGAACACTCTCCGAGGATTGGTCCCCGTCCCCGAAGATTCCCTGTTTAAAGCCACCACAGGTTCTCGAGGCTGCTGGCACCACCTTGCAATATGACCACTGACTCCACATCTGCGGCATATTGGTCTGCCCTGACCGTCAAATTGATCAGTGGGATGTTTCCCTTCTCCTCTTCTTCTGTACTGGAGTTCGTCAAGCCGTCTTCCTCGCTCATCTTGCATCTGAGCAGCTTCTCTTTTCCAGCCCTCTTTGAGCCTCTTGACCTCCTGACACACTTCAGCCACAGCTCGTGTCAAGGTAACTATTTGCTTCAACAAATCTGAGTTCTAATGAGAGGCGTTAGCCATTGAACGGATCGGTGCCTGTGCCATTTGCCCACACAAGGGTCCGGTGTCTGTGAGATAACCTGGGTGCTCATCTGTGGACTTTCAACTGTACATCCACTTTTTGCAGACCATTTCCTCACTTGCTGGCTGCCTGCACCATGGGCCTTCTCGTGCCAATCTCTGTAACAGATACCCCTGCCATGCTGTGCTCAGAGGCGTCAGCATCTGTGGGTAGGTCACCACATCCTCTCCTGCCCGACTTGATCCCAGCACCTTTATGGCTTTTTCCTTGAAATTGAGAAATTCTGCATCCGGGTCTTGGAGCTGTAACATTCTCAATTCCCTTCTTAGATCTTTATCATATGCCCCTTTCACAAACTTCTCTTTTAGCACCTGATCTGGATCCATGGTCTCTTGGGTGTCCACTCTTTCAGTTGCTCTCAGCAACTCCTGGAGGCTTAGAGCATACTCACAAAGGGTCTCCTGAGGCCTTTGCATTTGAGAGAAGAATTTCATCTTAAGGCTAGACACGGTGCGGGTATCAAAAATTTGCTGCAGCCTCTGTAAAATTTGATCAGCTGTGGTCTTCGCACCTGCAGACCATGATTGTACCTCTCTGTGGGCAGCCCCTTTTAACTGTCCGATTAGTATCTCCACCTTCTATCTTTCTGGGACTTGATACAGTTGGAACAGGGCTTACATTTTGGATCTGAACTCCCCTAAACTGCTTGCTCCATTTCCATCCTTCTTTCCCATGAACTGGGAAAGCCATGGTGCCCTGAAGTAATACAGCATTGTGAGGGGTGAGGGAGGTATATTTTCTCTGTCCTCAATCCCAGTTTCTATATCTTCATTGCCAATAGCTGCGTTATCCCCTCCGGACATTTTACTACCACACCTGGGTACTGCTTGCATCGTTATCTCAAAAGCTCCAGTTTTAGACTCCTTAAATTTATATCCTGTCGAGTATGCCAAACTTTTTTTTTTACACTGTGGTGATCTTATCAACTGAGGTGCTGTCCTAGAAGATCACCTCTCCCAGCTGCACACCCAGCTTCACCTCAAGTAGGTAGACTGGCGAGACACTACTGTGGTCTGAATAAGGTTGGGTGCCAGGAAACACCCCTTAAGGAGAGGCAGGAGACAATCTGAAGTTTGATGCCCAGCAGGCTTTTATTTACACCAGAGAAGGTAGACACAGTCACAAGGGAAAGTAGGGGAATAACTCTTAGTTATAGACAATAACTAATAAGTACCACTCTAATCACTCTATATGTACATCGGCCTAAGGCCACTCTACAATATTCTTCTCTATCACTCTTACAATTTCCTACCCAGAGATCTATGCATCCAGAGTACACCTTATCACTTTATCATACTATGTGACAAGCATTCAATATACAATCAGCAAATAGTCTCACAGTCTCAAAAGTCCATTAGATGTAGATGTCCATTGTCTTCATGAACAATTGAAGAGTAGGAGTAAAAAGAAAGGGGAACTCTTGCTTGGCACCAAGCTAGCCAGAAAACCTATGAGAGGTTACAAACAAGGAATGGAGAGATTGGTAAACAGATCATAGGCATCTTCCAACCCACTCTCGAGGGTTGCCGGAATACAAGAATACAAACTGACTAACTTGGGGAATGCTCTTTCTTGGCACACAAACCATTGAACTGGGCCACCAAGGATGAAGAATCAAAATGTTGCAAGGAATCCACCTGCAGGATTGCCACAGGAGAAGGAATCTGCTGCTTTCTCCTCCGCACCAACCCTCAACTAGGGTTGCCAAGGACGAAGAAGAACTGCTGCAGATTTTTGTGGCACCTACCCTCAACTAGGGCTGCCAAATGAACACCGGACTTGGTGAAGAATCCACTAGGAGGACTACCAAGGACGAAGAAGAAGAACTGCTGAGCTGCTTTTGGCGACAGATCTGCTTGGAGGACCACCAAACTCAAGCTGCTACCCTAAGGATTGCACTGGTGATGCAAGACAAAACAAGCAAGAAGGAGTTGGAGATGAAGATCAGGATTTCACAATGATGAAGATAAAAACAAGAAACGGCGGCCACGACCACACTTGGCTATGATGGACTCATCTAAAGGCAGGTGTCTGGGAGGGATGGATGAGGCACTTCTCTCCAAAGCACGTCGATCTCGACTACGGCGGATGGCAGGACAAGAAGTTGCTGAAGGCTTCTGCTAGCTGAAGACTGCTATGGTGAAGAGTCGATGGAAATTGAAGATTGCTATTGTGAAGAGTTGATGGAGGCTGAAGATTGACTCACAGACCTGATGCTGCACAATGGTACTTCTTTTAGCACAATACACTGGAAGGTTCACTTTCAGGGGCATTTTGCCTGAAGCAGGGGCAAATTGCAACAATCAGGGCAATTTTTCACTTCCAGGGGCAATTTGCCTGGAACAGGGGCAAATGCAACAATCCGGGGTAATTGTTCACTGGCAGGGGTAACTTGCTTGGAGCCGCCAAACTGCAACAATCCAGGGCAATTGTTCACTGTCAGGGGAAACTTGCCTGGAGCAGGGGAAAATTGCAACAACCTGGGGCAATCGTTCACTTCAAGGGGCAAATGACCACAATCCTAATATCTTACAATACAGTCTCGGTGCTTCATGCAATAAAAACGACAGTTGAGATGATGGAGGAATAAACAGTTTGAAGAAACAGTGCAACAGCTGATAATCACTTCATAACAGGTTGTGTGCTTAAGCACCACTTAGTCAGACCCGTTTCCTCTTGGGGTCTGTCTTCATTAGGATCTGGCTACCCCTGAGCACTTCAAGGTAATTGCCCCAGCTATTTAGCCTGGTTCCACTAACTGCCCATATGCCTGCTACACTCTTCCCTATGGGATAGGATGCCCTACCTTTACTGGGCCTGGTGCCCCTTTACTGCTATGGGCCTGGCTGCCCTTTACTTGACTGGGCCTGGCTGCCCTTTACTACTATGGTCTGGCTGCCTTTACTTTACTGGGCCTGGCTGCCCTTTACTACTACGGGCCTGGCTTCCCTCTCTGAACTGGGCCTGGCACTCTCTCTGAAATTGGCCTGGTGCCCTCTTTAAACCTGGGCCTGGTGCCCACTTCACTTCGGGCCTGATAGCCCCTTTATTACCCTGGGCCTGGTAGCCCTTACTTTACCTGGGTCGGTTGTCCTCTTTGAACTGGGCCTAGTGCCCTCTTTAAACCTGTGGGCCTGACTGCCCCAATCACCATGGGCCTGGATGCCCTATTACACTGGGCTTGGTGTTGCCCCTTTTAATATTTTGGGTGGCTTGACTTTGGATGGGCCCCTTTAATTTTCCCTGGCTCACCGAGCCTGCTGTCACTCTCGACCTAGGTCGCCGCCCTTAATCCTTCCCCACTTCCATATTCAAAAGACCTCTGCAATGGCCTTGCTTCTCTGGCCCCTCCCTTGGGCATCGCTACTTCCTCACCCCTCCTGAATATTAATTCAGCGTCCTTCTGACCTGATGCTCATGCGGTGCTCAGCAGCTCCTCTGCTGCACTAACAGCAAAATCTGTTTAAAAAAAATACAGTCTTTTCTATCGTTAGATGGTCAGCACACTTCCACGTGCTGCTGTCTGATTCACTGCTCCGGCTGAGATGAAGAGAGCTGCAGTCAGGAATCAGGAGTCTGTCTGGCAGAGGGAGGGAGCCGGCGCAGTTGGAGACAGGCAGCACGGAGGATGACAATTGGGCCTCGGACAGCCGACAGCATACAGGCACGATGTGGCTCTTCTCTGCCGCCGACAGGGGGCCGAAACTACTTTATAGTTAAAGAAGGGGCAAATAAAAAGAACGATGGGTCTCACAAGCCCAAAATGGCTGAACTGTATGTTTCCTTTCTTGGTGGTGCCCCAAATGGCACCACCGACCGCAACACACAGCAACCGGGAGGATCTTCAGGCACTGGAGGCAGAACAGGCATTCAGCCAAGTCCTATGGGATGGCTTCAACCCAAGGCAAGCCCTTTACCTGTCACTTGACTTGCTGTGTCCTTTCTCCTCAACAGCTGCCCAGGAACTGCCACCAACTGTATAATTTTAAAACTTAAAACTCTAATTCTAGAATGGCTGGAGTGGAATGCTGTGCATGAGCAGCTCAGCACAGCATTCCATCCAGGCCATTGTTGCTGCAGCTGCATTCAAAACTCTGCTTTTTGACCTATTTTAAGTGCACAGGTCACTTTTTCTATTGTTTACAGCATTTTCCCACTCTCAGAGAGGGGAAAACTTTACTCACAGAGGCCCCTTTTTTCTGTACCCTGCAGCCCACACCTACTACAGGTACCCTGGGCACCTGTAACCCCTAGGCTTATATTGCTTCTAATTTTTACTGTGATGCCCCAACTCTGGGGCATTTTAAGTTGTCACCAGGTGACGTGTCTCTCTTTCTATGGAAATTAACCTAAATTCGCTCAGAAACTTGCCACATCTTGAAGGCTTCACAGAAATTGTAAAAGTTTGAAGTTGGTGATGCCACTGGGAATTCACAAAGTGATTCACTAAGGTGAATTTTGCCATTGAAGTGAAACTCTGCAGTATGTTTAGACAGGACCACATGCAGGTCCTGTTCAGAAGTGCTCCAAGCTTCCACGCAATCCAAGGGGCAACAGTATGCTCCTCAGCTTTAAACAGACACTGTCTACCCTTTTGCATCACGCTATTTCTAGTTGAAACCCCACATTTTATGATTAACGTTTCTAAAATTCATTGAGTTTGTTGGTTGTTTTATCCACTTCCTTTCTTAGTAGAACTAAAATACATGCTAATGATGTAATTATGCTCAATCTTGTTTTGTTCCAAATCCTTGATCTACTTTTACTGCATACTTCCTAACCTTCCTAACCTTTAGAAATGCCCCCCAAACAGTATCCACTTATGTTGCAATAGTCATCTCTCCTCCCATTGCATCATGAGTGGCTAGACTATGTTGAGGGTGTTCCCAAGTTCAGGAAAGATGCAGTGGGACCTGATCAAGGACTGTAAACAAACATGTCTTTGTGTGAGTATGGTGAGCAGTCTGTTTTTCGCTTTTAAGCCCTGTACACACTGGGCTTGTCAAAACATTTTAAGTCCCTTAAAATGTTTTAACAAGCCCAAACATGGTTCACGTCCACACTGAATATGATTTGAAACCGTGTTTAAAAACCATGTTTAAACCCTACAAGGGATCTAATCTTAAAACAGGTTTTAAACATAGTTTCAAACCTAGCATGGTTTACCTGGCAGTGTGGATGGGAGATCAGTTGGTGTTTTCCCTGAAGCAACAATGATCCGTGCTGGAGACCATGCTGGCACTAAGATTCTCAAGCCGTTACAGGACTACAGCATGGATGTAGTATGATTGTGTTTACTCATGGTTCTGAAGAAATGCAAACAAGTGTGGATGGATGTCTGTGGTGAGTTGAAAATCATCTTTAAAAATGGACTGCCAGTATGTTCAGAGCCTTATAAAGAAAAAAAGAATCAGAATCAAACTACTAGCTACACAACAATCTCTACAGAATGTGACCTATCATAATGTAGTTTTTTAAACTAGGGACACTTTGAGGCTTAAGGGGGTTGACAGTGTCCCTATAAATTAACCCCTAAGGGGATGCTAATGGCCGTTTTGAGCCTTTCGTGGAGACTGAGGTCATTTGCATGGTGACTTTCAGTATGCCATCTTAGTACATAAGTGTAAGTCACATTGGAGCTCCCTAACTGATACCTTGCCCCTTGACATCCTGTTTTACAATGGGCACAAACCTCAACGTGGTCAGTAGGGTGCTATACTTTGTGCCGAGCACACCTGTTGGTGTCTTCTTTTGTGCCACATTCTAGAGGGGTGTATTCGAACACACTTTAGGCACTTGCACTGTGCACAGATCTTGTTCAAATGTAGCAGACTTTGGGCCTTGTACAAATTTGCACTGAGGCATGGCACTTTGCACAGTGCCAAGCTTCACTTTTGAATATGGGGCCCAAAGAGTTTCTACAGGTAACCTATGTTGATTTTCCCAAAAACACAGACATAGTGTGGTGCAACCTTCTCTCAAGCTGGTTGACGAAATCCATACATGATCACTTCTGCCATTAGCCAACGATTACGGATTAATATTAAAATCTGAGTTGACCATTACAAATCATGACATCATTTTCAGCTATTCAGACATAGAAACATATAATTTGATGGCAGATAAGGACCGCTTGGCCCACCTAGTCTGCCCATTTCCCTACCTAATGTCTAAGCTGCAGATCCTAGTTAACTAACAGCCTACTTCCTCCTTCTAACCCCACTAGAATTGCCTTATGTCTGTCCCATGCATTCTTGAATTCCCCCACTGCTTTTGACTCCATGTCCTCCTCAGGAAGGCTGTTCGATGCATCCACAGCCCTCTCCATGAAAAAATACTTCCTCACATTACCTCTGAGTCATCCCCCCTCTATTTTCAAATTGTGCCCCCTTGTTCTTACACATCTCTTTTTCTGAAAGATGCTACCCTCTTGGACTTTGTTGATTCCCTTGAGGTACTTTTTTTTTTCCCCCTTCTCTCACCACCAGGCTCCTGCGCCTTCTGGAGTCTCCAATGGCCTGATACGTCCTCGCTCCTACTACCGGTAGCCAGTGCAGTCCATCCCCCCCCCATGGAGCCTTGGTTATACCCCCCAGGCGGGTACGGGGTGGGGCCCTTTACACCACGACGTGACTTGAGTTTCGGCTGGGATGCTGGTATTGGCACCGGCAGGGCGTTGGAGGATCTGGCCAGGAGCTCTGTCTACCAGGAGTCTGGTGGGGCAGTTCCTGGTTTTCTTCCCACCTCCAGACGTCGCAGCATAGGGAGTTAGGGCGGAGCACGCCATGACGTGCTTGACGCTCCGGCCCCGGCAGACGTCCTTCCTCCTATTCGCAGTCCCGGGCTCACCTCCACCTGTGGTCACCCAGGCGGCGGCGCTGCAGCGGGATCTGCATCCCCACCCACCCCTGGGAGAGGACAGCAGCCATTGGGCGCTCGATCCTCTTCCCGGCGACCCTCCAGCTACCGAGTCCGTTCCTGAACCGGGTCGCTGGCCGTCATAATGATAACCGCTGCGCGGCGATAACCGCTCAAGGTACTTGAAAGTTTCTATTATGTTCTCCCTCTCCCTCCTTTCCTCAAGGGTATACGTATTAAGCTCCTTTAGTCTCTCTTTATACCTTTTCTGATGCAGATCCTGCACCATTTTGGTTGCCCTTCTCTGGACAGCCTCCACCCTGTCTATGGCTTTGTGGAGATTGGGTCTCCAGAACTGCATGCAGTACTTAAGATTGGATCTCACCAACTATCTGTACAGAGGGAGAACAACTTCCTATTTTCTACTGGTGATGCTTCTCCCTATGCATCCCTGTATCCCCCAGCCCTCCTTACTGCCTTCTCACATTGCTTGCCCACCTTTAGGTCATCTGATATAACTACCCCCAGGTCCATTTCCATTTTTGTTGTTGTCAGTATCTCACCCCCTATTGTGTACTCTTCCCCTGGGTTTTTGTTTCCCAGTGCATTACTTTGCACTTCTTTGCATACATTTGACCATTCCTCCAACCTTGCCAAGTCCCTTCTCATCCTTTCCACCCCCCCTTGTGTACCAACCCTGTTGCAGATCTTTGTGTCATCTGCAAAGATACATACTTTTCCTTCCAGTCCCTCTGCAATGTCACTTATATAAACATTAAAAAGGACCAGCCCCAGTACTGAACCCTACGGTACCCACTAGTACCCCCCCCATCTTCACTGTGGACTCTGTTTACTATTACCCTCTGCGTCCTGTTGTTCAGCCAGTGTTTTATCCACGCTATCACCCTGGGACCCACTCCCAGGCTGGCTACTTTGTTTATTAATCTTTTGTGTGGGACTGTGTCAACTACCTTGCTAAAGTCTAGGTAGGCCATGTCCACAGCCCCTCTCTGGTCTACTACTTTGGTCACCCAGTCAAAGAAATTGATTAGATTCATTTGACATGACTGTCCCACTGTGAATCCATGCTGCCTTGTGTCCTGTGCCCCACTGGCCTCTAGGTACTTAACAATTCTTTCCTTCAGAAGTGATTCCATCATTTTCCCTACCACTTAGGTCAAACTGGCAGGTCTGTAGTTTCCTGCCTCTGTCTTGCTCCCACGTTTGTGAAGGGGAATCACATCCGCCCTCCTCCAGTCCTCAGATACCACACCATCCTCCCATGATTTGTTAAAAAGGGTAGTCAGTGGTGTTACCAGTTCTCCCTTTAGTTCTTTTAGAATGCTGGGGTGAATCCCATCAGGCCCCATTGCTTTGTCCACCTTCAGTTTTAGGAGTTCTTTCAGAACCCTTTCTTCTGTGAAAGGACTGATATCGACCCCCCTATCCAGAGTGCTTCTATTCACTGGATTAGGTACTTCCCCCTCCTCTTCTTTTGTGAATACTGAGCAGAAGTATTTGTTCAGTATCCCTGCTTTTTCACTGTCTCTCTCTGCCCACCCACCCTCCTCTTTATTTAGCCTCAGTATCCCTCCCTTTGTCTTTCTTAGCTCCCTAATGTACCTATAAAATGTTTTATCCCCCTTCTTAACCGAGTTGGCTATCTTTTCCTCAGTATGGGCCTTTGCTATTCTAATTGCCTTCCATGCTTTCTTCTGCTTTAACTGGTACAGTTCTCTGTCCTGCTCCTTCTGTATTCCTTATACTTCCTGAATGCTATCTTTTTCTCCCTAACCTTCCCTGCCATCTCGTTTGAGAACCATAGTGTTTTTTTCTTTCATTTTGATTTGTTTATTTGCTTCACACAAAGGTCTGTTGCCTCGGTGATGGCAGTTTTGATGTTTCCCCATTGTTGCTCCACCCCCTCCTTCTTGCCTGTTTGCTAGTGCTTTTCTGAGGCACTCTCCCATCTTGACAAAATCAGCCCTCCTGAAGTCCAGGACCTTCACATTTGTACAGCTTGACTCTACTGCTGAGTTTATCATTAACTACACTATTTGATGGTCATTTGTTCCCAGATGGCTACCCACTTCTAGATCCAATATCCTCTCTCCATCATCATTTGAGAGTACCAGGTCTAAGACTGCTCCCTCCCGAGTGGGTTCCAACACTAGCTGTCTGAGTCAAGATTCTTCTCTGCTGCACATTCCAGGTTCTCATGTTTGTACTGTTACTATATCTTGTACAGTTATAAGAATGCATTCTGGAGTTTTTTTGGTTGAGATAACTGCTTTTGACTTTACGGTTCTCTCACCCAAAGAACTCAAGAATGCACTTTTAGAATGATAAGAGACTCAGCAACTGTACCTATAAGCATATATTATAAAAATCATGCTGAAGATTTTTGTTTCTAAAAGATGGAACGTGAACTTAAAATCAGAATGTTTTATTTTGCATAAATTAGAGAAAACCCTGTGTGGAAAATGGACTATGCCAGAATTTGAGAAAGGGCACCTCTTGCTAACAGATCCCAAAATTCTGAAGTTCTAATTTCGATTGCTATTTTCCATTTCACACACAGGGGTTTTTATAATTTTCTGTAGAATGTCCTTTTTTGTTACAAGTGTAACCCCCAAGCCACTTTTTAACATGTGCACACCCCATGTTAAATATCTGGAAACACTGGTGCCCATATACTGGCATACCAAGTTACTTTACAAAAAGGTAGGTACCACCCTTGGCGTTAGGATGTATACCTGGCTTATTTTCTAGAGGAAGAGAGGGGTGGGGGTGCAGAAACAAAACAACATGAACCTTGTGTAAATGACACAGCCCAGGTCCTGGGTGGAGGCTGCTAGGCATATGCTAAATCTATCCTGCTAAGGGGGCCCAGTAAAGCCACACAACAAGAAGCAATAATTGGAATGTCCATAACAGTGACTGGGATTGTGCAGTATGGCTTTATTCAACAGAGGGAAAGTAAAAGCAGAAGTTGACCCCCTAGGGTCAGTCCAGGCTGGACAGGTACAATTCACAAACTCTCCTTGCATGCAGTACAGTTCATGAACAAACAGAACAATCTTCTTCTCAAAATTCCCAAAAGGTGCATTTGTGGACACCTGGCAATGCACATGAACATCTTTCTCCCATGAGTGTTATTTAATGAAACTAAGCCACGCACTCAGAACTCTTCTCGCACATAGGTGCAATAAGTGAAACTCAGCCACACACCTTAACCTGAAGCTTGGCCTTCATTCAGGTAAAAATACTGGTGCCCTTTTACGAACCAGGAAGCCCTGTCTTGTGAGCACTTAGATGGCGTTCCTCCCACCCTTGGCCCCAGCCGACAGTCTCTGCCATTCTTCAGGGTTACACCATTGAAACCCCCATTCCCCACTGAAATGCTAGAGGTCCAGAGAATAAACTGCACTCACTGGAGTACATGGTTTAACTTTACTTCACTCACATGGGTGAGACTAGGGGCACTGACTGGAGCGATCCAGCCTTATCTATGGGCACACGCACCCCAGGCTATCCAATCCCCTTAGAAATGTGGAGATTAAGTCCCCTAGAACAGCACTCACAGACGTCCTGTCCACAGGGCATGGAAGAACAAAAAAGGAAAAGGAAAACACTCTCTTGGGTAGTCGGTCAAAACAGTCTCTTTTGGGTCCTATACAGGGCAGCTGAAAACACCACAGAACATTCAGGGGATTGCCCCTTGAGTCCACTGAGAACAAGCAGTTCCTTCCACTTCACAGGGAGTAGAAATGAGGAAATCCTGGAATAGTCTTGTCTCTACCACTTCAACTGGAAGCTGGAAATGACACTCCACTAGGGTGAGAAATCCTGGGCCCTCTCCTCAGAGCCCACTGGCAGTCCTTCTGCCACTCTCACCTCCTCACTCAAGCTCTACTCACTCAAGACTGAGCATTCTAAGCTCCCCAGAGCAGCTATACACAGAGTGTGGCTTATGCTGCTGCGAGAGTTCTAAATGACCTAAGCATTCGTCCCTCAGGATAGCTGAGTAAACAATGATGTCATTATGTAAGGATCCCCTAATGAGCTAACTACCAGCTGCCTGCTGCCTTCCTAACAATAAAACTAATAGGATTCTAGCAACCCCAGGGGACTGGGAGGTTACACAAGCAACATTCTTAAAAAAATATTTTTTAACACAGCATGTATATATGCAGTTACTGTGTCTCTTACGGTGATAAGTGTGTCTTCCAAAGTCATTTGTGTGCCAGAATGGCTCGGCTTTGCTTTAGAGTTCTCTCATATAAAGAACTTGAGAAGGAACTCTTATAATCATGAGAGAAGCAGTGACTACATATACTGTAAATATATAACACATGCTTAGGCCTTTTCCCTCATATAAAAACCCATGCATTATTTCTCCATTTTGCACACTTCTGAATCTGTATCACATACTTTAAAACAAAGCTTTTACATCAAAGCATTTTTTGCTAACCTAATGCAATATAGGGAACAAACAATAGAAACAATGCAGAGTGCCAGTGAAACAATGCCATGTTAGGGATGGAAGAGCCACTCAGCCTTTGACCTTTGCAGTCTATAATCTCTTTGGCCCCTCTATGGTAATATTTCATTGTACATAACACTTTTCTATCATTTAATCTATATTTTATAAACAGCAGCTCCTCATACAGTAATAATTACTTACCATGCCAAGTTTCATTCAAGCCAGTGCAGGATAAACATTCTTCTGCACTGATAAATGACAGTATTGTGTAAAGTAGAGATACTTAATAATATATACAGTAGATATACATCCAAGGTAAGACAAAGGAGGGTTTTGTTTTTTTTCTTTTAGCAGAGAGGATGTTTTTTAGTGTTAGAGAACATAGAACTGTGGATTACTGTGATTATCCTAAATGCCCTGAAGGGTTACGAAAACAAGAGTTTAACCAATGTTTAAACTGTAGAAATCATAAGACGCTTGTGGTTTAAACTGACAGAAAAAAAGCATGCTTTGGGACAGGCTGTAGGGTGCTGCTATATGAGCCAACACTTCAGAGAAGGGTCAGCCCAGGCAGGCTCACTGAACAGCTGGGATTAAACAATCTGCTGAGTCCAGCAAATAGACTGCTGAAACCATAAGTTCAAGCTTCCTGTTTGACTGGAACCTCTCCCCACTGGACCCTTTGCTCCAATCATGAGCCTAGTGCTGGTTGGGGGAACGGGCTTCTAGTTGTATTTCAGGGATTCAGCCTAGTGGTCTTCCACTGCGGTCCTCCTGCAAAAGGGCCACGCTACAGAGCAACACACTTGGGGTGACAGTGTGGGGTGGCAGTCAGCAGGAGTCGCTACACTCCAAGTGCAAAACCTTAAGCTACTGTTATCTCAGTTACAGTGTACTGTATACGCTGTGTAGGTTGTTGTAAGAAGGGGAAACACCCAACATCAACACATTGGACACAGTAAGTATAAAAGTGGGCTTAATGTATACAATCTAAGTAATTTTCAGTTAAGGGATTGGTAAACTGTATTTCAATTTGCAGTACATGTTAAAAGGGAAACCTAGTATAATTTATTAAGTAATAAATTGCTTATTATTACTGTTGTAATGTGCTAGTAATAGATGCATTGATGCTGAAGTGTTTTTAAGAATTATTAGAGTGTGTATAAAACACTTAAGGGTAACGGTGTAAGTTATTTTTATATCAGGAATAAGGGTACTTAAGGAACAGGTGGAAGATAAAGGGTGGGTCAAAACTGGGAATAGGAGTAACACCCTGTCTAGGGTCAGTGTACAAAGGGCACAAAAAACAACAAAAGGGGGGAAACTAGAAACACCCTATCAAGCGTAAGGGTAAAAATGAGATGGATGAAAGGTAAACAGTAGGCCAAAACTGAGAATAGAAACAATACCCTATCCAGGGTAGGTGTATAAGGGGCATAGCAAACAACAAAAGGGGAAAAAATGGGAAACACCCAAGCAAGAGAAAAGGTACATGAGTATTTCCAAGTAACACATGGAAGTGGAGGAATAGAAAATGCTGGGAGTAGAACAATGCAGTGGCTGTGGGGCAGCACTTTTCTAAGAGACCTTCTGGAGACTGTGGTGCTGCCCCATCTGCATGCACCTCTCTGGATTAAGAGAGGAGGTCACCAGATTTCAGGCTGAGTTTGCTAGGATTTGGGTGAGCTCTTCCTCTTCCCGAGGGCCACCAAGTTCTGACATCATTACCTCAGAGGATGCCTGGGAGAAGGAATGGCTGGAATATGGTGGGCTCTGGAATTGTGGGGTTGGTGGGTTAGTGGCACATTCCTCAACCACTGGCACTACATTATTTCTATGCTGCTCTGGTGGGGTGAGATTGCCAGAAGGAGGCACCCTTGGTAGTGACCAGGTAGGATGTAGGGTCCTCCATTGCAGAGATCCCAACAAGGGTGATGGAGGACCCTAGAGGAGGAAGAAGCAACTTCTGGTGGGGGACTCCACTGTGAGATTGATAGATTTTGAAACAGGAATGATGAGGGAGAGGGAGTTCAGGTGCCTATGTGGTGCCGTGGCCCATAGGTATGGGAAGCAGATACTGAGGATCATTAGGGGAGCTGGATGGGTGGCAGAGCTGGATATCATTTTCCACCTGGGTACTAATGGCCTGGCTAGGGATGGGGCTGAGATAGGGCAGGGGGAGTTTACAGAACTGAGGAGGGGTCTTAGAAAGGTAGCTTGCTCAGTGACATTTACTGAGGTGCTGCCTGTCTGTGACAGTGGATAGGAGAGAGATTTCTGCAACAGAAGCCTCAACTCATGGCTTAAGGAATGGTGCAGAGAGGAAGGGTTTGGCTATATTGGAGGCTGGGGACCCATCTGGGAGGATAAGTGCCTATAAAGGGGTAATGGCCTGCATCCATCTGGGAGGGGAACTGCAGTCCTCAGTAGACAGTTTAAATGTTACTTAGATAAATATTTAAACTAGCTGAGGAGGGTGGCAGAAGAAATTGGGAAGGCAGAAACTGCCCCCTCCACAGGCTAAAGTAGTAAGTAGGGAGATCCCAAGGGGAGAGGAATAACCCAGGGTACAAATTAATAAAGGAAGCAGGGTGGTAGAAATGAAGGGGAATGGAAATGAGAGCATTAAAAAGAGATGGGGAAGGAGATAAGACAAAAAAAGAAAAAGGGGGGTAACAAGCATAGTGGTATCAAAATCTGGAAGGCCATGTGTGTGAATGCTAGAAGTCTAGAAAATAAGATTCTGGCCTAGAAGCCATCATGGCAAAGGCCAGTCCAGACATTGTGGCCATTACTGAGTCATGGTGCAACGAAAACCATGACTGGAACATGGCAATACCAGGCTATGCTCTGTTCAGGAAGGACCAGGTGGGAAGAAGATGAGGATGTGGGCTGCTTTATGTGAGAGAAAGCATAACGGCGACAGAGATACAGGAAATACAGTGGGAGGGTAAAGATACTGTCGGTCACCCTGGAGAAGAGGAATGGAGCCAATGTTAACGCTGGTGTGATCTACAGACTTCCATCACAGGGGGAGAAGTTAGATAAGGCAATGGTGGAAGACACTGACAAGATATGACAGAAAAGGGGGAGGTGCTGCTGGTGAGGTAATTCAGACTGCCAGATGTAGATTGGAGCCTCTCAGCTACAGCTCCAAATAGAAGCAGGGACATCCTGGATTCCCTGCAGGGGGCATTCCTCAGGCAACTAGTTGGCAAACCCACTCATGACGGGGCAGTACTGGACCTGGTACTTACTATCAGGGACAGTGTTGCAGATGTCAAGGTGGGAGGACAACTGGGGGCCATTGATCACCGTACAGTGCCGTTCAATATAAGGATAACTGTGGAACTGAACCACACAAGAGGAAGGGTCTTGGACTTCAGGAGGGCAATTTTTGTAAAGATGGGTGAATGCCTCAAAGATGACCAGACTGGATGTGAAAGACATTGGTAAGCTGGAGGAACAATGGGAGAAGCTAAAGGGGGCACAGTGAAGGCAAAAAACCTATGCATCAAGAAAGTGAGCAAAAACAAGAGGAGAAAGAAAACACTACAGTTCTCTAAAAAGGTGGCTGCAAAAGGTAAAGGCTGAAAGAGTAGCATTCAGAAGATATAAGAAGATGCAGAAGGGAGGCATATCAGGGAAAACAGAGACAAGCAGGGGAAGCAGTAAGGAGTGTGAAGGCACAAACTAAAGAGAGGCTAGCCCAAGTGGTAATGAAAAGGAACAAGTCATTTTTTTAGATATGTAAGTGAAAAGATGAAGAGCAGGGGAGGACTGTAAGGTTAAAAAGGGAATGAGGACTGTACAGAGGAGGACCAGGAAAAGGCAGATATCCTGAACAGATACTTTTGTTCAATGTTCATGAGGAGGGAATGGGAGGGGCCACAAAAAAGTTATAGGAACTCTGGAGTGAGGCAGATGGACACTCATCCTTTTTCTAAGGAAAGAGTCCTGAAGGGACTCACTGATCTGAAAGTTGACAAAGCAGTGGGACCAGACAGGATGTATCCAAGGGTATTGAAGGAGTTCAGGAAGGTACTGGCTGCACTTCTGGTAGTCCTATTTAACAGCTCACTGGAAACAGGGGTGGTTATGTAGAACTGAAGGAGGACGATGTAGTTCCACTTCACAGAAGTGGTAGCAAGGAGAAGGTTGGCAATTAAAGGCCAGTCAGCCTGATGTCAGAGGTGGGAAAGCTAATGGAATCACTGCTGAAGGAAAGGATAGTGAAATATATTGAATTCAATTTGTCACAAGGCCTGCGGCAACATGGATTCATGGGGAGGGGGGAATCTGATAGATTTCTTTGACTGAGTGACCAAGGAATTAGATCACAGTGGAGCAGTGGGTGTGGTTTACCTAGATTTCAGTAAGGCTTTCAACACCATTCCACATAGGAGGCTAGTAAACAAGCTGGGTACCTTAGAAGTGGGTCCAAAGGTGGTAAACTGGGTGAAAAATTGGTTAGAGGATAGGAAACAGAGTAGTGGTAAATGGAGTTCATTCCAATGAGGGGAGGGTGACCAGCGGGGTGCCTTAGAGATCAGTACTGGAATCAGTCCTCTTAATATCTTTATAAATGACATTGTAGTGCAGCTGGAAGGGAAGAGCTGCATCTTTGCAGAGGATACTGAAATCTGCAATAGGGAGGAAACTCAATGGGGGGGATGAGCAGAGACCTGAGAAAACTCAGTGAGTGGTCAACCATATGGCAGCTGAAATTCAATGCAAAAAAATGCAAAGTCATGCACTTAGGGCACATAAACTCAGGGCCAGAGTACAGAATGGGTGGTATGTTATTGACTACCACCAAGCAGGAGAGAGACCTAGGGGTAATTATATCAGATGGTCTAAAGCTGGCCAGACAGTGCAACAAAGCATTTGAGAGGGATAGTGGGATGCTAGGGTACATGGGGGGGGGGTATCACCAGCAGAAGGAGAGAGGTGATGTTGCCTCTGTATAGCTAGCTGGTAACACCCCACCTACAATACTGTGTCTAGTACTGGAGACCACATCTCTGGTAGGATGCAGACAAAGTGAGGCAGTCCAGATGAGAGCAACTAAAATGGTGCAGAATCTGCATCAAAAGCCCTAGGAGGAGAGGCTAAAGGACCTCAATATGTATATCTTGGAAGACAGGAGGAAGTGGGGGGACATAATGGAGTTCTTTAAATACCTCACGGGAGTAAATAAGGTACAGGAGGGAAGGATTTTTCAGAAAAAAAGCTACTTAGCAATAATAGGACATGCTTTGTAGCTGGAAGGGGTAGAATCAGAAGAGATGTGAGTAATATTTCTTCACAGAATGAATGGTGGATTCCTGGAACAGCTAGCCAGTGGAGGTAAAAACAGTGATGGGATTCAGGACTCCCTGAGATAGGCATAAGGGAATCTTCGTGGAAATGAAAGGGGGGAGGGAGAAAGAGCCGAGATCAAGTAGGGTCTGTAATGATACTGTAGGTATGTAAAAATGGACAGACTGGGTGGGCCAAGTGATCCTTTTCTGCCAATGTTTCTCCCATGTCGGTGCAACAAAGACACTGGCAATGGCAATTACTGCGCCAGCATTCTGCCGACACCAGAAACCATGGCAGTCAATGTGTGCGCTCTGCAAGATAGGCGAAGTATGCCCACTGCAAAAATGTGACAGAACTGCCTAGCGGAGATCCCAAACACCCCGGAACACCTGGAATACCCCAGAGAGCAAGACACACATAACCTGAGTATTGTGAGGGGTTCTGTCCCCTCCCAACTTAATATAACCAACTCCAGGGTCGCACCAAAATTGCCAAGGAAGAGTAATTTTTATTGGGTGCACATCTGCCCTGGGGACTCTCCACATACTCCAGGGACATGGCCATAACACCGAGAAACTGATGGGCAGTACAGCCAATACAACCCTGAAGCAGCACCAGAAACAGAAACCAAAGCTAACCCACTAACCAGAACCAAACCGTGCACCCTAGTCACCTTGCGCCACAACATCCCACCTCCAGCCAGTCACCCACAACACTCAACGCTGTAAAGCCCAGTTGGCAATAGTGCATGCTACAACCCACTGTTGCTGTAATGACAGCGGTAATATTAAGTCACCGTCCTAATGGTATACCTCTGCCGACAAATCCTGTGTTTCCATGTTTCAACAGACCTGCTCAATGAGACTCATGCAGACTGGCACACATCCTTTCCCAAACCAAGTATTAGAATTAAAGCTTGCAAAATATAAATGCATTTATTGCAGCTAGGAGACAATGCAGTGGATAAATCCCTAGCACTTTGAATTAGCAGACACTTTGTCAGGGGGCCTGATGGCTTGGTGTTGCCACCGGCCTCGGTTGACTCACTGATGTGGCAGGTTGCATTGTGTCAGTTGTGCAATTCTTTGATAGGGCTCATCCAGTCAGAAGGCAACACATTAGTAGTTATATGGCAAACTGGCACTATTATTTATTTGTTTTTTTTTTATTTTAGTCTTTGGAAACTGGGTAAGGCCCACTAGGCACAAGTGCCTATTTTCAGGGGCTACCTGGGAGCACTGGCCAATTCAGTGACTTGTTCAGAGTCACACAGTATACAAGTGGAGCTTGTGAGAATCAAACCCAGGTCTGGTCTGCTGGATGTACCAAGCTCGTTCACACCTCGTTACTCTAACCTCTAGGCTATACTGCCAGGATAATGTATGGGCTGCCATACACAACAAGCCTGTGTCTGCATCAAGAGTTTTTTTTATGGCAGCCAGGAACCTCGAGAGCGAAGCAAGAGAGGTTCACTGGATGCCATAGAAAGCTCGAGATGAAGACACATGCTTGTCTGTGTTTGGATGCCCATACATTATCCTTTATAGTGTATGGGCATCCATACCCATTTCCGATGCTTAGCTCCTGTCAGTGAACTGGGGGTTGGGGGAGAGACACTTGATGGTTGATAGAAAGCTTGCCTTATTGATTAAATGAGCTCCAGCTGGTTCTGTAAGTTCAGGTTTAAAAACGAACACAGCTTCCATCTTGATATGATAGAGGAAAGCAGTTATGTGGCAGCATTCTAAGTTGTGCTGCAGTAGTGACATCCCTACTGCAGCACAACAACATACTGATGTCACTACTGCAGCACAACAAGCATATTCCAACCATGGAATTCCATACATAACAGGGTTCCACCATACACTATAAGGTTATTCATAATTGACTTGGTTGTTTTGGTTTTATTGGTTTTCCTAAAATGTCACAGTATAAATACAGTTTTAGTGGACATTCTAACAACTTGCCACCTTTGAAGACTATGTTGCCCTACTTTTCATTTTTCTTTTTTTTCTTTTGGTTTTTATTCCATCTTCTTTAACTCCCCCTTCCCAGCTCCTGACAACCAACAAGCTCCATTTTCTCTGCCTGCAGATCTCTAATGGATTCCAAAACTTGCCTCCCAAGGGGTGGTCGGAGGTAGAGGAATGTTTTTTCTCTTCTGTTTTGGCCAATACCCCATGACGTTAGTGTGTGAAGGGATCATTGCAGATGTACCAGTATGGTGGTGTACCTTCGCTGCACCTGGCAGCATCCTCCCTCCCACTTTTTAATTTACAATGTTTTATGCCTCCTTAACACTCAGCCAGCCCTGTCCGCCACTCTCTCTCTCTCTCTCTCTCCCCCCCAAACCCATCACCTGCTGTCCCTGGGACTTACCTTCTAACCCTACAGTAGTTTTAGCTCGGGTGTGGATCGGGAGCCTGGTGAGCGGTGCGGGGCCTGCAAGAAGAGGAGGTGTCATTCTGCAGGCTGAAGAATTTTCTGGGTTTCTGTTCCCTTCCCCGGACACCTCATGGGCTGGGCCTAAAGTGGACATTGGCATGCAAGTGTGAAGACATCCCTAGTCAGGAGGCACCTGCCTTCCCATCGCGGAACCACTTGCACTGCCTCTTGTTGTCACCAGGTGGCATTACTGCAGTGGCACATGACCACTTCCCTCCCAGAGGAGGAAATCCTCTAGGATGCTCCTCCCCATGGCAAGCCCCCTGATGAGCCATGTTTGCTTCTAAACCTGGGTCACTGGCATCGTGAGTGGTACTACCACCACTGTGCCAGTGGCCTGTCTCTGCTTCTACCACTGCTGCATCACCATTCGTGGCCCACCAAGTAGCAGGATTGCAGCAAATGAAGTGGCCAACCCTTTCCCAGATCCTCCACCCACTTCTGCTCATCCAATAATCCTGGCTTATTCCTGAACCTAGTTGTCCGGTGTGTTTTCTTTTCTTTAATCTGAGCGATGAATCTGGTCAATGCCTATGGAGGCTCAAGGAGTGGGTGGGAATTATTCCAAAAGCAAGAAAGACTTGGCATTGCCTCTCAGAACATTGCAGGTGACTGTAGTGTCTGCATCCCAACTTTGCTCTGCCAGCATGACTCAATTTAGCTCTAGATGAAGAAGGCCTAAGGTGAGCAAGTAGATGGTTTAATCTCCATGAGTACCCCATCCAGGGTGAATAGTAGCAAACTCCATTTTGTGGAGGTGGGAAGGGCAGTGCAACAGTTAAATAATAATGACCAAGAAGCCAGTCATTTCTGAGGGATTAATGACTGGTTGGGTGAAAACCTCCCTCCAGCTGGTCATTAGTCCAAGGGAATAACCAGCTTCAAGGCTGTTATTGTGATTATAAGTCTAATTGCAGTGACAACTTTCTATTGTGCTGTTTTATTTACTTACGTTTCCATTTTTTAGTGGTGTGGTGCAAGTCATGTAGCGTGACTACATCTCACATTTAAGACGTTTGCCACACTGAGTCAGTTGGCAGCTGGATCAGCCATTTCTAAAACATTTGTGATAAAACTAGTAGCCAATCAGGAGCCCCGCTAAGCTAATCAGGATTTAATTAGGCTTGAAATTAGGGGTACTGAGCTTTGCAGGCCTTGAGGCTATAAATTCCTCATAGGAAATGTTGAAATGGGACTGATGATCTTAGCTGGGAACTGACTAAAGAGTATGAGGAAAAGTGTGCAAATCAGTAGCTCGGACTCCTCAGATCACCCTTAAGTCAGCTCCTTTTTGCTTTCAGCTAGTTTCTGTTTTTCTGCATGGCATAGAAAAAAACAAAGAAGCCCATGGAACATGTGTTATCCACAGCCTTGGGGTTGGTGGCTCAGTTGCAGACCACAGAGGCAGAAGCAGCCAGAGATGTGCCAGTCCTGGAGCTTCTGCTGGTAAAGGTAGTGTATGCAATGGAACTGTCTACTCCCAAGGATGAGGAAGGATTTTGAGATCTTTAAAGGTGTGTCAACTTCTTGTTGATGTACTGAAGGTATGAGAAGAAGAGTCAGTGCCACTTGCGGAAGTGTATTCAGACAAGGGACCACTCGTTCACCCCAAATGGAGGGATCACATAGTGGGATGCCCTCCCATGAGGCTGAAATGCCAGTAGAACCCATCAGTCTGCCAGAAGAGCACACCCTGGAGCAACAAACCTTATGTACACAGATTGACCAGCCAGTTCACCCTATTGGGGAAGAGTCTGGAATTGAA
This sequence comes from Neoceratodus forsteri, assembly GCA_016271365.2. NCBI lineage: Eukaryota > Metazoa > Chordata > Ceratodontiformes > Ceratodontidae > Neoceratodus > Neoceratodus forsteri. The sequence continues at coordinate 129,950,058 of CM028137.1, read as the reverse complement.
GAGGACTCTTCCCTCACTTGGACACTGGTGCTGACTGTGGTCCAACCCTAGAAGTGTGGATCAGGCTTGACAGAGCATCCAATTAAGCACCCACTGCTCCAGTAGACACTAATCATCCTGACCTTGACACGGCCTCCAGTCCATTTGGTCCCCCTGCTTGCTGGGTACCATGACTTGGGGGGGGGTACCAGTGATGACCTGACTTCATGTTTAACCTTTGAGATTAAGGTCATGTTCTCAATCTTGCGCTTGTTGTTGACATCAACACTGGTGTCAGTGGTCAACATTGATCTTTTCCTCATTGTCTGGCCTTGAAAACGAGTGCATCACAGATGGGAGAGGGCAACCTGGTAGTAGTGAGCCTATGGAACATTTTCCCAAGGTCGAGGTCAACCAGCGATGTCATTTGACCCATCCTAGCTGTTGCTACACCTCTCAACACTGACTCCAGTTTGGCATCCAGCCCCCAACCCCCACCAGTTGTGCTGACCATGCCACAGCAACCTATTCAGGATGGAGACTCCACCCCACAGTTGGATATGGATGATCCAACTAAGGACTAAGGGCCCAGATCCAGACTTCCCAATTTCTTGTCGGTGTGGGTTATCCATACTCCATATTGACAGTTGACACGCCTCCATCTGGATTCCAATTCAATCACTCAATCAATCAATCAATCTTTATTTGTGAGCGTAATTCCATAGATCAAAGCGCTGTACAATATTAAAAGACATAAAACAGCTACAAATAATACTAAATCTAAAATATTAAAACATAATCAGAATACTAGCAATGGCAGCACACTAATTATTGTTTAGTCTGGGAATACTAACTGAAATAAATATGTTTTAAGGCAGTTTTAAAGCTTTCGACGGTCAGGTACTCTCTAATCTGATGAGGTAGAGAGTTCCACAGGATAAGAGCCGCATAAGTAAATGAATGGGCCCCAGAGGTCTTTAGTTGAACCCTGGGAACCTCTAGCAATCCTTCATTGGAAAAATGGAGTAAGTGGAGGGGCCGGTAAGAGCAGAAAAGATCTTGCAGGTAACATAGTCCGTGTTCATGTAGGGCTTTATAGATCAGTAACCTAACCTTGAAGGTGATCCACCAATGTACAGGCAGCCAGTGCAGGCCATGAAGCAATCTTGATAAGCCAGTCAACAACCTGTCCACTGCATTCTGCACTAGCTGCAACCAGTGGATATCAACCCCAGTAGCCCTAGGTATCGGACATTGCAGTAATTAAGGCGAGGGGCTATAAACGCGTGAACTAACAATGGAAGATCACCAGGTGGGACCTGGTGTTGAATCAGGGTGAAGTTCATCAGATGATAAAAAGAGGTCTTAATAACAGCAGACACCTGAGATTTTCATATTAGGCCACAATCGAACACAAAGCCCAGATTTCGCACCTGGTCAGAGGTCAGCAGCTGGTCCCCCTCAAGCCAAAGCCCAGATGGTCGACCTGCTGACAACCCCATACCTTGGTGACCTGGCTCCACCACCAACACCTCGGTTTTGGCAGAGTTCAACCTCAGCCAACTGGCACTCATTAAGCCCTGGATCTCGGAGAGGCAGCTGTTAAAGACCAAGACCACTCCATTTTGCTTGGGCACAAAGGACATGTAGAGCTGAGTATCATCTGCATAGCAGTGAAAACTCAGCCCATACCACTTTATAATGTCTGCCACTGGCAGCATGTACACTGCAAACAACATGGGGGACAGTACTGAGCCTTGCAGAACCCCACATGACAGGGGGAGAGGGGTCAAGTAATAAGTCCCTGACACCACTCTCTGGGTCCTGCCAATAAGGAAAGATTGAAACCACCTGAGAACTATACCAGATAGTCCACAGAGAATCTGCAGGTGCTCCAACAACACCCCATAGTCAACACTGTTAAACGCTGCATAGATCGAGAAGCACCAAGATGGAATGGCTCCCCCGATCCCTTGCTATTAGGAGATCATTCAGTACCCAAACAAGGGCAGTCTCAGTACTGTGCCTCTTCCTAAACCCAGATTGGAGAGGGTCATAGACATCGTGAGATGTTAAATGGTCATCCAGCTGCACTGCAACCACCATCTCGATGACCTTGCCCACAAAGGGCAGGTTAGAGACAGTTCTATAGTTTGCTAAGCAGTCCAGGTCGAGGGAAGATTTCTTCAGGAGTGGTACCACTACCACCTCCTTCAGGGGGTCTGGAAGCATCCCTGTCTCCAACAAACACCGGACTATCTGAGCTACGACAGGGCTGATGACTTAACTAGGAGGTGCGTTGGGCCCGGATCTAAACTACAGTAGGTTGGGTGCATACTCTGGACAACCCACACAATGTCCACAATCTCCAACCAGCCGAAGTCAGATCAGGCAAGCTGGGTGCTTGTAACATCCTGCCGATCACCACAATACCCATTAGAGGGCGCAGAATGGATTTCCGATCTGATGGCGTCAATCTTATTGATGAAGAACTGAGCAAACTCATCACACTTAACTTACGAACATACAAAACTGCCAGTAGAAAAAAGCCATTTGGTCTATCGAGTCTGCTTGATTTTGCAGCTAGCACCCCTTTTCTGCAGCTGCCTCTTCCACCCTACCCCCCATGACCCTCCCTTTTGCCCTATCTCAGCCCCTCTTGAAGCATCCCACTGTTTTACAGGCCACCACCTCTGCCAGTAGTGCATTCCACTCTGCTACCACCCCTTTCCATAAAGAAATGCCTTCTCATTTCCCTCATAACCCTTCCACCCTCCAATCTTATGTCATGACCCCAAGTTTATGTCCCCTCTCTCCCCTTGAAAATGTGTGAAAATCCTCCCTGCGGCTGTAGACAGGTTGGATTGCACAACCTGTTGACTGTCTGGAAGAGCTGTGCAGGTCAATTCCTCACCACAGCAAACTCCTTGGACAGGAATTCTGCCTTCTTACAGAAGATTGGTGATTGATAGTCTTTATAGTGGGCTATCAATCTAAGCTTATCAGCCACCAGGCCACATTTCCGCCAGTGCCGCTCCAATCTTCGACCAATATGCCTCAACTCTTTCAAAGTCCCATCGAACCAAGGAGATTTTGGGCGAAGAGTGAAGGAATGAACACAGACAGGAGCTAGGGAATCAATGGCCCCTGTCACTGCCTTGTTATAGGCTAGTACAAGTTCCCCCAGCTCCCCGCTTACACTTGGCACACCTAATAGACCCTGTACTGCCATAAGACCATCTGGAGGCAAACCCGAGGGTGGTACTGGACCATCTCCATAGAAACAGGTCTGTAAGGGGGGATGCCTCGAATCTGAACCTTAAAGTGTGATGGTCCAACCAACCGACTAGCTCCATGACCAGATCAATGATCTCCATCCCCAGTAGGAAGACCAGGTCCAGTGAATGGCCATGACTATGGATCGCAGAGGTAACCACCTGTGTCAGGCCCAACAAGCTCATCAGTTGGAGGAAGTCTTGAAATCTCCCAGAATAATCCATCTGGGGACTCCAGTACCAGGTTGACGATGAAATCCATGACTTCCTGCAGGAATTCCTTCTCACCACCAGATGAACGATAGATGAGAAGCTTCTTGCAACATACATCTGCACCCACAATACATTCAAAGGATCTGGTTACTCCCACTGGGGTGTCTACAAGGTCCAGATCTGATTTAAAACAAATTGCCACCCCGCTGCCCCTACAATCCTGTCTTGGTCGGTCTATCATCGAGTACCCGGCTGCAATTGCTGATTCCAACACTGGGCCAGAATTCTCATCTAACCAGGTCTCAGTGATGCAAGCCAGATCAGCTGTACCAACAAGATCAGCAATAATAGCTGTCTTGTTTTATATTGACCTGGCATTGCACAACACCGCCCATCGCGCCCGAGTAAGATAGGTGGACAAGATAGACCAAGTGACCGGCCCACACAAGGTGGAGCCCTTGGGTATTGGAACCAGGCAGGGAGGTCCCCTTTCCTGGACCCATTTCATCTTTGTGTCCTCATCACTCCAATCCTCCCACCTCGTTCCACTAGGTCCAGCTCCCCCCCGTTTCCTCCCCCTTCGGCCTATCCCCAATGTCCAACAGCTCCCTTATACCTCAGCTGGCAAAGGGGGACAGTCAAAAAGGTGGAGGTCCCTGAGCCTGGCGAGAGAGTAGTGCCTGACTAGTGATGACCTCTGCCAACACATATTGCCCCAGAGACTACACTAGCAGCTATTTGATTGACAATAACCAGCCAACACACACATACACATACACACACACACTCACCACCCCAACCCCTCACACCACACACTAATACAAGGAAACTATCATGTAAAACACACCCTCATTAAACAAAGTTCCTTCTAGCTCAAAATAACATTACAACAAACCCACCCCTCAAAACCACTCACAATTCAAAAAGAATAAATCATACACACCCTCATACACATACACATAACCACACGACCACTCATCCAAATACAAATACAATGAATTATAATATTAAAGTAACTTAATATAATCAGATATACTTAAAAGAAATAAAAATTCAGTCCAGAAAAAGTTCAAATGGTAATTAGTCCATAGGGTTCCCACCACCTAGGACCAGCACATGTCCTTCTCCGGGCCTTCGGGACTCCCACTCTCAAGGTCCAGAGGTTCAATATTAAACAAAAATTGAGCAAACCACCCTAGGAGCTCCCACCTCCTAGAACCTACAGTGTCAATCCAGAAAATTCTTCTATGGGCTCTCACCACCACAGACAACTGATGGGACTTGTTGGCACTGTCCCAGATATTTGCCCAGAAATTACTTTTAATATGTTAATATGATAAGGGAGAAAGAAGCACAAAACTCTGCAATTTATGAGATTTATGATCACTCACAAATCCGGCTCTCCTGTTGGCCAGATGTTCCAGGCAAAACTATCCACTTCTCGGGGCAGGTAGCAGGAGACGGGCATGATTCCCAATTCAATCAGTCCAGGGCAGGCTGGGGACACTGAGGATAGCTCTCCACTCAGTTCTGCTGGGCTGCATCAGGTACCGAGTCAGGCCTTTATGTCCACCAAAAGGAGAAACCTCTCTGGACCCCAAACCTCTCCCTGGACCCTACTTCCACTGCAATCACCCACCAGTCACCACACAGCAGAACAGAAACACCGTAGGCCCAGCCTCCCTCTGGCAGTCACATCTCAGTGCACCACCAGATCAAGGCTGGAGACCAGGAAAGAGTTCCTTAAAATGTTCCATAACAGCCCACAGCTGGATCTTCACAGCGTTCCTCCTCCGTACCTTTTCCTCTAACCGCCAGCCTCGGTTCCTGACTCCAGAGAACTCCACTCTCCTTCTAGTGTCCTCGCCCGCTTCTCTCATCCATTTGACAATTTTTGAAAAGCAGGTAAAACAAAATCTCAGAACTGCTAGGTTAAATGTTCAGATGAAGAACAGCCAAAAAGATGAAATACGAGGTATTATTGTATTAATTGTCGTTCACAGCATCTCCACATCACCACTCCCTTACCAGTATAGGACCCGGGTATAAATAAATAAACTCAGGCATCCAAACGAATGAACTAAAACAGCCAACTACCGTTAAAGTAAAATACACTGCAGTATAAGAAAAAATACAAAACAAATTAAACAAAATACACAGAAAGTAAACAAAAACTTAAACTCTACACATGGTGCTCTTAGTGGTCAGCCCAGCAGGGCTGCCATCTTGCAGGTGTTCAGATGCTTCCTATATTCTGTCAATCCTATGTTGGTGGGATAGTGACATAATGACCATCCAATACCCTTTGGGGGGGCCAGGCCTCATTCATGGCCCTCATGGATCAAATGTCAAAGTCTCTAAGCATTCCACTGGAGAAGGTCCAGAAGAGGGAGACATACCCAATGGTGGATGTCCTTGTGCAGCATTTCTCATTAGGGCTGGCCTTCCCCATCACCCCGGACATGCTTGGCCCTGCCATCAGTGTCTCACAGCACCCAGCTTACTGCAACCTCCCTCTGCACCCTCTTCACTGTATGGACCACAAATATGTGGATCCCCAGGATGGACTGTCCTGCTTCTTGAAACATCCATCACTGGAGGGGTTAGTTATATATGTGGAATTTCATAAGGTGAAGGTGCAGAGTGAGTCAGATAAGCCACTGGACAAATAGCCCAAGAAGCAGGACCTCCTGGCCAAAAGGTCCATGTGTCTGCGTGTCTGGACATCCACCAGGGCAGCTATGTAGCTTTGAGTCAGGTCCAGTCATGGGCTCTTTCAATGGCTCACTGGAGGACAGCCAGCCAGATCTCCAGGAGGCCAATAATCTGGGGATTTCCATAGCTAATTGCCAGTTGCAGGTAGCACTGGACTTAGCTGAAGTGTCAGCCCAAGCTTTGGCTGCAGAGGTGCCATTTACATAGGAAATCCAACATCAGATGACATACCACCTCTTTAGTGGGACAAACCTGTTTGGTCTAGGGGTTGTGGACCATCTCATGCATATTGAGACATCTAGTGTGACCCTGGAGCTGGTGGCTTCAGTATAACCCAGTCAAAGCAGCAGTCCAAGTGAAGATCAAGGCCAAGGCATCTCTTTCATGGCTCCATTCAGTGTGCCTGCCCAGCAACAACAGCAGCCACAGTACCACCTGAAGTAGTAGTTCCAGCAGTACCACCTGGTCAAGTCTGGCCAAGTCTTCCAATAAGTTGGAAGGGCAAGGTCAGCATAAGGGCTGTAGTGGATGATCTGCTGGAGTCCTGTCTTCTGAGGACACTGTCAAGAGCAAGAAGTGACAGGTCGTGGGGGGGCCATCCTCTCATTATTCTGAACTCTATGCACAAAATCACCCCCATTATTCTGAACCCTATGCACCAGATCATCCCATCCCTGAAGCCTGGGGCATGGTTCTGCTCCCTGGCTCTCCAGAATAATTGCTTCCACAGTCCAATTCATCCATCAGAAGCTCCTTCACTTTTGAGTGAATGGGACCTTGTATCAGTTCAGAGTTATGTCGTTTAGACTGTTGTTAGTACCCAGGGTGTTCTCTAAGAGCCTATCAGTCATGGGGTCTTTCTCAGGTGCAGAAACATTAAGCTGTTTCCATACCTTGATGACTGGCTCATCATGGGGAGTTCATTGCAAGACATACATCTAATCCCCCTTTGAAAGAGGGGATTATATTCTCATTTTTAGGCATCCCTTTCCCCTTCCTACCCCCCAAGCTAGAAAATGGGTTTAGCGCTCTGGGGGATATTGCTCTGGATGCCTCAAGGTGGCAGCAAAGGGTAGGTTTAGAGGGTGTACAAGGGGACTTACCGGAAGTATCAAGGCCTTTCCAGCCCTGGCATTAAGCCTGGGGATGGAGGGGGAAAGCAGGAAACATAGAGTTAGGAGCAGATAAGATGGGCAAGTGAGGGAACTCAGCAGTCCAGGAGGGCCAGAGGGGAACACCCCCCAAAAGAGTACAGTCAAGACGGCTTTTTCCATGTGCTGTGGTAGACGAGGAGAGGGGGTATGGAGCTCCATGAGTGAAAGCTGGGTAGCCAGGTCCTGTGTTGCTGGTGGTAAGGGCAGTATGAGGCTTTAGCAAGCCCAGAGAGAGAGAGTAGGAGCCCTTAGGAAGCCCATGCATGTAGCACCCCAGGTCGCCAGGGCTGGGAGCGCAGTGGCAGGGCCCTTCCAGGAGGGGAACCAGTGGCAATGGTTCCTTTCACATCCAGTGTGGCAGGGCTGCCTGGGGGGGGAAGAGAGCTGGGAGGCCTTTCACCCAAGACATGGGGGCCTGCTTGGAGGGTCACGTCCTGGAGCACTGGTGCATCGAGGTCTGGTTGGATCACAGACCCAAAATGGCAGACCTAGAAGGGTAGCTCCCATGCTGGTGCTTAATTCATGCCCAGGTAGTGAAAATAGGAATGTGGGCTTGGCAGAGACCCCCGAGGAACTAAGACCACTGGAATCCCCAGAGTGAGTTTGGGCATGTGTGGTAAGGAAGATACTGAGGCAGAGCCAAGTAAATGTGGCAAGTGTTGCCTTGGCACCAGGAATAGTGCCAACCTATGTAAGAGTGTCAGGGCCTGGGTTGTCAGGAAAATTCCTGGTTGTCCCTATGGTTTGGGCCAGCATCCAGGGACCCAGGTGGGGAAGGCCACTCGCTTTCCCACACCAGAATTAATGGAGAACAACCAGTGCCAGTGTGAAAGAAAGTGACCCAAGGAAAAAGAGAAGGTTGGCTTACTAGATCCAAAGAAATCAGGAGATTGCAGGGATCTGAGTTCAAGTAGGACTCAAGTAGAGCACCTGGGAGGGATAGTAGGCATAGGAGAATCCTTGCTTGTTGTCTGCCTGTATCCAACATTTCTGCTGCCTTATTTCATCCAGCCAGTATTTGCTAAAAGGTTGAATAGCCCCATGGAGCTCTCTAACTATTTATAATGAAGTATGTGACCCCTGTACCACTTGGAATCATTTGCAGTACAAGTGCAGAAGAAAAGCCAGTTTGGGGAGGAAATGGTGGTTTGTTCATTATTTGACTTAGAGGGTGGAAGCAAATTAAATGAAATCCTTCTTTTCCCCTGTATCTGCAGTCTAATTAATTTTTCCATGAGTTGCATTTCAGTGGCATTATCCGTTCAGCCTGGTGGGGGCTGCAAGGGCTTCTGAGACAGCCGAGGTGCAGCGGAGGTCCTGGTTCAGTGGACAGCTTTGGGGAGAAAATCAAATATTGAGAGGGAGAGAGAGAGAGAGAGAGAGAGAGGAGATAAAGTACACAGCTGTAGAATATGCCAAGCAGGGAGGAGACCAGCTGTTTCCGTACTGTTCTGAGGTGCACAGGTCCTGAATGTTAGCACTTGGAAGTGCTGTCCTTTTTCTGCCCAGACCATCTGTGATTGTGGAAGTATGCACCTAGATGAGGCAGGAAGGGGGTCAGATTACATACAACAGTCCAGGGATTTGGCCATCAGGACTTGGGCATCCTGGTCAGTCTTGCTAAGTCCAAGCTCACCCTGAAGTAGGTTAATCTATCACTGAAGTGGAGCTGGACTCCTTCCAAGCTGGAGTTCATCTGCCTGTCGACAGGGTAGAGGACCTATGCTTCTTTGCCCAATCATTTTGGGTTCAGCAGTCACACCTGGCCTAGAATTTCCTCTGAATTCTAGGTTCCATGGCCTGTACCATGACTATAGTGTGATGGGTCCCATGGTACATCTGTCCCATTCAGTGGGAATTGGGGCACCGGTCAGCTCAGTAGCACGCAACCCTGAACCAACCCATGTTGGTGACCTAGCCAATTCTGGATGCCATTAATTGGTGGGTGCCCACCCAAAAAAAGAAACATCTCAGAGAGCATCACATTTGTTCATGCAGAGTCATTACTCACCTTGATGATGGATGAATCGCTGGTGGGTTGAGCTGCACATCTGTTGGATCCCAGAGTGCACAGGTTGTGGTTACAGAGTTAGACTTAGCTTCATATACACTTGCTAGAACTGGGAGAGTTTGCACAGTTGGTTCAAGGGTGGGCTATCCAGGTCAGCATGAGCTGGACAGCAACTATGTTTTATCTGAGCAAGCAGGATGTCATAAATTCCTTTTGTATGTGTCAGGAGGTGCTTAAGACATGGTCCTTGGTCTGTTCCCTGCAGGTGGACCTGGTGACTGTCCACATCATTGGAGCCAACAACTAGCTAACGGACACTCTCAGTCAAGAGGTAGAGACATTGCACCAGTGGTCCCTGCACCAAGGGGTGGTGTCCCAGGTGTTCCAATTGTGGGAAACTCTGTCAGTGGCTCTGTTCACTTTCTGGTAGAACAGAAACCTGATACTGTTGGGTGCCCATCCCCATCAGCAAGGCATCTTGTCAGGGAATGCATTCTCTTGTCCTGGGCTCAGGGCTTTCTGTATTCCTTCCCTCCACTTTCTCTGTTCCACAAAGGGTTTCTCAAGGTGTGGAGGACCTGTGATCAGATTGCACAAGACTGGTCAGGTTAGTTCTGGTACCAGTTTCTCCTCAGTCTCAACAGTAGACCTCCTTGGCTGCTTCCACTCCAGCTGGACCTGCTGATGAGGTCCAATAGGATAGTCAGACATCTAGACCTATAGTCCTTGGTTCTTAAGTGGCTATAATTCCAGGAATTTGAGCTTTCTGAAGATGTTCTCCAAGTGCTGGAAGCATCTTGGAAGTAGTCAACTCCCAAGATGTATACTTACAAGTAGACAAAGTTTTTTCATTGTTGTGACTAGCAGGGAGTTGAGTCCTCCCTCATGCTCCATATCATACATTCTTAATTACTTCTGGTCTCTGACTTAGGCAGCGCTGCAAGCCACATCCTTTAAGTTTATCTGGCCACCATTTCAGCATAGAGTGCCAAGGCAAGGTTGCCAATGGTGGTGCAGTACAAAGTGGTAAGTCACTTTTTCAAGCGGTTGAATCACTTGTCCCAGCAGTTTATAAACCACCTCTACTAGGCAACTTACTGCTAGTGCTGTTATAGCTGATGGAAAAAAAAACATTCAAGCCTATGGACAAATGTAATCTCTCCCATTTGTCTTGGGAGACAATGTTTATCTTCACTATCACCTTTTCCAGATTGGTGAGTGACAACCAGATGCTATCTGTGGAGCCTCCATATCTGGTTTTCCACATATACAGGGTGGTCCTGTGTTTCCATGTGAAATTCCTACCAAAGGTAGTCTCTGAGTTTCACCTTAACCAGGCACTCATTCTACCGATCTTCTTTCCAAAGTCTCATACTTAGGAGTCTAAGCAAACACTCCACACGCTAAAAGTTCGCAGGGTGCTGCTCTCCTACTGGAAGCATACAACATAATTTCATGGTGAGGCTTAACAGCTGTTTGTCACATATGCTGAAGCCACCCTAGGCAGACTGGCAGTCAAATAAATTGTCCAATGGATAATCTGCTGCAACTTTCTGTGTTACAGGTGGAATCAGAAGGAGCCACTCGTGTTTGAAGGTTCACACCACCAGACATTCTACTGCCTCGTCAAATGTGCGCACACATCATAGAATCAATGTGCTCAATCGTTATGACATTGCTTTTGGGCTTTCAGTCCTCTAGTCTCCATTTACCTAATTTGGGGTTCACAACTTGCACCCCCCGAGGACTGTTAGGAGTCTGCCTGAGTTTGACTAGTGAACTGAATCGAGGTAGTTAGAAGTAAAAGTTGCTCACCTGAAACCATAGTTCTACTAATAGGATTCAGTTAACATCCACACTACCCACACAAACTCACCTGACAAGGTTTGCTTTGAGCTCCCAATTCCAGTGTGCAAATCTGAGCACAGTGGGGGCAGAGCTGGAAGACCACAAGGTTGGGTGGCAGGAGGAGTCAAACTAAAAGACTGTTTTGGTGAGTGGTCATGCTCAGTGAAAGATTGCCTAAGTGTACAGTAGATGTGACCCAGATACTATAATAGAGCTATGGTTATAAGTAAGTAACCTCTATTTCTGAATCTGTTTTCAAATTCTTCTGTTCATTTCCCACTTATGTTCTCCAGGTCACTCTTCTTTTGACATGTGCAGTAGCGTTATCTGATCAGATGGATGATTCCCTTATTACAAGTTGGAAGACTGTCATCAGATCTTCTCTGAATCTTCTTTTCTCCTTTGTAAACAGTGCCAGGTCAAAATCTCAGACAGTTGGGCTTCATATTATGAGCAGCAGTATTTGACAGTGGCAAACACATTTATCATATCAGTTTTTTTAGTAATGCAATGTTGGCAAAACATCAATATATCTTTTTTTTTTCTTTTCTTTTCATTTTATTTCATTCCTGGACTGCAATTTATAATTTTGAAAGTTTTGAAAGTTTCTGTTTGCTTGCCAAGTGAATAAATACAAAATTTTGGTATATGATGCTTTGCTGTTTACCATCACACGCATGTGCTAGCATGATCCTGATACATTCAAGAGTATGAATCTAGTTTGTATAGTCAAAATGTAACCCCAACTGAAGAGATTTTTACAAATTGACAGTTGTAGCCTTCTTTATTGACTTGAGTTATTAATTACAAACCTAGTAATAAAATATAGCATAATACATGGGGTGGGGCTGTATAACATATAAAATAAAGCATGGGGTAGTGTGTAATGAAAATTTTACACACACATGAGGAACAGGATGCTCATAAACCCTGAGAGCAAAGCATGAGGGGTTTATACACGCACCCAGCACTGAGGGTGTATGTAAAATTCGAGTTTTACACAAAACCCCTTCTTTTATTTTATATAATTGTTGGGAAGCATTTTTTTCACCACAGCAATTATATTAAATACTGATGCTGTTCAACCATGGTCTGGTTAGGATGAAGTGTGGTGTGCAATCCACAGCTGCTGAAAAGTTTCATTTTTTTTTTTTGATGTGTTTAAAGGTTTCATCAAAGACTAACTCTGGGACTAATGAAAACTTCATTGACGAAAAGTTAGTTTGTTTTGTTTAAATTCACTTACCTCCGAGTGCTAGAGGTGGCGAAGTGTCCTGCAGTGAGAGAGGGAGGGAACAGCGGTGGCTGGCACATGTGCAGAGCAAGGGAAACCCAGTGCATGTTTGCCGTTATAAACATGCCTTTATAGTGGCAAATTACAAACTGGGTTTACCTTATGGAAAAAACTCTCACCGGTTATTATAAGAATTTAATGCACACTCAAGGTGTGTGATGCTACATAAACCCCAAGAGCGAAATCTGAAGGGTTTATCATAGAATCTCACACTGAGGGTGTGCATTAAAACTGAGTTTTGCACTTTCCCCTATGTGTTTTATGTAATTGCTGGGGGATGTTTTTTCTCTAACCAGATTTCCTTCAATAAAAAGTGTATTTTAAACAAAGGTGTGTGTCTTATTTTTATTTATCACAAAATGTAACAATACAATCAAACTGAATATACAGTGGCACAGTGTTTCAACATGTGTATTTGTGTGCATAAGTAACTTTTTAAAATGTATATGAATACGTTGCTTTAACTTACAGAGTATGAAAACAGGAACAGCTTTGTTTCTACTCTGAAAACGGCAGATACTCAGATCTGCAGTAAACAATAAACTCATAGTAGGAAAATACTTTTAAGTGTTAGGAAACATGTTTAAAAACTTGCACTTTGTCTTTTTAGTTTTTAATTACAATAATTTTTATTAGGTCCAGGTTGTCGTTGTCACGGTGATATAATAATTAGGTCCAGAAGTCAGAGTTCATAGCAGTTTCTGTGGAGACAAAAAGAGAGAGAGTGTGTGTGTGTGTGTGTGTGTGTCTGCAAAACTGCCTGATACTGCTCTGAAAGGTAAGTGAGGCTCAGAAATTTGTTTTGTAGTGTTTAACTTGTGTGACTGGTTTTCCAGTCAGTGAGTTGTTACAGCCAACTGTTTGACTGCTGACTGACAGCACTTGTGACAGCACAGTGAGTGAATCAGCACGAGTAGGGCTGAGGAGAAGATGGAGTGTGTTTGTGAATTATAACCAGCTTCTCCTATAAGAAAAGACATCCCCAGTTATTACAGCGGTTTTAAAAGCATTTGTGGAAATTAAAATGATGCTGATGAAGAATCTAAGGATACCAGATGTGCATTCTTGCAAACAAAAACTGCAACCTCCCTACCCATGATTCTTACCGTCCCTATATTTTTTTAATATCTGAAATATATCCTTGCATCCCCAAATATGTTTCAAATATATGTCAGATACATTCACACTTTTCAGATATGTTTTGAGATATATTCTATACACTGTATTCGTAGAATGATCCAAGATGCATCATATTTGGGAAATACCTTTGATATATCTATATATATATATATATATATATATATATATATATATACACACATATATATATATATGAATGAAATATATTTTTTGCCATACTATTTCAAAATTCAGGTTTTTGTTCTTTCAATAATATGCCCTTGAATAAGATCAAAAATACTTATTTGTGCATATATATTATTGCAGTTTCTACATATTTTACATTTTAGGTAAACATATATTTTGAATCTGTCTAATATATATATTCTGAGTTACTTATACCTTTTTAGTTTTGGTTTCTCTTGTAAGATGCTAAATATATAAAAAGCAAAAAGATATATGCATAACATGGTATTAAATTATACCTATATGGAAAAGAACTATACTGTATTTTATTAATATGTAGACTATATCTGAATATACCTAAATATAGCACATATTTCCATTATCTGTGCATTTTTCCAGTTATGCTTTAGATATTTGCAGAATTCAATGAGGTTTGCCATTGATATACTAAATGTATAAGTTTCGTTAGGCTATCAAAGAAAATATTTTGTTTTACTTTTTAATGGTTTTATGGGCTCACTAATGAAAAATTATTATAGGTTTATGTAAACGTAATTAAGTGTACATTAGCAAACATATATTTTCAATATATTAGAGATATATTTCATATATGTTAAAATGGGTTTGGCCTGTTATACATCTGGAAAGTATCTATAATATATGCATTAATACTGATAATACATTTAAATATATGTTTTACATAACAAATAAATATGTTTTATAGTTTAGAAATACGACTGGAATAGGCAAAGGCAAGGCAAATTTTATTTAAAAGACGCCCAATCCTGGAGGTTCTGGGTGCCATGCAAAATAAATAAAACAGCATCAAAATAAAAAAAGATCACAAATTTTTAAACAAAATAAAGAATAAAATAAATAAATAATATCTGCAATTATATCAGGTTCTTACTACAGTTCATGATTTTATCCCATAAAAGCATGGGAAAATAGGAGGGCCTTCAGGCAAGCCTTAAATATATCTACAGTGGGAGCTCCCCTGACCTCAGCTGACAAAGACTTCCAGAGAATGGGAGCTGTGACACTGAAAGCTCTGTCACCAGCAGATTTTAACCTCGTTCTAGGAATGGCCAGGAGGCCTCCATTAGAAGAACGGAGAGGGAGGGTACAGACAGCAGGTACCAGAAGGTCCAACAGATAACCATGGCCCTGCCTGTGTAGGGCCTTATATGTGAGAAGACCCACCTTAAAGAGGATTCTCCATCTGACTTGCAGCCAGTGCAATTCATGCAGTACCGGTGTTATGTGGCAAAATTTATGCTGCCCAGTAAGTAACTGGGCAGCTGCATTTTGCACCAGCTGCAGCCTGCAGAGAGATCCCCCTGTGACCCTGAAGTAGAGTGCCTTGCAGTAGTCAAGCCTAGATGTGACTAAGGCATGTATTAAGGTAGGGAGGTCCAGAGGCGGAACAAGGAGCTTAATCCTGGCAATATTTCTGAGATGGAAAAAACAGGAATGAACCGTGGAGGATATTTGTGCCTCCATAGTTAAATTCCTGTCCAGAATCACTCCAATATTTTGCACCCAAGAGAAGGCCTTCAATGACACAGCTCCTAGATCAAGTCCAATTGCTGTGTCAGAAGCCATCCTATCATGCACTCTGTTCGACTCCACTACCAATACCTTTGTCTTATCAGGGTTCAGTCACAACCAGCTGGAGGTCATCCAGTCATTGATCTCTGCCAGGCAGATGTTTAGTACATCCACTGTGTTGGATGTTCCTGGGGAAAAGGACAGATATAACTGGGTATCATCAGCATAACCATGGAAACCCAAGCTATACTTCCTAATGATCCCCACCAGGGGCAGCATATACACTGTGAACAACATTGGAGCCAGTACCGATCCTTGAGGAACTCCACAAGAAAGAAGCTGGATATAGATGATGAATTCCCCATCATAACCCGTTGCCTCCTGTTGGTGAAAAAGGACTCAAACCAGCAGATACCTTTATAATATATATAGACTGCATTCTGAAAATATATTTGATGCATTGTTTCTACATATCTTCTTATTGCAAAATATGTATACAAGCAAAGAAGGCAGCTCCAAAATGTAGTGGCTCACAATGTAAATGTAACCAGCCCTCACAGTAAAAGTTAGGTGCACACACACAGATATACTGGATCAGGAACTCCAGAAGACAATTCTTAGATTTTCCACCAAAAAGTTTATTTGTATGAAAAACTAAATGTTGTAGAACCAAAGCCAAAAGTAGCAATAGTGAAAACTGGACCTCCCCACAGGATTGACGTTTCATACTGTTCTCGTGCTTTTTCAAGAACAGTGCGAAATGTTGGTGCCGTGGGGAGGACTGTTTTTTACTATTGCTACTTTTGGCTTTAGTTTTACATTTTTTTTTTACTGTACAAATACATTTTGTGATGGAAAATCCAAGAAGTGCCTTCTGGAGCACCTGGTCCAGTGTGTGTGTGTGCCTAACCTCTGCTGTGAGTAAAATATGTATTTTGTTTGCTTGAAAGATACAGTATGTGTAGAATATATGCTGAATATATATTTGTATATATGTCAAATATATTTTTGTAAATGCCTGCTGTGGTACTGTGTACATAGTTGCATAACTAATTGCATATTTCAAAAGTACTGTTTATCAACCAAATTATGGTAATTTCTATTTTTAAAATAGTTTTGAATTGACAGCATTAGCTTACAGACCAGAGGGAAGGGAAAAGAGTAAAAAACAAGTACATGTAGGAACTTACCCCGACATAAAAGTGAACCAAGCAGGGGTGGTGTAAATGCCAATCTGAGCCTTTACAAATCGCAAGATTAAGAGGTAAGTCCTATGTGTAAGTATAAATGTATAGTCTGTAAATCTGTGGTAATGGTGCATCATTAAACCTAATTCTGCTATAGATATCTAAATGGTTACTAATAAAAGGAATTCCAAATATACAGTTAAAGGTGCATTACATCAAGATTAATCTATTGTCTAGGTATTTTAAGATATTTTTACAATGCATATATTTAAAAAATATTTAGATATATATCAACTACATAAAAAAAAATATCTATTCAATATTCAAAATATATAAGCAGATATATAAAATATATATCATGATGCTATATTTGTGATATATTTTAAATATGTCTGTCACAGATATTCTGCAAATAAATCAAATGTTTCAAAACCAGCCAATTTGAGATATTTTGCATATGCTTCAGACATATGATCAAACACATAATTGAAATATACGTTTATAAATATATCTAAAATATTCCAGCTTAAGACTGTGCCCCCTCATGTTATGATTGCCAGTCATCTTAAAGAGACCCTCCTTATCCACCTTATTTATTCTTTAAATTATGTCCCCCCTCTCTCTCTCGCTCTCTCTCTCCCCTATCCTCCAGGGAGTACATGTTCAGTGCCCTCAACCTCTCCTCTTATGCCTTACCCTGTTGACCTGCTGTCATCTTTGTAGCCCTCCTCTGGACCTTCTCCAGCAGGTTAAAGTCCCTTTTGAGGTACGGGTGCCAGTACTGAACTCCATACTCTAGATATGGCCTCACCAGTGACCTGTACAAGGGTAGTATAACCTCCTCTCTCCTACTACTGTTCCCCCTAGCTATGCATCCCAGCATCTTGTCTGCCCTTGCTGCTGCTTTTCTGCACTGCGTGGAATGCTTCAGGTCAGTAGTAATCATCACTTCCAGGTCCTTCTCCTCCTCTGATGCAGATACCTGGACTCCCCCCAGGTAGTATTCCATCCTGGGATTCTTGGCTCTAATGTTCATAACTTTGCATTTCTTGGTATTAAAGACAAGCTGCCAGATCTGGACCACCTCCCCAGCTTTTCCAGATCATCCTGTAGGTCCTGTATCCCTTCAGCTGTGTTCACTCTTCTGCAGAGCTTGGTGTCATCGATGAATAGACACATTTTTCCCTTAATACCATCCCCAAAGTCATTGATGAAGACATTGAACAACACCGGTCCCAGCACCAAGCCCTGTGGGACCCCACTGGTGACCTCTCTGGTGCTAGATAACTCTCCTCCCACAACCACCCTCTGGGTTCTGTCCCTCAGCCAGTTGTCCACCCATCTGGACATCTTATTCCCAAACCCAAGATCTGCCAACTTCCTGATCAACCTTTTGTGGAGCACAGAGTCAAAGGTCTTGCTGAAATCCAGATAGAGGATGTTTACCACTTGCTCCTGTCTACTGTCTTAGTGACCCAAAGAAATCAATCAGATTAGACTGACATGATCTTCTCCCCATGAACTGTGCTGCCTTGCATCCTGGAAAACATGCTCCTCTAGATAGTCTACCAACCTTTCCTTAAGTATGGCCTTCATGAGCTTTCACACAATTGAGGTCAGACTGACTGGTCTGTAATTCCCTAGGTCTTCCTAGGGACTGTTTTTGTGAAGGGGCACCACATGTGCTATTCTCCAGTCCTGGGGTACCACTCCTGACTCTTTTGAACTATTAAATATACTTGCCAGTGGCCCTGCCAGTTCTTTTGCCAATTCCCTTAGTACTCTTGGATATACAATGTCTGAGCCTGGTGATTTGTCCACCTTCAATGCTAGCAGCCCCTCCCTCACTCTATCCTCCTCTATCACTACATCTGTGTTCCTCTTCCCCCTGTTCCTCTTCTCCCTCCTGAAGGCACTGGTCCATCCTTCTCCCTGGTAAAGATAGAACAGAAGTATTCATTTAGTATCTCTGTTTTCCCCCCCGGTTTCCTCCACCCACTCCTCCCTTTCTTAAGCCTAACAACTCTGTCCTTCTTGACCCTTTTCTCACTTGTATAGCGAATGAAGGCCTTCTCCCTCTTCTTAATTCCTTCAGTTATCTGCAGCTCCTTCTGTGCCTTAGCTCGCTGGACTTCCTTACTTGCCTCACTAGTCAATCTTAAGTAATTTTCCCTATCCACCTCTCTCTTGGTCTTTCTGAATTTTCTGTAGGCTAATCTCTTTTCCCTTACTGCCCGGGTGACCCCAGACCTGAACTAGCTGGATACTTTGGCCCTTGTGTTATTCCCCCTGACCTTAATTTACTCCTCTGTGGCAACCAGAATTCGTTCCTTAATGATGAACCACCTTTTGTCCACCCCATATCTGCTCTGATGCCTACCAGGTGGCTTCTTAGCACTTTGCCCATCTTCCTGAAGTCTGACCTCCTAAAATCCAAGATTTTGGCCTTAGTCACTATGCTTTCCCCGCCCATATCCAACTGGAATCACACTGTGCAATGGTCACTCCCATCCAGGAACTCAATGACCATTATTTCCTGTACATGCTCCACATTTGTGAGCACTAGGTCAAGAATTGCCTCTGCTTTTGTTGGTTCTGTGATGCCCTGAGTCAGGAACCCATTTTGCCATCCTTCCAAGGTCACCTGACTCCTAGCACATTTTGTGGCTGGTACACTACAGCCCACCTTTGGCAAGTTGAAGTCCCCCCCACAATTACCACCTTTCCTTTCCCTGAAGCTTCCAATATTTGCAAGCTCAGTTCTCTGTCCCTCTCCTCATCCTGGTTGTGTGGTCTATAAACCATCCCAACCTCAATTTTCTCCCTCCATTGGACTGTAACTGAACCCATAATGCCTCCACCTTCCATTCCTTTGGCTCCTCCCTCTTGCAAGTTATTCCCTCCATGATGTAAACTGCCACCCTTCCCCCCTTCCTGACTACCCTGTCCCACCTATATAGTTTGTATCCAGGGATCACAAGGTCCCAGTCATGGTGTGGTGTAGCCCAAGTCTCGGTTACTGCCACTATGTCCACCCTCCTGTCTGCTAACAGTTCCTGCAGGTTGTCCATCTTGTTTCCAAGACTCCATGCATTCAGAGACACCACCGTCCACCTAGAATCTGACCTTCATTCCCTTTCCTGTATTCTTCTATTCACATTTCTCCCCTCTGTGTTCAACTCCCACCTACTCTTGTTATGTGTTTCTCACCCCTCCATCCTTTGCTGTTTTCTCATCCCTTCCACCTCCTCCCTCCAGACCTCTTCCATCACTGTGTGGTGGGGGTTATTGACCTCTTCCTCTCACAGTCTTTGGGCCTGCACACCCGCTGTCCCCTCAAGTAGTTTAAATTAAGTGTAGTGGTTATGTATTTCCCCAATTTTACCCTGAGTTCCCTAGAACCCTCTCTACTGAGGTGTAGCCTGTTTGGTGAAAAGAGTGCTTTGTTTGACCAGGTCTCTTCCCAGTCCCCAATACAGGTGAACATCTCTTCCCTGTACCATTTCCTCCCTTCACTATTACACTTACATTATATTCTGTCTTCTACTGTTCACACTATTAATCCATTGTTGTATGTTTCCTATATTACCCTGCCCTTTCATTTTATTAAACTTCTTATACATCACCACACCAAAAATTTTCCTAAAGTTCAAATCTACCACTATTCTTTGACCATGTTTTTGGTTTATTTAGATATTTGTTACAATTTTTGACTAGGAAAGTCACACTAAGACAGCACTTATTTCCAGGTGCCTCCAAGCAGCACAGGGATATTTGGTGACTTGCTTAGGGTCAGACAGTATGGAAGTGGAAGTTGTATGACTCAAACCCAGATCTAATGGATACATCAAGTTCATTCACAGGTCATTGCTCTAGCCTGTAGGCTATACTCCTCATGTCATTTAATCATAGAATGAAATGGAATTTATTTGCAATATGTTCTTTTACTAAAGCAACATCAAGACATGGAATCAAAGTGTTATTTTTGCTGACCATCAACCCAGTCTCTTATAACTGTTTTCGTCAGATTCCTGGTACTAAAGTTAAAGGGTGGCTGATGTGATCAGGGCCTGCAAATCACACTGACCAGGGCACTACATGTCTCAGTGTCTAAGTAAGCAGTATAAAAATATTCATAGAGTAAGTCATTGCCAAAAAAAATCCTTTGTAGGGCTGGACCACATTCAGGAACTTTTGGAGTCTCAAGCTACAGACCTGCTCCCCCAAAACAGCATTTTTGATGATGCTAAGTGAATGAAAGGGATACAGCATATTCAGTGTAAAGTGTAGCTGAAGCAGTGTGTGGAGGGTTATAGTAACTGTATTCAACTTAGTATGCCATCTGTCATTTGTGAGGGTAGTCTGTTCAGCATGATACTACCATGTCTCTCAACTGTTCCTGAATGTCAGGGATGTCCCTAATTTTGTTTCAAAAATTTCCTCAGTTCATTGTTTTGTTTTTCTTTTGTTTGTTTTTTGCTTTTTTCAACTAAAGCATAATCTCTGAATCATAAAATAAAGTAGCCATTAATGTTACACTCTAGTTCTCAATAAGAACATGTTATTTATCCTAAGCAGCTGACTGGAACAGCCTCTTAAGCTGACAGTACCATTTTTAAGATGTGCCCCTGATTCTGGTCACTTGTTTCTGATTTTAATAAGCCTTGTCCTGATCTGTGAGGCAGAAGGTTGCGAGGTATGGGTACTACCCCACAACATGGAAGGTGGCCTAAAGTGACATAAATAGCCCACCCACTGACTCCACTACACTTTACATTGGGCATGCTGTAGCCCTGTCTTGCTCAGAACTGGTCGAGTCCAATCCAGTTTTCAGATAATCTGATTCCAATTCTGAGCCTAAAAGGGCCTCAAAACCAGCATCAGATTTGGATTTTAAATCCTAAATCCTAATTTCCTACGTAAAGAATTGGTTGTAGGATTTAGTTTAGGAGTGAGGGTTTTCAGACTGCAGCTCCAAAAATCCTAAACCCCAAAATCTGATCGGAATCCAATAACTCAAACTGCATTCAGCAGATTCTGAGCAACCCTAGCCCTGTCCTTCACTTTCCATCATCAAAACTCTGTTTGAGGGGTGGAGCAGAAGCTTGAAATGCCAACACTTGCTGAATACATGCCAGGCCTACAGATGCTTTTATCTAATGTATTACTCCATAATTTTTTAAAAACTGCTCATTTAGACCCCGAGGTAGATAACCCCCTGGTGTGACTTGCTTGCTCCAGGTTAAAAAAAAAGGCATCAGTAAGCTGGCCCAGTGGTGCTGAGGGTTGAGGCACTGGATGCCACACCTCATACCACACCAGTGACCCATGTTTTGGAACAAGCATGGGCTGCTGGGTATTGGCAAGGGAGGGAGAGGATTGAGCATCTAATGACTGCTCTCCTCTCCTCTTCCAGGGAAGGGTGGAAATGCCATCCAGCTCCTTGGCTGCCCCCCTGGTGGAGGCTGGGGGGTAGTGCCAGAGTCAGGGAGACTTGTAGCATTGCATTGTGGTGCACGTGTGCCTCCACGCATGCACATTCATGGCCATGGGGGAGGGACCTAGAAAAAGAGGAAAATATCATCTGATGGCTCCATGGAAGCCCCTCCACTACTCCTAAGCCACAGCCTCATGGAGCTCCTGGACCCACTCTGGATATGTGTTCAGGAGGGGGGAGGATGACCTTCCCCATTCCACCTCACCGGGGTGGGTAATCCATGGGGGATACAGGGCCTGGGGGCTCTGGGGGGGCACTAGCAGCTGGCTGTACAGTTGGTGAGACCCCATCTGGAGTACTGTGCCCAGTTCTGGAGACCCCTTCTCTGCAAGGACATAGACAGAATGGAGGCTGTCCAGAGGAGGGCAACTAAAATGGTGCAGGGTCTGCACCAGAAGACACATGAAGACAGATTAAAGAAGCTTAATATGTATAAACTTGAGGAGAGGAGGGAGGGAGGGACATGATAGAAACTTTCAAGTACATCAAGGGAATCAACAGAGTCCAAGAGGGTAGCATCTTTCAGAAAAATAGATGTGCAAGAACAAGGGGACACAATTTGAAGATAGAGGGGGGATGGCCTAGAGGTAATGTGAGGAAGAATTTTTTCATGGAGAGGGTGGTGGATACATGGAACAGCCTTCCTGAGGTGGTAGTGGAGTCAAAAACAGTGGGGGAATTCAAGAATGCATTGGACAGATATAAGGCAATTCTAGTGGGGGGAGTAGGAGAAAGTAGGCTGTTGGTTAACTAGGATCTGCAGGCTATCCATTAGGCAGGGAAATGGGCAGACTAGGTGGGCCAAGCGGTCCTTATCTGCCATCAAATTCTATGTTTCTATGTAAAGAGAAATGCCAGCAGGGTGAACAGAGGATAAATACATAATGGGGGGGGGGGGGGCATCAGTAGCTCTTTAAAGCAGTAGTACAATGAAAAATATTTTTCAAAAAAGTGATTTTCAGCTACAGTTCATAAAAATGTAAGTATGCCTGTCAAATCTACTTTTCTAGGTACCACCTATGCTGCCTACTATGAGTTGGTATTATATTCTCAGTTGTAACCCTTGGCAGGTCTACAGTTGTATTTCTAAACCAAATGTAGCTGCCTTCTTTTTTCTTAAAAAAAAAAAAAAACTAAATTAAACATTAAAACATTTAGAAATTATTCAAATGTTAGTGGAACTATAAAATGTAATCGCTGAATAGGACTGGAAGATGCCTGGAATCTTTCATAGTGAAAAAAAGGTAGGGTAAACCTTTGGCCAGTTTTGTTGCACTGCTGCTTTAAGCTAAGTGGACTACATTTCCCTGGTTCTGATGGAGAACAAAGTTTAAAAATGCAGACAACATGGACAACCCCCAGTTACTTAGTATGCACCATGTACTAAATTACTTATTAAATTGTATATCTCAAGAAGGATTGTTCTAAATCATTTTGGATGATACCCATCCGGTCCATTAGCCTTTTTCACATTAATTCACCTGAGTAAATTTTCTTCCTCTTCTCTTGTAATGAATAAGTAATTTATCTTGTGAGCATAATCTCCTTGGATGCATACCTACATCACTATTCTGCCTATTCTTTTTTTGTGTACAAACTGACACAAGACAATAACCTAAATATTGTTTCCATCTCTCCAGTTTCTTTTTTCTTATCAGTTAGGTCTCGTCCACTTGTGGTAAGTGAGCTGATTTTTTAGTGTTTTTCTTTTTTTCTCTCTTGCAACTAAATAAGTTCTTACTATTCACCTCCCAATATGGTTTGCTCCTCAATTTCTCTTCTTTATAACTCCATCTCTATATTTATGCTCAGGTTTTATTTGTATAGCACTCTGTTATGTACATATCTCATTGTTTTATATTTTTTTAACTTCTTAGCCTTAATTGTTTGTAATAGAGTCACCATCCACATATGCTGATACCTTTCATGTCAATATATCCTAATTGCAGTGATGCACGTCTTTCTTAAAAAATAAATATATTATTTTAATAAATATAGGCAAAGTAAAATTCAGTAAAAAATAGAAACATGGAAACATATATAACTACAATACTCAGCCATCACATAATAATATTCCATATAATTTATGATTGATAATCTTGTCATATTATTTGTTAAAATATACTGAATACATAGAATACATTATTAAACCTAAAACTCAAAAGACCTAACAATCACAATCAGTAAATTGCTAGCTGGTAGCAATGCAATTACCTTAGAGGATAACACCTTGTAGAGATCTTCTTAAATTATATGTTATTAGGATTTAATAATAGTTATTCACCCACATTTAATACAGTAATGTATAGGCATGAAATTCAAGGCCCAAGAATCACAGCCAGTAAATTGCTAGCTGGTAACAATGCAAAAACCTTAGAGGATAACACCTTGTAGAGATCTTCTTATACTACATGTTATTAGGGTTTAATAATAGTTATTCACCCTCATTTAATACAGTAATGTACAGGCATGAAATTCAATTAATGCATTTGTGAAATTAAGGATATGTCTTTAGAAATGGCTGCTTGATCTTTTGCTTATTTCTCTGCCTTTTGAGTCAAGTCAGATCTTGACCTGACATATGTGTCATTACAGCTTAAAAACATCTTTCAAAAAGAGACAGCAATAAATTCAGTAATTACTGTATCTGCAGTGATGATAAACAAATTGGTACTTTATTTTAATAATGCATTTTTGAGGAGCCTGGCTGATATGTATGATTTTACATGAAACATTTTCGGCCATATTTGTAAAGGAATTTTTTCAATGCCTTTTCCATGGCAAAAATCTTTTGAAATATGGCCGAAAATATATATTTTGATTTGTGCAATCTATTCAGTTTCTCTTCTTCCTATCTTCAATCTATGAAATGGATGAAATGCATGATCCAGAGAGCTCCCACTTTCAATGATTTATGGTAGTAGACATACCATGAAGTATGGATTTTATTATTAATAATTTTATTATTGTTGCTTCTAATTATTGGGTTTATCATTCTTTTTATATTGGCGCACTTAGATCAAGAGGTCTGTCACCATGGCAACCTCGAGATAGCGACTCCCACTTGTTATGGATAGCTGACTATACATTGTCTTTTATAGTGTATGGTCTGCTATTCCACAAAAATCGAATAATCTCAGAGCCTATATATAGTATTCTTTTACATTTTTTTCTGTTCGACGCTCTCCTCCGGTCTACCTCTCACCACTGTGGCTGCTGCAGAAAATGGTGAAGTTTGCGTATTGCATGTGCACGATCGCATTCTAAGTTGTTATACTGCACTAGCTACATAGCTAGAGCAGCATAACAAACTAGCTGATGTAGCTAATGCAGCATAACAAGCTAGCTGATGTAGCTAGTGCAGTATAACAAGGTTTTTGAAGAGATGGATTTCCATCCCTAACAATGTTCCACCATATACTGTAAATGAATAAACCTTACTATGTTTTGTTCACCATTACCTAATTTCCCCCAATTTTAATTTCTCCAAGTATGTCATCCTTATTATATACATTTTTTTCATACAACAGGTGAAAAAATTAATTATGCAAGATAAACCTGTAAATGGATTACTGAACCAATCAGAGACAGCAACTTTAACTATGCTGACGACATCACAACAGCCCTGTTTTGCACCAAAGCCAGTAGTTCAAATCAAAGAGAAACCATTATATCTTCACACAAACAACTGATTCAAAAGTTTTAAATAGCAAACTGATGTTGTATAAACCAAATACGCAATGGCCTGACTCTCAAAATACATAGTTTATCATCACTTGTGTCATGCAGGATTTTCATAACTCACCCATGGCTTTGATCTGCTCCCTCACACTTGAAGATAAATTGAATATTTTGAGTCAGGCCAGTGCATAGCCAGTGTAGGTACCCTCAGGAATTCACTCATTGCTATGAGTGTCGGCTTGCATATTCCTAGAGGTGAGATCTGCAAATTGAAAGTGAGTAGTCTTGATACACTAAGTATGCAAGAGGAGACATCCCTAAAGCAATGCTGGAATAACAGGAGGTCCTGCCAGGGCTCAATCCCAATAGCTCTGAAGTGAGCCCCAGTAGTGCATGCATCACTGACATAAACTTATAATGGAAAGGGGAGGATCAATTTTAAGATAGGTATCTCATGGGCCTCATGTCTCCCAAAGGTCATTAAGAGTAATTCCAACACTGCTTAGAGCCATAAGCAGTATCCCAGTTAGAAACTTACTGCACGTCATCAAAGAGTCATTAGAAAAACGTTTACAAATCCCTTTCTCAAAAAAATAGGAACCGAGTGGATTCCTCATTTCAAAAGTAGACTATTCTGTATTTTTTAGACTGCATATGTGATGCCCTCTAATGATTAAAAGTGGTGCTTGTGTAGAGACAAAGTCTCAGCACTGATTGGTTCAATTACTGCTGATGTTTTATAATTAATTAGAAATGGTTTGTCAGCATCATCAACCAAAAGCTGTCTGCTTATTGGTCAGACCATCAGGTTTTATCAGCTAGAAAATGCATGGCAAATGTGCCAATAAGCAGCATTCTGTCAGTTGCTATGGTTGCCACAGGGAACCTAGCAGCATAACAGAAGCATTTGCAACAGTAATAAGGCCCTCAGTCTCTTGCTATTCTTAAATATTCATAGGAGCCTGGAGGGCATGCATGTGTGTACTAAGTGTGCACATTCTAAGGGTGAAAGAACTGAGAACTGTAGGTGAACACTGCAGTAACTTAAGGATGCCTGAGGAGGCGCTCTTGTAACCATAAGCGTATAACTCAGTACTCATTTAAAGTGGCAGTGCAATGAAATTGGGCAAATAAAATTGACCCTTCATTTTTTTTTCACTATCAAAGATTTCAGGCATCTACCAGTTTCATTTGGCAGTAACATTTTGTAGTTCTATCAAAATGTGAGCACTTCATTAATGTTTTAATTTCAGTTTTTTTCCAAAGAAAAAAGATGACTGCCACATTTGACATAGAAATACCATTATAGAGCTGGTATGGGTTAGGATCCAGGAAACAAGAGAAACTCACGGTGCACAGAATAGAAGGTACCTAGACAAGTAGATTTGACAGCTATGCAAACGTTTTTATTATCAGTAGCTGAAGCAAGATTTTAAGGGAATTTTTTTTTTATTGCACTTCTGATTAAAGTGTATCATAAACAAATTAGAATTTCTAATTTATATACCTCTCAATTGGCCTTGAATTTCAGGGACATCCCTGATTTTGCCTCTGAATGTTCTTCTGCTCCTCATAAAATTTGTGCTTCTGTGACAAAACAGTGGGGGATTGTAAGCACAAAATACTCCCAAACATTATAGTTACAGACTTATTCTTCCCTTAGAAAATGCATTTTACACCAAGCTCTTTATTCTACCAGCTTCCTGTGTGGATATCACCAACATTTTAGATGTGTCCCTGATAGGGGCCCTTTGTCCCTGATTTTTTTAAGCCTCATCTGTCATTTGCAAGACAAGGAGTTGAGAGATATACTAATAAATTCCTGTAAAAAAGAAAAGTGATTTTCCAGTTTCCATCCAAAGAATTACTGTTGGCAAATATGTGTTCCAAACTGCTCATTTAAAAAAATAAAACATAGCTCTCAAAAAATGCACAACTGAGACAAAAATGCATACATTCATAGTGAAGGAACGCGGGCTGTGACAGCTAACAGTGAAGAACAGTCCACAAAGATAGGACACACTTAAAACTGCTTTTTAATATTAAAAAATGCAGTAACAACAACTGCTTTGAAAAGGTACAAAATAGTAGTGGAAGCAACCCCCAGAAGAACGTTAACATTTCACATCATAATCAGACGCTTTGTCAAGACAAGATCTTGACAAAGCATCTGATTACGATTGCTACCACTACTATTTTGTACCTTTACAAAGCAGTTGTTGTTTCTGCATTTTTCAATATTAAAAAGCAGTTTTAAGTGTGTCCTATCTTTGTGGACTGTTCTTCACTGTTAGCTGTCAGAGCCCGCGTTCCTTCACTTAAAATGTACTTGATTTGCTGTAGTAGAGCTCCAGTTTCCAGGTGCTGACTTGAGCCACAGTGCTTTTGTTTCTTATGCATACATTCATGTATTTTGTGCATAGAAATTCTAAATTGCTAGATCATGGCTATTTTCAGCCTGGATTAGAGGGTCTGATCTGGCCAGTCAGGGGTTCAGACTATTATAGAACCAGCTATCTGGGTTTTGCACATACCCTACCTGATTGAAAAATTCAGCCCAGAACACAGCACAGAAAGAGATTTCCCTGAGATCAGGAAGCACCAGGCATTGGAAAATCAGCCAAGGAGCAAAGCTGCCAATCAGTGCCTGGCTCCTCCACTGGGCATCCAGTCAAAACAGTGGCATTCAAAACCACGAGTTTCGGAGGTCCAGTGCGTACCTGAATCTGTCCAGGAGTGTGTACTAAGTGTGCACATTCTAAGGGTGAAAGAACTGAGAACTGTAGGTGAACACTGCAGTAACTTAAGGATGCCTGAGGAGGCGCTCTTGTAACCATAAGCGTATAACTCAGTGCTCATTTAAAGTGGCAGTGCAATGAAATTGGGCAAATAAAATTGACCCTTCATTTTATTTTCACTATCAAAGATTTCAGGCATCTACCAGTTTCATTTGGCAGTAACATTTTGTAGTTCTATCAAAATGTGAGCATTTCATTAATGTTTTAATTTCTTTTTTTCCAAAGAAAAAAGATGGCTGCCACATTTGACATAGAAATACCATTATAGAGCTGGTATGTGTTAGGATCCAGGAAATAAGAGAAACTCACGGCGCACAGAATAGAAGGTACCTAGACAAGTAGATTTGACAGCTATGCAAACGTTTTTATTATCAGTAGCTAAAGCAAGATTTTTAGGGAATTTTTTTTATTGCACTGCTGATTAAAGTGTATCGTAAATAAATTAGAATTTCTAATTTATATACCTCTCAATTGGCCTTGAATTTCAGGGACATCCCTGATTTTGCCTCTGAATGTTCTTCTGCTCCTCATAAAATTTGTGCTTCTGTGACAAAACAGTGGGGGATTGTAAGCACAAAATACTCCCAAACATTATAGTTACAGACTTATTCTTCCCTTAGAAAACACATTTTACACCAAGCCCTTTATTCTACCAGCTTCCTGTGTGGACATCACCAACGTTTTAGATGTGTCTCTGATAGGGGCCCTTTGTTCCTGATTTTTTTAAGCCTCATCTGTCATTTGCAAGACAAGGGGTTGAGAAATATACTAATAAATCCCTGTAAAAAAGAAAAGTGATTCTCCAGTTTCCATCCAAAGAATTACTGTTGGCAAATATGTGTTCCAAACTGCTCATTTAAAAAAACAAAACATAGCTCTCAAAAAATGCACAACTGAGACAAAAATGCATACATTCATAGTGAAGGAACACGGGCTCTGACAGCTAACAGTGAAGAACAGTCCACAAAGATAGGACACACTTAAAACTGCTTTTTAATATTAAAAAATGCAGTTACAACAACTGCTTTGTAAAGGTACAAAATAGTAGTGGAAGCAACCCCCAGAAGAACGTCAACGTTTCTCGTCGTAATCAGATGCTTTGTCAAGACAAGATCTTGACAAAACGTCTGATTATGTTTACTACCACTACTATTTTGTACCTTTACAAAGCAGTTGTTGTTACTGCATTTTTCAATATTAAAAAGCAGTTTTAAGTGTGTCCTATCTTTGTGGACTGTTCTTCACTGTTAGCTGTCAGAGCCCGCATTCTTTCACTTAAAATGTACTTGATTTGCTGTAGTGGAGCTCCAGTTTCCAGGTGCTGACTTGAGCCACAGTGCTTTTGTTTCTTATGCATACATTCATGTATTTTGTGCATAGAAATTCTAAATTGCTAGATCATGGCTATTTTCAGCCTGGATTAGAGGGTCTGATCTGGCCAGTCAGGGGTTCAGACTATTATAGAACCAGCTATCTGGGTTTTGCACATACCCTACCTGATTTTCAAGTTCTGGAGCTACCCACAAACAGTATCTAGATCCATCATTAGATATTGCACTGCCTAAGCATCTTTTAACATAGAAACATAGAATTTGATGGCAGATAAGGACCACTTGGCCTACCCAGTCTACCCATTTCCCTATCTACTGGATAAGCTGCAGATCCTAGTTAACCAGCAGCCTACTTCTTCCTACCCCAACCCCCTAGAATTGCCTTATGACTGTCCCATGCATGCTTGAATTCCACCACTGTTTTGGACTCCACAACCTCCTCCGGAAGGCCATTCCATGCATCAAAACCCTCTCTGAAAAAAATATTTCCTTAAATTACCTCTGAGCTGCCCCCCCATCTTCAAATTGTGCCCACTTGTTCTTGCACACCTCTTTTTGAAAGATGCTACCCTCTTGGACTTTGTTGATTCCTTGAGGTACTTGAAAGTTTCTATCATGTCCCCCCTCTCCCTCCTTTCCTCAAGGCTATACATATTAAGCTCCTTAAGTCTCTCTTCATATGTCTTCTGGTGCAGACCCTGCACCATTTTAGGTACCCTCCTCTGGACAGCTTCCATCCTGTCTATGTCTTTGCGGAGATTGGGTCTCCAGAACTGCACACAGTACTCCAGATGGAGTCTCACCAGCTGTCTGTACAGAGGGATAACAACTTCCTGTTTTCTACTGGTGATGCCTCTCCTGAGCATCCCAGTATCCCCCAGCCCTCCTTGCTGCCCTCTCACATTGCTTGCCCACCTTTAGGTCATCTGATATGACTACCCCAAGTCCCTTTCCATTTTGTTGTTGTTAGTATCTCACCCCCCATTGTGTACTCTTCCCTGGGTTTTGTTTCCAGGTGCATTACCTGCACTTCTTAGCATTGAATCTAAGCTGCCATATATTTGACCATTCCTCTAACCTTGCCAAGTCCCTTCTCATCCTTTCCACCCCGCCTTGTGCATCAACTCTGTTGCAGATCTTTGTGTCATCTGCAAAGAGACATACTTTTCCTTCCAGTCTCTCTGCAATGTCGCTTATAAAGACATTGAAGAGGACCGGTCCTTTTATTCTAGAACTGGGGATCCCTGATCATCTGCGGGGGGTTGAATTCCTGTTGTAAACTACCTGACACTAGTGTAGTGCCCCACATCCCAGAATCGGAACAATGAACCTCTGCATCATCTTTAAGGGACATAAAGACACTTTACACTAGTTTGAGGTGCCTAGCCCCTCTAAATAATATAGTAAAAGAGTGCATCTGATGGACAAGCAGCTTGTCACTAGTGGCAGAAGGGGTTACAACAAGCATTTGTCAATGCCGAATGTTTGCTTGCTGGCATTGGCAGTGGTAATGTAGAAGTTACAGAGCTGCGTAATAGGAATGTCAGTGAAGTACTGAACTGAAGCCAACCCCACTACCACCCTGCAGAGAGTGACAGGCATTGGGGTGTGCATTTGGGTCATCAGGCATAACGGCCTTGCCATTTCACCCACCCCACCTGCAAACACTGACAAGTGTCACGGTGTTCCTTAGGGTCTTTGGCCCTTATCGACCCTATTTCATTAGGAAATGGTGAGATGGGTGCGATATAGGAGAATGGGGTGAACTTTGGGGCTGAAGAGTCCAAGGCATACCTCGATGCCTCTCACTGGCTGCAGGGTGTGGAATGGTATGAGCATTACAGGCAAGAATCCCAAGTCACACCCTGATGCCTGTCATTCTCTACAGGGTTGGGCGTTATGGTTGGAAACCCTAATACCTCAGGCATTCGTTAGTATTTTCCTCCAAATTTTCAACATGTTTTTGTGACCCACCTCATGAACAGGGGGAATATCAGTTTGTTAATAAAGCTGCTTATGCACAGCTAGACGGCATTTAGTACCACAGGTGCAAAATATTCAACAGGATGTAAAATGACAGCTGTACTGTTCATGGGGAGGTGTAAAAATGGCAATGTTGCAAATCTGCAGTAAAAATATTTAAAAAATGGTGAAGTCATGAGCGTACATAGAAACTGTGCAACGCACACCCGTAATATAATTAGGTTGGGGATATTTTACAGCAGATTGTCAACTCAGGCATTTTGGTGCCTCCGATCATGAACAGTGTCACTGTGATTTTCTTTATCTGTGCTGAACAATGATTTCCCACAGCGACCATGCATCTCAGCACTGAAAGTGTGAAAATACACTTCAGCCATGTTGTGAAAAATGACAGCTGTACTGTTCATAAGGAAGTGTGAAAAAATGCCACTGGTGAAAATCTGGACTGAAAATATTACAAAGTCATGAACTTACGGTGCATGGAAACTGCGCATTACTCACTCGTAACACAGTCATTTATGGACTTTTGTCACCAAATTTTCAGCATGTAGCCATTTTAAGACGTCTGCTCATGAACAAGTGTAACTGTGATTTTCTTAATCTGTCCTAAACATTGCTTTGCTTTACCAACAGCACCATTATGCGCTACATGTCACGAAACACATTTTAAGGCGACGATGAAAAATGGCAGCTGTACTGTTCATAAAGAAGTGTAATAAAATGGCAATGTTGAAAATCTGGAGGAAAATATTAAATTTGCAAACTTACGAGCATGCATAGGAACTGCATAGCGACGCTGTAAAACAGTCATTTTAAGGAATTTTTCTACCAAATTTTCAACATAGCCATTTTAAGACCTCTGCTCATGAACAGTGTCACTGTGATTTTCTTAATTTGTCCCATACATTGATTTCGCACACCGACTGCGCCATTCTGTGCTTCATGATGTCACTGTCATGGTGGTATTCAGGCCTGAAGGGTGATTTCAAGAGTCACTGTGCAGTCACTGGCGCGAAATATCACCTCAAGGCTAACGCCATGACAGTGAATAATTCATGAGAAGGATCCCAAAACCCATGTTAAAAATTTGCAAAAATTCCCAAAATGCCCAAGATATGCAATAAAGTTGAAACCCCTATGTAACCCATTATACAGCTTACCGGCATTTCCTCAGCTCATGATGACGGCTTTGAAGAGTGCAGATGTGTTCCCGGTCCACGAAGATCGTCGCGGGTCAGAGGTAAGTATGGTGAGGTGGGGAGGTATGGGGGAGGCTGGGTGCGCAGTGGGTGGGTGCGGGTTGTGGGAGGGTTGGGAGGCAGCGGCGAGACAGTTTTTATTTTACAGGTCTAAAAACAAAAAAGCCGTCGTGTGGACATTTACCACGCTGGGGTGGGCTCCCCAGCGTGCTGGGAAGCTGGGTGTTCAGCCAATGGGGGATTGGGCGCCCCATCGTAAATAAAAAAAAAATCACGGCACCGTTTGCCATGCTGGGGTGGGCTCCCAGCATGGCACAAGGAACTGAGGCGGCTCAGCCGGCGGGGATTGGGCACCCGCCGGCCAAAGGACTACAGTGCTTGCCACGCTAGGGTGGGCTCCCAGCGTGGCACCTACAACAGGGGGTGGGGGCGCAGCTCAACGCCGATGGGGATTGGGCACCCGTTGGCTATACAGTATGGGAGGCGCTGCGTCTGTCTGTGTGTGGGGGAGCTGGCGTGAGCAGCCAATATCTTATCGGTGCTCACTCAAGCATAGCTCCCCTTTCAGCCTGTATACCACTGCATTTTGGAGCGATGTCATAGACAGCCCCAAAATGCATTGGCTTACAGGGGCCGCGCCTGCCAGCCCACTGACTGAATTGGAGGAGGAGGTGACACACCTCCGAAATCTCCGATGAAGGCACTATGTTTCTTGCACATGCGTGCAAGCAAACATAATAAATTACTTTTATTGACAAAACAATGTGCATGGTTTGGAAAAAAAACAGCAAACACCAAATGAGTGTGAATGAGAATACTGCACCAATGTACCTGGAACTGTATGTGTTAAACCTGCGGCTGCCAGCAGGTGTCACCATGTGGCAGCTTAGATGCCACTCTCGAGTTTAGTTTGTGACTCATCACCAGGGTTGATTGCTATCTGCAGTACAGGGAGATGTAATCTAAGGTGGTTTCTATTACAACCAAGAAACTGCTGGCATCTTGTTTTGTTGCCTACATGATGCAGTTTAGGAAACACACACTTACATGCACGCATGGCACACACATGCGTACATACACACACACAGACACACACACACACATACACACACAGACACACACGCACACACCTGTCCAAAGATCTTTAAGATACAGGTATCTACTCAGATATAATGTTTAAATGATTATGTTTGTATCAATCGTATTTCAATTTAGTATTTTATTGCTCATTTCCATCATAAATCTTTTCCATATTTTTACCTATTTAGCAGCATATTCCACTGAGTACCAGCAGAAAAGGGAGGTGGTGTTGCCACTGTATAGATTTCTGGTAAAACTCTGCCTAGAGTACTGTGTCCAGTTCTAGAGACCACATTCTCAATTCTCAAAGGTTGACACAGAGCTGTCACAAGCCCTGCATCCAACCTTGTGCTGCCCCAAACACTTTGTCTCATGGTGCACCTGATTCTTGTAGGCCACGTGCCTTCGTGACACGTTACCCTTTTTACGGTGGCTTGAGCAAAATATTTGGCACAAACCCTGCAAAAAAGTTTGCAAAGACCAGTAAAAGCTGGCCTAACTCACCACATGGGGGTCTAGGGGATTGAGAATCCTGATTGCCACCTGAGGAGTGCCACAAGCCTCATGCACCATGCGTTCGGTGCACCGGGGGCTTGCAGAATTCAAATCCGTATGAGAATCAAGCCCCACATCTCTGGAAGGACATAAACAGAGTGGAAGCAGTCCAGAGGAAGGCAACTAAAATGGTATAGGGTCTGCATCAAAAGTTCTATAAGGAGAGACTAAAGGACCTCAATATGTACACCTTGGAACAGAGAAGGGAGAGTGGGAATATGACAGAGGCCTTTAAATAACTCATGGGAGTAAATAAGGTACAGGAGGGGAGTATTTTTCAGAAGAAAAGATATTCAAGAACAAGGAGACAAGCTATATAGTGGGAGGAGGATAGATTCAGGAGAGATGTGAGGAAGTACTTCACAGAAAAAGTGGTAGACTCCTGGAA
Organism: Neoceratodus forsteri; assembly: GCA_016271365.2. Taxonomy (NCBI): domain Eukaryota; kingdom Metazoa; phylum Chordata; order Ceratodontiformes; family Ceratodontidae; genus Neoceratodus; species Neoceratodus forsteri. The sequence goes on along the minus strand of CM028137.1, from coordinate 129,915,014 downwards.
CAACCTTCCAGTGGAGGTGGTGGGGGCCAAAAACAGTGGTGAGTTTCAAGAATGCATGGGATGAGCACAAGGGAATCATAGTGGAAAGAAAGAGGGGATGGAGAAAGAGCTGTAAATTGTGTACAGTCTGTGGTAATAGTGTAGGTGGGAGCAACGGGCAGACTGAATGGGACAAGCGGTCCTTATCTGCTGCCAAATTCTATGTTTATATGTTTCACTATTTGTTTCAAAAGCATCTGAGTGCCTCCAGCTGACTTAATAGTTGCTGTGTTTGCGATATCAAAGTTTGTTGCATGGTGAGTAGTTTGATGTCATAACAAGTGCACTGTGAAGTCAGAAAATCTGAAAGCTTTTTATACAGAGCTCATGGATGACACTACTACTACTACTACTAATAATAATAATACATATGTTTGTTAAGGAAAACAACCATTGTGTCTCTGGCTTAGTTTCTGTCATGTCCTATAATTTGTAAATAGTCACTTGGCAGAAAATGTTAACATTGGAAAGAAAAATATCACCTTACCATTGGTGCAAATATATCACATGACCATGCATTATTCCCCAACAACTCCACACCTGCATCTTTATATGTGTTTTTTCTTCCTATATATTTTAATTTTGCACCCATTTTATCAGTGTGATAAAACACTTCAGGACATACAGCCACTCCTTGATATACACACTTCTCAGGTGGTTGAAGGCACTCAGCTTTGCCTTGTGCCTCACAGCACATCTCTGACATTCATATATCAGCGTGTGACTGCACACTCTGTTATGTGTTATCATTTACATATAACATTAAGGGCTTATGGGCACACACCCGCACTCACAGATGAAAGTGGAACTCTGCATAGTGCCCTCTACGCACAGGATGCACACCTCTGGGGCACCCAGCAGCATCCGCAGCCATGGCTGTGTACCTGTTCTGTGTCTGATCCCCTGCCATGTGCCCACTTTATGCTGGGCCAGGTTGGGGACAGGCAAACAGGCAGGGTTGGACAACAAGTGCCTGATCCTAAGCACTGTTAGGGCAGCAAGCATGTCTGGTGGAGAGGGCAAATGTTACACAATCCTGGGGCTGCCACAGTGCCTATGCACCCCTCTCTACCTGGCCATTTCTGTACAACTGGGGACCAAATGGACCTTACTCCACTAGCCCCTGGCCTCAGGGGCATTACTATGGGGCTGGGGATTGTCACCAGGGTCAGCTGGTTCCGTAGAACACAACATGAATATCTCTGACAGGGGATATGGCACCCTGTGGAGAATTATCAAGGACTGCCTTATCCCTATGGACCCCAGCACGGTGTGGAGCTGTGAATCCACTGTAGAGTAAAAAAGGCATCCAATTGGATGCTCAAGTTTCCAGCAGAAACACCCCTGATGCTACCCACAACCCCTGCATGGGGGCAATGAAGAAGCAGGAGTTAGGGATGGGGCTGTGGATTTCACTCATCCCACTGCAGTCCTGGGGTGCTCAGCTGCACAGCGGAGATATACTCGTTTTTAGTGTACCCTCTTCTTTTCTGTGGCTCAAGTCCTTAGTTACCAAAAAACTTACCATACAAAATTGATGTACAGCAAAGATTGGCTGACATAACCTAGAAAAGATCAGAGAACTTAAAAACTGGTATTCTGTAACAAACTGAAGGAGCCTAATGTAGTACTTTAATAAAGCCATGTGCTACTGTGGATACCTAAAATCTTGTTATCAGCAGGGCCACTGGAAAATTGCAGAAAAGGTTACCAAAAATTGCAGAGCGTTTTGCAAAAATTGTGGGGGTTCTACTACAGACCTGGAGTGCTTCACAATAAATCTTTTAATGTTTTCTGCAGCATGTATTAGTCAGTATAAATTGCTAAATGAATACATTGATACCTGAATATGTTTAAAACATAAAGAAAAGTTTATGTTCCTAAAAAGAATACTAAACTGATAAGCTATTGTAAGTGTTGCCTATCTTCCAAAATTTTAAAGCACTTCATACAGTGCTAGATAGATTCTATAAAGTGAGCCACAGCAAATCATTATTAAATAAAGCCAGAAGAAATATATATTTTTTGTTTCTGGCTGTAGAATAATGAAGCATAATCTACAGCTATTCACCCACTTTGGTGCAAGAAAAAATAAGCAGATAGAGTGGTGAATAATTGAGTTTTAGTAAAATGTTAAAGTGTTTTATGGTAATAATTTGTACTGTAGGTACTTTACACTATTTTTGAAATCCCATATTTAAACATTAAACCTGGGTGTTATTGGGGCTGGCAGTATAATCTAGAGGTTAGAGTAACAAACTGTGAATGAGCTGACTACATCTAGCAGACCTGGGTTTGATTCCCACAGTCTCGACTTACGAACATACGAAATTTTCCAGCAGATAAAAGCCTAGAGGTCTATCAAGTCTGCTCGAATGTGCAGCTAGCACTCCTTATTCTGCAGCTGCCCCTCCCTTCCACCCTTCCCCTTCATTAACCCTCCCCTTGTCCTGTCCCATCTTCATTTGAAGCAGTCCACTGTTCTACTGCATACTACTTCTGCAGGTAACGCATTCCACCCAGACCACCCTCTCTGTAAAAAGTGTCTCCTCATCTCCCTCCTGAACCTTCCTCGCTTCAGTCTCATATCATGGCCCTGGTGGCCCTCCCTCCTTACTTTGAACAGCCCTCTGTACTCGTCTTGTTTATTCCTTTCATGTATTTAAAGGTTTCAATCATGTCACCCCTGTCTCTCCTCTCCTCCAGTGAGTACATGTTCAACTCCTTCAACCTCCTCTCTTATGATAAGTCCCCAAGCCCCTTGATCATCTTTGTCACTCTGCGCTGCACCCCCTCCAGTAACTTAATGTCCCTCTTCAGATACGGGTGCCAGTACTGCACGCAGTACTCCAGGTGTGGTCTAACTAATGACCTATACAGTGGCAGAATCACCTCCTCCCTCCTCGAGGATATACCCCTTGCAATACAACCCAGCATTTTGTTGGCCTTTGCAGCTGCCTTCCTACATTGTGCCGAGTTGTTCATTGACCCTGTAATGAGCACACCCAGATCCTTCTCCTCCTCTGTCTGGGCTAGCTGCACTCCCCCCAGCTGGTAACTCCTCCTTGGGTTCTTCATCCCAAAATGCAGCACCTTGCACTTTTTGGCATTAAACCCCAGTTGTCTGACCAGGTTTCAAGCTTTGCCAGATCGTCCTGCAACCCCTGCCATCCCCTAGGTCATCCACCACTGCGCCAACCTTGGTATCATCAGCAAACAGACTGATCTTGCTCTTGATGTCCACTTGCACACTGTGTGATTCTGAGCAAGTCAATTAACCTTCTCAGTGCTCCTGGGTTGTACCTGAAAACAGGCACTTGTTCCTAATGAGCCTTACGCGGTTACTAAAAAATGTAAAAAAAATACCAATATATTTTTACTGCATCATACAGTAGTCAGGGTATCCTATAATTTACCTTTGTTTTACTCTGGCTACAATACATTTTGTGTTTTATAAGCTTGTTTTTAGACTTTAGTCAGGCTTTTATTGTAGTCTTTGCATGTGAGCATCTAGTGGGTGGTTGCTAAGAGTGAGCTCACTGTTAGCAACTAGATAATTCAAGTTTAAAATCAGCAGGGCCATCCACAAATCATCAGCTGTTTGAATCAAAACTAGTCTGAATGAAAGTATGTTCACAAGGAAAGACGTGCCCTGCCACTTACAAAAAGGCTTCATAGTTAGCCTTATTTAGGTGAATGGGATAATTTGCACTTTTTCTCCCATCTTTTGTTTGTCTGTGTGGCAACAAAAAGTTTTCTGATAGACTGCTTCAACACAAAACAAATGCTAAGTGTTTAAGTGTGCTTATGCTTGGCCAGTGGATTTTGAAACCAAACAAAACAAGAATTTAAAAGAAATCAGTGTCACATAAAACCCTTGCCCTACCTTGCATTGCATTGTTTCAGCCAAACCCAAGTCTGCTTGCAAAATTGTCAATATATTTGAGAGTATTTTATTAAAAATGTTAATACTTTTTACACAGTTCAATATAAAAATTCAAAAATTGCAAGAAATTGCGAAACATGTCCGTTTTTGCAGAGAATGGTGAAAATTGTGGATTCCGCAAAAAAATGGCTGACACAATTTTTCAGTGGCCCTGGTTATCAGTCTGAAGGACTCTCATTAAGAAGTATAATTAAATAGATTAATACGCATTTACAGAAACGTGTTTACTAGTTTTAACCCCCTAGTCTGAGTGACTTAAGTTTTATACATCTTACAGTAAATCATAGATTCTTTTTCTACCTGGTTATTATCACTTATGTTTTTTGTTTTTTTTTTAAACTGAATTTATTTAGTGTTTTCCTTTGTGAGAAACATAAAAACAATACAATGCATCAGACCTACCAAGGTTCCATCAACATTGAGAAATCCCGGAGGCATATGTCGGAATCAGGTACAATCCCTGATGTAACATACATGGGTTTAAGAATACTCACATAATAATTAAGAAACACGGACAATGTCAGCAGAAAAAGACCATTGGTCCATCCAGTCTGTCCAGTTTTACCCAACTCTACCCCCTGACCTATTATCCAGATGAGGATTTTGCCCCACAGTTCCCTCCCCTCAGTCCTTGTTTTACTACTTCCCCTCTGAGTAACTAGTCCTTGTTAATTGTTATTCCTTTATTCTGTCCCAACTGTGTTTGAACCCATTATTGGTTTGTGTGCTCACTATCTGCTGGCAGGCTGTTCCGCAGCTTAACCACTCTCTCCACGAAATAAAACGTTCTCGCAGCCCTCCTGAATCTCCCTCACCTCCCACCAGCTTACCTTCATATCCACTTGTTTTGTACTGTTCCTGCTGAACAGTTCCTTGCAGATTGCCTTGCTTGTTCCTTTCAGGAATTTGAAGGTCTCTACCATGCTCCATCTCCCTTCTGTCCTACAGTGATTACATGTTTAGTGCCCTAGGTCGATGCTGTTAGGATCTTGCTATGCTGCACTGTTTTCAGCCTGTCTCTGTTTTTCTGAGAACATTTTCCAGAAACTTATTCTGGAAAAAACCATGAGAAATGTAATTATATTAATATAAAACCTTAAGTTCTTAAAGTTGCCGCCTCTTCTGATGTGTTGTATGATCAACTATCAGTGGTTCCCCCACAGCTTCAGGGGAAAGGAAAGATGAAGGGCGCAAATCAGAAGAATTCACGTAGACAGATCCTCTTGAACATTTCTGTATATTTCCTTTATTATGAATATAGGTGCATATCCTCTACGTTTCACCAATATGTCATTGGCTTCCTCAGGAGATGCCTCTTAAACATTCCTTATTAAAAAAAAACATATAAATATATTTAAGTGTCTGTCTACATCACTCCTCTTATATATACATAAAAGCTAGTTTGTTAATTGGTCACTCACTTCTATTCCTATATACAGGCCAATTTTGTTCACTTAGACATATTGCGGTCAATGTTGTTTCTAAAATGGAAACAGATGTTACATTAATATTACTATTCACTACTCAAATATTATACTTTCTCTTTAAAAGTTTACAGTATCTTAAATTATTCAATACAATTCTATAACAAAAATCCACTGATGATACTGTTAAAATTCAGAACCTATACTGTTTTTACCTTATTCAGCCTTTTGTGTGTTCTGCACATCACAGTTTTAGAAAACAGGTAGATAGCCCTCTTTAAAAAACTCTTTCTGCAATGACATAATTACATACATTCACAATTTTATATTGTATGTTTATATATACCAACACTAGACAACTTTTAAACCTAGAATAGGGTTGAACAGGGATATCAATTGGAATTGTAGAAGATGAAATAACATATATAAGAGATGAGATGTAGTAAAGAAGTAATTATGTGCACGCACAAAAGTAAGAAGTTATTATATTAAGACCTGTGAGAAGGACCATTATAAGTACTACACATTAGATTGAAGCTTGTTATGTATTTTAAGGTAAGAAAGTGTTGATTTAGTGAGACTTTTTACGATTTAGTAGCGGCGGGACTCGAAATGAGATGTACAGAAATAGTTACAATACAAAAGGGTTTTTTCTCAAACAGTATAAGAATTGTCATAAAATAACAACATAGATTCAGCGTATATTTCAATAGATAGATGAAGAAGTAGTTGAATCTTTCAACAGTGGTGGGACTCGAAATGAGATACATTAAGTTTGCTAACTTCCAAAAGGGGTTACTATTAGTCTAAGAACAGTTATACAGTAACATAATAAAAATATTTACTGTATATTTCAATAGAAAAGGCATTATGCTAGGAGTCAAGTTATTAGAAATAAAAGTTAATGTAACTACAAAAGGGTATTTTCTAATAATGAAGAAAAGATATGAAGCATATCAGATTTTGTCTATATCTTAAAAAACAGAAGAAATACATCAATGGTCTAGTCAGTTCTCATTCAGCAGTGGCAGGATTTGAAATGACACATATAAGTTAATGTATCGGCATAGGGTCATTATTTAACAGTGAGGAACAGTCATATACATAGATTGAAATTGCATAGTGTATTCTAAAAGAAAAGAAATGGATTTAAAGTCTATGTCCCTAGATTTAATAGTGATGGGACGTGTAATGAAAAGGAAGTAATAATGAAATCACTCAGAGTCATGAAACATAACAAGACAGCGTAAAAAAAGCGAGTCTCATCACATACACTTGTAATAGAAAAAACATCAGATGTGCGTAACAGGCACATTTTTACTAGTGTAGCTTTAAGATAAGATGAGCTAATAGAATTGAGAAGAAGAACACTAATAGTATTAAATTAGGGATAAGGACATGAGAATTTATAAATGTAATAGTTATAACATAACAGCGAGTCTCATCACATACAGCTGTAACAGAAAAAACATTTGATGCGCTTAATAGGCATAATTTCATTAGTGCAGATTTAAGACAAGATGAGCTAATAGCTAGGAATCAATTGATTTGATGTGCTTAACAGGCATAACTTCATGAGTGCAGATTTAATACAAGACGAGCTAATTGTTAGGACTCAACGTTCAAACAAAAGGAGTTTTTAAAAAAAAAAACACATTAGTTTTAAGCAAATGCTAATGAAAATAAAACTATTAATTATTACCCAATGAGTGATGTTTTGCTAAAAAGAATAAAAAATGAAGCAAACTGCATTGGAAAGGGAGTGGAGGTGGACAGCACTAAGAAGAGTAGTGGAGTGCAGTTCTGTAGAAAGAATATTATCAGGCTGGTCTGACGAGACCTTCCTACCACTGATACATACTGCTTACTATCCTGCTGCTCATTTCTCTCCAGGTAGTCCACTAGGTACTCTTTGACAGGAGTCTCCATCAGTTTACCTACAATGGAGGTAAGGCTGATTGGCCTGTCATTTCTAGGTTCCTCCTTCCCTCTCTCTCTTCGCTTGTGTAGTGACACCACATCCAATATCCTCCAGTCTCTCAGAACCATAACTGACTGAAGTGAGCTACTGAATAACCCTGCCAGGGGATCAGCAAATTCTGATGCCAGTTCCCTGAGGGTATGCTGTCAATAAGGCACAGAATATACAGCATCATAATGTGGGCATTGCGATTAGTGCAAAACTGATATGAGTGACTGGAATTTCAGAGCATGTTGCACTGTGAGCGTCTTGCGGTGTTTCTTGTGTCTGACATTACGCACTGCTCCACAGGATGCGATAGGTGGAGATTATAATATATATGTAGCAGGGACTGCTTGGGTGGGCTATGTGCTCTTACTGTATGACAACAGAATTTGGTGTTGCTCTTGTTGCTGGTGGCAATATTTGTGTGCTCTAATTTCCCACACCCTAGGACATGTGCCTTAAAGTGGATAACCCTTCCATGAGCACCCTTGAGTGCATCCCATTTTGCCCTGGAGCCTTGTTGATTTTGGGGGCTACACACCCATTTGTACCCCTTTCTCCTGTAATTGCCACTGGTCTCATCTTAGGTTCGCCCCTTGCAGAAGTCTTTATGTCACTTTCTAGCAAAACCCAGCTATCTTCCACTGCAAATACTGAGCAGAAGTATTCATTTAGAATAATTGCCTTCTGCTCATCCTCCTCCTCTACTACCCTGCTCCCCCTTTCAGTAGCCTAACAATTCCCCCTCTTGACTTCCTTTTTCCCCCTGATGTAGCTGAAGAACTGTTTTCCCCCTCCCTTGATTCCCTCTGCAACATGCAGCTCTGTGTCTGCTATAGCGCCCCAGACTGCCATCTTGGCCTTCTTCATCTTGACCAGATATTTACTGCATTCCTCATCCCCCCCGCCAACTGTTTCTTCTTGTAGCCAATGAAGGCATTCTTCTTTGGCAATCACTGCCTCTCTGACCTTCTTAGAGACCCAAATTGGTCTCTTGTGCCTATTACCCTTGGTAGCCATTCTCCCAGTATTGTTTGGTTGCTTCATGAATGGGCCCTTTCAAGTGCTGTTGATGCCTCAAAGAAAACTTTAAAAAAACATAACAATTAGGCACAGTTCAGCTTGCATTCCAAATATGTTCTATATATTTTCCTCCATCTTTTATTACAGAAGTAATTTGCATGAATACATGATCTTTATCTGTTAGAGTTCATCTGCCTCTATAGCGTACTCCCAACTTCATGCCATAATCTTCTGTTGTGACGTCATAGTCTGTTGCCATGGGAGTAACTGTGATGTCACAAGCAGTGCATTGTGACCTCAGGTGGGGAACAAGCAACAGGAATAGTTAAACTCTTTAGGAGCAGAGATCCTGTTTTCTTGCAAATGGCCCCAGTGGTAAATAATGAGGAGGAAAAATACAGAACTAATGTGAAATATAAACTGAACTGTGTCTAAATATTATGTTTTGTTTAAGTTATCCTGAAGGCGTCAGCTCATCTTTAACTTCTCATAGACTAGAAGGATCCAATGTGGCCCCAGTGCCTGTAATACAAAACGCAGCAGTAGGAGTCTGCCCCAGATAAGAAAGCCCTAGCAATGCACAGCAATATCTGGAGAGTATGAGACTCACTCACCTGAAAAAAATATTGTTTACCATTTATTACACCAGTCTGGTTACAGTGCGGTAATTAAGCCAATGTTTTGAGGACAACTTCCTCTTCTTTAGGGCTTACAGTTACTAAAAATTAAAGTATAATAATATAATATGCAACTCATAATTAACAATAAAAACAACCCTTTTATGGTAACAGCTATTAAGTAACTAAACAAGCTGTCAATTAAATCCAGTTCATCCTTTATATAACATGCTCTTCTTCCGCATGTGTCATTTGTCAGCCCTTATTACTGAGAAATAAAATTAATAAATCAAACTATGACAGTGGTGTATTGCTGTGGTATTAGGTGCTGCGCTGTGCTCCCTTCAAAAACAGTATTCTATGATATAAAGTTACTCAATTTACTCACCATGAAAATACACAGCCTACCTGGACCCAGACATACTCTGGTACAGGCACGTTAATAACTGCTTCCATTCATGTACAAACTTTTCTGAAATATAAAATGAATAATGTAATCTTCACTGTCTTTAATTAAACTAATCATTACACAACTTTTATATCCAACAACCAAATGCTAATGCAGCCTGGTGACACATGCTTACTCTCATATGTACAGTACTGCTGCTATAATTAGCTGTGTTAATATTCTTACTGTGTGTAAGGTTGATTGCAAAAGAAATTATAAAAAATTACATTTGCTACATTGTGTAGCTACTGCCAGACCCACCTGGTTATGGAACCTTTCCATACCGCATTATTTTCTGTACAAAGTGCACTATTTAACACCACACCATCTACTCATCAAAAAATTCATGTTGTATCTCTTAGTACGGCTTTAAGCCTCAATGGCATCTCAGGAGGACTGCTCCTTGACATTTATTTTTTTATTTTATTTAGTTTTTGTTGACCGGGTAAGTGCACTAGACAAATCCTGCCTATTTTCAGGCACGACCCGGGGGAGGGGGATACAGATGAATGTCAACTGACCTTGAACCAGATTAAGCTGTTGGTGGTATTTTTAGTGAATGAGGGAAATTTGGCCAGGACACCGGGGAAACTCTCCTACTCTTTTCGATAAGTGCCATGGGATCTTTAACATCCATCTGAACTACCACCAATCCAAACAGATCATGTTGCCCTGTAAACAACATAGTCTTTAAATCATTACCAGTTTTCTGTCACCACAAATAATAAAACTTCCTCTAAAAATGCATGGTTTTTGCTTAGAAGGTATGTTAGGGACATCTGCCCTGTCATGTACAGGAATCCCCTCAGTGCCTTGTCTGACAACTGACAAGGATCTTGGCAGCCTGTTTTTTTGTGGAACATAGCACACAGCAAATTTCCTTCCTGGATCTCAAAATTTTAAAATCAGATGGCAGACTTGAAACCAGACCTCACCATAAAGGTACTGAGAGAAATAGTATTCTTAGAGGGGATATTTTCCATTATACAATGGCAAAAAAGAATCCTAGACTCTGATTGGTCAGTGTATGCTTAAGACAGTGATGTTATTACACAATAACATCACTGTATGGATAAGCCTATGCTTGCACTGTCTTTTTTTATTAAACAAAGGTATACTGCACCACTAAAAATCTGCTAAAAACATTTTTTAAAATGTTTTTTTATTTTGTATAACAACGAGCCATTGTATAATAGCAATAAGGCACTCCAGTGTGTGTGTTATTGTGTAATAACATTACTCCTGGGGTGGTGGAAGCACTCGGCTTCGCCTCGTGCTTCAACCCACCCCAGGAGTGACGTTATTACACGATAACACACACCCTGTCATGCCTTATTGCTTAATTACCCTCCCCAGAAGAATTACATGCCATATGGAGACGACATCAGGGCCCAAAGACGTTGCTCAGAAGATAAGGGGCTCAATTCACAAATGTGTCAGGAATGCCGCAGGCCCTGGGTATGTCAAACATAAGGCAATGATAAGAAATATGGCCTGAATGAAGAGGTGGATGGGTTACAGATTCTTTAAATGTTACTATTAGGTTTTGTTTGACAGCAATCTTATTGCTGCTTTAAATGAACATATTACTTCGTCTTTGGAATGAGACATTTTTTTAACAGATGTTCTGTTTCTTTTCAGCCACCCCCTAGTCATTTCAATTTCACCCACTGCATATTCACATGTTCACTGTAGTATGTGTAAACGAGTACAGTAAGTGTCACCAGCTTTTGTTATTTCCTTTTAAGTAATGCTTGACTCCTCTGGTGTCTTCACCCCTTTCCAGTCTGTCTTCCAAAAGGAACACTCCATTACTACTTCTCTCCTCAGGCTCACTGAATCTGTCCTTACTGGGATGGACAGTGGCCTCGTCCTTTATGCTATCATTGTCGACCTTGCCAAGGCTTTAAGACGCTGCCTCCCATCCCTCCTCCTTGCCAAGCTCTCTTCAGCTGGTCTTTCAGACTGCGTCACAGACGTGTTCTGTGCCTATCTGGTTGGTCAGACCCAGTCTGTTAGTATCACTGAATCCTTGCCCCCTCCCCATCAAGACAGGTGTCCCCCAGGGATCTGTACTTGGTCTCTTTCTCTTCTCCATTTTCCTTAAAGACCTTCCTGTTGCCTGTTTCTCAACCAGTATCCACATGTATGCAGATGACACCGCCCTGTAAACCTCTGGACCCTCCTCCTCTGACATGGTTACCCACCTTCAACTCAATGTTGATAATGTTCAGCTCTGGTTAAGCTCACACCAACTCTTCCTGAATGCCAAGAAGACTGTCTTCATGACCTTCAGCATAAGGCAAAGATTGTAATGGCTTCCTTCACTCCTCACTTTCCACACCCTTGATGGGTCAAAACTGGAGGGTACCTCCTCCTTCAGGTATCTTGGTGCCTGGTTAGACCAGCACCTTGACTTTTCTCCACACATTAATGCTACCATCAAAAAATTGCACCCTAAGCTAGGTGCATTATACAAGAATCAGGATTGTATTCCATTGTCTGCCCACTGAGCCTTAGTCCAGAAGAGATATACTCTGCAGTGTAGCCCCTAAAACTTCTCTTGCCAGATTGGGCACCGTCTACCACTCCTTCAGCCACTTTGCCCTTGACTGTCCCCCTCATACTCACACTGTGATCTCTACCAGTCTCTCTCCTTCCTCTCCCTTCATGACAGGCGTCAATCACACTGTATCTCTTTCATTTCTAAATTCTGGGTTGGCTCTCTCCCTTCCTCTCTTTCTCTATCTTTCCTCTTCAGTCTTCCTTATCACCACAACCTCCCCCCCAGCTCCCTCCATAGCTACAACTCTTGCACTTTGTCTGCCTCTCCCAGGTTCTCCACCTTTGGCCAGTCTGCATTTTCACACCATTTCCCTAAATTGTGGAACCCCTTCCCCTATCTAGCCACCTTGCCAGCTTCTCTCCTGCCCTCTCCTTCCCTCTCTCCTATGTAACTTTATCTCCTTTACTTATAACTGCCTCTAAGCCTCCCCCTTATTCCCCCTTTCATGATACTGTGTTTGGCAGATTTTCATGTTTGCACTTCAGTTGAATTTTTGCCTGCTGTGTGCTAAATGCTTGTCTATTTTGCTTATTTCTTTCATTGTATTTTATTGCAATATCTGTTGTCCACTTTATTGCTGTAAATTGTTGTGATTCATATTCCCCTTCCCCCCAGAATGCACCTGGAAATGAGCAATCCTGTTCAATGTGCCTTTCCTGGTGAAATTTTTAAATAAATAAATACAAATAAGGCTTTATTGTTGTTGTTATTGCTGCATATATGTAAATCCTTGATCTGTATATATGTGCCTTGGCATGTACCATCTGTCCTTTAATCACCTCTTACGGACCATGTGGCCAGTTTTACATCTTGTGGTGTTCCATTCCCTTTAATCTTCTTGTATACTTTAAATATTTGAAACTCCTGTTCTGCTACTTCTGCTGTTGTGTTGACCTTTCTATTTCCATGTGATCCTGCCTGTTTCGTTTAAATATTATTTTTCTTCTCCCCCCACTACCACATATCCTTCTTACTTTAAAGAGTTCTGTGAATTAATGTGTATATTCAAAGCCCCTGGAATTCTGTGATTCTGTGGTTGCAGAATTTTTGGCAAAATGTGCATCATGCCGTAGAATATAGATAGTGCCACAGAATTGTTTTGAGTGGATTTTCATTCAAATGTACAGTTTTTCAATTGTGCCCTGCTCTATTTCCCCATCACATTAATCCTGAAGCATATGTTCTATGCTCAGCATGTGATGCCATTGATGACATCACATCATGTTTTATCCAAAGGCAGAACTGCCGCAAAAGCGTAGAAGCCCTGCCACAGAAACCAGAAAATGCTGCCACAGAGCACTGGGGTCCCCTGCATATATTCTAATTAGCTTATAGTAACAGATTTCAATTCCGATGCAGTCCTCTTTCATTTAATATGAAATAATCTATTGTCTCGGCGTGTCAGTGCTAACAGCTCTTACAACTATAAAATGAAACTGTGTCTTTAAAAACAACCTGATCAGCTCAGGCATGGATTACAGGCACATGCCAACTATGTTTTCTGAGTGAGAGTCTGAGCTGGTACAGCGTGCGTTATCATGTCAAGTTGATGACGTCATGACATCTGATGTCATGAGGCCCACACTGGCCTGCTCCATGGCCAGGCAGTTCTTTCACACTATTACACTATTTTGCACTCTCTGTCATCTCATCCTCTCTCTCCTTCACCACTTATTTCACAATAGCACTTTTTCACTTATTACCATTGCACTTATTAATTGTGCTCCCAAATTACATATATATAAAACACTGTTTGCAACAACTGCCTTAATTAATTGTGTGCTATGCTGATCTTTGTAACTTGTATGTAAAATGTCTCACCCTATTGTACCCCTTCCCCCCAGGTCACACCGGGAGACAAACAACCTGTTGTTCAGTGTGCCTTCCTGGTAAAACATTTCAATAAATAAAAATAGATAAATAACTTAAAGCATCTCACAATAGTCTGTTGGCATCCTTGTCAGTTGGCAGACAAGGCACTGCAAGGATTTCTGTACATGACAGGCTAAGTGCCTCTAACAGAACTTCTAAGTAGAAATCATTAGTTTTTTAAAGAAAGTTTCATTACTTGTAGTAACAGAAAATTAGTAGTGATTTTTTTTCTTTTATTCTTTGGTAACAAGGTAAGGCCCACATGCTTGTTTGTAGGGGCAGCCTGGGAGCACTGAGGTGGTTAAGTGACTTGTTCAGAGTCACACAGTATGCAAGTAGAGGTTGTGGGAATCAAACCCAGGTCTGTCTGCTGGGTGTACCAAGCTCATTACTCTAACCTCTAGGCCATACTGCCAGCCCCAGATTTAAAGGCTATGTTGTTTTCAGGACAATGTTTTAGGAAGGACCAGCCCTCCTGAGATGCCAGTGGGGCTTACAGCCATTCTAAAAGAGATACAACATGAATTTTTTGTTTAGTTGATGGTATGATGTTAAACGGTGCACTTTGTACAGAAAATGAATGAGGTATGCAAAGGTTTCATAACCAGGCGAGCCTGGCAGTAGCTGCACAATGTGGCTTCAGTAATGTTACATTGTTTCTTTTACAATTAATCTTATAGACAGTAAGGATATTAAAACAGCTGATTATAGCAATAGTACTGTACATATGAGATTAAGCATGTATCATCAGGCTGCATTAGCATTTGGTTGTTGTATATAAAAGGTGTGTAATAATTAACTTAAAGACAGGGAAGATTACATTATTCATTTTATATTTCAGAAAAGTTTGTACATGAATGGAAGCAGTTATTAACTTGCCAGTGCCAGAGTACACGTGGGTCCAGTTAGGCTGTGTTTTTACATGGTGAATAAGTTGTGTAACATTATGACACAGAGAATTGTTTTTGAAGGGAGCACAGCGCAGCACCTAATACCACAATACACCATTGTCATAGTTTGATTTACTAATTTTATTTCTCAGTAATAAGGGTTGACAAATGACTCGTGCAAAAAAAGAGAGCATGCTATATTCAGGAGGAACTGGATTTGAGAATTTGTTCAGTTAGTTAGTAGTCAGTACCATAAAACGGTTGTTTTTATTGTTGATTATGAGTTACATATTATAATACTATAATTTTTAGTAACTGTAAGACCTGAAGAAGAGGAAGTTGTCCTTGAAATGTTGGCTTAATTACCAGACTGGTATTATAAATGGTAAAACATACTTCTTTGGAGTGAGTCTCATTCTCTGCAGATACTGATGCCCTTTATTTTCTCTCCATCTCTCCTGCACCCTTCTGGAATTTCCTCCACTCCAACTAATTTGCTTTTGACTAATTCCCCCATCTGGTCAAAGTCTGCTTCTCTAAATCCAGAACCACAGCTTTTGAAGGGGGTGTATTGATACCCAGTTCAAGCATATGGTGTAATGGTCACTTGACTTCAGAGGTTCCACAGTGTTTCCCCAGCCTGCACTCCAACTACTACTTCTGAGTTGGTGAGCACCTTATCGAGAATGGCCACCTGTGTTGTGGGTTCCCTGATCAGCTGCACCAGCAGACAGCCCTGCGACATGGCTAGCACTGCCTGATGCATGGTGCACTTAACTGCTACAATGTTCCAATCTATGTTTGGTAGATTGTGATCTGCCACAACCACTGCCTTCCCCTTTGCAGCCCCTTTCTCGGTTTCTGCCCCTTGTTTCAAACAACATGAAGTCTTGCTATATTATGACATATGCAGTGAGTCCCAACCTTCGAACTGCTCCGGAGGTGAAAGAGTTAACTTTCCATGCCAGGCATGGAACGCTGAGCTCGAGCTCGGTTGAAACTCTGTCTGTTGTTCTTCAAACTCAAACCATCAGATTCTTTACTCCGCCTCACTGAACAGTCGCTCCGGAGATTTCTCCTTCTGCTCGGTTCATTTTATCGGTTAAAGTATAGTTTTTCTCAGTTTTCGACAGAATTTTAACCGCAACCGGTCGGTTCAAGCTCTGTCTGTGGTATTGTGAGTACTAGATAGGTTTACATTATTTCTATTCTGCGTGGAACTTGTAAACGGTTTATCGGTTTGGTTTGAACCGATCAGGTTGTTTTAAATTATCTTAATCTGTGATTTAGAGTGTGGTTACCGGTTCTTATCGGTTCTAAAAAAAACGGATTTTATTAAGGTTTTTTCCATGACCCGTGACATGGTTGGGAACCGATAAGAGGGTCTTACCTGGCGGATTGCCATAAACGGGTAAGTTTGGTTAGGACTGGCACTATGTCTGAGAAACCCAAAAGAAAAACCGGACCCACTGGGTTTCAACACTGCAGTGTGTGAGTGGGGAAGTCTTTGCCAAGGCTGACCCCCACACCACCTGTGTTTATTGTCTGGGGTTTGACCACCTCAATGCAGACTGCCAGATTTGTAAAAATTTTCCTACAGCTACCCTGGAAAAGAGAGTTGGTAGGCTCAGGGAAAGGGAGGCCAAAAAGTCAGCTGAACCAGATGGCCAGCCCAGTTTGGTTCCAACCAAACCAGAGGGAGTGCCCTCTGACCAGGGCGAGACTTCCTCGGGCAAAAGGAGAACCAACTCTAAGGAGTCAGTTCCAGCAAAAAGGATTAGGAAATCAGCTGGTGTGGAGCCAAAACTTTCCTCTCCAACTGCTGAAGAAATAGCCAAAGCGATTAAAATTGTCCAGTCGCTTTCCCCGGTTCCGACCGAACTGGCACCTTCAGGTAAGCGACCGGTTTGGCCGGTTCCACCGGTTCAAGAGTATGATGTAGAGGAATATTATGAACTGGAGGAGGGTGAAGAGGAGTATGAGGAGAGTGAATGTGGATTTGAAAGTCTGGATGTGCCCATTGAACCGGACATCTCCCCAGACAGACCTTCAGGAGTGTCTCCTCCTAGGCTTTCTGAGTCCCCTTCTCATTTTATGTTTTATAAAAAAGTGGCTGAAACCCTCCAGTTCCCTATGGAGGAAGCTGTGGATGATCAAGAGGAGCCTGACTATGTGGAAATGATGGATATCCCAGAGTCTAGGAGACTGTCTATTCCCTTGCATAAATCTTTTGGGAAACAGACATTTAAAATTCTAAAACTCCTCACACTATACCTCCTGTGGATAAGAGAATGGACAAGAGGTACACTTGTCAGGCTCTGATACGGAGTTCCTTACACAACAATGCAGCCATGTTGGGGTAGTGCACGCTGCAGCCTGTGACAAGGCAAATATTCCCTTGGCTTCACACCCCCCTGACAAGGACTCCAGGAGGATTGATGCCATGGCAAAGAAACAGTACATGGCAGCATCCTTGGGACTCAGACAGGCGAATTATATGGCTTATGTTGCTAGATATCAGAAATCCAGATGGGATACTGTTATGGCTCTAGCTAAACAGGTACCTGGCCAGCTTGCCAAGGAGCTGGAACAGGTGGCTGCTGATGGTATTGAGGCATCCAAGGTGCAATTCCATGCTGTAGTGGACTCAAATGATGTGTCATCAAGAGTCATGGCTACATCTGTGGCACTTCACAGAATGGCTTGGCTTAGATGTACTAGCCTGTCACAGGATACCCAGACTAAAGCCATGGATTTTCCTGTTGTGGGTAATTCTCTGTTTGGAAGCAGAAAGAATTACATGAAAAAATGGATGAATATAGGACCACCTATAGGGTGCACAGGCCAAGGAAAGGCAAGCCACTCCTCAAAGGCAGCTTCCCAGGGGCAGGGGCAAGCCTTTTCATAGGCCTTTTTACCAAGCCCAGGCCTCCTCTTCTGCTTATGCCCAGAGGGGGTTCTTTAGAGGCAGAGGCAGACGGGGTACAAGCGGGTCTGCTTCCACCCCTCAGCCCAAAGCCCCTGCCAAGCAGGCACCCTGATGGGGTTGCCAGGGCCGATTCTCACCTACCTGTAGGGGGCAGGCTGGCTTACTTTGTCCAGGACTGGGAGTCTCTGACATCAGACAATTGGGTCCTTAAAGTAGTAAGCCAGGGACTGGTTCTCAGCTTCAAAAAGTTTCCAAAGATGAGAACCAGATCCTTTCCACCTGCAAATCCACCAGAGGCACTTGCCCTAGAGGCAGAGATCTCTTCCCTCCTGGCTCTCAGGGCTGTGGAAAGGGTTCCACCCCTACACCAGGGCAAAGGGTTGTACTCCAGGTACTTCCTTACCCCAAAAAAGACAGGAGAATGGTGGCCCATCCTGGATCTCAGATACCTGAACAAGCACCTTTTAAAACCAAAATTCAAAATGGTGACTCTGGGAATTATTCTACCCTCTCTAAGGCCAGAGGACTGGCTAGCGTCCCTGGACCTCAAGGATGCCTACTTCCATATTCTCATCAGAAGCTCCCATCGAAAGTACCTCAGGTTCGAGCTGCCCTCAGGCCATTACCAGTTCAGAGCAATGCCCTTTGACCTCACCTCTGCTCCAAGGGTATTCACAAAATGCCTGGCAGTAGCAGTTGCTTCCCTAAGAAGGCAAAAAAATTGCCATCTTCCCTTACCTGGACGATTGGCTCATAGTAGGCCAGTCCCCAGATCAGGTCAGGTTACACCTACAGATAACTCGGCAACTGCTCACCTCTCTAGGTTTCCTTCTGAATCTTTCAAAGTCAGTTCTAGAGCCTGTATAGCTCCTCACCTTCATAGGCACAGAGCTGAACACAGAGAAAGCCAGAGCCTTCCTTCCTTTGGACAGGGCAAGGACCCTGGTCTCTCTGGCCTCCTTATTCACCCTGCAGGTCTCTCGACCAGCAAGACATTTTCTACAGCTCCTGGGGCACATGGCTGCCTCTACAGCAGTAGTGCAGGGAGCAAGATTTCAGATGAGGGACATCCAGTTCCATTTGAGAGCCTTTTGGTCTCAAAGGAAAGACCCTGTAACCAAATTGATCCCAGTGACTCGAACCTTGATCCAGGCCCTACAGTGGTGGCAGAATCAGAGCAATCTGAGACAAGGGGTTCCTTTTTGTCACTCAGTCTCACTCCTTAATCCTTACTACAGATGCATCCCTCTTGGGGTGGGGTGCTCACATGGGCGACCTCACTACCCAGGGGTTGTGATCCCCTCAGGAATCTCTACTCCACATCAATCTGTTGGAACTCAGAGCAGTTTTTCTAGCACTTCAAGTTTTTTCCAAATCTGTTCAGAACAAAGCTGTACAGGTCAGAACAGACAACACCACCACAATGTGGTACATCAACAAGCAAGGGGGCACTCGGTCTATGGCCTTGTGCATCGAAGCAATGAAGTTGTGATCTCTGGCTTACTCCCTGAACACCTCCCTTACAGCAGTTCACCTCCCAGGCATGGACAATGTCCTGGCAGATGCTCTCAGCAGGATTTCCCAGGGCCATCACGAATGGTCACTGGACCCCCTGGTGTTGGAAGTGATCTTTGCCAGATGGGGCACCCCACAGATAGATCTTTTTGCAGCCCCAGACAATCACCAACTTCCTCTTTTTTGCTGCAGGCCCCCAGTGTTGGGCTCAGTCCCTCTGGATGCCTTAGTCCTCAATTGGGAAGGGAAGTTTCTCTATGCTTTTCCTCCCTTCCCTCTACTGTTCAAAGTGCTAGTCAAAATCAGATCTCAGCCCTGAAAGATGATCCTGATTGCTCCAGATTGGGCCAGACAACCCTGGTATCCACTCCTACTGTCCTTAGCAGTCCATCTTCCCCTGTGTCTTCCCAGGAAGCACAACCTGTTAACCTGTGCTCAGGGGAGGGTTTGGTACCCGAACCTCAAATCTCTCAATCTCAAAGCCTGGCTCTTGAAGAGTTAGAGTTTGCTGATTTACACCTCTCCCAAGGTGTAATGGATATCCTGAAGGCTTCTAGGGAAACCTTCCACCAGGGCTACTTATAATTCCAAATGGAAAAGGTTTTCCATATGGTGCGCTGGAAAGCATATTTCCCCAGAATCTGCTGATTTACCCACAGTCCTGGATTATATGGTCCACTTAAATACCTTGGGGCTGAGACCAGCTACCCTAAAAGTGCATTTGGCAGCTGTGTCTGCTTTTATTTCAGCAGGTAAGCCCTCTTCTCTTTCAGCTCATCCTGTCTTCTCCAAGTTTTTCAAGGGATTGCTTCATACCAACCCTCCATTCAGGGACCCTGCCCCTGCCTGGGATCTTAATGTTTGCATTGCTCAGCTTATGCAACCTCCCCTTTGAACCTTTGTCTTCAGCAGAACTTAAGTACTTGACTTGGAAGACTGTGTTTCTGGTAGCCATCACTTCTGCTAGACGCATAAGTGAATTGCAAGCTTTGTCAGTGGAGCCTGATTTTATCTCCTTTCATAGAGATAAGGTGGTCCTCAGGACTAATAGGAAGTTCTTGCCTAAGGTGGTTTCAGATTTCCACCTTAATCAATCCATATCTCTTCCAGTGTGCTTCACTGACCATTCCTCCTCTGGCGAGAGGAGGTTGCACAGCTTAGATGTGAAGAGAGCCCTTAGTTACTACATAGAGCGTACCAAGGATCACAGGTTTGACTCCCTCCAACTGTTTCTCACTTATGGTGAGGTTGGTAAAGGGAAACCTGCCACTAAAAGATCCATTGCCAGGTGGATTGTCTCTTGTATCCAATGTTGATATAAAAAACTGGGTAAGGTTCCTCCCTCAGGCCTGAGGGCTCACTCTACCAGAGGTACAGCTGCTTCCCTGGCTGCTGCCAGGGACATCCCTATTCTAGAGATATGTCAAGCAGCTACCTGGAAAACAGAGCTTACACTTTTACCAAGCATTACTCCTGGGCATCCAGGCTAGGAGTGATGCTCGGTTTAACACAGCTGTGCTTCAGAGCCTATTTCCTAAGTAGGTTCTGTCCCTCCTCCATGGAGGTACTGCTTGGTAGTCTGCATATGTCATAATATAGCAAGACTTCAAGTTGTTTGAAGAAAAAATTACTCACCTTAGTAATGTTGTTTCTTCTAATGGAGTCTTGCTATATTATGACCTCCCCTGCCTGTCCCTCTCAGAACCTCTGTTTTTGGGATGTGGGTGGGCAGTGCAGTGTTGGCACTTAGTTGGTGCCCACCTTGTTGTTTTCACCCCTCATTTTTTGGGGTGCTTGGTGTTGTGTTTTTCATTGTTTGAGTCTCCTGACTTGAGTCTTTGTTTTGGGACCAAAAAATGTGTTCTTATGTTTAGTAGCCAGTTGGCTAGTGTAGGTTAACAGCTTCTACACAGGACCTCAGTGAGTTTAGCTAGTAAAGATCTGACAGTTTGAGTTTGAAGAACAACAGACAGAGTTTCAACCGAGCTCGAGCTCAGCGTTCCATGCCTGGCATGGAAAGTTAACTCTTTCACCTCCAGAGCAGTTCGATGGTTGGGACTCACTGCATATGTCATAATATAGCAAGACTCCATTAGAAGAAACAACATTACTAAGGTGAGTAATTTTTTCTTCCATTCCCTCTCATCTCCCTGTCCTGTTGGTCTATAGACTATCCCTACATGGAACTTCTTTCCTGATGCTGCTGTGGGCTGTACCCATAGTGATTCTCTCTCTCCCCATTTCCTCCCCTGATAGATCTATCCTCTACTGCCTTTATGCCTTCCTTGTCATAGAGGGCTATCCCACCTTCTTTTTCTTTAACCATCTCTCATCTGGTACTGCCAGGTCCCAGTTGTTATTCCTGGTGGCCCATGTTTCTGCAATGTCTAGGAAGTCTAATCCTGCATCTAACACCATCATCTGGAACTCATTAATTTTGTTTCCTAGGCTCCTGGCATTTCCACAGATTGCTTTCCAGCTTGTGTTCATACCATTCTCTCTATTGTGAGCTACTCTTCCTTTCTACCCCCTCCCTTCTTAAAATCTCTGTTTTCTAGCTCTCTGTTGGCTTTATGAGCCCCCCCTTGGCACCCTTCCCAACTTGTTATATTCCCCATCCTGGAGGAGAATCCAAGCACTCAATGATAAGTTTAAATGCTACATGGACAAGCATTTAAACTAGCCAAGGGGGGTGGTAGGCCAGCAAGGAGGGTATCTAACTGCCCACCTCCACAGCTAGCAGTGGAACCGGTGAACAGGAGGCATGGATAACTCTACAAAACAGTGTGCAAAAAGATGAAGATAAGCACCCAAGAGGTGGATAGGCAGAAAGGGGGCAAACTTCAACAGAAGGGCAGTCAGCAGGGAGAACCAGGGATAAAGGACAACCAGGGAGTGGGCTGGAGTAGAACAACTAAACAGTCCAGGGAGTTCAAATCACAGAAAGCCATGTGTGCCAATGCCAGGAAACTTAGCAACAAGATGGAGGATCTGGAGGCTATCATGGTGCAGTCAGACCTAGACATTGTGGCCATCACAGAGACCTGGTGTAATGATAACCATGACTGGGAGAGGGCCATACCCGGTTACAACATATTCAGAACAGACAGGGCAGGCAGGAAGGGAGAAGGAGTAGCACTTTATGTGAAAGATGGCATAAAGGCCACAGAGATCCAGGAGGAACAAAATGGGGGAGAGATACTGTGGGTTGAGCTAGAAAGGAAAATGGGGTCAGCCATCTGCACAGGGGTGGTCTACAGACCACCAGCCCAGGAGGAAGAAACAGATGGGGAGCTGATGCTAGTCATCCAAAGGATGGCAAACAAGGGTGAGGTGGTGCTAGTTGAAGACTTCAATATTCCAGATGTAGACTGGAGCCTCCCAGCAGCAGCATCAACCAGGAGCAGATTTATCCTGAATTCCCTTCAAGGTGCCTTCCTCAAGCAACTGGTCAAGGTACGAACTCAGCAGAAGGCAATACTGGACCTTGTGCTCACAAACGGGGACAGTGTGATGGGGTAACAGTAGGGGAGTACCTGGGGAACAGTGACCACCAGTCACCGTGGTTTGAAATCACAGAAGGAGCAGAACCAAACCGCACAAAAACACATATCCTGGATTTTAGAGGTGCAGACTTTGGGAAAATAGAGAGATGCTTGAAAGAGACATTAATAGGTATGGGGCAGGAATTGGGTTGAGGAACAGTAGGCAATATTTACAACAGGGATTACAAGACCAACAGAATTATGCATTAAGCAGGTTAGCAAGGGGAAAAGGAAGATGAGGCCATTATGGTTTTCCAAGGAGGTAGTGGAGAAAGTGAAAGCCAAAAGGATTGCATTCAGGCAATACAAAAAGATGCAGGCAGAAGGAAATAGGGAGAAATACCAGGAGAAGCAAAGGGAGGCAGGGAGGTCAGTAAGGGAAGCCAAAGCTGAGACAGAAGAGTGCATTGGCAAATCAATGGGTAGAGGGGACAAAACCTTTTACAGTTATATAAATGAAAAAAGAAAGGCAAAAGTGAGACTGAAGGAGGAGGACGGGGGCCGTATGGAGGATGACAACAGCAAAGCTGACATACTGAACAGGTATTTCTGTTCAGCCTTTATTGAGGAAGATGAAGGTAAAGGGCCTGAAGGGGGTACAAGGGATGGGAAAGGCACAGAAATGGACACAAGTCCCTTTACATGGGAAAGGGTCCTAAAGGGACTGGAAGGAATAAGAGTTCATAAAACAATGGGGCCAGATGGGGTGCATCCCAGGGTCCTAAGGGAAATAAGAGAGGCGGTGCCTGAACCTCTGGCAGTCCTGTTTAGCTGATCACTGGAAACAGGGGAGGTAACCAAAGACTGGAGGACAGCAGATGTAGTCCCCTTATTAAAAAGCTGGAACAAAGAGGAAGCGAGGAACTACAGACCAGTCAGCCTGACCTCAGTAGTGGGGAAGATCATGGAAGTACTACTGAAGGAGAGATTTGTGGAACATCTGGTAGCCAACGGACTTCAGGACCCAAGGCAGCATGGTTTCACAGGGGGAGGTCATGCCAGACTAGCCTTATTGAATTTTTCAATTGAGTGATAAGGGAGGTGGATCAGGGGAGTGTAGTGGACATGGCCTATCTGGACTTCAGCAAGGACTTTGACACTGTGCCACACAAAAGGCTATTAAACAAACTGGGGAATATGGGAGTGGGCAGGACAATAGTGCGGTGGGTAGGTATTTGGCTGGATGGCAGGACACAGAGGGTGGTGGTAAATGGCTGTCACTCCACAGAGGGAAGAGTGACCAGTGGGATACCACAGGGATCAGTGCTGTGACCGGTTAATTCAACGTCTTCATCAGTGACATTGCACAGGACCTAGAAGGCAGAATTTCTCTGTTCACTGATGACACAAAGCTCTGTAAGAGAGTAGACACACAAGAGGGTGTAGACGGAATGAGAAGGGACCTGCAGAAACTTAAAGAATGGTCAGGGGTTTGGCAGTTGAAATTGAATGCAAAGAAGTGCAAGATAATGCATATGGGACACAAAAACCCTAGAACAACATATCAGTTGGGGGTGAGGATATAGCTTGCACCAAGCCGGAAAGGGACCTTGGGGTTATCATCTGTGATGACATCAAGATAGGGAAACAGTGCAGCAAGGCAGCAGGTAAAGCAAATAGGATGCTGGGATGTATAGGTAGGGGCATCACCAGCAGGAAAAGGGAGGTCATAATTCCACTATATAAGACATTAATGAGGCCCCACCTGGAGTACAGTGTACAGTTCTGGAGACCATACCTACATAAGGACATAGACAGGGTAGAGAGGGTTCAGAGGAGGGCAACAAAGATGGTACGGGGATTGCATCACAAGTCCTATGAGGACAGGGTGAAGGACTTGAATATGTACTCCCTGGAGGAGAGGAGGGAGAGAAGGGATATGATAGAGACATACAAGTACCTTACAGGGAGGAACAGGGTGCAGGAATATACTATTTTCCAGTGCAAAAGATGTTCCAGGACTAGAGGGCAAGGGATGAAGTTGGACGGAGGACGATTCAGAGGAAACGTGAGGAAGAATTTCTTCACAGACAGGGTGGTGGAAAAGTGGAACACCCTGCCAGAGGAAGTGGTGGGGGCTGAAATAAGGATTTAAGAATGCATGGGATAGACAAGGGAATTCTGGAGATCAGGGATAAAGGGCAACAGACTTCTATGAAAACATAAAGTGAACCTACAAGCTCAAATGGGCAGACGGGGTGGGCCATAGGCCCTTATCTGCTGACAGTGTCTATGTATCTATATATCTATGCACCCGTCATTTTTTGCTTTCATGTTCACTACACCTAGACCCACTTTCTGTGGGAGTCTTAGCTAGGTTCAGCTTTTACTCTCCAACCTCTGTGGTTCCCTAAGCCTCAGTCTCCCTACTTTCAATTTAAGTGTCCACCTACCTAGACATCAAACTTCTGCCCAAGCACACTGGTCCCTTGCTAGATGAAGGCTGTCACCACTGAAGAGCCTCCTGTTCGAGAAGCTTCCCCAGTCTCCCACAAAATGGTACCCTCTCCTCCTGACACCATCCTTTCAACCACCCATTAACTTTCTCAGTTGTCTTCTTCCTTCCTTCCTTACTTTATCTTTCCAATGCCACCAACCCCACACAAGCAGGACTTTAGAAAAGGCTAGGGAAAACTGA
Organism: Neoceratodus forsteri; assembly: GCA_016271365.2. NCBI lineage: Eukaryota > Metazoa > Chordata > Ceratodontiformes > Ceratodontidae > Neoceratodus > Neoceratodus forsteri. The sequence goes on along the minus strand of CM028137.1, from coordinate 129,889,596 downwards.
ATGTACCTTCCCTCTGTCCCCATCATACTATCATGTTTCAGGAATGATGGCATGGAAACCCCTATGTAATTATTCTACTGTAATTAGTAGGGTCTGTAAAGTTTCCCATCTATGCTTTTACCAGTTAAGAGAGTGCCTCATACTGGCTAGCATCTTTTCCATTTTGAGACCTCTCAATGTCCTGTGGCGCCAGTCTTTGTAAATAGGGATATCATGATGTTATCAACATCTGAGAATAGTTTTCATACTAAGAGCAGCTATTAGGGTTAAATGATAGCATGGTGGGTCTGCCAGGTCATCAATGTCTAGTCCAAGAAGATACCTCTCTGGGGAGAAGGCATCCTGAAGTCCAAGAAAGGAGTCAACTCCAGCCTGAATATCTCTCCACAGGGGCTAAGATGTACGGCTTTCCCAGAGAATGAGTTTGAGGGATCCTGTTGCTCCCCCCTCCCCAGCACCTTGTACAAGTACTCACAATTATTCTGCACATGTTATACAGGTTCACTACTGTAGAGCACAAATTGTGCACTATTTTGAGCTGCACTAAGTGGAGATTATGAAATGTTATAGATTTAAAGATATTCAGCCACAAGTTCTTCTCCATTGTATTTAACATTTCAAGATGGTGGTCACACTGGGCTAGCTATCAGCAGCAACAGCACTCAAGCATTCTGTCGTTGTTTTAATATTTTTAGTTTTATTTTGTAATTTTTGCTTTGCATTTTGTTTTAGTTATATTTATTTTTTAGTGTGTGTTTTTAGTGGTAGTTAGGGATTTTTAGTGAATTACTGGGTGCAGATAAATAGCGCATTCAGGACAGATAGTATAATTTTTTATGTTCTATATCATAAAAAGGGAGTTGCCAAATCCACGTTACCAAAGTTGTTTTATGTCATGTGCCCATTGTTGCAACTAGTGTTACATATTTTAAAGTGCTACAGCCTGCATTTATTTGATAAATCTGCCCTACCTGCCCATGGTGTCCTGAGGTGTCCGGAATGTTTTGGTCCAGCAGAGTGTGTAGAGACTCTAGTGGAGCGGAGAAGGGTTTCGGCAAGACGGAGCCTGTGAGGAGTTTCCTGCAATGAGGTTCCTGAGGGGAACTGTGGTGAAGTGTATTCTTGCCTGGCATAACATCAAGAAACATTGGTGTCCAGAATCCTATCCCGGAATATCATCAACATCTAAACTGAGGTGGACTGGGCTTAGTTGAGAGTCCCTGGAGCATTGTTAGGACTGGTGGAACTGGAGGTTGGTGTGAACATTGGGAGGGCATGTTTCACCTGTCCTGGGGGTAGCCACTGTGCCTGGTCCTTAACAGTGGTGCTGGTTTGAGTCCGCTGAAGGGCAGATGTTTGTCCTGCTAGCTTCTAGATTCCTGGGGTGTCTGCTGGTGATTGAACATGGTCCCGAGACCTTAGTTGTAGGGATGATTCGGGCAGAGTGGCTGCATTTCAGGGCTCACATTTCTAGAGCATTGTTCCTTTGCTTTTGACCGGGGCTGCTGCCTGCAGCCTGTGCAGTGCCCCGGTGTTAGCTACGGAGGTGGTAATCACTGGGGAGGTCTGCAAAGGGTGGACGGCTATTCTTCTGAACAGCCCTGAAGTGAAGAATGCCTACAAAGGAGATCTGGCAAGAAGATATTATTGCTCCCACAGCAGCATCAGTTGGAAGGACCCTAGAGTGATCTTCTGCTGGTCAGGTTTTTGGGCATGGTTTAATTTCATATATCTATAGGCAGTGAGAGTGCCTTATCATAGTACTAGCTTTCAGTTAAAATTTGTACTGCTCACTATCTAAATTTAAATGAGAGTTGAACTTTCATTCTGGAGAATTTTTCTGGGCTTCATTGGCCTGAAGAAGTGAAAGTTCTGATGGTCTGTTTATCAAACTGCTTAAGAAAATTGGCAACTCTCACTAGTCAGCTGAGATACAGACATAAACTGCCAAAGAATTTTATTTCACATTTACTGTTTGTTTATTGTGTTTTATTTAATCTGTTGTGCTTTTAGATAGATTGAGGTTATTGTTTGTATTTTTAATTTTGGGGTGAGGGGAGGAAAATCGGTGAATTGTTGGGAGATTGTGGGCTAATTTTGTGGATTGGATGGTGTATGATTGTGTGAGTGTGTGTGATATAGGGTTGTGTGCTGGTTGCTTGCTGTTTGGCTGTTAGTTAAAGATGTGCTGGCAGACAGCACAGATGGTGAGGTACTGCTCTCCCACCAGGCTCAGGGACCTCTGCCCTTTTAGCTGTACCCCTTTACCAGTTGAGGCATATAGACATTGTCAGGCCTTGGGGATAGCTAGAAGGAAGAAGGGGAGGGGGCTTGGCCTGGTGAGGGAGTGGAGGGGAGTGGGTGGATTGGGGTTGTGGTGACAAGAAGACTTCCTGGGGTGAAAGGGGTTCTGTATAAGTGTGTTTCCCACTTGGTTCCCATACCCAAGAGCTCTACTTTATGTAGGCAAGTAGCGTGGTCTTCCTCAGCTATCCATCCAACTCGGGCAGTGTTGTGCAATGCCAGGTCTACAAAAAGCAGGACATCTGTGATAGCGATCTTGTTGGTACAACTGACCTGACTTGCATCATTGAGACCTGACTGGATGAAAATGCTGGCCCAGTATTGGCATCAGCAGTTCCAGCCAGGTACTTTGTGATACATCAGCCGAGGGTGGGTCATAGGGGCGGTGATGGAGCCATTTGTATGTTCCAGTGGGGAAGACCAGATCCTTTGAGTGTATCATGGGTGCAGGTGTAGGGTGCAGGATTCTTCTCATTATAGCCTAGAGGTTAGAGAAATGAAGTGTGAATGAGCTTAGTATATCCAGTAGGTCAGACCTGAGTTTGATTCTCACAACCTTCACTTGTATACTGTGTGACTCTGAGCAAGTCACTTCACTGTCCAATACTCCCAGGTCGCCCCTGAAAACAGGCACTTGTGCCTAGTGGGCCTTACCTGGTTACCAAAGACTAAAATAAAAAAATAAATAAAATAAATACTGTCCACCTGATGCTGAGAAGGAATTCCTGCAGGAAGTCATGGACTTCATCGTCAACATGATGTTGGAGTCCCTCAGATAGTTAATTCTGGGGGACTTCAATGCCTGGGTTGACAGCAGACTCTCGCAATTTGGTCAAGACAGCCAGCCTGGTGGCATTGAGGGTTGAGGCACTGCATGCTACACCTCGGGCCACGCTGGCGACCCAAGTTCAGGAATGAGCTTGGGTGCTGGGATTGGTAGGGAGGGAGAGGATTGAGCATCTGAAGGACTGCTCTCTTCTCTTTGGGGAAAAATCCAGGGATCTCTGGTGTAGTAGGGACCCTCAGTGGAGAGTGGGATCACAACTAGCACTTGGAGCAGCAAGGGGGAGGAGTACAACAGACGCTTACAGCATCAGGCCATGCTGGCAACATTGCATGCCCGCGCTCCTAAGGGGAAACCCCACGGAGGAAAAAAACCCTGTCTCAGGGATAGGCGAAGGCTCCTCCAGTGCCACGACCACACTCCCACAGTCAGGCCTCTCAACCAGAGGTCCCTCTTTGACTCTGGCATGATGCATTAGATTATAAATAGAGTGCCAGGGTGAAGGCACCCCCACCTCAGGGGGTTCAGAGCCTGGGGATCCACCAGGCTGAAGTGGACCTGGTGAAGGCTTCAGACGGGAGGCAGAGTTGATGGTGAGTGAGGCAGCTGGAGAGAGTTCCCTGAGACAGGAGTAGAAACAAAGTTAAAAAAAAAAATAAATTTGGTCAAGACTTCCTCCAACTGATGATCTCCTTCGGTCTTACACAGGCAATTACCTCTGCAACCCACAATCATATTCACTCATTGGAGCTGGTGTTCCTTCTGGGGATGGAGATCTCTTACCAGACAGTGGGGCCGGAAGGATAGTCAGATCATCACATCATAGGGTTCAGTTTTGTGGCTGCCCCTAATAGACCTGCCCCTATGGAGATAGTCCAGTAATACCCTTTAGGGGGTGTGACCCCAGACGGTCTAATGGAGGTGCTGGACTTAACGAGTGTGCCAAGTGAAAGCTTGGAGCCAGGGGATCTGTTACATGCCTATAATTAGGCAGTGACAGTGTCCCTGGATTCCATAGCTCCTGTCCGTGTTTGTCCCCTCACCCTTCACTCAAGGTCCCCTGGTTTGATGAGACGTTGAAGGAGTTGAGGACAGTGGGACCAAGGTTAGAGAGGCGCTAACAGAAAATGGGCCTGATTGATGACAGACTTAGATTGATGGATCATTATAAGGACTATTAATCAGCAATCTCCCATAAGAAGACAGAGTTCCTGTCCAGGGAGATCATCACTGTGCAAAATCAACCGGCTCAGCTCTACCAGACTGTCTACAGATTGTGCAATCCAATCTGTCTTCAGACTGTGGGAGCATTTTCACAAAATAAGTGTGATGAGCTCACTCACTTTTTCGCAGATAAGGTTGCCACCATCAGATCCAGAACTTGTCTAGCTCCCTCTATTGGGTGCTGTGGAGGTCAGAAGGAGGTTGTGAGCACCCAGTTTACCTAGTCTGACTTTGGCCAGCCGGCGATCACTGACATTGTGAGGATTATCCAGACTTTGTGACCAACCTACTGTAGTTTGGACCCAGGCCCAACATGCTTCTTGTGGGGTATGTTGAGGTAATTGGCCCTGTCCTAGCTGAAATAGTCTGGAGGTCTTTGGAGATAGGGGTGTTTCCTGACCCTCTGAAGGAGGCAGTTGTGAAACCTCTCCTTAAAAAATCCTCCCGTGACTCGGACTGTCTGGCTAACTACAGACCTGTCTCTAACCTGCCCTTTGTGGGCAAGGTTATTGAGAAGGTGGTTGTGTTGCAGTTGTAGGATCATTTAACTACCCATGATGTCTATGATCCTCTTCAGTCCAGATTTAGGAAGAGGCATAGTACCGAGATGGCATTTGTTCAGGTACTAAATGATATCATAGTAGCGTGAGATTGGAGGACTCATTAGATCTTGGTCCTCCTTGATCTGTCTGCAGCATTTGATACTGTGGATCATGGCATGTTGTGTTGGAGCACCTGTGGCTGATCTGTGGATTGTCAGGTACAGTCCCCAGTTGATTTCAATCTTTCCTAGCAGGTAGGACTCAGAGAGTAGTGTTGGGGATTTACATAGAAACATAGAATTTGACGGCAGATAAGGACCGCTTGGCCCACCCAGTCTGCCCATTTCCCTACCTACTGGATAAGCTGCAGATTCTAGTTAACCAGCAGCCTACTTCTTCCTACCCCAACCCCCCAGAATTGCCTTATGACTATCCCATGCATGCTTGAATTACACCACTGATTTTGACTCCACAACCTCCTCCAGAAGGCCGTTCCCTCAGTCCTTCTCCCCCCTATCCTGTGGGGTGCCACACGGCTCCATCTTGTGGCCTATGATATTAGCAGTGTATATGCTGCTGTTGGGAGACATTATTAGGTGGTATGGATTGAGTTTTCACTGCTGTGCAGAGGATACTCAGCTATACATGTCCTTTGTGCCTGAACAGGGTAGAGCTATCTCGGTCTTTAACAACTGTCTCTCTGAGATCCAGGACTGGATGAGTGCCAACTGGTTGTGGTTGAACCTGGATAAAACTGAGGTGTTGCTGGTGGACCCAGGTCATCAGGATATGGGATTGCTGGTGGAACAGTCCTCTGGTCTTTGGCTTGGGGGTGTCCAACTGGCAACCTCTGACTGGGTGCAGAATCTGGGAATTATTTTTGATGACAGTCTGGCGCTTAAATCCAAGGTGTTGGCCGTTGTCAAGACCTCTTTTTACCATCTGAGGAATATCTCCTGGATAAAACATCTGGTCCTTCCTGACAATCTTCCAACTCTGGTCCATGCCCGCTTGACCTCCTCCCGCCTTGACTACTGCAATGCCCTCTACCTAAGGCTTCTGGGGGTTGATATCCACCACTTACAGCTGGTGCAGAATGCGGCAGCCAGGCTGTTGACTGGCTTATCAAGATCTTGCCGCATCACACCTGTGCTCTGCCAACTGCACTGGCTACCAGTACAGTGGCGGATCATGTTCAGGGTCGGGTTACTGACCTATAATGCCCTACATGGTCAGGGACCCTGGTACTTGCAAGATCTCCTTTGTCCCGATCACCCCTTCCACCTGCTCCTCCGATAAGGGATTGCTAGAGGTTCCCAGGGTTCAACTTAAGACCTCAGAGGGACTGTTCTTTTGCTTCTGTGGCCCATACCCTGTGGAACTCTCTACCTAATCAGGTGAGAGAGTGCCTGACCATCCAGAGTTTTAAGACCGCCTTGAAGATGTATCTGTTTGGTCTTGCCTTCTCAGACTAATTTTAGATTTACTGAGATGGCTTATATAATAATGATTATCTGATTATTTATGATGGCCTCCTAAAGTTTTTTATGACAAACATTTAGATCTGTTGATTGGGGTTTTAAATAATTGTATTGTTTTTAACTTTGTTTGTATTTAAGTTTTATGTTTTAATCTGTACAAGTGCTTTGAACATTTGGAATTGTGTTTCGTTATAAAAAAATATTTGTCTGATTGACTGATTTATAAGACTGCCTGTAAACTGTTTCTTCCAATACAAGCAAGTAATATTGTTTTTAGGTGTTAGTGTAATCAGTTTTCTATGAATCAGGTAGGGTGCACATCGTTGAGATGCCAGTTGGATCAATCCTTGCCATACATGAAAAGGGATTAAAGGCAAAGGTTAAAGGGATTGTGCCCTACCATGAAGTGAATCACATCGGAGAGCTGCTAAAAGGGGAAAACTCGTTTATTATTTTGGCCACTATGACTCTGGAGAACAGCAAAAGGCAGCGGCTCAGAACCATTCAGAAAGTGCATCCGGTGTCTATACTGGCCTCTTTTAAAAAGGAGTCTGGTAAGTGGCAATGGTTTATTTTGAAGTTAGGGTTCTGTCGAAGTGGTGGTGATTACTGGAATAATAGACTAGTACCCAGCATCGTATGTAGTTGATAATGTGCTGTCACTGAGGTGCCAATGGGGGTGATATTTGAGTGCCTTTGAAAGTTTTGCAAAAGAGGTACATGGTTAGGGCTGGGTATCTATTTCTTCCTTACTGCAGAGATCCTTTTCTAGTTCCTGCCGCTGGGGAATGTAGTCTGTACCTCCCCGAAAAATGAAGAGCACAACACACCACCTATAGAGACTGGTACAGACCAAAACATGTTTTGGGGGACTTTACTGCACACACTAGGGCTGCAAGTTGGGTTTTACAAAATAATCGGACACCTTGAACTTTGGGTGTTTGATTCTTTCAGACTGGTGCACTACCAAGGGAAACAGGTGAACTTTTGGTTTGAGGGGTTCACCAAGGCCTGAATGGTGCAGACCAAGTGAACAAGTTGAACCGCCAACCGCAGTTCTCAGTTGAAAGTTTTAAATGCAGCAAGGATGTGCCCAGGATCCATCAGAAACCCCCCCATGGAGGCCTGGCAGGCATGTGCCTACAAAGAACCCCTCTCTCTTACCTCATTCCATCCCATTTCCCAATTCCACCCCAATGCTTTTCAGTGGGCAAACTGGGGCGAACCACTTTGCTGTTGAAGAGAACTCTGGTGAACCCCACTCAGTTTGACGGTCAAAGTCCACACTTTCAGATCTTGGGAGGTTCACACAGCCTTAGCACATACTTATAGACCATGCATGACATCATCAAATGATTGCGCATTCTGTGAAAATTGTGCAAAAACAGCATTGTTAGTGCCATAAACACTGATCAGAGTTCATAACATCACTTACAGAGTGAGATTTTCAAGGCATTCAAAGCAGTCTGTAGCTGTAACTCAGTTCATACAGATGTGTTTGTTCGCTGAATTGCTTCTTATTCATTGCTGGTTCAGGCTGTTTTCAGGCTGTTAATACAGAAGTATGCAGAGGCAGCAGGATGATCCACCTGGGGCTTTGTGATCTTACATCACTTCATCAGGTATGTAGTCTGTCTCTGCGGCTTCGATGTCAGCTATCTTCTACCATAGGTATTTGTTAATTTGCTATGCATGACAGTAAATCCTTAGGTCTGGCAAATGTAGACCACCCTGGCTCTTAAGTAAGGATTAATCCATGAGGGAGGCGAGGGTTACTGGGGAATTAATCCACAGCTGGGGGGAGGGTTGTTGCATGAGGCCGCTGGCTGAGCGTTGACAACCACCCAGCTGTGGATTAATTCCCCCAGTAACCCATGCCTCCCAAGTAGGTTAATTCACTTTTATAACATGGCCAGGGATGTGGAAGCGAGTTGGAGCTCCGCTGTTGGTGAGGATGTGACAGGTGACCGTGGATTAATTCCCCATTAAGCCACAGTTGCTGTTATACTACCCTGAGCATCCACTGGAGAACATTGACTGGCTTCACTGTGAGAGTGCTGCATAATTGCTTTATGCGATTCTGTCAGCCTGTTGTGATCTCCCTACTCACCTGCTCCGCGGATCATGGAGAACTGAAGGAACAGTCTTGCTCTGTGCTCTGTTCCTCTGTGTTGATGTTGTCTCCTCCTCACGCACCAGCCCCACGATAATGCTGAACTGGAGGAAGACTTCAGCTCTCTCCTTGATGTTGTGCTCTGTTCAATGCTGATCACAGGGTACTGAGGATAAACTGATGCAGAGTTTGAATGTCTCCTCTGGTTGTGCCCTACCCATGCACCCATCCCGTGGATCCTGGAGTACCAAGAGTAAATTAATGGTGGGCAGTTTTTGGTTGGGGGGGTGAGAGCCACGCAACGTGGCAACAACAGATGGAAATGCCACAGGAGCGCAACATGTATTCTGGTCTTTTGTCTGCTCGGATGATCTCCAGCTCCAGTGTAGGAGCTCTGATTTCCAACATTTTCCTTGCCACTCTGTCTCCCAGACTCCTACTACTCGTCCATCCATAGTGTAGGCACCTGAGTCCCTGTAGCCTTCCCTGCACCTCATGAACACTGTCATTTCATCCCCGGTCCATTGTCCCTTGCCTCGGTCTCTCCTCGATACCTGCTACCCATCCCTCCATAGTGTAACTACCTGACATCTCTATCCTCGAGTCCTGGTAAGTGGCCACTCCTCCCTCATTATTGCTTTATTCCCCAAGTCATTAGGATGATGTACCGGCTCTAAATCGCAGACAGGTCCTGTGCACATGATTCCTACTACCCTTCCTCCATACTGCTAGATCCCGAGACATCCCTCCTTACTCCTACCTCTGCAAGTCCAGTTGGTACCCCATCCTCCTTACTGTTTTGTACCTGCAGTCACTGCTGTGCACTAAGTGAGTGCTGCTTTGTCGGTGCTTGCGGAACAGTGTTTTGATGTTTGAAGTGTCCCAAATATTACAAAACAGAAACTGTGCCTGGCACCCCTGCTGTGTTTGATGTTACTATGGCAAACTTCATGACTGTGTATTTATCCGATGACAGCAAACAAAATCTTTCTGCATGGGACAAGTGGGGAATTACTGCATGCTTTGATCCATCCGGTGGCCGTCCCTGCTTAATGGCTCCACTTAGTGGGCTGTGATCTTCTCTCCCCAGCTGCAGTGCATTTCCTCTGATGGCAAACTGAATCTTACTATATTTAAAACTTGGCCAGAGACAATGGGGTTTGCACAGTTCCCATTTGCCCTGGTACTTTTGAGTTATGGCCATGATTTTTTCAGGGGTATTGTGGAGTTGTTTGAGTTCTGAGTCTAAAAGGCTTTCAGTTTGGGTATGAGTCGTGATCTGCACATCCCGTTTAAATATCAAATGTGAATTTTTTGGCCTGGTGTACCAAACCAAGTTTTTAGTTTCAGTGCCTCTGCTCTGTTGTATTGCTATTTAAACATTTCCTCTCTGAGCTGCTTAATTTGTAATCCTACATTTTGTTTTCTTTCATGGGCTAGGGAGATCAGAGTTTGTAGTTTTTCTCTGAGTTTAAGATACTGAAAATATGTGTTTCTCCCTTTAAAAACTGCATGTTTAATGAAGTCCTTAAAAATCCTTCTTTGTGTCTAACCTCAGTCCACTATAGAATCAAATGCTTCAACAATGGAAACTCTAGCTCATAACAGATTTTCCCATTTCTGAATAATTGGTGGGTCTGGTAATAAGTTGTTATTCAGTTTCCATCATGAATGTGTTTTGCGAATGAGTGACATCAAACAGCTAAATAATCTGATGTTTCAAATTATGTAGTGCAAGCTTTCTCAAACTTAATATTTTTTGAAAATAAAAACAATCTATCAATTCCAGTAGCTAACACCCCTCTTACATACATTTTAGCTCCCTCGTGGTACACAGCTGTATACCCGTCTTGTAGATTTGCAGTTTTTATAAGCTCATTTAAACAGTGCATGTCACTATGTATTTCAGAGGTCTTGCCTCCCCTATCAGCAAGAGAGAGGCCACAATTAAAATCACCACCAAAAATTAGACATCTATTAGTATACAAAAAGGGCTGTGTCTTATGAAACAAATCCACTCCCGGTGGCTAGCCCTTGTGAAGCATTAATATTAATCAGACAGAATGTATAAGTGTTACATATTAAATCTAATAAAAGAACCCTCCCAGGTAAAATCTCCACCAATCTTTTAACCTTGAAATTATATCCTTTTAGTAAAATTGCCACACTGTCACAGATATTCTCCCCTCGGGACCCAGAAAACATCCCTGTGTCCAGTTTTTTTGCTTGTGATGTTTCATGTACTTTTTTGATTCTTGTATCGTGTAAAAAGATGACATTGTTTGGTAAATCATTTAGAATCTATAATTTTGTTTTTGTAAAAGTTTTTATAGGAAAGGCTTCAAACATATAAGTTTACATAGTCACTTAACTTCATAAGTATCATCATTACATAGTCATAGTCATTACATGGTCACTTCATAGTCGTTTCACGTTGTTCTTACAAGGCCCTGTACATATTAAATCCCAACCAGACTACGTAAGAAATCAGACATCAGGAATCTGACATCTGACCTCCACCTTTATCTCACACAGTTATCATATTACCCACGAAATGCATGCACTTTTTAAACATTTTAGACTTTTGATATATTTTATACTGTTCAAAGCACATACGGGCTCGAGAGGCCTCTTACCTTGAGATCTCTTCAGATTCTGTGGCCTCATTTACTGGCTGCCATGTTTCCTGGAACAGGGTGGACAGCCCATTGGCAGTTAACTGGCATCTTTCCAATCTCATACACAGGAGCATGTTATTTAACCAGTGGAAGATGTTTGGTGGAATACTGCTGGCCCAGTGCTGTGCTATAGTTTTTCTCGTGTTTATTAAGGCTATATTCCACAGTCTACGCTTTTTGCCTTTTGGGTTCCCCCCATCTGCTCCCAGCATGAATTCCAATGGGCTATTAGGTAGAAGAGCTTTTAAAATCTTTTGCATGATGGCATATACCTCCATCCAGAAGGGGGCTACTTTTGTGTATATAAGAGCCATATGTAGGTAATCACCTTCCTGTAGCAGACATTTTGGACATTTGTTTGATCTATTGGGCATAATTGTTTTTTTTTTTTTTTACCAGGAGAGACACACTAAGCTGAAAGCTTGGTTACAGGTGTGACCTGGGAGCACAAGGAAGATAAGTGACTTGCTCAGGTTCACACAGTATGGAAGTGGGGACTGTGGGATTCAAATCCAGGTCTCAGGTTTGCAGCTCAGAGCCTTAAACCACTGTGCTATACTATTTCCTAAATTTGTGGATTCTGCAAGGGGTTTGATCAGTTTGGTAGAGAAAATGTAATTGAATTCTCCTTAGTTTATTTGACACTGAGCATGTATGATTATGGCCTACTATTTCAGACCACATGGGGTCATCTATAGCGATTCCCAGATCAGACTCCCACCTTGCTCTGGATTTATGAACTAGTTCCTGTGTACAGACAAGGAAAACCTTATATAGAGCTGGGAGGATGGAAGAGCTGGGCTAGGGCCTATATATAACATTCTCTATGGGAGACAGCTTCAGGTCCAGACCTCTAAGGTACTTCACAACTTCAATGTAATATTTGTAGTCAGCATCAGGGAGACCATATTGCCTTTGCAACTCCCAAAAGGATTTAGCCAATCCTCCATATATCAGGTCACCCACTGTGGACACCCCCTGTTTTGCCACCTCAGAAGGGTCTACGTGTTGTATCCCCCTTTCCCCTACAAAACCTCTGTGAGGAGCTGTGTTTGGAGGTAGGCCATTTTGGTGTCCAGTTTATCTATGGACCCCTACCCATACTCTTGATAAAATCCTAGAAAGGGGATTCTTTCCTTTCGGGTGCACATACTGCTTGAGGGTAGGTGAAAGGGTGCCCCTGATCAGTCCCCAATAGTACCTTCCTTCTCTAACTGCCTCCAAGCAGGGTCTGGGTTTGTAAGGGGCTTATCCTGATATGCGATCTGTGCAGCCCAATAATAGTATGTAAAATTCGGTAGAGCAAGTCCTCCGTTCTGCAGTGGGAGTTGCAGAATTGTGTTTTTAATTCTGACAAATCTTCACACACCACATAAATCTGTTCAGGATTGCGTCCAATTGCCTAAAGAAATATTCAGGTACCCTTAATGGTAGATTTTTTTTTTCAATTTAAAATGTCATTACATTTCAAGAGAAAAACAAACACACTTGCATCTATTATAGACATAAGACCAACACATAAAGAGCATTGATACTCTGGTATATAAAAAAATCAGCAACTGTTTTGATATTTCTCTAGCAAGTCTGAACTTCTATGCGCCTAATTATCCTAGATCACTGTCAGCTTGTATAGCTTGTATGCGCTATATAAACTTACATGCACCTACTAATTTAGCCCACTGCCCACTGTTACAGCAGGCAGACATCTTAGATAACCTTGAACACTGAAACAATGCTTGCAGACCTGCTTTGTCTCCATCACATGTTAATGACCTCATCTGGAGGTACGTTACTAAATCTTGTATTATATTGTATATTTAAGCAATAAGGCATGACAGGGTGTGGTATATCATGGGATATCATCATGCCTCAGGTGGTTGGGCACGAGGCTACAGGCCGAGTGCATCCAACCATCCGAGAAGTGACGATATCCCATGATATACCACACCCTGGAGTGACTATTATTGCTATTATGAACTAGCTTAAAAGTTTTAGTAGTATAAAATACAAAAAAAATGTTTAAAATATTTTGAAAATGACTTTTAGAGTGGTGGAGGAGTGGTTTTTCAGAAAAAAGTTCCTATAATTCTCTGGTCAGCAGGTGGCGCTGTTATAAGTGGAGATGATTGAAGAGGTGCTGCTCTGAATTCTCACCTCCCAGCAGTGTGTGCTCCTTACTTTTAACCTGGTCATGCTATGAGCTCCGAGGCTGTGTGAAGATGGACTGTATTTATTAGAAACTCTGATCTGGTGGCAGTGGGAAAGAGCAACTAAACAGGTACACACACACACATCATGTGGACAGTTTTTTTTTGTGTGTGTTTCTCGGGGAGTTGCTTGAGACGTGCCTGATGATAGTAGGGATGTGAATTCTATTTTGTGAGCATTACAAAGGTTACAGCATGCTGGTTTTGGATCTGCTTAAGTTTTGGGAGCTGTGGTACTCCTTCTAGCTTGCTCACTTTGAACACCTGTGTAAATTCCTGGGTGGGAGAACTCTATTTAAAAGGAGCAAATTAGGCAATGCACTCCATATTCAAGAAGTAGCCACAGCAGGCATTTTAAAGTTGGGAAGCTAGAGTAGGGACCAAACCGTGGGTTCCACCATGACAATTTGGTGATTTGGTTTGCTCACATTAGAATTTAACCAATCCACTCATTCACAAATCTGGAATGTGTAGTACAGTATGGGCTGCATGCCCATTGGCTCACGCTATGAACCAATGGGCATGCAGCCCTACTGAGCTGTCAGTTGGTGGGCGGCAGAAGCGGCAGGTAGATTAAGTGCTGCTGCCACTCTCCGGCTGACGAGGGAAGCGGGGGTGGTGGGGGCTCAGTGGGTGGAGTGAGAGGGGTACTAGACCACCAAGGCAATAGGTCGCTTTTTATGTTTTTCAGATGCCCGCGATTGGGCAGAGTGCAGTCCACTGGACCACCAGGGATATTAGATGAGGATTTTTTATTTAGACAAATGCCCGTGATTGGGAACATAGCGGTCCACTGGACCACCAGGGATATAGGACGGGGGGGGGTTATTATACTGATGCCTGCGATCGGGCACATAGCGGTCCACTGGACCACCAGGGATATTAGACAAGGATTTTTTTTTTAGACAAATGCCAGCGATCGGGCTGCAGGGGGCATTGGTTCCTGACGGCTGCTGCCTGGCAGGGCGCCAGGCACAAGTCATCGGGGATCGGCGCACCTGCATGCTAATGGTATGCAAATGAGCCATAATGACATGCAAATAGCCCCATGTGCACCTTGCATAAATTATGGCCCCATTTGCATGTCCCCTTTTGAATATCGCAAATGCTGTGAATGGCGCAATGGCACTTGCGCTAGCGCATCTCCATGCTCCACTCTGGACACTTGCGCTGTGGATGTGGTCAGGGTGCGATATTCAAAGCTGCTGAGCCATGCGCAGCTCCGTTGAATATCGGCCAGACCACACCCCTGCACAACCAAGTTGAGTTGCACCCAGGCTTGCACCACAGCCTGGTGCAGTTTGAATATCCAGGCCTTAATGTACAAATAAAATTAATAAATCGAACTATGACAGTGTTGGGCTGACTCGGTGGTGCTGAGGGCAAAGGTATTGATCGTTGCACGTTGTGCGACACCAGAGACCCATTTTTGGGAAAAAGCAGAGGTCATCAGTGGTTGGCAGGTAGGGAATGGATCAAGCATCCAATAGATTGCTCTCCATCCCAGGGAAGGGGGGCAAGATACATTCAGCACCCGTCTAACCTCTGGTGGAGGCTGGGGGTTGATGTAGTTTGTCTGCAAGCAAGGGGGTGCAGATGCTTGGCAGATGCTTATGGGGATGCATGTGGGAGTGTGCAGGTTCCCTCCGCTGGAGTCATTGCATGCCTAGTGCTGCAATGGGAGAAAATCTAGGAGGAAAAAGACCCTTGTGTCTGGTCATGGTAGCTTGATGGCTGTCCCCCTGATGGTGATCCTCCAGAGGTAACATCCCAACCAAACTCCATCCTGGCGGGTGAGTCGAGAGCTCCCCGCAGCCCCGCCATGGGGGAGTAAGCTGTAGAAGGTGTGGAACGTGAAGGCCTAAAGGAGCACAAGCATAGGGAATGGCAGCTGAACAAAGACACTAACAGGGCAAGGGAGGAGAGCAAAAGAGATAAATAAAAACTATGACAGTGGTGTATTGTTATGGTATTGGGTGGTATGTTGTGCTGTACAAATAAAATTAAATCAAACTATCAGAGTGGTGTATTGTCGTGGTATTTGGTGCTACACTGTGCTGTTCAAATAAAAGTAATAAATCAAACAAATAACAGTGGTGTATTGTTGTGGTATTGGGTGCTATGTTGTGCTGTACAAATAACATTAATAAATCAAACCATGACAGTGATGAATTACTGCGGTATTGGGTGCTATGCTCTGGTGTTCTAATTAAATTAATAAACTATAACAGTGGTTTATTGTTGTGCTATTGGGTGCTATGCAGTGCTGTACAAATAAAATTAATCAACTATACTATGACAGTTGTGTAGTATTGTGATATTGTGTGCTGTGATGTACAAATAAAATTAATAAAGTAAACTATGACAGTGGTGTGTTGTCCTGGGATTCAGTGTTATGCAGTGCAGTACAATAAATTAAAGTATGACAGCAGTGTATTGCTGTGGTATTCAATGCTATGCTGAGCTGTAGAAATAAAATTAATAAATCAAACTATGACAGTGGCTTATTGTTGTGGTATTGGGTGCTATGCTGTGCTGTAAAAATAAAATTAATGAATCAAAGCATGACAGTGGTGTATTATTGTGGTATTGGGTGCTATGTTGCACTGAACAAATAAAATTAAATCAAACATTGACAATGGTGTATTGCCATGGTATTGGATGCTATGCTGTGCTGTACAAATACAATTAATAAATCTAACGATGACAGTGGTGCATTGCTGAGGTATTGGGTGCTATGCAGTGCTGTACAAATAAAATTAATCAACTATACTATGACAGTTGTGTAGTATTGTGATATTGTGTGCTGTGATGTACAAATAAAATTAATAAAGTAAACTATGATAGTGGTGTGTTGTCCTGGGATTCAGTGTTATGCAGTGCAGTACAATAAATTAAAGTATGACAGCAGTGTATTGCTGTGGTATTCAATGCTATGCTGTGCTGTACAAATAAAATTACTAAATAAAACTAGGACAGTTTTGCATTGCTGTGGTATTGGGTGCTATGTGGTGCTGTACAACTAAAATTAAATAAAACTATGACAGCGGTGTACTGTCATGAACTTATGTGCTATACTTTGTTGTAGAAATAAAATTAATCAATCAAACTATGACAGCATTGTGCTGTTGAGGAATTTGGTGCTGTACTGTACAAATAAAATTAATAAATCAAACTATGACAGTGGTGAATTGTCATGGTATTGGGTGGGTTGATGTGCTGTAGAAATGAAATTAATAAATCAAACTATGACAGTGGTATATTGTTCTGGTACTGGGTGCTATACTGTGCTGCACAAATAAAATTAATAAATCACACTATGACAGTGGTGTATTGTTGTTGTATTGGGTACTGTGCTGTACAAATATAATTAATAAATCAAACTATGACAGTGGTATATGTTTGTATTATTTGGTGTTATGTTGTGCTGTACAAATAAAATTAAATCAAATAATGACAGTGGTGTATTGTTGTGGTATTAGGCGCAATAAATTTATCGTACAAATAAAATTAATAAATCAAACTATGATAATGGTGTATTGTTTAGGTATTGGGTGCTCTGTTGTACAAATGCAAGTAATAAATTAAACTATGACAGTGGTGTATGTTTGTGGTATTGGGTGCTATGTTGTACTGTACAAATAAAAATGAATCAAACTATGACAGTGGTGTACTTTTGAGGTATTAGGTTATATAAATGTACTGTACAGATAAAATTAATCAAACTTTGACAGTGGTGAGCTGACTCAGTGGCGGTGAGGGCAGAAGCTTGGTTGCTGCACCTCGTGCGACGCTGGTGACCCATGTTTGGGAATAAGCACAGGTTGTCAGTGGTTGGCAGGTAAGGAATGGATCAAGTGTCCAATGGATTGCTCTCCATCTCAGGGGAGGGGGGGCAAGATACAGTCGGCACTTGTCTGACCTCTGGTGGGGGCTGGGGGTTGATGTAGTGTGGCTGCAAGCAAGGGATGTAGAAGCTTATCAGATGCTTGTGGGACACACATGGGAGCACATGGGTACTCTCTGCCAGAGTCATTGCATGCCCAGTGCTTCAAGGGGAGAAAATCTAGAAGGAAAAAGACCCTGGTTTCTGGTCATAGTGGCTTGATGTCTGTCCCCCTGATGGTGATCCTCCGGAGATAACATCAAGCCCAAACTCCATCCTGGTGGGTGAGTAGAGAGCTCCCCGCAGGCCAACCATGGAGGGGTAAGCCATGGGAGGTGCGGAGGGTGAAGGCCTAAAGGAGCAGAAATGCAGGGAATGGCGGCCAAATGAAGGGATTAACAGGGCAAGGGAGGAGAGAAAAAGAGATAACAAAAAAAAACTATGGCAGTGGTGTATTGTCATGGTATTAGGTGCTATGCTGTGCTGTACAAATAAAATTAATAAATCAAACTATGACAATGGTATACTGTTACTGTATTAGGTGCTGTGCAGTACAAATAAAATTAGTAAATCAAACTATACAAATGGTGTTTTGTTGTGGTATTGCATGCTATGCTGTGCTGTACAAATAATATTAATAAATCAAACAATGACTGTGGTGTATTGTCATGGTATTGGGTGCTATAATGTGCTGTACAAATAAAACTAATAAACTATGACAGTAGCGTATTGCTATTGTATTAGGTGGTATTCTGTGCTGCACAACTAAATTTTGTAAATCTAACTATGACAGTGGTGTATTGTTGGGGTATTGCATGGCTTGCTGTGGTGTAGAAATAAAATTAAATCAAAATATGACAGTGATGTGTTGCTAAGGTATTAGGTGCCGTGCTGTAGAAAGACAATTAATAAATCAAGCTATGACTGTGGTATATTGTTCTGTTATTGGGTGCTATGTTTTGCTGTACAAATAAAATTAAATCAATCTATGACAGTGATGTATTGTCGTTGCATTACGTGCTATAAATTTACTGTAGAAATAATATTAATTAATCAAACTATGACAGTGCTGTATTGACGTGATATTAGGTGCTATGCTATGGTATTGGGCACTTTACTGTGCTGTATTTATTAAATGAATAAATTAAACTATGACAGTGGTGTATTGCTGAGGTATGGATGCTATGCTGTGCTGTACAAATAAAATTAATGAATCAAACTATGACAGTGATGTACTTTCATGGTATTCAGTGCTATGCTTTGCTTTATGAATTTATTTCATAAATAAAACTATGACAGTGGTGTATTGCTATGTTATTGGGTGCTATGCTGTGCTGTACAAATAAAATTAAATCAAACTATGAAAGTGGTGAATTGTCATGCTATTAGGTAATGTACTGTGCTGTACAAATAAAATTAATAAATCAAACAATGACAGTGGCATGTTGCTGTGGTACTAGGTGCTGTGCTGTTCAAATAAAATTAATAAATCAAACTATGACAGTGGCGTATTGTTATTATATTATTTGCTGTGCTGTACAAATAAAATTAATACAAACAAGAGTGAGAAAGAATAAGTGCCTCAGCTGGGACTTGAACCTAGGCCGTGCAGAATAACGTTCCGATTGTGCTAACGAGCTCAGGGACATCACAGGTTCTAGTTGTCTCAGTGGCGCAGCTGGTTAGCACAGTCAGAATAGTATTCCGGGTGGCCTGGGTTCAAGTCCCAGCTGAGGCACTTATTCTTTCTCACCCTTGTTTGTATGTGTTCCATAACAAAAATATGCACACCACACTCCTGTGTAATTGTTACAAATAAAATTACTAAATCAAACTATGCAAGTGGTGCTTTGTCGTGGTATGGCATGCTATGCTGTGCTATACAAATAAAATTAATAATTCAAACAATGACAGTGGTGTATTGTCGTGGTATTGGGTGCTGTGTTGTGCTGTACAAATAAAACTAATAATGGGGCTTGCCATTAAAAGGCAGGCCATTTTGTCCAGTGATCCCTACCAGGAATGAATACATAGGAGAGGGAGGGGGGAGTGGGGGGAAGGAGGTAGAGGGATAGAGGGGGTGGGGCCTGATGACATCACCAGGCAGGAGAATGGTAATATGACAAGGGCAAACCAGAGCCCCAGGGATTGGCTGGGGGTAGAGCCCAAAGGGGGTCCTGACTAGGGGCCTATTATGGGTATATTAGGCCAGGGCTCAGGCAGGGTGACCCCTTTTGCTGGGAATTTTTCAGACTGATGATCTCAGCACATCGTTTGGCAAAACATTAGGTAAGACACATGGGATGGCTAGGCCTTGCAGGCCATATGGGCCCTGTGAGAATCACTTATTTTTGAGGGGTATTGTTATCATGGTATGCATTTGAATAGAGTGGCCTAGGCAAGACTGGTTTTGTCTGCTGTGATACTGTTTGGTTAGCTTTATGCTGTTTAATTTTATTGGTTTTAAGAAATCAACTCAGGATGTGATCAGCTGGAGAGCGATGCAGATAGCCAGTTGATGGCCTAGTATATTCCTAAAGTGGAAAGCTTGGGTTAGACACATGCAATACAAGGCCTAGATATATGTGAGAAGTCATCTGGGGACATGTGTTATGGTGGTGGTGGGGGAGCAGGTTTGAGGTAGCATTGAATGTAAAATGTTGGCAGTATGGGGGCCTGTAAATGCATGGTGTTTTGAGTGACAGAAGCTTATGGTTATGGGCGCTGGGCCTCCTCAGCGTTTTGTGTCTTGCATCCATGTGGTCTGGCTCCGATGATGCTAGGTTACGCCTTTCGCGTAGGTTCAAAAAAAAAAAAAGGATTATAAGTTTCACAAAGAATATAACAGCAACCGAAGTGAAGGAAGAGAGCCTGGAGGTGGTTTTTAGCAGGACTTGGTGGGGTGTGGGTGTCTGCTTATAGAGAGGAAAATGAGTGAGTTGGAAGGCAGAGCACACGGGTTTTATCTGGGTGCATGGTGGCCTAATGAGAGCATAGGGGGAAGGGCAGGTGGACAGGCTGTAATGCTGGCAAACACCTTACCGGGGGGGTCATGGGTGTGGTAATGGGCATGGTAACGGGGGATACAGGCAGAGCCTGCCACAGTGGATCCCGTGGCAATTGATGGATGGAGGCATGGAATGTTTGGGCAGGAAGGTGCAGGTGTAGGAGGGCGCAGATTCAGGCATGCAAGAGGGGGCCCTCCCAGTCTGCTCAGACCGTGGAAAGGTGCTGACAGAGGTTTACAGGTGGCATAGAGAGGGACACAAAACAGTCCCTCCATTTATTCCCAGGCATAAATGGGTGTTTTAGGGTTTTTTTCAGTCTTCTGGTGGCAGGATGAGGCCAAATGGTCTAGGTGGCCAGGAGCCACAGGGGAGGTTTCTATGGGTGTTCTCACTGGAGCAGGGGTGACAAGGGGGACAATTGGGGAAGGACAGGCAAACAGAGGAGCACTCAGGTGGGGACAAAGGAACCGCAAGGTCCGGCATGGTTAACAAAGGAACCAGGTCACGCTGGGGGGGCCTGCAGCATGGCAGGCCGAGGCTGAGGGGGCCTCGTAATGAGTGGTAGTGTGGCAAGGGCCATGTCATGCGGCAGTTTAAGGGCAGAGGTTTTGCAAGCAATACTGGTTACCAGCATCAAGGAGGAGGCATGGGCTCAGTAGCCCAGGCCACATGTGTGAACCTGTGAGGAGCCCAGCATGGCAAGGGGCAGCGGTGCTCCACAGCACATGGGGAATAAGGGTGGTGCATGGCTGTTTGGGGCCTAACGCAATGGCAGGCTTTGGACTGCAGCAGCAAGCAGTGCACCTCGTGGGAAGACAGTCTAGTGCAGTGGTTTAAGGCTGAGCTGCAAAATCTGGAGACCTGGGCGAATCCCACAACCCTCACTTGGATGGGCACAGGCCACTAGAATGGGACCCTCGGCCCAGGGCACCTGAATGGGGTAGGGTAAAATAAAATTTAAAAAAAAGAGTAATAATAAAATGAAAATTAAAGGGAGGAAACAGTATTGGCTCACTATGGCACAGGAACTGGTCGATATGGGATGGTGGCCCAGAGCATGGCCTGGATTTGGTCTGCTAAGCAGGGGTGGCAGCCTGCCAGTCCGCATAACCTTGGCCGAAGGAAGGTAGAGCTGACGGTATAGGACTGGAACGTATAAACCTTTGGGCCCCCAGATTGCAAGGACAGAGAAGCAGGCATGGCACCGAAATGAGCCCAGCTGACCAGTGAAAAGATGCTACAGGAGGCAATCATCTTGATGGGGCAGATGTCGGAACTAATGGCGGCAGCAAAGAAGAGAGAGGCAGAGGAGGAGGTGCAGAGAAAGTGCAAGGAACGGGAAGAGTGGGTAGAGGCAGAGGGGGTAAGAGGCCCAGGCAGGAAGTCCCACACCCAGCGCCAAAACCAGTGCTCCTGCCCGCACAGGAACTGGATGATGGGAACATGGATGGGGGTAAGGATGATGTGGACCTCATGTATGAGAACGGTTTAAAGGATTACCTGGAGGGGCTGCTGAGCATCATGGGGGATATGGGAATTGAGAAAATGGAGCGAGCAGTACAGTCCTTAAAAGGCAAAGGGTCCAGGCCAGAAAAAGGGTGAGGGGCAACAGCAACAAGAAGTTGTACAAAAAGCCCCTGGGCTGCTCAACTGGGGACCACGTGCCGGCCTCAATCAAAGAGAAAATTTGGAAAGGGGAATGTATCGACATCTTCGGGCTTGTGGAAGAGGACACAGCCATGAAGTACGAACAGAAGGAGATGGTGGGAAAATAAGAAATGGAAGTGGCATTGGCAGTGGTAGACCACAAGATGGAGGAAGCAAAATATAAGGGGAAAACCCTACAGAATTGGCAAGGCGGTTTCATAATATATAGCGTATTGATGCTGGAGAAGCAGCCGGAACTGGCAGTCCCCTTGCTGACATACACATCCATTATCAGGGAGGTGTACAAGGAAAAAGTTGGTAGTGGTGGCTCAAGTATGATGAGGCCTTCTGCAAGTGGATGGCGGCAAGGGGACCTGAGATGGAACTGCACCCATTGGAGCTGTGGTGAGGACCATCTCTGTGGAAGGAGGGGGTGGTAGGAAACCAAGGGAGGATCACCCTGTGGCAGGGGCAAAGCATGTTGGGGTTACAACAAGGCCACCTGTACATGGGGCAACTGTAAATGCCGGCATGTCTGCTCAAAATGCGGGGGGGGGGTTGCACCCGGCCTCCAGCTGTTAGCAGAATGGCGACAGAGGGGGCAGAGTGGGGGACAGTTTTATGAGCAGTCCTTTCAGGGTGCCTGGGGGATACAGTGCAGAGGCATTGGGGGCAGCCACAGAGGGCAGAATAGCACCCCCAGGGGATGGCGTTAGAAGGGTGTCCATGGGTGGGTGGTGGGGATATGCACTAGCGTGCACTCCCATTTCCCTAGCAGCAGTGGAGGAATGGTCCGTAGAATACCTGAACAAAGGGGCAGGTGAGCTGCTTTGGGAGGGGTTCTGGATGGGTTTCCCACTGGGGTTTCAAGGGGGGCAGGAATGGACATGGGCCAAGAACCTGGGGTCAGTGAAAGGAAAGGAAGGGATTGCAGGGGCCAAGATAGAGAAGAAATCACAGCAGGCGGGTGGAGGGCCCCTGCATGTATTTCCAGATCTCCCATTGGGGTGGTGTCCAAGAAGGTGGAAGGGGAGTTCTGCTTGATTCATCACTTATCATACCCAGAGGGCTCCTCGGTGAACTATGGCATTCCAGACCACCTTAGGGCAGTGTTGTATGCCTCGTTGGAGCAAGTCATAGCACTGATTAAGGCAATCAATGGGTCATGGCTGGTGAAGATGGACACTGAGTCAGCATTTCGGCTCTTACCTCTCAGACCCGCAGATTGGAACCTAATGGGTTTTCAGTTCCAAGGGCACATCTACTTTGAAAAAACCATACCCATGGGGTGTTCAGTGGCCTGCTCCACCTTTGAGGTGTTCAGCACCTGGATACAGAGGGTTTTTGGGGTCAGGTATGGGCATGGGAGGGTGGTACATTACTTGGACGATTTCCTCCTCATCATGGAAATGAGAATGGAGGCACAGAAAATGCTAGGGGATTTTGAGAATATGTGCCAGTGGATAGGGATCCCTTTGGCATGGGGCAAGATGGAGGGCCCCACCCAGAGGTTGGAATTCTTAGGCATAGAGGTGGACACTGAGGAGGGTTACTTTTGACTGCCCAGGAACAAAGTAGCGTGCCTGAAAGGTTTATTGGCCCAGGTCATGGGGAGGAGGTGGGTGCAGCTGGTACAAATACAGCAACTGCTGGGGCACCTTAATTTAGCCTGCAAGGCCATCAGCTCAGGCAGAGCTTTTACAAGAAGACTGGGGAGGGCCACAAGAAAAGCCAAGCGGCTGCACCATTGGGTGGATATATCGAAAGGGGTTCAGAGGACTTCAGGGTGTGGGAGGAGTTTCTCGACAGTTGTAATGGGGTGACCTTCTGGCAGGATGAGTGGGAGTGGAACACAGAACTGGAGCTGTTCACGGATGCTTCAGGTGCCCTGGGAATGGGTGCATACTTTCAAGGGGAATGGATGTTGGAACCATGGCCGGCAGTTTGGGCAGAAGGGGGAACACTGAAGGACATTACCTTCCTGGAGATCTTCCCGATATGGGTGGCCCTGGAAGTATGGGGTGATAGGATGAAGGGGAAGCACATCTTGTTTTGGTGTGATAACAAGGGGTCAGTCGAAGTGATTCATAGGCAAGGGGTGAGGACGGAGATGGTGGGCAAGCTGCTCAGATGTATGGTCTTGTGGGGACTGTGGCTGAACCTGTCTTTCAAAGCACAGCATATTGAAAGTTTGCGGAATGAAGTGGCTGACAGTCTTTACCGTTTGCAGCTCAAAAGGTTCCAGGAGCTGAGTCCACAGGCAGTGCCACTCAGGACCAGGATCCTGGACTGGTTATGAGAAGTAGGAAGGACATAGCCAGGGCACTGTACCGGGGTGCTTTGGCAGAAAACAGGGGCCTACGAAGCAGGGTGGGCAAAGTTCCAGGTCTTCAGGGGGAAGCATGGGGGGGACAAGGATGAACCGGCCCGGGAAGAACAGGTAAGGAGGTTCATGGTGGAGCTGCGAGAAGAAGGGCTGGCCCATGCCTCAATGGTTGTGCACTTGGCTGGCATCAGTTGGGTATGCCAGAACAGGGGTTGGCCCGATGTAGGGGCCAGTAGGATCATAAAACACATGGTAGCGGGGTGGCGCAGGGGACAAGGGGTCAGGGTGGATGGAAGGCAACCTATAAGAGGGGAATTACTGGTAGGGGTTTTGGGGGCCACCTGGAAAGTATGTGCATCGGCCCAGGAGGGGGTACTATTCCGGGCCGTGTTTGCAGTGATGGCTGCAAGGGCATTCCAGGTGGGGGGTGGTGGCCCCATGAAAAGTAGCCACCAGGCTGGCATTACAGCATGAGGATGTCCTGTGGGGGCATGACAGGGTGGTCATTATTCTGGCCAGGTCCAAGATGGAGCAGGGAGGGAGGAGGGCCAAAGTGTCACTGGTGAAGAAACTGCAGTTGGCCAGCTGCACCATGAGCACGATGGAGGAGTACAGGAGTGCACAGGGGAAGGCAGAGGGATGCTGTTCTGGCACAGAGACGGCTCTCTGGTCATGGTCTTCCAAGTAGGGGCCATCCTCAAAAGGGTGTTGGCATTTCTGGGAGAGGATCCCAGCAAATTTGCCCCTCATTCATTCAGGATTGGGGCAGCCGTGGAGGCAGCAGAGACAGGGGCTGCAGTAATGGAGTTACAAAAGGTGGGGCACTGGAGATCCAGCAGTTACAAGAGCTATGTGAGGAAATAGCAACAGCAACTCACACTGTGTAGTTTGTTTCCATGGCAGGTTCCAAGAGGAAAATCTGGATAGTGAGGCACTCCTTCATGTACTGGGCCAAAAGGTTTGTGGTGGCCAGCTCCAGAGACGTGGATCTGAGATATAACACTGAGTATACCAGGGTGTTATAGAAGGGCATCAGGGAGATGAAGTGGGCACAGCTAATGCCTTTGATGGAGGAACTGAAATTGCAATGGGGCACCCCGGATTGCACTGTTATACACCTGGGGGGCAATGATTTAGGGAGCCTGCCATGGGGGATATTGGGACAGGTCATCATGGGAGACTTAGAGAAATTGAGAGGGTGGTGGCCGAGCGTGACAATCGGCTGGTCCAACATCACCTCCTAGAGGGCATGGAAAGGGGTGCAGGATGTCTGACTTATCGAAAAGGTTAGGAAGTGTTTGAACAGGAAGGTAGCCAAGGCAGTAATAGCAATGGGGGGGGGTTCACGTGCAGCACAGAGACATCTCCTTCAACCAGCCTGCAGTGTTCAGGTCAGATGGTGTCCACCTGTCTGAATTTGGGATATTCCTGTTCCTGCGGCCTATTGTAGAGCTAGTGAACCAGATAGCCAAGAAAGGGCTTAGATACTAACCAGCAAGGGGGGAGCCCCTCCATCTGTTGCAAGCTGGAGGAGGGACAGTGGAAGAAAGGAAAAGGGGGAGCGGGGGGAAGAAAGGAGGAGGGGTAGTTTACACTGGCTGGGGACAAAGAACCCAGACATTATGGTAAAGCGGGGGGGATAGGTCCAGGTGCCTGATTCAGAAGTGTCCGGGTCTGGAGGGTGAAAGCCCAGGGAAGTGGACCTGCTGGGTTCTAGTGTGCAGGAGGGGGCCAGATTCACAGTGTCAGGGCCCTGAAAGCAAGATGGAAGAAATGACCAGAAGAGGGACAGAGGCGAGAGCCAAGATAACTTGGAATGAAATTTGATGTAAATTGAATTGTGAATTCAAAGTTATATGGTTTGTAAATATAGTCCATTGTGCCATGAATAACTTTTTGCCAGCGAGCAACCAACAAGTTAAAATGGTGTGGCGTCCATCATTACTGGGGGAATTAAGGGCACAAATCAAACTATAACAGTGGTGTATTGCTATTGTATTGGGTGCTATGCTGTGTTGTACAAATAAATTTAATAAATCAAACTATGACAGTGGTGTATTGTTGTGGTATTGCTTGGTTTGCTGAGGTGTACAAATAAAATTAAATCAAAATATGACAGCGGTGTTTTGCTAAGGTATTGCGTGCCGTGCTGTAGAAATACAATTAATAAATCAAACTACGACTGTGGTGTATTTTTCTGGGATTGGGTGCTATGTTTTCCTGTGCAAATAAAATTTAATCAAACTTTTACAGTAATGTAATGCCTTGGCATTGGAAGATTTGCTGTGCAGTACAAATTAAATTAATAAATCAAACTATGACACTGGTATATTGTTGTGGTAATGGGTATTATGTTGTGCTGCACAAACAAAATTAAATCAAACTATGACGGTGATGTATTGTCCTGGTATTAGGTGCTATACTGTGCTTCACAAATACAATTAATAAATCAATCTGTGACAGTGGTGTATTGTCATGTTATTGGGTGCTGCTCTGTACTGTACACATAAAATTAATAAATCAAAGTATGACACCCGGTGTATTTTTAAGGTATTGGGTGCTGTGCAGTACAGATACAATTCATAAATGATACTATGACAGTGGTGTATTTCTGTGGAATTGGGTGCTACATTGTGCTACAAATAAAATTAAATCAATCTATGGTGTATTGTCGTTGCATTATGTGCTATAAATTTACTGTAGAAATAATATTAATTAATCAAATATGACAGTGCTGTATTGTCGTGATATTAGGTGCTATGCTGTACTGTACAAAGAAAATTAATAAATCAAACTATGACAGTGGTGTATTGTCATGATATTGGTTCTATGCTGTGCTGTATAAGTAAGATTAATAAATCAAACCATGACAGTGGTGAATTGCTGTGGTATTGGGTGCTATGCTGTGCTGTACTAATTAAAACTATAAATTATGACAGTGGTGTATTACTGTAGTGTTGGGTGCTTTGCTGTACAAATAAAATTAATGAATCAAACTATGACCAGTTATGTATTGTCGTGGTATTCAGTGCTGTGGTTCGCTGTATGACATTTATTTCATAAAGTAAAGTATGACTGCGGTGTATTGCTGTGGTACTCAAAGCTATGCACCGTTTTACTATTAAAATGAATAAATAAACATATGACAGTGGTGTATTGCTGTGTTATTGGGTGCTATGCTGTGTGCTGTACAAATAAAATTAAATCAAACTATGAAAGCAGTGAATTGCCATGCTATTAGGTGCTATACTGTGCTACACAAATCAAATTAATAAATCAAACTATGACAGTAGTGTATTGTTAAGGGATTCAGTGCTGTGCTGTACAAATAAAATGAATAAATCAAAATATGACAGTGTTGTATTGTTATTGTATGAGGTGCTGTGCGGTACAAATCAAAATAATAAATCAAACTATGTCAGTGGTGTTTTGTCATGGTATTGCAAGCTATGCTGTGCTGTACAAATAAATTTAATAAATCAAAAAATGACAGTTGTGTATTGTCGAAGTATTGGGTGCTATGTTTTGCTGTAGAAATAAAATTAAATTGAACTATGACAGTGGTGTATTGTCATAGTATTAGGTGTAAATTCACTGTACAAATAAAATTAATAAATCAAACTATAACAGTAGTGTAGGGTCATGGTATTGTGTACTATGCTGTGCAGTACAAATTCAATTAAAAATTCAAACTATAGAAGTGATGTTTTGTTGTGATGTTGGGTGCTACACCATGGTGTGGAAAGAAAATTAATATATCCAACTATGACAGTGGTGAATTGCTGTGGTATTGGGTGCTATGTTGTGCTGTACTACTTTAATTAATAAATTAAACAATGACATTGGTGTATTCTTTTGGTACTGGGTGCTATGCTGTGGTGAGAAAAACATTAATGAATCAAACTATGACAGCAGTGTATTGTTGAGGCATTGGTGTTCTGCAGTACAAATAAAATTAATAAATCAAGCAATGTCAGTGGTCTTTTGGCATGCTATTTCATGACATGATGTGCTGTACAAATAAAATTAATAAATCAAACAGGGACAATGATGTATTGTTGTGGTATTGGGTGCTATGTTGTGCTGTACAAACAAAACTAATCAAATTATGACAGTGGAGTATTGCTATTATACTAGGTGCTATGCTGTGCTGTACAAATAAATTTAATAAATAATACTGTGACAGTGGTGTATTGTTGTGGTATTGGGTGGTTTGCTGTGGTGTACAAATAAAATTAAATCAAAATATGACAGTGGTGAATTGTTAAGGTATTGGGTGCTGTACTCTAAAAATAAAATTAATAAATCAAACTATGACAATGGTGTATTGTCGTGGTAATGGTTCTATGCTTTACTGTATAAGTAAGATTAATAAATCAAACCATGACAGTCGTGTATTGCTGTGATATTGGTCACTGTGCTGTGCTGTACTAATTAAATTAATAAATCAAACTATGACAGTAGTGTCTTGTCATGACACTGGGTTTCATGCTGTGCGGTACAAATAAAATTAAAAAATCAAACTATGACAGTGATGTTTTGTTGTGATATTGGGTGCTACGCTGTGCTGTGGAAAGAAAATTAATATATCCAACTATGATAGTGGTGAATTGCTGTGGTATTGGGTGCTATGCTGTGCTGTACTACTTAAATTAATAAATTAAACTATGATATTGGTGTATTCTTGTGATATTGGGTGATATGTTGTGCTGCATGAATAAAATTAAATCAAACTATGACAGTGGTATATTGTTGTGGAATTGGGTTCTATGGTGTGCCATACAAATATAATTAATAAATCAAACTATGACAGTGGAATATTTCTGTCATATTAGATGCTGTGCTGTACAAATAAAATTAATAAATCAAACCATGACAGTGATGTATTGTTATTGTATTAGGTGCTATGCTGTGCTGTACAAATAAAATTAAGAAATCAAACTATGACAGTGGTATTTCATCATGGTATTGGGTGCTTTGCTCTTGCTGTAGAAATAAAATTAATAAATCAAACTATGACAGTGGTATATTGTTGCGTACTGGGTGCTATATTGTGCTGCAAAAATAAAATTATGAAATCACACTATGGAATTGGTGTATTGCTATTGTATTGGGTGCTATACTGTGCTGCACAAATAACATTAATAAATCAAACTATGACAGTGGTGTATTGTTGTGGTATTGGATGCTTGGCTGTGCTGTACAAATAAAATTAATAATTCAAACTATGACAGGTGTGTATTGTTGTGTTAGTTGCTATACTGTGCTGTGTAAATAGAATTAAATCAAACTATGACAGTGGAGCATTGTCATGGTATTAAGTACTATACTGTGCTGTAGAAATAAAATTAATAAATCAAACTATGACAGTGGTGTATTGTTAAGGTATTGTGTATTGTGCTGTACAAATACAATTAATAAATCTAACTATGACAGTGTTTTTTTTTTTGTGGTATTGGGTGCTATATTGTGCTCCACAAATAAAATTAAATCAAACAATGACAGTGGAGTATTGTCATGGTATTAGGTGTAATAAATTTATTGTACAAATAAAATTAATAAATCAAACTATGATAGTGGTGTATTGTCATAGAATTGTGTGCTGTGCTGTGCAAATAAAATTAATAAATCAAACTATGACAGTGGTGTATTGTTAAGGTATTGTGTATTGTGCTGTACAAATACAATTAATAAATCTAACTATGACAGTGTTTTTTTTTTGTGGTATTGGGTGCTATATTGTGCTCCACAAATAAAATTAAATCAAACAATGACAGTGGAGTATTGTCATGGTATTAGGTGTAATAAATTTATTGTACAAATAAAATTAATAAATCAAACTATGATAGTGGTGTATTGTCATAGAATTGTGTGCTGTGCTGTGCAAATAAAATTAATAAATCAAACTATGACAGTTGAGTATTGTTTAGGTATTGGGTGCTCTACTGTACAAATACAAGTAATTAATTAAACAATGACAGTGGTGTATTTGTGGTATTGGGTGCTATGTTGTGCTGTACAAATAAAAATAAATCAAACTATGACAGTGGTGTACTTTCGAGGTTTTAGGTGCTATAAATTTACTGTACAAATAAAATTAATAAATCAAACTGACAGTGTGGGGCTGACTTGGTGTCACTAAGGGCAGAGGTACTGTTCGCTGCACTTCGCACCACACCAGCGACCCATGTTTGGGAACAAGCACAGGTCATCAGTGGTTGGCAGGGAGGGAATGGATAAAGCATCCGATTGATTACTCTCCATTTCAGGGAAGGGGGCAAGATACAGTCGGCACTCATCTGACCCCTAGCAGAGGCTGGGGTTTGACGTACTACTGCTGCAAACAAGGTGTGCAGATGCACATGGGAGTGTGTGGGTGCCCTCCACCAGAGTCATTGCATGCCCTCTACCAGAGTCATTGCTTGCCCAGTGCTGCAATGGGAGAAAATCTAGGAAGAAAAAGACCCTAGTGTCTGGTCATGGTGGCTTGATGGCTGTCCTCCGGATGGTGATCCTCTGGACGTAACATCCCGACCAAACTCCACCCCAGCAGGTGAGTAGAGAGCTCCCAGCAGCCCCACCATGGAAGGGGTAATCCATGGGAGGTGTAGAGGGTGAGGGCCTAAAGGAGAAGAAGCAGAGGGAGTAGCAGCCAAACAAAGAGACTAACAGGGCCAGGGAGGAGAGAAAAAGAGATAACAAAAAAAAAGTATGACATCATTGTATTGTCATGGTATTGGGTGCTATGCTGTGCTGTACAAATAAAATTAATAAATCAAACTATGATAGTGGTGTATTGTCATGGTATTGGGTGCTATGCTGTGCTGTACAAAAAAATTATTAAATCAAACTATGACAGTGGTGCATATTTGTGGTATTGAGTGTTACATTGTGCTGTA
This sequence comes from Neoceratodus forsteri, assembly GCA_016271365.2. NCBI lineage: Eukaryota > Metazoa > Chordata > Ceratodontiformes > Ceratodontidae > Neoceratodus > Neoceratodus forsteri. The sequence goes on along the minus strand of CM028137.1, from coordinate 129,858,497 downwards.
CAAATAAAATTAAATCAAATTATGAGAGTGGTGTATTGTCATGGTATTGTGTGCAAAAATTCACCTTAGAAATAAAATTTATAAATCAAACTATGACAGTGGTGTATTATTGTGGTATTGAATGCTATGCTGTGCTGTACAAATAAAATTAATAAATCAAACCATGGACTTCCGGTTCTGCCATGGCTCAGGATAGCAGCTAGAGAGCGAGCTCCCTCAACGACCTGCTAAAAACAACCCCAGAAAATAACAAACCAAACAATAACAGTCAGCAAAATGTCCAGAGGGGGTACACAAAAGGATAAAAATCCCATATCTCGATTGCAGCAACCTAAAGGAGACAAGGAGGCTGCGGGACACTGGGCGGTTCCCCCACCCGCATGACAATGCAAAATCGAGTGGCTGAATCTGCAGTGGCCTATGATACAGATGAGGAGGCAGATAGGCTTTCCCGGTGCTAGTTTGACCTGATCTTAAAAGAACTGAAGGAAATGCGGACCGAGAACAAAACAGAATTCGGAAACCTGACCCAAAAACTAAATCATATGGAGTGCCGAGTACAAGAGACAGAGGACCAAATATCTCAGATGGAAAATGGTTTGATGCATTTGGGAAGAATGATGCAGACCCTTTGCTATCATACAATGGACCTGGAGGAAAAATGTGTAGATTTGGAAAGTCGAGCCCGCTGCGACAATCTGCGAATATACGGCCTAAAAAAGGGAGCTGAATCGGGAGCAATGGTAGAATTTATGGCTGACTTACTTAAAGATGTCCTTGGCTTCCCCCCCCTTATACAAACTGAGGATAGAGAGGGGGCATAGGGCTTTGTTGCCAAAGCCAAAAGAGGAGACAGCCAGACCCTGTTCCATTATTATAAAATTCAGCAGCTATCGCACTAAAGAGGATATTTTAAGAGGGCCGTGGCAGAAAAAATAAGTTAAATATTTGGATTCACGTCTGTTTTTCAACCAGGATTACTCAACAATGATTCAACAGCAGTGGCTGATGTATGGCCCCCTAATAAGAGCTTTAAAAGAAAAACATCTTAAAATTCAAATGCCTTACCCCGCCCGCCTCAGGGTACATTGGGAAGAGGGCCCAGAAGTATATGACTCCCCACAGGAAGCTAGAGAGGCCATGCTGAAATGTGGTCTACCCATGCCAGAGCTTCGCTTGCAGGCATCGCAGAGAAGGAGAGAGCGAGGTTCGGGATGGCAGCTCAACACATCAAGGAGAACCAGACGATATTTACATCAAAATGTATCGCAATCAGCATCCTTACTACAATATCTGGTCAAGAAGCTACCAGGAGTAGAAGAAGGTGATTTTGAAGATCTGGGAGAGGACTGAAAAATTTGTGAAATTTGAGGTAATTCCCTTGGGGGCCGGGTGTACTCCCTGTTACTACGGGGGGGGGGACAATAGGCAGGACACCTCCATGTAACTGGTGGCACCATTTTTGTAACGGATTGTGGGTCCTCTTGACACTTCTTTTCCTACCAGCTGGATAAGGACTAGATTGTTTTCCAATATTGTTCTGTAACAACTTCTGATTTGAACAGTGTCAAAGGGGAAGCAGCAGAGAGGAAGGGGGCCCGATTCCTTCGGCTCTCCGAAAATTGGGATTGCAAGTTTAATGGTGAAGATGTGCTGGGGGGGGCAACTGCTCACTTTATAATATGCAGAAATATTGAAACCTGCCCAAAGCTGGGTGAGAACACTGGGGAAAAATAAGAAGTATTGCATCAGTTTAATGGAATTTCTCCCAGTGGATTGACTAAGGTTTGGCTTTGGGGGGGCAGATTATATCCACTAAAGTTGTGGGATTAATATGGACTCCCAGGAGCTATGGTAATTGAGAGAGGAAACATTCTCACTACTGTAGTGAGCTCCTAAGGGAAGTCTGGCTATAAAATTAAAGCAGGTGGGAGAGGGAGTATGGGGTGAGGCTACAGACCAGTACTTAATTCTTTGGACTGCCCTGGTCCATTGGTGCTTTTACATTGAGCTCCACAATACAGGTGAGAACTCGAGAGGGGGGTCCCTCTAGAGAGGGAAGCCTTTTCCTACCTCTTTCTACCCACTCCCAATAGGGAAGGGCAAAGAGGCCTATAGTGACTAGGCCTTCTACCTTGGAAGTCAGTTTTTGAGTGGGTGGTGACATTACCACCATCTCCAAAAAAAGGATGTTGGTTTATTGTTCATGTAAAGTTCATGTTAAGGTAGTTAAATGTTCTATATTTATTATGTTTATTTTTGCTACCTATCTTATTGCCACTGCCCTCCCTATTTTAGGGCCACTCTCTGCAGATGGTGAGTCAGGAGATGCAGGGGAAAAATGACAAGAAAGCAAATATAATATACAAAAATGGCTAAGATATGTACCAATTTCCTCTCTTTTAATGTTAATGGGTTAACAAACCCTGTAAAACGTAGTAAAATCATCTCCTATATTAAGAAAAGGAAGGTGGACTTCTGCATGCTTCAAGAGATGCACCTTTCACAACAAGAGCATGAAAAAATGAACAAATTTGGTTTCTCAAAGGTGGTAGCATCCTCATACAGAAGGGGCCGTCACAGAGGCGTGATGGTCATGGTGGGAAGAGGGGTTGCCTTTGAAGCCAGAGATACCCTGATAGACTCGGAGGGATGTTTGGCTGCCCTGAAGGGCTATTATAATGAAGAACTTATCACAATAGCATCGATCTATGCCCTTCCGGCTCAGACTATAACTTCCACAGGCAGTTATATATGAGCTTCACAGAATGGGGAGAGGGGTCATTGATTATGGGAGGGGACCTGAACCTCAATGTAAATGACCATCTTGACTCCACTTCTAGAGTTGAAAGGTTGGACAGGAGAGTGGCCCTAAAAGTTAATTAACTCTTATCCGAAGTAGGCTACATAAATGCTTGGAGAGCTTATCATGGACAGAAACGGGACTATACTTTCTTTTCCCAGGTACACAAGGTACATACTAGAATAGATTATTCCTTTGTACCTAAAGAGATAGTATATCAAATGCAGAATGTAGAAATAGGGGAACTCTATCTTTCTGATCACGCTCCCATGTGGTTGCAGCTGCATCTGGGGCAAAGTAAGAAAAAGACCATATGTCGTCTTAACTTATCTCTTATTCAGGGAAAGGAAAATCAAGAACAGGTCCGAGAGATGATTAAGGAGGCACTTAGCATGAATGATACCCCAAATATCTCCCCATCTATCCTTTGGGATACAGTAAAAGCAGTAGTACGGGGCAAATTGATAGTGAAAGCTGCTAAACTTAAAAGGGATAGAGAGGCCGAAAAGGCCTCTAAATAAATAAATAAATATAGAACATTTAACTACCTTAACATGAACTTTACAACAGAAGATACGGGAAATGGAACAATCTTTAAAAGATCAATATGACACCACCAAGGAAAGAGAAGTCCAGAAACATTGGCATGCCCTTAATGCCATCCTGAACTACAATGTGGAGCAAAACATGTACTTGAGGCAGAAATATTATGAGGGGGGACCCAGGGCCGCTAGGTTGTTAGTTATCAGACTAAGGCAAAGAAAGGCTAGAGCCACCATCAGTAGGATTACATATCCATTTACTAAGCAGCAGTTGGTAAACACAGTAGATATGGTGGAAGCCTTCACAGACTACTATAGGGAGTTATACAAGGCGGAGACTACGCCTGAAACAGATAAACTAGGAAGTTTTTTAGAGAAGCTACAACTGTGTCAAATTGAGGAATCTGATGCTGCCTCCCTGGTGGCTTCAATAAGGGATTCTGAAATCATAGCCGAAATAACCAGAATTAAAACAGGGAAATGCCCTGGTATGGATGGATATCCAGCCAAATTTTATAAGCTTTTTAGGAGCCTGGTTTCACCAGTCCTAAACAGAGTTTACAACTTCCTGGTGTCTGAGGAAGGTGTAGTTCCTCCATCACAGAGCTATGTGGTGGTTGCGCTGTTGCCCAAGCCTGCCAGGGACCCTCTATTGTGTGCCTCATAGAAACATAGAAACATAGAAACATAGAATTTGACGGCAGATAAGGACCGCTTGGCCCACCCAGTCTGCCCATTTCCCTACCTACTGGATAAGCTGCAGATCCTAGTTAACCAGCAGCCTACTTCTTCCTACCCCAACCCCCCAGAATTGCCTTATGACTATCCCATGCATGCTTGAATTCCACCATTGATTTTGACTCCACAACCTCCCGAAGGCCATCTCCATGCATCCACAACCCTCTCTGTGAAAAATACTTCCTTAAATTACCTCTGAGCCTCCTCTATCTTCTCAAATTGTGCTCCTCTTGTTCTTGCACACCCTTTTTTTTGAAAGATGCTACCCTCTTGGACTTTGTTGATTCCCTTGAGGTACTTGAAAGTTTCTATCATGTCCCCCCTCTCCCTCCTTTCCTCGAGGCTATACATATTAAGCTCCTTAAGTCTCTCTTCATATGTCCTCCGGTGCAGACCCTGCACCATTTTAGTTGCCCTCCTCTGGACAGCTTCCATCCTGTCTATGTCTTTGCGGAGATTGGGTCTCCAGAACTGCACACAGTACTCCAGATGGGGTCTCACCAGCTGTCTGTACAGAGGGATAATAACTTCCTGTTTTCTACTGGTGATGCCTCTCCCTATGCATCCCAGTATCCCCCCAGCCCTCCTTGCTGCCTTCTCACATTGCTTGCCCACCTTAGGTCATCTGATATGACTACCCCAGGTCCCTTTCCATTTTGTTGTTGTTAGTATCTCACCCCATTGTGTACTCTTCCCTGGGTTTTTGTTTCCCAGGTGCATTACCTTGCACTTCTTAGCATTGAATCTAAGCTGCCATACATTTGACCATTCCTCTAACCTTGCCAAGTCCCTTCTCATCCTTTCCACCCCACCTGTGCATCAACTCTGTTGCAGATCTTAGTGTCATCTGCAAAGAGACATATTTTCCTTCCAGTCCTTCTGCAATGCGCTTATAAAGACATTGAAGAGGACTGGTCCTAACTTGAACCCTGCGGTACCCCACTAGTAACCCTCCTTTCTTCTGAGTGGACTCCTTACTATTACTCTCTGTGTCCTATTCTCCAGCCAATTCTTTACCCAGGCTGTCATCTTGGGACCCACTCCCAGGCTGGCTAACTTATATAGTAATCTTTTGTGTGGGACTGTGTCAAATGCCTTGCTAAAGTCTAGGTAGGCCATGTCCACAGCCCCTCCCTGATCTACTACTTTGGTCACCCAGTCAAAGAAATCTATCAGATTCGTCTGGCATGACCTTCCCACTGTGAATCCATGCTGCCTAGGGTCCTGTGCCCCTCTGGCAGCTAGATACTCGACAATTCTTTCCTTCAGAAGTGATTCCATCATTTTCCCTATCACTGAGGTTAAACTAACAGGTCTATAGTTTCCTGCTTCTGCCTTGCTCCCACTTTTGTGAAGGGGAATCACATCTGCCCTCCACCAGTCCTTGGGTACCACCCCATCCTCCCATGATTTGTTAAAGAGGGTAGTCAGTGGTGTCACTATTTCTACCCTTAGTTCTTTTAGAATTCTGGGATGAATCCCATCAGGCCCCATTGCTTTGTCCACCTTCAGTTTTAAGAGTTCTTTCAGAACCCTTTCTTCTGTAAATGGGCTGGTATCAACTTCTGTATCCAGAGTGTTACTACTGTTTGTTTTATGTACCTCCCTCTTCATTTGTAAATACTGAGCAAAAATATTTGTTTAGTATCTCTGCCTTTTCACAGTCTCCTCTGCCCACCCTCCTCCCTTTATTAAGCCTCACTATCCCTCCCTTGGTCTTCCTTGCTCCCTGATGTACCTATAAAAGGTTTTATCCCTTCTTAACTGAGTTGGCTATCTTTTCTCGGTTTGGGCCTTTGCTGTTCTGACTGCCTTCCCAGCCTCCTTTGCTTTAACTGATACAGTTCTCTGTCCTGCTCCTGCTGCGATTCCTTGTACTTCCTGAATGCTTTTTTTCTCTTGAACCTTCACTGCCACTTCCTTTGAGAACCATAGTGGTTTCTTACATCGCCTTGTTTTGTTTATTTGCTTCACAAAGGCTCAGCTACTCTGTGATGGCAGTTTTATTATTCCCCATTGTTCTTCCACCCCTCCTTCCCGCCCATTTGCTAGTGCATTCCTTAGGCACTCACCCATTTTGGCAAAGTCAGCCTCCTAAAGTCCAGTACTTTTGTCTTTGTATGGCTTGACTCTATTGCTGTGTTTATTAGAACCATACTGTTCGATGGTCGCTAGTTCCCAGATGGCTACCCACTTCTACATCTGTGATCCTCTCTCCATCTCCATTTGAGAGTATCAAGTCTAATATTGCTCCCTCTCGAGTGGGCTCCAGTACTAGTTGTCTAAGGCATGCCCCCTGTAGGGCATCTAGAATAACTGCACTCTTCGAAGTGGCAGCTGCAACTGCACTCCAGTTAACATCTGGCATATTCAGATCACCCATCAGCAATATCTCCCCTTTTTCTGCCATTCTAAGTATACTTTCTATCATTTCCTTGTCCATTTCCTCCCCCTGAGAAGGGGGTCTGCATACAACCCCTGTGCGGATTGTGGTGCCATTGCCTGTCTCCAAATTTACCCACAGTGCTTCTTCTCCTCCCTGTTTACCCTTTTTTTCTGTTGCTTTTATTCCTTCCCTTATGTAAAGAACTACTCCTCCTCCTCTTTTACCCTCCCTGTCCCTCCTGTAGATAGTGTATCCTGGTATGTTTACGTCCCAGTCATGGTTTTGTGTGTACCATGTTTCTGTGACTGCCACGATATCCAGATGTTCCTCCTCCATCAAGGCCACTAATTCAGGAAGCTTGTTACCTAGACTACGGCATTGGTACTCATTGCTCTCCATTTTTGATGGCCCTACCTTCTGTTGCAGCATCCCCACTGACCGCTCTACCTTGGTCTTTTCTCATTTAGTACCCTGTTTTGTAGGGAGAGGCTGGGATTTTCTGCTGCTTGTCAGTGCCTCCCCATTGACTAGTTTAAAGCTTGCAATGAAGCATTTAAACCGATTGCTCAAAAGACTTGCTCCTTCCTGGACAGATGCAGACCATCCTGCCAGTATAGGCTGGTGTCCTCCAGGTGGAACCCCAGTCCCCAATGAAGCCAAACCCCTGTGTTCCACACCATTTTTTCAACCATTCATTAAACTGCATGGTGCCAATTACCCTCGCCTCCCCCATGCCTTTGACAGGCAGCACCTCTGAGAAGGATACTGTGTGTGCTACTTATCTTAGGCCCCTCCCCAACTCTGCAATGTCCTCCTGCACTGCTCTAACCTCATGATTAGCCAAGTCATTTGTCCCTAGGTGGACAATTATGTCCAGCTCAGAATCCCTTGCAGCTGTTGTCGTGATCCTGAGGATGCGCTTCCTGTCCCTCCAAGCCATGGCACCAGGCAGGCACCTTACTTCAGATTTCCCAGCTCCTCCCAGTTCTATCCCCCTAATAACTGAGTCCCCCACCAGGAGCTGCTTCCTTTCCTTGTGGTGTCCTCTGCCTCCTTCATGTGGGCCTCCCTTGTGACAGTTGTCCTCAGCCTCCTTAGTCTCCTCTGCGGGTGTATCCATAGGGGAGCTATGCTCCCCCAGAATGGTGTATGGATTGTGGTGTGTAACATCTGACTGGGTGTGCCTCTGTTCCACCATCCTCATCCTCCCTGAGCCCACTGCCTCATATAGGCCTATTTCCATTCTAAATACTGACTATAAAATAATGATGGGAATCATGACAACACGACTTCAGGATATCATTCCCCAAATTATACACTCAGATCAGACAGGTTTTGTCCCAGGCCGACAGGTGCAGGATGGTATCTGTCCAGCTGTAAATATCCTAGAGCATGTAAGGGAGACAGGAGAAGCATCACTGGTCATGAGCCTGGATGCAGAAAAAGCATTTGACAAAGTGCAGTGGTCATTTTTACAGGCATCCCTGGTGGGCATTGGCTTCCTGGAAGCTTTCTGAAAAATAGTAGCTAGACTCTATGATTCCCCTCGGGGGTATGTAAGGGTGAATAGCCATATAGGGAGGTCATTTGACTTGGAGAGGGGAATGAGGCAGGGTTGTCCCCTGTCTCCTTTTCTCTTCACCATTTTTGTGGAGCCATTGGCACAGCAGATCCACCTAAACCCGGCTATTCGGGGCATAGAGATAGGGGGCTATGAACATAAACTGGGCCTCTATGTGGGTGATATTCTGCTGCTTCTGGGTGACCTGGACTTTTACCTCCCAGAAGTTTTTAAACAGACACAACAATTTACTGAAATATCTGGTTGCTCCCTAAACACAGCCAAGACCGAGTTCCTAGTTTGCTCCTACCAGGTTCCCCTGGATGTTCAGCAGAGATATCCAATGAGATGGGGGTTAAATAAATTTAAATACTTGGGAGTATTCCTGGGGATGAACCCACTAACCCTTTTTCAAGATAATTACCCCAGCCTAATACATGAGATATCGCAAGATTGTAAGAGGTGGGCAGTCCTGCCCCTACCAATGCATTCCCAAGTCTAGACCACCAAAATTAATATTCTACCCCACTTGCTGTATTAGTTTCAGAGTGTACCCTGTGTTGTCCCACAACAGACCATTTTAGGTTGGCAGAGACAACTAATGAACTTTATTTGGGGTACAGTCAAACCAAGGGTGTCCAGGAACATATTATACTTACCCAGAAAGGCAGGAGGCCTAGCAGTCCCGTTCCTACCAGGATACTGGACTGCTTCACAGATGAAAATTGCACTGATGTGGCAGCAGCCCCACTATACCTCCCACTGGAAAATGATGGAACTACAACAAACTCAGGGTCTGCCGCTGGAGGCCATACTTTATAATCGACGCTTGCAACAACTAGCTACCATGCAGCTCTCTACGGGAGTTATTACAGTTCTGGACAGCTGGAGAAGGGGTACCAGTAAGGGGGGACAGTGCAGCATCTGTGGACATACAGGTGGTGGGCTTGGGAGGAACAATTTACCCCAGCAGCCCTGGACCACTGGTTTAGGGATCAAGCACATAGAGGCTTCCACTCACAATGGCAGGTCATAAATGGAGGTGCTCCCATTTCGTTCGAGGCAACTGTGCCCCTGTTTAATTTAAAACCAAATGATAGATTTAAATACTATCAGATCAGTAACTGGGTTCATGACAACTTAAACAACCCAAAAGTAATACGGGGACAACACTTGCACTCTCCGCCATTCAAAAAAATATGGTCATCCCCCTCTGGGAGAGGAGCGATCACTGAATTATACACTCATTTGATATTGGATCAGGGCCACAACTCACTTAGTATTAAAGCAAGGTGGGAGGAAGAGATTGGAGAAATAATAGAGGAAGACAAATGGGAGAAGAGTTGTGGTCTAATATGGAACACTATTTCCTCCCCATCGTGGAGGGAATTTGTCTGGAAGGCTAGGAGTCGATACTTCCTGGTCCCCAGAACCCAGGCTAAGTTCAGGGAGGGGGGTGACTCAAGTTGTTGGAGGGGATGTGGGGAGACCATGGTAGGACACTTCCACATGTTATGGCAGTGCCCTAAAATAAGTGCTTACTGGGAAGAGATTCAAGAGCACCTGAGGATCATTTTTGGTGGTGAAGAAGGGTTTAGCCCCATACATATGATACTGGGTGTTGACCCGGTTCATTTAAAGTGTAAGGATGGTAAATACCTCTGGCGCATCCTCCGAGCAGCAGCTTTTAAGGCACTCACAAAGTGCTGGCTACAGAAAGACAGCCCTACAATAAAAGATTGGGTCAAAATAATCATAACAATGCAGGAGATGGAGAGACTGACCTTTGCAATTCAACACAGGCAGGATCAATTTGTTAATAGGTGGACCAGATGGGAACTTTATGTTACTAACATAGAAGTAGGATGAACACAACAGATCCTTCCATGCCAGGCCAAGGAATTAACTAAAGGTACCTAAGGTGAGACTTAGAGATAAATTAATAACTTAGAAAGTTAAATGAATGAACTTAAAGTAGGGCAGAGGGTTGGACATAGAATTCTGCATCAGGAAAGTAATGGTAAAACCTAGGGGTGGGGCAAAGGCAAGGAAGGACGGCTATATTCTTTTTAATTTACAGTTTATATTACACATTTTTAAGCTTCTTTTAATCTCTTTAATTTTAATAGTATTTTATTATAAAGATAAAGTTTTTTATTTAACAAAATGAGAAAAACCTTTAGACTGTAACAATCGATCATGTCTAAGTTCAAATGTTTGGATGCTGGCATAATGAAGTGTAACAATTTCTAATGTTGAAAAAATCCAAAGTGAAAATGAAATAAAGTTTAAAAAAAATAAACAAATCAAACAATGGCAGTGGTGAATTACTGTGGTATTGGGTGCTATGATGTGCTGTTCTAATTAAATTAATAAATTAAACAATGACAGTGGTGTATTGTTGTGGTATTGGGTGCTATGTTATGCTGTACAAATAAAATTAATAAATCAAACTATGACAGTGGTGCATGTTTGTGGTATTGGATGTTATGATGTGCTGTACAAATAAAATTAAATCAAATTATGACAGTGGTGTATTGTCATGGTATTAGGTGCAAAAATTCACCTTAGAAATAACATTTGTAAATCAAACCATGACAGTGGTGTATTATTGTGGTATTGAATGCTATGCTGTGCTGTACAAATAAAATTAATAAATCAAACCATGACAGTGGTGAATTACTGTGGTATTGGGTGATATGCTGTGATGTTCTAATTAAATTAATAAATTAAACAATGACAGTGGTATATTGTTGTGGTATTGGGTGCTATGTTGTGCAGTTCAAATAAAATTAATGAATCAAACTTTGACAGCAGTGTATTGTTAAGGTATTGGGTGTTGCAGTGTACAAATAAAATTAATAAATCAAACTATGACAGTGGCATATTTTTTGTGGTATTGAGTGCTATGTCTTGCTCTACAAAGAAAATTAAATCAAACTATCATAGTAGTCTATTGTCGTGGTATTAGGTGGTATAAATTTACTGTACAAATAAAATTAATAAATCAAGCTATGACAGTGGTGTATTGTTGTGGTATTGGGTGCTATGCTGTGTTTTACAAATACAATTAAATCAAACTATGACAGTGAAGTATTGTCGTGATATTAGGTGCTATACTGTGCTGTAGAAATGTAATTAATAAATCAAACTATGACAGTGGTGTATTGTTGAGGTATTCGGGGTGCTGTGCTGTACAAATACAATTAATAAATCAAACTATGACAGTGATGCATTGTTGTTGTATTGGGTGGTACGTTATGCTGTAGAAAGAAAATTAATAAATCAAACTATGATAGTGGTGTATTGTCATGGTATTGGGTGCTATGCTGTGCTGTACAAATAAAATCAATAAATCAAGCTATGACAGTGGTGCATGTTTGTGGTATTGGGTGTTATGTTGTGCTGTACAAATAACATAAATCAAATTATGAGAGTGGTGTATTGTCATGGTATTAGGTGCAAAAATTCACCTTAGAAATAAATGTATAAATCAAACTATGACAGTGGTGTATTATTGTGGTATTGAATGCTATGCTGTACTGTACAAATACAATTAATAAATCAAACTATGACAGTGATATATTGTTTTGGTATTGGGTGCCATGCTGTGCTGTACAAATAACATTAATAAATCAAACCATGACAGTGGTGAATTACTGTGGTATCGGGTGCTATGCTGTGATGTTCTAATTAAATTAATAAATTAAACAATGACAGTGGTGTATTGTTGTGGTATTGGGTGCTATATTGTGCAGTACAAATAAAATTAATGAATCAAACTTTGACAACAGTGTATTGTTAAGGTATTGGGTGCTGCAGTGTACAAATAAAATTAATAAATCACACTATGACAGTGGTGCATTGTTGTTGTATTGGGTGGTATAGTATGCTGTACAAAAAAATAATAAATCAAACTATGATAGTGGTGTGTTGCCATTATATTGGGTGCTATGCTGTGCTGTACAAATAAAATCAATAAATCAAACTATGACAGTGGTGCATGTTTGTGGTATTGGGTGTTATGTTGTGCTGTACAAATAAAATTAAATCAAATTATGAGAGTGGTGTATTGTCATGGTATTAGGTGCAAAAATTCACCTTAGAAATAAAATGTATAAATCAAACTATGACAGTGGTGTATTATTGTGGTAATGAATGTTATGCTGTACTGTACAAATAAAATTAATAAATCAAACTATGACAGTGATATATTGTTGTGGCATTGGGTGCCATGCTGTGCTGTACAAATAACATTAATAAATCAAATCATGACAGTGGTGAATTACTGTGGTATTGGGTGATATGCTGTGATGTTATAATTAAATTAATAAATTAAACAATGACAGTGGTGTATTGTTGTGCTATTGGGTGCTATGTTGTGCAGTACAAATAAAATTAATGAATCAAACTTTGACAACAGTGTATTGTTAAGGTATTGGGTGCTGCAGTGTACAAATAAAATTAATAAATTACACTATGACAGTGGTGTATTTTTGTGGTATTGAATGCTATGTCTTGCTCTACAAAGAAATTAAATCAAACTATCACAGTGGTCTACTGTTGTGGTATTAGGTGGTATAAATTTACTGTACAAATAAAATTAATAAATCAAGCTATGACAGTGGTGTATTGTTGTGGTATTGGGTGCTAAGCTGTGTTGTACAAATAAAATTAAATCAAACTATGACAGTGAAGTATTGTCGTGGTATTAGGTGCTATACTGTGCTGTCGAAATGTAATTAATAAATCAAACTATGACAGCGGTGTATTGTTGAGGTATTGGGTGTTGTGCTCTACAAATACAATTAATAAATCAAACTATGACAGTGGTGCATTTTTGTTGTATTGGGTGCTGTTATGCTGTACAAATAAAATTGAATCAAACAATGACTGTGATGTATTGTCATGGTATTTGGTGCAATACATTTACTGGACAAATAAAATTAATAAATCAAATTATGACAGTGGTGTATTGTCAAGGTACTGTGTGCTATGCAGTGCTGTACAAATAAAATTAATAAATTAAACTATGACAGTGGTTTATTGCCATGATATTGGGTGATATGCTGTGCTGCACAAATAAAATTAAATCAAACTGTGACAGTGGTATATTGTCGTATTGGGTTCAATGGTGTGCTGTGCAAATAAAATTAACAAGTCAAACTAATACAGTAGTGTACTGTTGTGGTATTGGGTGCTTTGCTGTGCTGTAGAAATAAAATTAATAAATCAAACTATAACAGTGGTATATTGTTGTGGTACTGGGTGTTATATTGTGCTGCAAAAATAAAATTAAGACATCACACTATGACAGTGGTGCATTGTTATTGTTTTGGGTGCTATACTGTTCTGTACAAATAAAATTAATAAATCAACTATGACAGTGGTGTATTGTTGTGGTATTGGGTGCTTTGTTGTGCTGTACAAATACAATTAATAAATCAAACTATGACAGCGGTGTATTGTTGTGGTATTGGATGCTATGCTGTGTTGTGTAAATAAAATTAAATCAAACTATGACAGTGGTGTACTGTTGTGGTATTAGGTGCTATATTGTGCTGTAGAAATAAAATTAATAAATCAGAGTATGACAGTGGTGTATTGTTAAGGTATTGGGTATTGTGCTGTTCAAATACAATTAATAAATCAGACTATGATAGTGGTATTCTTTTGTGGTATTGGGTGCTATATTGTGCTGTACAAATAAAATTAAATCAAACAATGACAGTGGTGTATTGCTGTGGTATTGGGAGTTATGCTGTGCTGTAGAAATGAAATTAATAAATCAAACTATGACAGTGGTATATTGTTGTGGTAGTGGGTGCTATATTGTGCTGCAAAAATACAATTAATAAATCAAACTATGACAGTGGTATATTGCTGTGGTATTAGGTGCTGTGCTGTACCAATAAAATTAATAAATCAAACTATGACAGTGGTGTATTGTTATTGTATTGGGTGCTATGGTGTGCTATACAAAAGAAATTAATAAATCAAACTACGACAGTGGTATGTTTTTGTGGTAATGGGTGTTATGTTGTGCTGCAGAAACAAAATTAAATCAAACTATGATGGTGATGTATTATTGTGGTATTAGTGGTATACTGTGCTGCACAAATAAAATTAATAAATCAGTCTATGACATTGGTGTATTGCCATGGTATAGGGTGCTATGTTGTGCTGTATATATGAAATTAATAAATCAAACTATGACAGTGGTGAATTGTTAAGGTATTGGATGCTGTGCTGTACAAATACAAATAATAAATGATACTATTACTGTGGTTTATTGATGTGGTATTAGGTGGTATAAATTTACTGTACAAATAAAATTAATAAATCAAGCTGTGACAGTGGTGTATTGTTGTGGTATTGGGTGCTATGCTGTGTTGTACAAATAAAATTAAATCAAACTATGACAGTGAAGTATTGTCATGGTATTAGGTGCTATACTGTGCTGTCAAAATGTAATTAATAAATCAAACTATGACAGCGGTGTATTGTTGAGGTATTGGGTGTTGTGCTCTACAAATACAATTAATAAATCAAACTATGACAGTGGTGCATTTTTGTTGTATTGGGTGCTATGTTATGCTGTACAAAAAAAATGAATCAAACAATGACTGTGATGTATTGTCATGGTATTTGGTGCAATACATTTACTGGACAAATAAAATTAATAAATCAAATCATGACAGTGGTGTATTGTCAAGGTACTGTGTGCTATGCAGTGCTGTACAAATAAAATTAATAAATCAAACTATGACAGTGGTTTATTGCCATGATATTGGGTGATATGCTGTGCTGCGCAAATAATATTAAATCAAACTGTGACAGTGGTATATTGTCGTATTGGGTTCTATTGTGTGCTGTACAAATAAAATTAATAAATCAAACTATGACAGTGGTGTATTGTTAAGGTACTGGGTATTGTGCTGTTCAAATACAATTAATAAATCAGACTATGATAGTGGTATTCTTTTGTGGTATTGGGTGCTATATTGTGCTGTACAAATAAAATTAAATCAAACAATGACAGTGGTGTATTGCTGTGGTATTGGGAGCTATGCTGTGCTGTAGAAATGAAATTAATAAATCAAACTATGACAGCGGTATATTGTTGTGGTAGTGGGTGCTATATTGTGCTGCAAAAATAAAATTAATAAATCAAACTATGACAGTGGTATATTGCTGTGGTAATAGGTACTGTGCTGTACAAATAAAATTAATAAATCAAACTATGACAGTGGTGTATTGTTGTTGTATTGGGTGCTATGGTATGCTATATAAAAGAAATTAATAAATCAAACTATGACAGTGGTATGTTTTTGTGGTAATGGGTGTTATGTTGTGCTGCAGAAACAAAATTAAATCAAACTATGATGGTGATGTATTATTGTGGTATTAGTGGTATACTGTGCTACACAAATAAAATGAATAAATCAGTCCATAAATCTAGGGGTTGGGGGTAGGAAGAAGTAGGCTGCTGGTTAACTAGGATCTGCAGCTTATCCAGTAGGTAGGGAAATGGGCAGACTGGGTGGGCCAAGCGGTCCTTATCTGCCATCAAATTCTATGTTTCTATGTTTCTATTGTCTATGACATTGGTGTATTGCCATAGTATAGGGTGCTATGCTGTGCTGTATATATGAAATTAATAAATCAAACTATGACAGTGGTGAATTGTTAAGGTATTGGATGCTGTGCTGTACAAATACAAATAATAAATGATACTATGACAGTGGTTTATTTTTGTAGTATTTGTGCTATGTTGTGCCATACAAATAAAATTAAATCTAAGTACAGAATGACAGTGGTGTATCATTGTGGTATTAGGTGCTATATGTTTACTGTATAAATACAAATAATTAATCAAACTAAGACAGTTCTGTATTGTCGTGATATTAGGTGCTATACTGTACTGTGCGAATAAAATGAACAAATCAGGCTATGACAGTGGTGTATTGTTGTGGCATTGGGTTCTATGCTGTGCTCTATAAATAACATTAATAAATCAAACTATGACAGTGGTGAATTGCTGTGGTACTGGGCACTGTGCTGTGCTATACTAATTAAATTAATAAATTTAACTATGACAGTGGAGTATTGTTGTGGTATTGGGTTCTATGCTGTGCTGTACAAATAAAATTAATGAATCAGACTGTTACAGTGATGTATTGTCGTAGTATTCGGTGCCATGCTGTGCAAATTAAATTAATAAATTAAAATATGACAGCAGTGTATTGCTGTGGTATTCGATGCTATGCTGTGCTTTACAAATAAAATTAGTAAATAAAACTATGACAGTGGTGTATTGCTGTGTTATTGGGTGCTATGCTGTGCAGTACAAATAAAATTAAATCAACTTATGAAAGTGTTGAATAAGATTAATGAATCAAACTATGACAGTGGTATATTGCTGTGGTATTAGGTGCTGTGCTGTAGAAATAAAATTAATAAATCAAACTAAGGCAGTGGTGTATTGTTATTATATTGGGTGCTGTGCTGTGCTGTACAAATAAAATTAATAAATCAAACTATGTCAATGGTGTTTTGTTGTGGTATTGGGTGATCTGCTGTGCTGTACAAATAAAATTTATAAATGAAAGTATGACAGTGGTGTATTGTCATGGTAGTGGGTGCTATGCTATGCTGTACAAATAAAATTAATAAATCAATCTATGACAGTGGTATACTGTTGTAGTATTAGGTGCTTTGCTGTGTGTAAAAGGGTTGTAGGACTTCTAAAATCCTTTTCTGTATTCCCATCTACAGGTAGGCCACCTGTCCAATGTTCTTGCTGTCCCTTTACTTTGAATTTCCTTATTCTAGCCTCTAAGAGCTCTGAAAACCCAGTGAAAAGTGCTGTGATAAAAGTTCTCCTTCACAACGATGCGCACACTCACCTATGCGAACGTACGCACAAAGAGCTTCACGATTGTGCGAACGGTGTGTTAGTGAGTCCTCAGCTGTTTCAAAAAAAAAGAAATGCCTGGGTTTATTATTTAAATGAAAACCCCCTGAAAAGCCTGGATAGGTTTTTGGAATGCATGTTTTTTTAGCTACTGTCATGCATGACTAATCCTATCTGGGTCTGTTAAAAACACAAAAGATTATTATCTGAGTCCTGCATGGTTTGGTGCTGGTTCAAATTGTAGAAAAAGAGAGAAATGAAATCTTGTTTTAGGTCAGGGCAATGAAGGAGCACATTAATAACCTACTGCTAAAAAGGGTCTGGTGCAAACATAGGAGGAAGCAGGAAAAACGAAATGCTGTTTAACATAGAAACATAGAAACATAGACTTTGATGGCAGATAAGGACCACTTGGCCCTCCCAGTCTGCCCATTTCCCTACCTACTGGATAAGCTGCAGATTCTAGTTAATCAGCAGCCTAATTCTGCCACTCCCACTACAATTGCTTTATGTCTGTCCCATGCATGTTTGAATTACCCCACTGTTTTAGACCCAACAACCTCCCCAGGAAGGTGGCTCCATGCATCCACCACTTTCTCCGTGAAAAAAAATTCCTCACATTACCCCTGAGCTATCCCCCCTCTATCTTTAAATTGTGCCTGCTTGTTCTTACACATCTCTTTTTCTGAAAGATGCTACCTTCCTGAACTTTGTTGATTCACTTGAGGTGCTTGAACGTTTCTATCATGTCCCCCCATCCCTCCTTTCATCAAGGGTATACATATTAAGCTCTCTCAGTCTCTCTTCATATGGTTTCTGATGCAGACCCTGCACCATTTTAGTTGCCCTCCTCTGGACTGCTTCCATCCTGTCTATGTCCTTGTGTAGATGAGGTCTCCAAAACTGCACATAGTACTCCAGATGGGATCTCACCAACTGTCTGTACAGAGGAATAACCACTTCCCTTTTTCTACTTGTGATGCCGCTTCCTATGCATCCCAAGTATTCCCCTGGCTCTCCTTACTGTCTTCTCACATTGCTTACCAACTTTTAGATCATCTGATATGACTACCCCAAGGTCCCTTTTCATTTTTGTTGTTGTTAGTGCCTCCTCTGCTATTGTGTACTCTTCTCCTGGGTTTTTGTTTCCCATGTGCATTACTTTGCACTTCTTTGCATTGAATCTAAGTTGCCATATGTCTGAACATTCCTCCAACCTTGCCAAGTCCCTTCTCATCCTTTCTACTCCCCTTGTGTATCAACTCTGTTACAAATCTTTGTGTCATCTGCAAAGAGGCATACCTTTCCTCCAGACCCTCTGCAATGTCACCTATAAAGATGTTAAAGAGGACTGGACCCAGTACTGAGCCCTGAGGTACTCCACTAGTGACCCCCTTTCTTCAGAATGTGTTCCATCCACTATTACCTTCTGTGTCCTGTTGTGCAGCCAGTTTGTTACCTCCAGGCTACCACCCTGGGACCCACCCCTGGCTGGCTAGCTTGATTATTAATCTTTGTGCAGGACTGTGTCAAATGCCCTGCTAAAGTCTAGGTAGGCCATATCCACAGCCCCTCCCTGGTCTATTACTTTGTCACCCAGTCAAAGAAATCTATTAGATTCATCTGACATGACCTTTCTGCTGTAAATCCATGCTGCTTTGGGTCCTGTGCCCTGCTGGCCTCTAGGTACTCAACAATTCTTTCTTTCCGAAGTGATTCCATCATTTTCCCTACCACTGAGGTCAAACTTACAGGTCTGTAGTTTCCTGCTTCTGCCTTGCTCCCACTTTTGTGAAGGGGAATCACATCTGCACTCCTCCAGTCCTCAGGTACCACTCCATCCTCCCATGATTTGTTAAAAAGTGTGGTTAGTGGTGTCACTAGGTCCTCCCTTAGTTCTTTTAGGATTCTGGGGTGAATCCCATTAGTCCCCATTGCTTTGTCCACCTTGAGTTTTAGGAGTTCTTTCAGGACTCTTTCTTCTGTAAATGGACTGGTGTCAACCCCCCCTACCCAGAGTGCTTCTATTGTCTGGTTTAGGTAACTCCTCCTCATCTTCTTTTGTGAATATTGAGCAAAAGTATTCATTCAGTATCTCTGCCTTTTCACTGTCTCCTCTGACCACCTTCCACTCCCTTATTAATCTTACTATTCCTTCCTTAACCTTTCTATGCTCACTATATGTACCTATAAAAGGTTGTATCCCCTTCTTAACTGAATTGGCTATTTTTTCCTCAGTTTGGGCTTTTTGCTATTCTGACTGCCTTCCCCACTTCTTTCTGCTTTAATTGATACAGTTCCTGTCGTGCTTCTTCTGTGATTCCTTATACTTTTTGAATGCAGCCTTTTCTCCTTAACCTTCCTGCCACCTCTTTTGAGAACCATAGTGGTTTTTACTCTGCTTTGTTTTCTTTATCTGTTTCACACAAGGCTTGTTGCCTCTATGATGGCAGTTTTGATTTTTCTCCATTGTTCTTCAACCCCCTCCTTTTTGGCCATTGCTAGTGTATTCCTCAGGTATTCACCCATTTTGCCAAAGTCAGCTCTTCAAAAGTCCAGTATGCTTGTTTTTGTAAGGCTAGTCTCCATGGTTGTGCTTATTGTGAAGCACACTGTGCAGTGGTCACTTGTTCCCAGATGTCTACTGACTTCTAAATTTGTGATCCTCTCTCCATTTGAGAATATCAGGTCTAGTATTGCACCCTCCCCAGTGGGTTCCAACACTAGCTGTCTAAGGCTTGCCCTCTGCAGGGCATCGAGAATGACGCTGCTCTTGGATGTGGCTGCAGTACATGCCATCCAGTTAACATCTGGCATATTCAGGTCCACCATCGACAGTATCTCCCCTTTTTCAGCCATTTTGAGACTGTCCTCTATCATTTTCTTGTCCATTTCCTTCCCTTGAGATGGGGGTCTGTATACAACTCCTGTGTGGATTGTGCTGCCATTCCCTGTCTCCAAGGTGACCCAGAGTGCCTCTTGTCCTCCCCCTTTACTTTTTAGTTCTGTAGCTTTGATCCCTTTCCTTATGTATAGAGGTACTTCACCTCCTCTTTTCCCCACCCTGTCCCTTCTGTAGTTTGTAGTTGCTCTAGTGGGTGGTTTGTAGCAGAGCTGTTTAGCACTGCAGCCCTGCACAAACCTCTAGCTTTAGGGAAACCAGATGTTTAAATACTCGTAGGCAGTGAAAGAAAAAGAAGAAAAACAAGCACAGGGATATTATGCTTTGCATTAATTCAGTTCTAAGTAAAGTTTAAAATATATTCCCCAGTTTACCTGTGCAATGTTATGCTTCATTTTGATGGAAAATAAGCTGACGCATTTTCTCATGTTCATAAGACCCCCTCATAGATACATACTGTAGATACATAGACAGTGTTGGCAGATAAGGGCCTATGGTCCACCCAGTCTGCCCATTTGAATTTGTAAGTTCAGTTTATGTTTTCCAAGAATTCAGTTGCCCCTTACCCCTGACCTCCAGAATTCCTTTATGTCTATCCCATGCATTCTTAAATCCCATGATTGTTTCAGCCCCCACCACTTCCTCTGGCAGGGTGTTCCACTTGTCCACATTCTTCCTCATGTTTCTTCTGAATTATCCTCCCTCCAACTTCATCCCATGCCCTCTAGTCCTGGAACATCTTTTTCGGTTAAAAATAGTGTATTCCTGCACCCTGTTCCTCCCTGTAAGATACTTGTATGTCTCTGTCATATCCCCTCTCTCCCTCTTCTCCTCCAGGGAGTACATGTTCAGTTCCTTCAACCTGTCCTCATAGGACTTGTGATGCAATCCATGCACCATCTTTGTTGCCTCCTCTGAACCTTCTCTACCTGTCTATGTCCTTAAGTAGGTAAGGTCTCCAGAACTGTACAGTGTACTCCAGGTGGGGGCCTCACTAGTGTCTTGTATAGTGGAATTATGACCTCCCTTTCCTGCTGGTGATGCCCCTGCCTATGCATCCCAGCATCCTATTTGCTTTACCTGCTGCCTTGTCACACTGTTTCTCTGCCTTGAGGTCATCAGAGATGATACCCCAAGATCCCTTTCCTGCTTGGTGCATGCTATATCCTCATCTTCCAACTGATATATTGTGCCAGGGTTTTTGTGCCCCATATGCATTATCTTGCACTTCCTTGCATTGAATTTCAACTGCCAAACCCCTGACCATTCTTCAAGTTTCTGCAGGTTCCTTCTCATTCTGTCTACACCCTCTGGTGTGTCTACTCTGTTACAGAGCTTTGTGTCATCAGCAAACAGTGAAATTCTGCCTTCTAAGTCCTAGGATTTCTACACATCAGATGGCATGCACCTGTCAGATCTAACTATAGATATGTTTAATACAGAAACAATGGGTTTTGTAGAAGCATGGAGGAGACATGCAGAAAACAGAATTAAAGTAAAATAGAGAAGAAAAAGGGAAGAGGTCCCCTAAGTGGGGGGGGGGAGCAATACCCTAAATGGATGGGAAAGCC
This sequence comes from Neoceratodus forsteri, assembly GCA_016271365.2. Lineage (NCBI taxonomy): Eukaryota > Metazoa > Chordata > Ceratodontiformes > Ceratodontidae > Neoceratodus > Neoceratodus forsteri. The sequence goes on along the minus strand of CM028137.1, from coordinate 129,837,077 downwards.
AGTCATCCAACGTGAGCTGGAGACTGGCTAATGGGAAAAAGGGGGGAAGTGGGGAAGAAAAAGGAATAGGATGAAAAGAACAAGAAGCGGAAGGAGGAAAAGTGGTCTTGGTTCTTATCGTTACCTAACAGAAAAAGAGAAGAAGAAGGCACCCAGGTTTTCACCTGGGGGAGCGAGAAGAGGAAGAAAGAGGGATGATCAGAGATTGATATATGGATGCAATAAAATACAATTGTGAAAGAGACAATAATAAATGATGATGAGATGGAAAATTTAATTATGATATATAATAAATTAATTGCCAATCTGAGCACAACAACATACAATGGTCTCTGTCTTTTTGTGAGGGAAAAGGGGGGAATCTGGGACAATGGAGTTTGCTCTTTAAGGGGTAGACCAAGTTGTCCTGGTGCACCCCTTCCCTTTACCTGAAGATGGTGTACTCAGAGTGGGAGTGGGGAAGAGAAGGGGAGGGACAGGGAGACAGAACAATAGGCAAGCAACAGGAAGGGGAGGGGCTAAAGGAGGTATATTATGGGCAGCACAGGGGAGGTTCAGTCACTTTTGCTGAAGTTTTGATTCCTCCCACCCACCCTTAAACTATAGAGCATGAGGGGAAGACAGTCAAAAAGGACTGTATGCATGGTCTGTCAGAGGTGGATGACAGAGTTGTCTGGTAGGATGGTTAATATATATATAATAAATTAATTGCCAATATGAGCACAACAACATACAATGGTCTCTGTCTTTTTGTGAGGGAAAAGGGGGTAATCCGGAACAATGGTGTATTGTAATGGTATTAGGTGCAATAAATTTATTGTACAAATAAAATTAATAAATCAAAGTATGACAGTGGTGTATTGTCATGGTATTGTGTGCTACGCTGTGCTGTACAAATTACATTAATAAATCATACGATGACAGCGGTGTATTGCCGTGGTATTGGCTGCTATGCAGTGCTGTACAAATAACATTAATAAAACAAACTATGACAGAGTTGAATTGCTGTGGTATTGGGTGCTATGCTATACTGTCATAATTAAATTATGAACCTAACCTATGACAGTAGTGTACTGGTGAGGGATTGGGTGCTGTGCTGTGCTGTACAAATAAAATTAATGAATCAAACTATGACAGCGGTGCATTGTCCCAGATTCCCCCCTATTCCCTCACAAAAAGACAGAGACCATTGTATGTTGTTGTGCTCAGATTGGCAATTAATTTATTTATTTGTCATAATTCCATGTTCCATTTCATCTTTTATTATTATATCTCTCACAATTGCATTTATTTGCACCCATATATCCATCTCTGATCATCCCTCTTTCTTCCTCTTTTTATTCCCCAGGTGAAACCTGGGTGCCTTCTTCTTCTCCTTTTCTGTTAGGTAACGGTGAAAACCGAGACCACTTTTCTCCTTCAGCTTCTTCTTTTCATCTTATTCCTTTTCTTTCCCCTTCCCCTCCTTCCCCCTTCCCCCCCTTTTTTTCCCCTTTTTCTGCCATCCACCTTTGGCAGTCCCATAACCGTACTATTTTCTGCTATCCACCTTTGGCAGTCCAATACCCATCCTACCAGACACTTCTGTCATTCACCTTTGACAAACATACCATACAGTCCCTTTTTGCCTGTCTTCCCCTCTTGCTCTATATTTCAGGGTGGGAGGGATCAAAACTCCAGCAAAAGTGGCTGAACCACTCTTGTGCTGTCCATTATGTACCTCCTCTTGCCCTTCCCCTTCCTGTTGCTTGGCCATTGTTCTATCCCCTGGCCCCTCCTCTTCCCTCCCCCCTACCCTTCTGAGCACACCATCTTGATGGAAAAGGGAAGGGGTGCACCAGGACAATCTGGTCTGCCCATTAAAGTGCAAACTCCATTGTCCCAGATTCTCCCCTATTCCCTCACAAAAAGACAGAGACCATTATTTGTTGTTGTGCTCATATTGACAATTAATTTATTTATATGTCATAATTCCATGTTCCATTTCATCATCTTTTATTATTATATCTCTCACAATTGCATTTACAAGTATTTGCATCCATATATCCATCTCTGATCATCCCTCTTTCTTCCTCTTTTTATTCCCCCAGGTGAAAACCTGGGTGCCTTCTTCTTCTCCTTTTCTGTTAGGTAATGGTGAAAACCGAGCCCACTTTTCTCCTTCAGCTTCTTCTTCTTTTCATCTTATTCCTTTTTCTTTCCCCCCCCTCCTCCCTCCCTTTTTCCCATTAGCTGGTCTCCAGCTCGCATTGAATGACTGGCTTTCCCCTCAATTTAGGGCATTGTTCCACCCCACCTCAGAGAACCTCTTTCCCAGTCCTTCTATCTCTTTTTTTTTTTAACTTCCATATTTTGCATGCCTCCTCCATGCTTCTATAAAACCCATCACTTCTGTATTAAACATGTCTATGGCTAGATCTGACAGATGCACACCATCTGACCTGTAGAAATCTTCTACCCACTCTTCCACACCCCACAGTATTACTTGTTCTCCCATTTTCCTTATCAGCGTCCCTACTCTTCTGTTCATCTTTCTCCTGGCCCTATCCACAGTTCTATGGCTGTGCTCATGTCTCCAAACCCTTCTTGGGATCATATCTGACCAGGCAAGGCATCCCTAGGCCACCACCATTGTATTGTCTCTAGGTCCCTTTTTGCCTATATGTATGTGTCCACCCATGGCTTCTCCCCTAGGTCATTACTCCCAGATGTATAATAATTAGGTCTGGAATGGGTCACCGCTCCTTCAGCTCTTTCAGGGTAGGGAGCAGTTGTGCCCATCTCATCCCCCAGATGCCAAGCCACACCAACCTACATTGCTTCACATCTTGGTACAGCTGTTTTCCCCCAGCCTTTTTCTCAGCTCTCCTTTCTTCCCAATAAATATAAGAGTGGCCACAGATCCAGACTTCCGTGGTCCTCCCTCTTCCTATAGGGTGTAAGCAAAATAAATATCTTATATTTGGTCTTAGCTTTCTTTTTACAATATCCCCCCCTCCCTGTCCCCCCCAAGTGGCTCCAAATCTACAACAAAAAAGCAGGTGATACATTAGTCTCCATGCTGCAGTGTTCGAATATATCTCTTGTAACTGGCAGACAGCCAGCGCCCCTTTTCCAAAATATTATTCACCGTCTCACCTGCCGCTGCCCACTGTGAGGCAGCCCCTATCCTTAGGGAGTGGGATGAGTAATTAATTGGTTCCTCCGCCAGGAATTGCATGCCTTTTTTGAGCAAGGCTGTGACTTGATAACTTATGACCTTTCTTCCATCACCATGTACAAATAATTTCCCTGTCCTATTCATATGCCCTGCAGCAAAAGCCCACAAAGCCTTCACTGGGCACATTGCACCCTCTACATGTTTTTTTTAGTGTTACCATGCAACCCTGCCCCCTTTGATCCATCTTTGATCTCTTAATCATGATTTGTATCTTCTTCATCCCCCAGCTTATATCTTCCCATTCCAATACCCCTTCATTTTCTTTACTGCCATGCCCCACCACCTCACTCACTCTCATGGCCCCTGCAAACATCACCACATAAATTGTGTGAAATAGTTGGGCCTCGGCTTTCTATCTGCAGATTGCCAGTAAAACATCCTTTAGCTTTGCAAGCCATTGCTCCCCTATTGGTCTTCTATTATCCACAGTCCCATGTCTTAACCTGCCCCACCCCTGCATCATTCTTCTAATGCACATCGATTTTGTCAGGTCCTTCCATCCCTTTAGGCTGCAAACTACACTAATCCCTGCCAAATAGACCCCCATTGTGGTGTGGGCTGTCCCTCTTTACCATTGTTCTACTGTGAATTTTCCTAGTTGCTCTTCTCTGAGTGGCCTACTTACCTCCATGTGGTGTGTTGCTCTGAATGTTTGAAACACTCGCCAGGCCCCATCGTAGGCCCTCAGAGTCCGTGGAGCCCATGAACTGTGAAACAACAGTTCTGCTCCCTCTTGCCAATGTCCCAGATGTACATTGGTATGGCATTTTCCGCTCCTCTACTGTAGGTGCCAGTCTCCAGAAATGATCCAGCTGCAGATGGGAAAGGCTGTCAGCCAGGGTATTGTATACCCCTTCTATGTGTTTTGCTCTGAATGACATGTTGAATTGTAAAGCCCTTAGCACCAAACGTCACAAGACCTACATGACCATTTCTGACCTGGCTCCCCTGTTGTTTAAAACCTCTAACACTGCCTTACTGTCGCATCAAAATGTCACTTTTTGATTCCGTAATTCTTTCCCCCACACCAGGGTGCAAGCCCAAATAGGAATGATCTCCAGCAGTGTTATATCTTTTATCTTACCATCCTTCACCCAGTCTGCAGGCCACAGTTCGGCGAACCATCTACCCCTCAAATAACCCCCCATCCTTAGGCCCCCAGCTGCGTCTGTGTAGAGCTCAAGGTTTGTGTAATAAACCCATTCCTCCTGTCAGAAAGAGCAGCCATTATAGGTGCTGAGGAGTTCCTCCCATACCTTAAAATCATTCTTGACTCCTTTCATCATGTCTACCCAGTGGTGTGGTCTGGTCACCCCAGCTGTAACCCTTGCTAACCTTTTAGTGAAAGCCCTCCCTGGCCCAATAGCCCTGCACGCGAAGTTCAGATGTCCCAATTCTTGCTGTACCTGTTTTAATTGTACTCTTCTCCTACTAGTATGTATTTGAATCAGCTCCTTCAATTTTCTCACTTCTTTGTCCAGCAGCCTAAGTATTTCTCTCGGGGCATCTATCTCAATACCCAAAAATTACAGCACCTTACTGGGCCCTTCTGTTTTTTTGGGTGCCAATGGAACCCCTAATTCTCCACACAGTTCTTGGAAACTGGCCAACATTTTTTCTGTCTCCTTTTTCCCACTGCCTATAAAAAGGAAATCATCCAAATAGTGAATGACTGTTTTGTAACCAGTCTTCTCTTGAAATATCCACTGTAAACAGGAGCTGAATGCTTTGAATGTCAGACGTGCTATAGAACATCCCATGGGCATGGCCTTGTCAAAATAGTACTGCCCACCAATTTTAAACCCCAGCAGGTCCCAGTCTTCTCTCCTAACTGGAAGTAACCTGAAATAGGACTCTATATCTGTTTTTGCCATCCATGCTTCAGCAGTTGCTCGGATGATCCTGACTGCATCTTCTAATGTGACATATGTCACCTTACTATATTTCTCACCAATAAAATCATTCACCGAATCCACTTCAGGAAAGGACAGGTGATGAATCACCCTATATTCTCCCTCCTGTTTTTTGAGTACCAAGCCCAATGGGGAAATCCTCATTTTCTGCAATGTGGGAGTATCATAAGATCCTTTTATTCTTCCCACTGCCTTTCCCTTCTCTATCTTTTGTCTTAACATTTCTTCCTTCCCTTTTACCGAACCCAGATTGTTCGCCTCTCTCACTCGCCTTGGGCCGTCACACTGCAATGATCATCTCTGCTATTTTTCTATTCAGGTATCTGTCCAACCATTCCTTCCATACCTCTATCCTGATGGGGGTTCTTGCTTCTATAAATTACCCCTTCTCTTTCTTCCCTTCTCTTCCACCCAAGTCTCCTCCATTGCTCGGTGCCTGTCCTTGCTGATCAGTGATTCTGACTCCCTCTACTTGCATGCCCCCTGCCTCTCCCCCCTCTATTCCATGCATGCCCCTTATACCCCTGCCCTTCATGAAAAAACTGTTGACCTGATCTTTGCGCCCCTGATCCTTGGGCTCCCTGGACCCATGCCGTCCTGCATCTGCTAGCTGGATGTGTTCCCCCGCATTTTGATTACGCATGCCGAAAGTGGCATTGTGGCCAGGAACAAAAGGCCTTATTGTAGGACCAGCAACACCTCTGGGTTATCGCTCCTTTCTTCCCAAACTCCCCCTCGGGCATGGACTGATCGGTTACATAGTCTGTCCACAAATCTAATTACTTCGTATCGCATCTTACATCCTCATAAGTTGCCATTCTCTGCCGAAAGAATTTGTCATAATATATCCACCCCACACCCCCTTTTGCCTTTGTTTACCTTATTATTAGGGAGTATGTGATGGGTGGGATACCCAACTCTGGCTTTTTCTCCAATGCCATGACTGAGAATGTGGCAAAACCTACAAACCATCCTTCCCAAGCCTTCCCTTTACTGAATTTGTCCTCTTCTTTCTTACCTAACAAAACTACTGCTGCTGCCATTATACTCTTTCCTATATTCTCTGCTTCTTCGTATTTGACTGCCACTTCCCAGCACACTAAGGCAAAAATGTCCACATACTCACCTTTCCATATCTTTTCTTTTGTGGCCAATTGGATGTGTTCCCCTACCCCATCCCAGGAGCTCCTATCTCCTTTGTTCCTTTTCCCTCTTTCTCCATTCCCTCTTCCTTTTCTTTCGGCACCTCCTTGTCTGACTTAATCTCTGCCAGCGCTGACTCCATCTGCACCAAACCCCCTGTCCTGAGTGCTGAAACAATTTGGCTTACATACTGTTTGATGTTGTCACTCATGGAGCCAGGTGAGTTACCTGTGGCCTTGTCTGTTCCTTGCTGCCTGCTGTCTTCCTGGTGTCCAAGCATGGTCCCCAGTGGTTGAAGGGGTGGTTGCCCTAATAGTGGCTGTGGAGGAACTACTGTGCACTGGGGATCTGGTCTGGGCTCCACTATGGGAACCACAAGCTGGTCCTGGGGAGGTACTGATGGTACCAGGTCAACGGACTGCAGAGGTACTGGACTAGCTGCTCTGGTAGCTCCCACTATTGGTGGCTGCACCCTGGTTGGGCTGTGTGGCCTCTCAGCCAGCCGTTTTCCTCTGCTCCCTTTACCCTTCCCCGCTTTCCTTTTCTCCCCAGATCTCCCAGGTTCCTCTGCTTCCACTAGCTCCCACATTCTATTAGCTTTTTCCACCAGCTCCACTATAGCCCTGTAGGTGTCCTCCTTTGAAGGTCTGCTCTTCTTTGGTGCCATGTTCCTTGCTTCTTGCTACTGTGAAATATAACTGAAGAAAAGGAAAAGAAAATTCCATTATTAAAAACTCTGCCTGTAGTAGTATCTCACATCGCCAGGCCCGCTTTCAAAAGACCGTCGACTAGTAGTCAAAAACATGCCTTTCCAACCCTAAACTGCACTCCTGGCCATCAAATTATTTATCCTCTGCCAAATTATGCCCTGCCTGAGGCCTTCGACCTTGCAGTTCCCTGTTACTTCCCAAGGCAAACCGCCAGACAAGGCTTTTTTTTTTGTGTGTGTGCTCTCACCACTCCTCTGGTCTCCCCTGGTTTAAATCTCCCCATCTCTGGCCAGTAAGGCCAACATCACTCTTTGTGTGCTCCCCCAGCCTCTGACTGCTCATAGCCACCAAGCGCCTCATGCACCACCTCCTGTGGCCCTCCAGGCCAAGACATATGCCCCCTGCATGCCTTTGCATGCCTCTGGCTGCTGTTTCACTGGGCCCATCCATTCCCCTTCCCCTTTTCCTCCAACAGCATTTTTTGGGGTGGGCCACATGGCTTCCCAGCCTAAGCACTCACCCCCATCCCCTTGAGGAGCTCAAAAATGTTATTACGCCCCATAGCATCTTCCACCATGTTCCTGGCCTGTAGGGCCTAGCCTCTCTTCCTGCACCTCCCCCAGCCGGCCTCTGACCACTTATGGTTAAGTTGTATCCCTTGCATTTCATCTTGCAGCCTTCTGGCCTGTAGATGCCCTCCATACATGCTCTCACATGCCTCTGGTTGCAGGCCCCCTAGGCCTGTTCAGTCCCCCCACCCACTCCCACATGCCTCATTGGTCCCACGCGGTCTCTAGGCCTCACCCCCCACCCCATCCCTTCTCCTGAGGGCATCAAATATCACTGCTTTTGTGTGTTTTGCTGTACCCAGAGTCTTATCTTCCATTGCTGTTCTTCCACCGCCTACTGGACCTACTAGCTTAAAAAATGCTGCCCCTCGCCGGTCGCACCCACGGCGTCTGATGTCACGCCACGTGGTTGCCACTCGCGGGAGCTCACCTGACATGCTCCTCTGCCTCCATGCCCCACATCTTAATCAGACTGCGATTCTCTTTAAAACAATTTAAATCACCACAGAGGGGAAACAAACTACTGGACCATGTGCTTAGAGAAGCGCTACCTCTCGCTGAAATGCACCCATGGTGTCTGACGTCACGTGGTCACTCGCGGGAGCTCTCCTAACATGCTCCTCTGCATCTATGCCCTACATCTTAATCAGACTGCGATTCTCTTTAAAAACAAATTAAATCACCACAGAGGGGAAACAAACTACTGGACCATGCACTTAGAGAAGCGCTACCTCTCACTGAAATGCACTCGCAATGTCTGATGTCACACCACGTGGTCGTCATTCGTGGGTGCTCTCCATGCTTGCCCCTCTGCTTCCTCACCCCACATCTTACTCAGCTTGTGATTTTTACTCATAACCACCTAAATCATTGCAAAGGGGGTCACCTTTTCCAGGCAAAGCAGCCTTTTTTTAAAAAAAAAACTCTCTGCCAGATTCCTGCCCTTCTGCTTCCTTCTAAGCTGCCCTAGGGACAATACCAGGCTCACCATCGCTAGCGAACCCTTCTCTCTGCCTTCAAGCAAGGCCCCACTTCCCACTAACACAGCATTCAGGGCTTATCTTGTGCTGTACAGACATTCTTCCACTTCCCCACGACTCAGAAGACCATCACGAGTGAAACCCTCTCCAGGCAATAACTGCTTGAAGTTTGAAGTTTATTATTCTAGGTATTAATACCTTTGAGCCAAGGCTCTTTTACAAAGGTCCCACGTCATTAAGTACTAAAACATAGTAGACAGTGTTACAAACAATCAGTAAGCCGTTTAACAAGGCCACAACTTAAGCAGTAACATTTATGTACAGAAAAGAAAAAGGAACTCAGAGGCAGTGTCAAGGGCATGGAATAAGGATTGGAGAGCTTGGGAGGGAAGAGAGGGAAAAATAAGAAGTTTAGGAGCAGACAGAACCCGGTTAGTGGTACTCAGGTTGTCTTTGTCAAAGAGGAGACCATGGTGGTTGACTGAAACAAATGTAAGTGCACTCAGTGGGATAAGACTTTAGTCAAAGCAGTCACAGGAGCTGGCAGTTGTGAGGTGAGTGTAAAGTATGGATTAATCTTGATTTTTTTTTGTTTTTTGCTTAAGCATGAATCTACTTGTGCAAAGTTTATAAACTAGCCATTCTGGCCAAAAACTCTTAGCAACCAACTGTTGGTCCTCACAATTCTTTCTCTAAATGCATCACAAAATCAGCTCCAAAATAATATCCTAGTTTGCCAATCTGAAGTGCTGCACTTCCAATGTAGATCAAAACTCCAGCAAAAGTGTCTGAACCACTCTTGTGCTGTCCATTATGTACCTCCTCTTTCCCTTCCCCTTCCTGTTGCTTGGCAATTGTTCTATCCCCTGGCCCCTCCCCTTCTGAGCACACCATCTTGATGAAAAAGGGAAGGGGTGCACCAGGACAGCCAGATCTGTCCTTTAAAGGGCAAACTCCATTGTTAAGGTATTGGATGCTGAGCTTTACAAATAAAATTAATGAATCAAACTATGACAGTGGAGTATTGTTATGGTATTGGGTACTATGCTTTGCTGTACAAATAAAATTAAAATAAACTATAATAGCGGTATCTTGCTGTGGTAAAAGTTGCTGTGCTGCACAAATGAAATTACTATATCAAACTATGATGGTCGTGTATTGTTTTTGTATTAGGTTCTATGCTGAGCTGTATAAATAAAATTAATAAATGAAACTATGACAGTGGTGTATTGTGGTATTTTATGCTTTGCTGTTCAAATGAAATTAATAAATCAGACTATGACAGTGGTATATTGTTGTGGTACTGATTGCAATGTTGTGCTGCACAAATAAAAGTAAATCAAACAATGACGGTGGTGTATTGTCATGCTATTAGGTGCTACACTGTGCTGCACTAATAGAATTAAGAAATGAAACTATGACAGTGGTGCATTATTATTGTATCATGTGCTGTGCTGTACAAATAAACAATCAAATATGACGTTGTATTGTTGCAGTATTGGGTGCTATTCTGTGCTGTACAAATAAATTTAATAAATCAAACTATGACAGTGTTGTGTTGTCGTGGTCCTGGGTACTATGTTGTGATGAACAAATACAATTTAATGAAACTTTGACAGAGGTTTATTGCCATGGTATTGGGTGCTATGCTGTGCTCTATGAATACAATTAATAAATCACACTGTGACAGTCGTGTATTGTTGTGGTATTGGATGCAATTCTGTGTTGTAGACATGAAATTAATAAACCAATGTATGACAGTTGTGTATTGTTGTGATGTGTGCTGTGCTGTACAGATAAAATTAATAAATCAAACTATGTCAGTGGTGTATTGTTAAGGTACTGTGCTGTACAAATACAATTAATAAATCAAACTATGACAGTGTTATATTTTTGTGATATTGGGTGCTATGTTGTGCTGTACAAATAAAATTAAATCAAACTATGGCTTTGGTGTATTGTAATGGTATTAGGTGCTATAAATGTATTGTACAAATAAAATGAATAATCAAAGTATGACAGTGGAGCATTGTTAAGGTATTGAGTGATGAGCTGTACAAATAAAATTAATGAATCAAACTATGACAATGGAGTGTTGTTTTGGTATTGGGTGTTATGCTGTGCTGTAGAAATTAAAATAAACTATGACAGTAGTTTCTTGCTGTGGTAAATGTTGCTGTGCTGCACAAATTAAATTTTCAAACTATGACGGTTGTGTATTGTTTTTGTATTAGGTTCTATGCTGTGCTGTATAAATGAAATTAATAAATCAGACTATGACAGTGGTATATTGTTGTGGTACTGGTTGCAATGTTCTGCTGCACAAATAAAAGTAAATCAAACAATGACGGTGGTGTATTGTCATGCTATTAGGTGCTACACTGTGTTGCACTAATAGAATTAAGAAATTAAACTATGACAGTGGTGCATTGTTATTGTATCGTGCTATGCTGTACAAATAAACTTAATCAAATATGCCATTGGTGAATTGTTGTGGTATTGGGTGTTATTCTGTGCTGTACAAATACATTTAATAAATCAAACTATGACAGTGTTGTGTTGTCATGGTCCTGGGTACTATGTTGTGATGAACAAATAAAATTTAATGAAACTTTGACTTAGATGTATTGCCATAGTATTGGGTGCTATGCTGTGCTGTATGAATACAATTAATAAATCACACTATGACAGTGGTGTATTGTTGTGGTTTTGGGTGCAATTCTGTGCTGTAGAAATAAAATTAATAAACTAATGTATGACAGATGTGTATTGTTGTGATGTGTGCTATGCTGTACAAATAAAATTAATAAATCAAACTATGTCAGTGGTGTATTGTTAAGGTACTGTGCTGTACAAATACAATTAATAAATCAAACTATAACAGTGTTATATTTTTGTGATATTGGGTGCTATGCTGTGCTGTACAACTAAAATTAAATTAAACTATGGCTTTGGTGTATTGTAATGGTATTAGGTGCTATAAATTTATTGTACAAATAAAATTAATAAATCAAAGTATGACAGTGGTGTATTGTCATGGTATTGGGTGCTATGCTGTGCTGTACAAATGACATTAATAAATCATATGATGACAGTGGTGTACTGCCATGATATTGGCTGCTATGCTGTGTTGAACAAATAACATTAATATATCAAACTATGACAGTGCTGAATTGCTGCTGTTTTGGGTGCTGTGCTGTACTGTAGTAATTAAATTAATAACCTAACCTATAACAGTTGTGTACTGGTGTGGTATTGGGTGCTATGCTGTGCTGTTGAAATAAAATTAATGAATCAAACTATGACAGTGTTGCGTTGTTAAGGTATTGGGTGCTGAGCTGTACAAATACAATTAATGAATCAAAATATGACAGTGGAGTATTGTTTTGGTATTGGGTGCTATGCTGTGCTGTACAAATAAAATTAAATCAAACTAGGACAACGGTATGTTGCTGTGGTATTATGTGATGTGCTGCACAAATTAAATTAATATATCAAACTATGACAGTGGTGTATTGTTTTTGTATTAGGTGCTATGCAGTGCTGTATAAATAAAATGAATAAATGAAACTAAGACAGTGGAGTATTGTCGTAGTATTTTGTGCTTTGCTGTGCTGTTCAAATGAAATAAATCAAACTATGACAGTGGTATACTGTTGTGGTACTGGATTCTGTGTTGTGCTGCACAAATGAAAGTAAATCAAACTATAATGGTGGTGCATTGTCATGCTATTAGGTGCTATTCTGTGCTGCACAAAAAAAATTGGAAATGAAATTCTGACAGTGGTGCATTGTTGTTGTATCAGGTGCTGTGCTGTACAAATACACTTAATCAAATATGACATTGGTGTATTGTTGTGGTATTGGGTGCTATTCTGTGCTGTACAAATAAATTTAATAAATCAAACTATGACAGTGTTGTGTTGTCATGGAACTGGGTACTATGTTGTGCTGAACAAATAAAATTTAATGAAACTTTGACAGAGATGTATTGCCATAGTATTGAGTGCTATGCTGTGCTGTATGAATACAATTAATAAATCACACTATGACAGTGGTGTGTTGTATTGGTATTGGGTGCAGTTCTGTGTTGTACAGATAAAATTAATAAACTAATCTACTACAGTTGTGTATTGTTGTGATGTTGTCTGCTACGCTGTACAAATAAAATTACTAAATCAAACTAAGATGGTGTATTGTCGTGGCATTTGGTGCTATGCTGTGCTGTACAAATTAAACTAGTAAATAAAACTGTAACAGTCATGTATTGCTGTAGTATTGAATTCTATCATGTGCTGTACACGTGAAATTTAATCAAACTTTAACAGTTATGTATTGTCATGCTATTAGGTGCTATACTGTGTTGCAGAAATAAAATTAATAAATCAAGCTATGACGGTGGTTATTTGTTGTGATGTGTGATTTGCTGGTCAAATAAAATTAATAAATAAACTATGACATTGGTGTATTCTTGTGGTCTAGGTGCTATACTTTGCTATACAAATAAAATTAAATCAGACTATGACAGTGGTGTATTGTTGTGGTATTAGGTGCTATGTTGTGCTGTACAAATACATTTAAATCAAACTATGACAGTGTTATATTTTTGTGGTATTGGGTGCTATGTTGTGCTGTACAAGTACATTTAAATCAAACTATGACAGTGATGTATTGTCGTGGTATTAGGTGCTATAAATTTACTGTACAAATAAAATTAATAAACCAAATTGTGAAAATGCTGCATTGTCATGATATTCGGTGCTATGCTGTGCAAAACAAATAAAATTAATAATTCAGACTATGACAGTGGTGTATTGTGCTATTGTGTGCTATTTGATGCTGTGAAAATAACTTTAATAAATCAAACTATGACAATGGTGTATTGTGGTGGTGTTGGGTGCTATGCTGTGCTGTACAAGTAACATTAATAAATCATACTATGACAGTGGTGAATTGCTGTGGTATTGGGTGATATGCTGTGCTGTAATAATTAAATTAATAAATTAAACTATGCCAGTGATGTATTGTTGTGGTATTGGTTGCTGTGCTGTAAAAATAAAATTAATAAATCAAACTATGATAGTGGAGTATTGTAAAGGTATTCAGTGCTCTGCTGTAGAAATAAAATTAATAAATCAAACCATAACAGTGGTCTATTTTTGTGGTATTGGGTGCTACGTTGTGCTGTACAAATGAATTTAAATCAAACTATGACAGTGGTGTATTGTTGTGTTATTAGGTGCTATGTTGTGCTGTACAAATAAATTTAAATCAAACTATAACAGTAGTGTATTGTTGTGGTATTAGGTGCTATAAATTTACTGTACAAATAAAATTTAAAAAACAAACTATGACAGTGTTGTATTATCAGGTTATTTTGTGCTATGGTGTGTTGTACACATAAAATTAATAAATCAAACTATGACAGTGGTGTATTGTTGTGGTACTGGGTGCTATGTTGTGCTGTACAAATGAATTTAAATCAAACTATAACAGTGGTGTATTGTTGTGGTATTAGGTGCTATAAATTTACTCTACAAATAAAATTAAAAAAACAAACTTTGACAGTGTTGTATTATCGGGTTATTTTGTGCTATGGTGTGCTCTACACGTAACATTTATAAATCAAACTATGACAGTGGTGTATTGTTGTGGTAATAAGTGCTATACTGTGCTGTAAAAATAAAATTAATAAATCAAACTATGACAGCGGTGTATTGTTAAGGTATTGGGTGCTGTATTGTACAAATACAATTAATAAATCAAACTATGACAGTGTTATATTTTTGTGATATTGGGTGCTATGTTGTGCTGTACAAATAGATTTAAATCAAACTATGATAGTGGTCTATTGTCGTGGCATTAGGTGCTATAAAATTACTGTACAATTAGAATTAATAAATCAAACTGTGACAGTGTTTAATTGTCATATGATTGGTTTCTATACTGTGCCAAACAAATAAAAGTAATAAAACTATGACAGTGGTTTATTTTTGTGCTATTGGGTGCTATTCTGTGCTGTGCAAATAACTTTGATAAATCAAACTATGACAGCAGTGTATTGTGATGGTATTGGGTGCTATGCTGTGCTGTACAAATATCATTTACAAATCAAACTCTAACCGTGGTAAATTGCTGTGGTATTGGGTGCTATGCTGTGCTGTACAAATATAATTAATGAATCAAACTATGGCAGTGGAGCATTGTAAAGGTATTGGGTGCTCTGCTATAGAATTAAAATTAATAAATCAAACCATGACAGTGGTGTATTTGTGTGGTATTGAGTGCTATGTCTGTGCTGTACAAATGAATTTAAATCAAACTGACAGTGATGTATTGTTGTGTTATTAGCTGCTATAAATTTACTGTACAAATAAAATGAAAAAAAAATCAAACTATGGCAGTGGTGTATTGTTGCGGTATTGGCTGTTATCCTGTGCTGTACAAATAAAAGTAATAAACTATGGCAGTTGAGTATTGTTGTGATATTGGGTGCTATGCTGTGCTGTTCAAATAAAATTAAATGAAACAATGACAGTGGTCTTTAGCCATTGTATTGGGTGCTATGCTGCACTGTACAAATACAATTAATAAATCAAAGTATGATAGTGGTGCATTGTTTTTATGTTGTGTGTTATGCTGTGGTGTACAAATAAAATAAAAAAATCAAACTATGACAGTGGCGTATTTTCATGGTGTTGGTGCTATGCTCTGCTGTACAAATTAAATTAATAAATTAAAGTATGACAATGGAGTATTGCTGTGATACTCAATGTTATACTGTGTTGTAGAAATAAAATTAATAAATCAAACTATGACAGCAGTGTATTGTTATTGTATTGCATGCTATGCTGTGCTGTCCAAATAACATTAATAAATGAAACTATGACAGTTTTGGATTGTTGTGGTATTGGGTGCTATGATGTGTTGTGATAACTAAATTAATAAATTAAACTATGCCAGTGATGTATTGTTGTGGTATTGGGTTCTGTACCATACAAATAAACTTAATGAATCAAACTATGACAGCGGAGTATTGTAAAGGTATTGGGTGATCTGCTGTAGAAATAAAATTAATAACTTTAACCATGACAGTGGTGTATTTTTGTGGTATTGGGTGCTATGTTGTGCTGTACAAATGAATTTAAATCACATTATGACAGTGGTGTATTGTTGTGGTATTAGGTGCTATAAATTTACTTCACAAATAAAATAAAAAAAAACTATGACAGTGTTGTATTATCGGGTTATTTTGTGCTATGTTGTGCTGTACACATAAAATTAATAAATCAGACTATGACAGTGGTGTATTGTTGTGGTTTGGGTGCTATACTGTGCTGTACAAATAAAATTAAATCAAACTATGACAGTGGTGTATTGTTGTGGTATTAAGTGCTATACTGTGCTGTAGAAATAAAATTAATAAATCAAACTATGACAGCAGTGTATTGTTGAAGTATTGGATACTGAGCTGTACAAATACAATTAATAAATCAAACTATGACAGTGGTGCATTTTTGTGGTATTGGGTGCTATGTTGTGCTGTACAAATGAATTTAAATCACATTATGACAGTGGTGTATTGTTGTGGTATTAGGTGCTATAAATTTACTTCACAAATAAAATAAAAAAACTATGACAGTGTTGTATTATCAGGTTATTTTGTGCTGTACACATAAAATTAATAAATCAGACTATGACAGTGGTGTATTGTTGTGGTTTGGGTGCTATACTGTGCTGTACAAATAAAATTAAATCAAACTATGACAGTGGTGTATTGTTGTGGTATTAAGTGCTATACTGTGCTGTAGAAATAAAATTAATAAATCAAACTATGACAGCAGTGTATTGTTGAAGTATTGGATGCGGAGCTGTACAAATACAATTAATAAATCAAACTATGACAGTGTCATATTTTTGTGATATTGGGTGCTATGTTGTGCTGTACAAATAGATTTAAATCAAACTATGACAGTGGTCTATTGACATGGTATTAAGTGCTATAAATTTACTGTACAAATAAAATTAATAAATTAAACTGTGACAATGTTGCATTGTCATGTTATTGGATGCTATGCTGTGCCAAACAAATAAAATTAATAAATCAAACTATCACAGTGGTGTAGTGTTGTGCTATTTGGTGCTATTCTGTGTTGTGCAAATAACTTTATTAAATCAAATTATGACAGCGGTGTATTGTAAAGGTATTGGGTGTTATGCTGTAGAATTAAAATTAATAAATCAAACCATGACTGTGGTGTATTGTTGTGGTATTGGGTGCTATGTTGTGCTGTACAAATGAATTTAAATCAAACTATGACAGTGGTGTATTGGTGTGGTATTAGGTGCTATAGATTTACTGTACAAATAAAATTAAAAAATCAAACTATGACAGTGCTGTATTATCGTGGTATTTTGTGTTATCATGTGCTATACAAATCAAAGTAATAAACTATGACAGTTGAGTATTGTTGTGATATTGGGTGCTATGCTGTGCTGTTCAAATAAAATTAAATGAAACAATGACAGTGGTCTTTTGCCATTGTATTGGGAGCTACATAGATACATAGAACTATAGGGAAAGGGTGGAAGGTAGTCCTGCTAAATGCCAGGAGCTTAGGCAATAAAATACATAGATACATAGATACATAGATACATAGACAGTGTCGGCAGATAAGGGCCTATGGCCCACCTAGTCTGCCCATTTGAGCTTGTAAGTTCAGTTTGTTTTCCTAGAAGTCTATTTCCCCTTACCCCTGACCTCTAGAATTCCTTTATGTCTATCCCATGCATTCTTAAATCCGTGATTGTTTCAGCCCCCACCTTCCTCTGGCAGGGTGTTCCACTTGTCCACCACCGTTCTGTGAAGAAATTTTTCTCATGTTTCCTCTGAATCGTCCTCCCTCCAACTTCATCCCATGCCCTCTAGTCCTGAAACATCTTTTTCGCTTAAAATAGTGTTTTCCTGCACCCTGTTCCTCCCTGTAAGATACTTGTATATCTCTATCATATCCCTCTCTCCCTCCTCTCCTCCAGGGAGTACATGTTCAGTTCCTTCAACCTGTCTTCATAGGACTTGTGATGCAACCCATGCACCATCTTTGTTGCCCTCCTCTGAACCTTCTCTACCCTGTCTATGTCCTTACGTGGTATGGTCTCCAGAACTGTACACTGTACTCAGGTGGGCCTCACTAGTGTCTTGTATGGCTGAATTATGACCTCCCTTTTCCTGCTGGTTGATGCCCCTGCCTATACATCCCAGCATCCTATTTGCTTTACCTGATGCCTTGTCACACTGTTTCCCTACCTTGAGGTCATCAGAGATGACAACCCCAAGATCCCTTTCCTGCTTGGTGCATGCTATATCCTCACCCCCCAACTGATATATTGTGCCAGGGTTTTTGTGCCCCATATGCATTATCTTGCACTTCTTTGCATTGAATTTCAACTGCCAAACCCTTGACCATTCTTCAAGTTTCTGCAGGTCCCTTCTCATTCTGTCTACACCCTCTGGTGTGTCTACTATGTTACAGAGCTTTGTGTCATCAGCAAACAGTGAAATTCTGCCTTCTATATCCTGTGCAATGTCACTGATGAGCTATGTTGCACTGTACAAATACAATTAATAAATCAAAGTATGGCAATGGTGTATTGTGGCATTTGGTGCTATGCTTTGCTGTACAAATTAAATTAATAAATTAAAGTGACAGTGGTGTATTGCTTTGATATTCAATGCTATGCTGTGCTGTGCTGTGCTGTACAAACAAAATTAGTAAATAAAACTAAGAAAGTCATTTATTGGTGTGGTATTGGATTCTATGCTGTGCTGTACAAATGAAATTAAATCAAACTATGACAGTTTTGTATTGTTATGCTATTATGTGCTATACTGTGTTGTAGAAATGCAATTAATAAATCAAAGTATGACAGCAGTGTATTATTAATGTATTCACTGCTGTGCTGTACAAATAAAATTAATAAATCAAGCTATGACAGTGGTGCATTGTTGTGATGTGTGCTTTGCTGGTCAAATAAAATTAATAAATCAAACTCTGACAGTGGTGTATTGTTGTGGTTTGGGTGTTCGCCCTCTCACCCTCTGCCCTCAGTCCCCTTGGTTTGACTGGGCCTTGAGGAAGTTGGGGCATGTGGGGCAAAGTCTAGAGCACTGCTGGTGGAGATCCACCCTTGATGCCAACCACCTTAGATTGATGGAACATTACCAAATCTATCAATCAACAATCTCCCATAAGAAGGCAGAGTTCCTGTCCAGGGAGATTGCTGTGGCTCAGAATCGACTGGCTCAGCTCTTCTGAACCATCAACAGACTATGCAATCTAGCCTGTCTTCAAGTTCGGAGAGCATTTTCACAAGATAGGTGTGATGAGTTTGGTCTATTCTTTGCCAAAAGAGTGGCCAACATCAGGGCTGAGATTCATTCAGCACATTCTTTGGGGTCTTGTGGTGGTCTGTTTATGGTCACTACACTTCAGTCCTCTTGGGATCATTTTGATCGGCTGGCAATCAATGATGTGTGGATTGTCGAAAGTATGTGGCCTACTTGCTGTAGTCTTGATCCGGGCCCTACATGCCTCATTTTTGGGTGTGTAGATGTCTTGACAGAGATAGTCTGGTGTTCCTTAGAGTGAAGTTAGTTTCTGAACTCCTAAAGAAGGCACTGGTTATTCCACTCCTTAAAAAATCTTCTCTGGACCCAATCAGCCCTGTCAACTACAGGACAATCTCTAACCTTCCCTTTATTGGGAAGATGATAGAGAAATTAGTTGCTATTCAGTTGACTAACCATTTGACCATCCATGACATCTATGATTCCCTCCAGTCCAGTTTTTGAAAGAGGCATCATATGGAGACCGCTCTAGTTCAGGAGCTAAATGATCGCCTGATTGCTAGAGATCGGAAGTGTCATTCAGTCTTGGTCCTTCTCGATATCTCTTCAGTTTTTGACACTGTGGACCATGGGGGGGCTGCTTCAGTGCCTGAGAGACATCTGTGGCCTGTTGGGTATGGTCCTCAATTGGTTTAGATCTTTTCTGACTGGCAGAACTCAGAGAGTGGTGTCGGGGATTTATTCCTCAGCCTCATTCTGTCTGCCATGTGGGGTTCCTCAGGGCTCTGTGCTGTCCCCTATGCTGTTCATGGTGTATCTGCTGCCATTGGAAGACACTGTAAAATGGTATGGGCCATGGTTTCACTATTATGCAGATGATACCCAGCTCTATCTGTCTTTTGCCCCCAACCAGGAACGTGCAGTCTCTGTTTTTAGTAACTGCCTCGTGGAACTCCAAGACTGGATGAGGGCCAGTTGGCTAAAGTTGAATCCTGAAAAGACTGAAGTGTTGGTGGTGGAGCCAGGTCACAGGATAGAGAGAATGGGAGCATGGTCTGCCTCCGGGCTTTGGTTCGGGGGTAGCCAGATTCTGTCCTCTGTTCAGGTGCAGAATCTGGGTGTGATGTTTGATGAAGGTCTAACACTTCATTCACAAGTGTCGGCTGTAGTCAAATCCTCTTTTTACTATCTAAGGAACATCTCCCAGATTAAGCACTTTGTTCCATTTTGTGATCTTCCAACACTGATCCACGAATTCATGACCTCTCACCTTGACTACTTTAACTCCCTATACCTAGGGCTTCTGGGGGTTGATATCTGCCACTTGCAGCTGGAGCAGAATGCTGCTGCCAGGCTACTGGTAGGGGTTTCCCAGAGCAGCTGTAGCACCCCTGTGCTGTGCAAACTGCACTGGCTGCCTGTTCAAAGGTGGATCACCTTCAAGGTCAGTTAACTGACCTACATGGCCCTACATGGTCAGCATCTGGGCTACCTGCAAGAGCTCAAGGTTACTTACTGCCCCCTACAACTCCTCCATTCAACTGATGAGGGATTGCTAGAGGTTCCCAGGGTATGGTTGAAAACATCTGGTGTGAGAGCTTTTACTTATGCAGCCCCAACCCTGTGGAATTCTCTACCTCATTGGATTAGAGAGTGCCTGACCCTGGAGAGCTTCAAGACAGCCTTAAAAATGTATTTATTTAGTCATGCTTTTGGAGATTAGTGTATTTGAATCTGAAATTTTTTATTGATTTATCTCAGTTTTTATTAATTTATTTATGTCTTTTAACTCTGTACAGTGCTTTGATATTTGTTTTGAATTGCACTTTATAAATAACTTTTATTATTATTGAGTGATATTCTATACTGTGCAAATAAATTTAATAAATCAGACTATGACAGTGGTGTATTGTCATCGTATTGGGTGCTATGCTGTTCCGTACAAATAACATTAATAAATCAAACATTCTCAGGGAAGTAGGCGGATAGCCAGTGCTGGACAGAAGGAAGCAAGGCAGGGAGGTGGATCAGACCTTATACTTAGTAACCGCTTCAATTCTCTTCTTCTGCTCAAGGATGGGGGGGATGTAGCCATGGCAGAGGTGGTTAGAGACGGAAAGGGTGTGGGAGTGGGGGGCAGGAGGCAGGGACAGATAGCAGGAAGAACGGGGGGACCTGGAATGCAGGAGAATGGGGAGCAGTAAATCGGAGCAGGGGAAGAGGGAGGAAAGCGCAAGAGAAGGACCAGTTGGGAGGAAAGGTAAAGAAGGACCAGAAGTACAAGGATGATTCAGTAAAGAGAGCTGAGGGGTTAGGCCAGGGGAGCCACGATGAGCAAGGAGGGAACTAAATGGAGACAGGAAGGAAGGGAAGATGAGCCAGGCTAGTTTAGCAGATGGGGGAGAAGGACCAGTTGCGAGCAGTGAGGGGGGAATTAACAAGGTACAGAAGGATACTCAGGAGTAGGAGGAGAGGCATAGGATTGAAGGGGAGGGAGTGGCCATGGTAAATAAGGAACGGGTGGCATGTGGCACCCAGATAGGGGGAGGAACCAGGAGCCAGCTGGGTGGAGGGGCCGGTAGAAAGGATGAGGGACATGGAAGGGGGAATGGAGGAAAAGGAGTGGTCAGAGTGCTCCTGCTGGGGGATTCTATGATCAGGGGTATCAAATGGGATAGGGAGGGAGAAGCCTGGCCAGTTAGAACAAGATGCTTCCCTGGACTAACGGTGCACAGGGCTAAGCACGAGGTATATCAGCTGGCAAAGGACTGTGGGGGTTCCCCAGACATACTGGTCCACCTGGGCACAAATGACATTGAGGGAAATAGCAAGCTAGAGATACAGGCAAGATTCAGGGAGCTCGCCAGGGTCTGTCATGACATAGGATGCACAGTTTCCTTCTCAGAAATCCTGCCAGTGCCAAGGGCTAGTGGGGAACACAAAAGAAAAATTAGGGAGATAAACCAGTGGCTCAGGGAGTGGTGTGAGGCCAGAGGGTATGGGTTGATGGGGATTGGGGGGAGACCTGGGAGGATAAGGAGCTGTATGCTAGAGATAGACTACATCTCAATTTGGAGGGAAGGGGAATCCTTAAGTTGAAAATGGAGGAGTTCATTGGTGAAAAGTGGGGTTTAAACTTGTGAAGGGGGTTGGGATGGGAGAAAAGGCAGTCAAGGGGATGCCGATAAAGGAGGGACTCTGTCTCCACCCCCCTGGGGACCAGGAGGATTGCAGGAAAAGACCAACTGGCAAAGTGCAGACCAGGAGAAAACAGAATCCCCAAGGGAACACAAGCAGGGGAAATGAAACTATAGGGAAAGGGTGGAAGGTAGTCCTGCTAAATGCCAGGAGCTTAGGCAATAAAATACATAGATACATAGATACATAGATACATAGACAGTGTCGGCAGATAAGGGCCTATGACCCACCTAGTCTGCCCATTTGAGCTTGTAAGTTCAGTTTGTTTTCCTAGAAGTCTATTTCCCCTTACCCCTGACCTCTAGAATTCCTTTATGTCTATCCCATGCATTCTTAAATCCCGTGATTGTTTCAGCCCCCACCACTTCCTCTGGCAGGGTGTTCCACTTGTCCACCACACGTTCTGTGAAGAAATTCTTTCTCATGTTTCCTCTGAATCGTCCTCCCTCCAACTTCATCCCATGCCCTCTAGTCCTGAAACATCTTTTTCGCTTAAAAATAGTGTTTTCCTGCACCCTGTTCCTCCCTGTAAGATACTTGTATGTCTCTATCATATCCCCTCTCTCCCTCCTCTCCTCCAGGGAGTACATGTTCAGTTCCTTCAACCTGTCTTCATAGGACTTGTGATGCAACCCATGCACCATCTTTGTTGCCCTCCTCTGAACCTTCTCTACCCTGTCTATGTCCTTATGTAGGTATGGTTCCAGAACTGTACACTGTACTCCAGGTGGGGCCTCACTAGTGTCTTGTATAGTGGAATTATGACCTCCTTTTCCTGCTGGTGATGCCCCTGCCTATACATCCCAGCATCCTATTTGCTTTACCTGATGCCTTGTCACACTGTTTCCCTACCTTGAGGTCATCAGAGATGACAACCCCAAGATCCCTTTCCTGCTTGGTGCATGCTATATCCTCACCCCCAACTGATATATTGTGCCAGGGTTTTTGTGCCCTATATGCATTATCTTGCACTTCTTTGCATTGAATTTCAACTGCCAAACCCTTGACCATTCTTCAAGTTTCTGCAGGTCCCTTCTCATTCTGTCTACACCCTCTGGTGTGTCTACTCTGTTACAGAGCTTTGTGTCATCAGCGAACAGTGAAATTCTGCCTTCTAGATCCTGTGCAATGTCACTGATGAAGATGTTGAATAGGACCGTCCCAGCACCGATCCCTGTGGTACCCCACTGGTCACTCTTCCCTCTGTGGAGTGACAGCCATTTACCACCACCCTCTGTGTCCTGCCACCCAGCCAGTTACCTACCCACCACACTACTGTCCTGCCCACACCCATATTCCCCAGTTTGTGTAATAGTCTTCTATGTGGCACAGTGTCAAAGGCCTTGCTGAAGTCCAGATAGGCCATGTCCACTGCCCTCCCTGATCCACCTCCCTAGTCACCCAGTCAAAAAATTCAATGAGGTTGGTCTGACATGACCTCCCCCTGGTGAAACCATGCTGCCTTGGGTCCTGTAGTCCATTGACAACCAGATGTTCCACCAATCTCTCCTTCAGTAGTGCTTCCATGATCTTTCCCACTCCGAGGTGAGGCTGACTGGTCTGTAGTTCCCTGCTTCCTCTTTGTTCCCACTTTTGTATAAGGGGACTACATCTGCTGTCCTCCAGTCTTTGGGTACCTCCCCTGTTTCCAGTGATTGGCTGAACAGGATAGCCAGAGGTTCAGCCACCACCTCTCTTAGTTCTTTAAGGACCCTGGGGTGACGCCATCTGGCCCCATTGCTTTATCAGCTCTTATTACTTCAGTTCCTTCAGGACCCTTTCTCGTGTAAAGGGACTTGTGTCCATTTCTGCACCATTCTCACCCTTGTCTCCCTTCAGACCCATTACCCCCTCTTCCTTAGTAAAGACTGAGCAGAAATACCTGTTCAATATGTCAGCTTTACTGTTGTCATCCTCCACGTGGCTCCCATCCTCCCCTTCAGTCTCACTATCCCTCCTTTGTCCTTCTTTTTCACTTATGTACCTGTAAAGGTTTTGTCCCTTTAACCACTGATTTTGCAATGTGTTCTTCTGTCTGAGCTTTGGCTTCCCTTACTGACTTCCCTGCCTCCCTTTGTTTCTCCTGGTACTTCCCTATCCCCTTCTGCCTGTGTCTTTTGTATTGCCTGAATGCAGTCTTTTTGGCTTTCACTTTCTTTGCTACCTCTTTGGAAAACCATAATGGTCTCCTCTTTCTTTTCCTCTTGCTAACCTGTTAATGCATAATTCTGTTGTTCTTATAATCCCCATTTTAAATACTGCCCACTGTTCCTCAATCCCTGATTCCGTCCCATTCTCCTTAATGCCTCTTTCAAGCATCTCCCATTTTCACAAAGTCTGCCCCTAAAATCCAGGATCGTGTTTTTGTGGGTTTGGTTCTGCTCTTTCTGTGATTTCAAACCACAATGACTGGTGGTCACTGTTATCCAGGTGCTCCCCACTTTACCCCCATCACACTGTCCCTGTTTGTGAGCACAAGGTCCAGTATTGCCTTCTGCCGAGTTGGTTCCATGACCAGTTGCTTGAGGAAGGCACCCTGAAAGGAGTCAGGATAAATCTGCTCCTAGTTGATGCTGCTGCTGGGATGCTCCAGTCCACGTCTGGGTATATTAAGTCTCCAACCAGTACTACCTCACCTTTGTCTCCATCCTTGGATGGCTAGCATCTACTCCCTATCTGTTTCTTCCTCCTGGGCTAGTGGTCAATAGACCACACCGTGCGGATGGCTGGCCCCATTTTCCTTTCCAGCTTAACCCACAGTATCTCTCCCCATTTGTTCCTCCTGGATCTGTGTGGCCCTTAGCTGTCATTTTCACTTACAGTGCCACCTCCTCCCTTCCTGCCTGCTCTGTCTCTTCTGAATATGTTGTAGCCAGGCATGGCCATCTCCCAGTCATGGTTATCATTACACCAGGTTTCAGTGATGGCACAATGTCCAGGTCTGACTGTACCATGACAGCCTCAGATCTTCCATCTTGTTGCTAAGGCTCTGGCATTTGCACACATGGCTTTCCATGATTTGACCTCCCTAGACTGCTTCACTGTTCTACCAGCCCCTTCCTTGGTTGTCATTTATCCCTGGTTCTCCTTGCTGTCTGCCCTTCTGCTGAATTTGCCCTTTCTGCTTATCCACCTTTTGGACACTAATCTCCATCTTTTGCACACTGCTTTGCAGAGATAGCCACTCCTCTGGTTCACTGGTTCCATTACTAGCTGTGGGGGTGAGCAAGTAGGTATCATCCTTGCTGGCCTGCCACCCCTTTGCTAGTTTAAATGCTTGTCAATGTAGCATTTAAACTTATCATTGAGTGCTTGGATTCCCTCAGGATGGATGCAGGCCGGTCAGGCTTGAACAAACCTCCATCCTCCAGATGGGTCCCCAGTCACCAATGAATCCAAACCCTTCCTCACAGCACCAGTTCTTCAACCATGAGTTAAAGTTCCTGGTGCATGCACTCCTATGCTCTCCTTGCCCTCTCACAGTACTTCTGAAAGTGACAGAAGTAGCTACTTGCTTTGAGACCCTCCCCAGTTTCCTAAACTCTTCCTGAACTTCCTTTGGCTCCCCATTTGCCAAGTCATTAGTACCTAGGTGGATAATGACATCCAGTCACCCTCCTGTCTTGCCTTCCCAGTGATCCCCAGTATCTTCCTTCCATCCTCCATGCCGTGGCACCTGGTAGGCACCTCACCTCCCTGTCCTCCCCTCCTGTGTTCCTAGCTGGATCCCTCTTATGATGGAGTCCCCACCAGGATTCACTCTCCTCCTCTGGGGTCCACTGCTTTCCCACTGAGGTCACCTCCTTGCCTAACCTCCACATCCTTTCCTTCCACTTCCTGGGTACCTCTATTTGGTTGTCCTCATTTGCCAGTGTGGCATATGAGTTCTTGAGAGAATAGGATCTGGGATGTGCCTCTGCCTGACTGCTCTAACCCTCCCTGAGCCCACTGTCATCCAAGTGCTCCTCGTTCTTGGCATCCTTTGAGGCAGCTGCATTGGACTGGGTGGTTCCTGGACAGGGTGATGGTACTCCTGACCCAGTTTACTTCCGCTCTGAGTCTGGCTACCTCATCCCGCAGTCCCGAGAGATGCATGCAGATAGGGCAGCACCTCAGTGTCCAGAAGGTCTGCCTGAATAGTGGCTGCCCCACAGCCACTGCATTGCACCACTCCCCACATTATACTGCAATTCCACTACTTATCTGCTACTGAAGCTCTCTTAGTTCTCTTTTATTTATTTACAGTACTAAAAATCCTGTAACTGATCCTCAGATATATATTTTTTTAAGGAAAAAGAAACCAATAAATAAATAAATGAGTCAAAAAACTTGTCGTGCTGAGGGTGGTCTTCTTCCCCCTTATGCCCCTCCTTCTTCACACCTCTTACTATACCCTGTGTTTAGCTCCTGTCAATCAGATTTATCAGGGCATATAATTAAGAGTTGGGGGAAGGGGTGCAGCAATTAAAGACAGCACAGAATTACACCACCACTATTTTTTAAATTTTCAACAGCCCAAAAACAATTATAAGTAAAGACAGCACAGAAAGAAAGTATAGTGTCACTACAAGCCTACAATCTAAGTTTAAAAGAAAAATACCAGTTACCAGTTACTCTGAAGCACTGAATTGAATATGTTTCCTTCCTTCACCTTCTGGCTTCTTCTGAGAAGATGAACTTCTGTTTGCTGCTTTAACTGTGACTAAGCCCCACCTCCAGTTATCACGTAGCTGAGGTCAGAGGCCAGACAATTAACACCCTTCACCCAGCTACAGGACAGTCAGACAAGACAAGATAAATTTGCAGCAATTAAAGACAGCACAGGATTACACCACCACTATGTTTTAAATTTTCAACAGCCCAAAAACAATTATAAGTAAAGACAACACAGAAAGAAAGTATAGTGTCACTACAAGCCTACAATCTAAGTTTAAAGGAAAAATACCAGTTACCACTTACTCTGAAGCACTGAATTGAATATGCTTCCTTCCTTCACCTTCTGGCTTCTTCTGAGAAGATGAACTTCTGTTTGCTGCTTTAACTGTGACTAAGCCCCACCTCCAGTTATCACGTAGCTGAGGTCAGAGGCCAGACAATTAACACCCTTCACCCAGCTACAGGACAGTCAGACAAGCCAAGATAAAATTTGCAGCAATTAAAGACAGCACAGAATTACACCACCACTATTTTTTAAATTTTCAACAGCCCAAAAACAATTATAAGTAAAGACAACACAGAAAGAAAGTATAGTGTCACTACAAGCCTACAATCTAAGTTTAAAAGAAAAATACCAGTTACCAGTTACTCTGAAGCATTGAATTGAATATGTTTCCTTCCTTCACCTTCTGGCTTCTTCTGAGAAGATGAACTTCTGTTTGCTGCTTTACCTGTGACTAAATGCCTGAGCTCCAGGCGATGTTAACTGAGGGAGCAGTGGATGTGGCAGCGGTCACTGAGACTTGGGCCACTGCAAGACATGACTGGGACCTGAACCTGGAGGGTTACACTATGTACAGGAAGGACAGGGGGAGGGAAGGGGAGGAGGGGTAGCAATGATAGTAAAAAACTGCATTGGCATAGGGGGAGTTGAGGAGGCGGAGGGAACCGTGGAGGCGATTTGGGTCACCTTGATAACAAGGGGGGGCAAGAGAGTAAAAATAGGAGTGGTGTATAGACCCCCTGCCCTGGCGGAGGAGCTGGAGGACAGTCTGGTGGCAGATGCTAGGAGACACTGCAGACTGGGCAGAGGAAAGGTGGTGGTGTTAGGGACCTAAACATGCCAGGACAGACTGGGACACTATGACATCCTCTGTGACCAGGGAACAGAGGTTGTTGGATGTCTTTCAAGACGTTCCTAACTCAGCAGGTGAGGGAACCGACCAGGGAGGCATGGGTACTGGATGTGGTCCTGGCAGACAGTGACCAGATTGGGGGCCTGGAGGTAAGGGACCCATTGCGGAGTGACCATGCCACGGTCTGGTTCTGCCTGGACCTAGGAGGGGTAGAAGGCTGCACAAAGACGGAAGTAACCGACTTCAGGGGGTGGATTTAGGAAATGGGAAGGATCCTTAAGGAGCATTTGGATGGGATTGGGTCAGACATGGACGCTGATAGTAGGTGGAAAGCATCAGGAGAGGGTGCAGGATGCTACCAGCACCTGTGCAAGAGTAAGACGAAAATGCGGTAGGGCCCAAAACCCCTGTTGGTGGACCATTAGGGAGGTCCAGGAGGTAGGCGGGAAAGAAAAGCAGCCCAAGAAACGTTAAGTGCTCAAGGAGGAAAGGATAGAGGGGAGCATGAGCTGTTGGCTAGAAGGGCCACTAGAGTGGTGGGAGGGCAGCTAAGGCAAGGAAGGAGCAGAACCTGCATAGGGAAATTAGGAGAGGGAAAGGGGTTCTTAGATACATTGGGGAAAGACGAAGGTGAAGGGGCAGATTAGCAGGATTAAATCAGGGGAGAGATGGGCACAAGACCCAGAGGAGCAGGCTGAGGTACTAAATGAGTACTTCACCTCAGTTTTCACCAGGAAAATGGGGATGCTGCACTCACATGGAGGAGACAGAGATAATGAGGAGGGGGCCCCTACCAATCGGGCAGGTCTGGGGAGAGGGGGGCATCACTGGCAGGTGGGGAGGCTAAGCAGGAGAAGAGGTACTGAAGTGGAATCACAGCAGAGAGAGTGAGGGAAGCCCTCAGCTCCTTAAGACGGAGAGAAAGCACCGGGCCGGATAAATTACATCCCAGAGTGCTGAAGGAACTTGCAGATGTCCTGGTGAAACCCCTGGCAGAGCTTTTCACCATCTCTCTGAGGACAGGGTGGGTGCCCCAAGACTGGAAGGTGGCGCACGTAGTGCCTATCCACAAGGGGGGATCAAGGGAGCTGGCAGGGAACTACAGGCCTGTCAGCCTGACATCAGTGGTGGGCAAGGTGATGGAGGGCATTGTCAAGGAGAGGCTAGGGGGGGCCCTGGATAAGTCAGGGTGCCTGGACGATAGACAGCATGGATTCATCCCGGGGAAATCGTGTCAGACAAACCTGGTGGAGTTCTATGACTGGGTGACAAGTGCCTTGGACCTGGGTAGACCAGTGGATGTCCTCTTTCTGGACTTCAGCAAGGCATTTGACTCTGTTCCTCACGTGGGCCTGTTGGATAAACTAGGAGAAATGGGGGTGAGAAACCAGATGATCCGATGGATAGGCAATTGGCTCCAGGACCGGACCCAGAGGGTCGTAGTTGGTGGGATAATCTCTTCCCCAAGGAGGGTCATTAGTGGGGTCCCACAGGGATCAGTCCTTGGGCCCCTTCTGTTCAACGCCTACGTATCTGACATAAGGACAGGAATCAGGAGTGAGATGAGTCTCTTTGCAGATGACTCGAAACTGGGGGCAGTGGTGGATGGGGAGGAGGGGAGGGTGGCCCTGCAGGGGGACCTGGAGGCTCTGGAAAGATGGTCTAGAAAGTGGAAGTTGAGGTTTAATGCAGGGAAATGCAAGGTACTCCACCTGGGGGCCAGAAACCCAGGCCAAGTGTACACCCTGGGGGAAGTACTACAAGTCTCAATGGCTGAGAGGGACCTGGGGGTGGTGGTGGATGTCAAGATGAACAACTCTGAGACTTGTAGGAGGGCAGCAGCCAAGGCCAACAGGATGCTGGGATGCATCGCTAGGGATCACTTCAGAAGGAGGGAAGTGATACTCCTCTGTATAACTGCTTGGTGAGGCCGCACCTGAGTACTGCATGCAGTTTTGGAGGCCACACTTAAAGAGGGACATTAACCTCCTGGAGAGGGTCCAGAGGGAGGGCAACCAAAATGATTTGGGCTTGGGGACAGGACCTATGAGGAGAGGCCTGAAGAGCTAAATATGTACACTTTGGAAGAGAGAAGGGACCGGGGGACATGATAGAGTCTTCAGGTACATGAAGAGGGTAAATAGGGAGGAACAGTGAGGGTGCTTCGAAGGAAGGAGGAAGGCCACTAGAGGGCATGGGTAGAAGCTGGAGGGGAAGATTCAGGGAAGAAAGGAGGAGGTGCTACTCACTGAGAGGGTGGTAGAGCCATGGAATGCACTACCTAGGGGGCTGGTGGAGGCAGAGACAGTGAAGGGGTTCAAGAGGGGGTGGGACAGGTACAGGGGAAGGGTTCAGGAAGCAAAATCCAATGCAGCAAGAATATCCAGAACTGGGAAGGGAGAAGCCAGAGAAGGCGAGGGGGACAGCAAGGTCAGCACCCAGGGTGGGGGCTGACCAAACGAGCAGACACGAAAGACCATTAGGCCTATTCTGCTGGCATTTTAGTATGTTAGTATGTTAGTATGTAAACTATGACAGTGGTGAATTGCTGAGGTATTGGGTGCTTTGCTGTACTAATTAAATTAATAAATTAAACTATGCCAGTGATGTATTGTTGTGGTATTGGGTGCTATGCTGTGCTGTACAAATAAAATTAATTAATAAAACTATGACAGCAGTGTATTGTAAAGGTATTGGGTGCTGTGCTGTAGAAATAAAATTAATAAATCAAACCACGACACGGGTGTATTGTTGTAGTATTGGGTGTTATGTTGTCCTGTACAAATAAAATTAAATCAGACTATTACAGTGATGTATTGTTGTGGTATTAGGTGCTATAAATTTATTGTAAATAATATTAATCAAACTGTTACAGTACAGCATTGTCGTGATATTGGGTGCTATGCTGTACTGTATAAATAAAATTAATAAATGAAACTATGACAGTGGGTGTATTGGTGTGGTATTGGGTGCTATGCTGTGCTGTATAAATAACATTAATAAAGTGAACTATGACAGTGGTGAATTGCTATGGTATTGGGCACTATGCTGTGCTGCACTAATTAAATGAATAAATTAAACTATGACAGTGGTGTATTGTTGTGGCATTAAGTGCTATGCTATGCTGTGCTGTACACATAAAACTAATGAATCAAACTATGACAGTGATGTATTGTGATATTCAGTGCTATACTGTACTGTACAAATTGAATTAATAAATTAAAGTATGGCAGCAGAGTATTGCTGTGGTATTTGATGCTATGCTGTACTTTACAAATAAAATGAATAAATAAAACTATGACAGTGGTGTATTGTTGTGGTATTGGGTGCTATGCTGTGCAGTACTGTACAAATAAAATTAAATCAAACTATGAAAGTTGTGAATTGTCATGCTATTAGATGCTATTCTGTGCTGTAGAAATAAAAAGTAATAAATCAAACTATGACAGCAGTGTATTGTTAAGGGATTTGGTGCTGTGATGTACAAGTAAAATTAATAAATCAAACTGTGACAGTGGCATATTGCTGTGGTATTATTTGTGTTATTTATTTATTTATTCACAATTTGGATTTACAACCTTTGAGTCAAAGACTCATTTACAAAGGCATCTCGTCGCAGGGAGGGGAGACAACATTTTAGTGGAGCAAAACAGTGGGGAACAATACAGGTGAGATACAAAAAGAGCATACAAGCACAGCAAATGGACATACAAAGCAATTTCAGTAATACAGTGGTGCAGCAGGTTTCAATGCATGGTGTACAGACTACAAGTAAGCTAATCTAAATAAACTAGTACATACAGTATGTAAAACTATAAGATCCCTAGAGATACTAGGTGGCGGATACCTTGGGGGTGCAGAGGGGTAATTGCTAGGAAGAGTGGAGGACTGGGAGGACTATGTCTGTGGATTGGCTCAGGCAGAGCTCTAGGTAAGGACCTGTCATGGGCATTTGCAGCTCTGAGTGTCAGTGAGGTGTTTGCATAGGGTGATTTTGAAGGTGCCAATTTTAGAGATGTTTGTGATGTGAGTGGGGAGGGAAGTATACCAGGAGGGGGCTCTGTAGTGGAAAGATCTTTGGGCAAGTGAGGTCCTAGCTCTCGGCACCTGGAAGGTGGCTTTGGTTGTATTATGTGTGGTGACCGAGTGGGCAACCCGTTGTAGGGATGCAGTGACTCCTGGAGGGCAGAGCCCAAGATGTGTCTTTTTGGCTAGTATACAGGTGTGGCATCACAGGTGCGCTTCAAAGGTGAGTAGGTTTGAGGTGGAGTAAAACTGGCATGTGTGTGTTCTGCTGGGGGCACCAGTCAGGAGCCTGCAGGCTTTGTTAATAGAGGTCTGGACTTTGGTGAGGGTAGTGGGGGTCAGCAGTTGCATAGATAGGGAGCCCATAATCAACCAAAGACAGGATGGAGGAGGTGATAGCCAGCCATAGGGCATACTCAGGGAGGCAGTCTTTGTGGTGGTAGAGTAGTCCAATCTGGGCATTCATGGCCAAGGACAGTGAGTTAAGATGGGCATGGAAGGAGAGAGATGAGTCGAGGGTGATGCCCAGGTATTTGTAAGTAGATACCTGTTCAAGGGGGTGTAGGGTGCATGGGAGGATGAGAAGGGGGGCATTTCTGGAGTTACTTTGGCAGTGTGCAAAAATCATAGATTTCGTCTTCTTGTGGTTCAGAACCAGACGATGGTTGAGGAACCATTTTGAAGCTTGGATGAAGGTGAGTTGCAAGGAGCTCTGGAGGGTGAGTGGGTTGGGCGGGAGGTGATGAGGACCACATCTTCAGTGTATAGAAGCATTTTACCCAAGCAGGAGCTGGGGACGGTGTTTAGAAAGAGACTGAACAATGTGGGGCCCAGGATGGAGCCCTGAGGGACCCCAAAGTGTACAGGTAGGGCAGTTGAAAGGATACCATTGAGTTTGACCCATTGGGATCTGTCATGGAGGTAGCTAGAGAATCAATCCAGGGGGCCAGATGACAAACCAAGTTGATGGAGGGAGTCAAGCAATAGGGGGCAACACACAGTGTCAGAGGCCTTGGATAGGTCAATGAACACTCCCCCGGCAATCTCCCCAGAGTCAAGAGCAAAGTGTATTTGATGGGAGAACTCCAATAGGGCTGAAGTGGTGCTGTGTCCAGGAAGGAAGCCATGCTGCTCTGGGCATAATATGTTGTACCTGGATAGATAATCCATGAGTTGGGTGGATACTATTTTCTCCAGGGCTTTGGGGGGGAGGATGGAGATTAGTTGTTTGGTAATGTGAGGTCTCGATTTTTATGAATTGGGGTAATTTCAGCTGATTTCCATGTGGTTGGGAATCGGCCAAGGCATAGAGATTGGTTAAAATGGTCAGTGAGCCAGCTCCATGGCGCTGAGCCAAGGGGTTCGCTCGGCATGCTGGCGACCCGGGTTCGCACCCCGAGCACGGGTACCAGGAGCGGAGACCGGCAAGGAAGGGGTTCTACAAATGTCTGTTGGATGCTTCCCTCCTAGGGGGTGGGATTTTCCTGGGGACCTGTGGGCAGATTGGTGGCAAGCTTGGGGACGTGTGGCCTCGACATGCCCATGGCATGCCCCCACCCCAGGAATACCCTGCGTGCTTACATGAGGCCGAGAACTGCGATAGCCAGGGCACAGAAAAATGGAAAATTATGCCCCCGGCCAACCGGCTGATGAACACCTGGGCCCCAGCCACCCAAAGCCTTGGAGCCAGCCCAGATCCAGCCACACAGCACCTGGGATGCAAAGGTTGGCTGTAAGACCATTCCCCCTGGAAGAGAGGGACTCTCCCTGCATAGGGATATGCCGGGCTACCCAAGGTAGGCTGCAATTGGGACTAGGAGTAGGTGGCAGGAGGTCGGAGGGAGGCAGGAAGGCGGCACTCTGAAGGAGTAGCCGGTCGGGGTGGTGTGTCTGGGAGGCACATAAATTGATAAACCAAAAAAAAAAAGGTCAGTGAGAGGGGCTAACATGACATCAAGTGTTAGGCGGAGAATCCTGGAATCAGGGGGTCACAACTGGGGTTGCGGTTGGAGAGATCTTTTAGTAGGAGTGGTTTGGCATCAGAGGGAGATATGGTCCGGACGAGAAATGGGGGGCAATTAATAGTAGAGGGTTGGAGGCATGGATAGGATCAAAGAAGTGGGCAGGAAGGATTGCACTTAGGTCAGAAAAGGTCGTTTTGAGGCAGTCGGCAACAAGTGAGGGGTTAGTGGTAATAGCGCTGTTAACAACCAACTGAGAGGAAGGGAGAGTGGGTTTTCCAATTAAACTCCTTAATATTATCCCAGAAAGCTCATGCAGAGCCCCAGGATGTGGCCAGGGTGGTTGAGTAGTATCTGGCCTTGGCTTGCCTTATGGCCCAGGTGCATTGGTTGTGAGTGGAATTATAGGCTTGCCTGTCTGCTATCTTGCCTGATTCTACCACAGTGTGCCATAGGTTATCTCGCTGCTTCAGTTGCTGGATCAGGGAGGGAGAAATCCAGGCAGCATTGTGTCTTTTGGAGCGAGTGCTGCTAACAGGGGCAAACATGTCACAGGCCTTACAGAAGGCTCTGGTGAGGAAGGCTAAAGCAGTATCTATATCCTTCACAAGGTAGATCGGGGACCAGTCAAGCTGGGCTAGGTACTGCTTTAACTTATTAAGGCCCCCAGGGTGAAAGTGGTGGTGGGTGGTGACTTTGCATGTGGGATTGAGCATGAGGGAGGACCAGAAACAGAGGATAGGGGAGTGGTTACTAAGGGAGTTAGCTAGGACGTTAACAGACTTGATTTTATGGGGACGGTTGGAGAGAATTATATCAAGGAGGGAGCGGGACCCACTTGATTGGTTGAATCTGGTGGGATGAGTGACTATTTGAGTTAGGTCAAGGGCTGAGAAGGTGTCCTTTATGTGGTGCTGCAGTGGAGCCAAGCCAATTGATGTTGAGGTCACCTAAGATGAGCTGTTCAGCTTTGTGGGGCAGGGTAGAGAGATAGTCAGTGAGTGAGTGGATAGCTAGACTCTGGGCCCGTGGGGGTGTGTAAGTGGTTGTAAGATAAAGAGGGCCATAGCCCATGTCAGGGGAGACCTTTAGGGTGATGGCTTGGGCACCGTGATCGAGCTTGGGGGTAGGTAGTGCGTGGTCCAGGAGGGAGTCACGTAAGTAGACTGCACATCTGCCACCATGCTTACCCACACGATCTTCTCTGAAAAGGGTAAAGCCAGGGATGGAGACAGAAGAGTCGGGGATTAATACGGAGAGCCAGGTCTCCACTATGGCAATAATGTCAGGCCTGTGTTGGGTGACCCAGCACTGGAGTGTAGCAGTTTTCTTTGGCAGACTGCAGACATTCATAGAGGCAATGCAGAGGCCACACCCAGTAAGGGGTGAAGGGGGGGTAGAATGTCCAGGTCCAGGGTTAGGGTGGACATTCCAAGACAGCAGAAGGAGTAAGGTGATGAGTCAGAGAAGAGGATTACGGCAGTTGGGGTAGAGGTGCTTGGGCAGGTGTGAGGATCTGGGGGGCAGGGGATGGGTAGGGAGCTAAGGGAAGGTATGGCTAGGATGGAGAGAGCCCAACTTGCACCATGTACAGGGGACAGGGGAGTGGACATTGGTGGGGGTGAGATAGGGTGACAGTGTGGTCCAGTGTGTGAGGTGAGTTAGAGGTGAGTGGAAAACAGATGTGGTTGCTAGGAGCAATGGGTGGATTGGTGAGTGGAGGCTGCCCATTTGGCAGATGTGTGCTTATAACAGAGCTGGAGAGATTCACTGGAGGGACAGTGGGGGAGGTAGCACAGTGAGGAGCAGTGCGAGTATAGAGAACACTACAAGGGACATACTGGAGTATGGGACATGAGGAAGACAGACAAGTGGTGTCAGGCAGGATTTCCCTAGTGGCCAACAAATATAATCTGCAGGTGGAGAAGTGGGCTGATTGGTTAAAAATGCATCCTGCCTGCTCCTATTGGTTAAGCCGCCCTATATAGCTGCATGTTGACCAAGGGTGGTGGTGGGGGTGGTGGGGAGCTGATGCATAGCATTGGTGGGGCAACACAGTGGTTTGAACTGCACCACAGTCCTCCATTTCTATGCTGGGGCCATGATCCATTCCATACCAGCAGTAGTTCAGCTTCGGGGGGGTGTCTGCTCTCAGGCCCTCGTGACCGACTGGAATCCACGGAATGGCTGTGGAGAAGAAACAGGTCAGTGTTATTTATGTGGTGGGAAATGGACACTTACAAGACAGCAGTTCTATTTTATTGGGACATGCAAATGCAAATGGCTGAAGTATTTTTCAGTAAATTAGCTTGGCAGTAGTTGTTACAATTAAAGTTCTGAGCTCCTTAAGGCACAACTTATTTACTTTAAATACATGAATCACATTTAGCCTGACAGCAGTTGTTAAACTTAAAGTTCTGAGCTCCTTAAGGCACAAATTTAATTTAC
Organism: Neoceratodus forsteri; assembly: GCA_016271365.2. Lineage (NCBI taxonomy): Eukaryota > Metazoa > Chordata > Ceratodontiformes > Ceratodontidae > Neoceratodus > Neoceratodus forsteri. The sequence goes on along the minus strand of CM028137.1, from coordinate 129,800,769 downwards.
TATAAATATATCAATCACAGTTCCTGAGTTTCTTTAAGGCACAGAGTTAGGACCAGATAAGTAAAGGCAGTGCTGTGCTGTACAAATACAATTAATAAATCAAATTATGACAGTGGTGTATTGTTAGTGTATTTGGTGCTGTGTTGTACAAACAAAATTAATAAATCAAACTATGACAGTGGTATATTGTTATGGTACTGGGTGCTATACTGTGCTGTACAAATTAAATTAATAAATTTAAGTATGACAACTGTGTATTGCTGTGGTATTCAATGTTATGCTGTGCTGTACAAATAAAGTTCGTAAGTAAAACTATGACAGTCATGTATTGCTGTGGTATTGGGTGCTATGCTGTACAAATAAAATTAAATCAAACTATGACAGTTTTGTATTGTCATGCTATTAGGTGCTATACTGTGCTGTAGAAATAAGATTAATAAATCAAACTATGACAGCGGTGTATTGTTAAGGTATTCAGTGCTGTGCTGTACAAGGAAAAATTAATAAATCAAATCATGACATTGGTGCATTTTTGTGTTACTGGGTGCTATATTCTGCTGCACAAATAAATTTAAATCAAACTATGAGAGTGGAGTATTGTCGTGGTGCTGGGTTCTATACTGTGATGTACACATAACATTAATAAATCAAACTATGATAGCGGTATATTGCTGTGGTATTGGGTGCTGTGCTGTGCAAATAAAATTAATAAATCAAACTATGACTGTTGTGTATTGTTATTGTATTGGGTGCTATGCTGTGCTGTACAAATGAAATTAATAAATCAAACTATGACAGTGGTATATTGTTGTGGTACTGGGTGCTATGTTGTGCTGCACAAATAAAATTAAATCAAACTATGACGGTGATGTAGTGTTGTGGAATTAGGTGCTATACTGTGCTGCAGAAATAAAATTAATAAATCAAGTCTATGACAGCGGTGTATTGTCATGGTATTGGGTGCTATGCTGTGCTGTACAAATAAATGTAATAAATCAAACTATGACAGCAGTGTATTGTTAAGGTATTGGGTGCTGTGCTGTGCTGTACAAATACAATTAATAAATCAAATTATGACTGGTGTATTTTTGTGGTATTGGGTGCTATGTTGTGCAGTATAAATAAAATTAAATCAAACTATGACAGTGGTGTATTTTTTGGTATTAGGTGCTATAAATTTACTGTACAAATAAAATTAATGAATCAAACTATGAGACTGGTGTATTGTCATGGTATTGAGTGCTATGCTGCACTTTATAAATAACATTAATAAATCTAACTGTGACAGTGGTGAATTGCTGTCATATTGGGTGCTATGCTGTGCTTTACTAATTAGATTAACAAATTAAACTATGACAGTGGTGTATTGTTAAGGTATTGAGTGCTGTGCTGTAAAAATAAAATTAATAAATTGAACTATTGCAGTGGTGTGTTGTTGTGGCATTGGGTGCTCTGCTGTGCTGTACAAAGAAAATTAATATATCAAACTATAACTGTGGTGTATTGTTGTTGTATTGGGTGCTATGTTTGCTCCACAAATAAAATTAAATCAAACAATGACAGTGGTTAATTACCATGTTATTGGGTGCTATACTGGGCTATACAAAAACAATTAATAAATCAAACTATGGCAGTGGTGTGTCACTGTGGTGTTGCATGCTATGCTGTGCTGTACAAATAAAATTCATAAATTAAAATATGACAGTTTTGCATTGTTGTGATATTGTGTGCTATGCTGCACAAATAAAATTAGTAAATCAAACTATGACAGTGGTGTATTGTGACATTGGGTGCTATCCTTTGTTGTACAAATAACATTAACTCAAACTATGACAGTGGTGTATTGTCATGGTATTAGGTGCTATACTGTGCTGTAAAAATAAAATTAATAACTCAAACCATGATAGTGGTGTATTGTAAAGGTACAAGGTGTTGTGCTGAACAAATACAATTAATAAATCAAATGATGACAATGGTGCATTTTTGTGGTATTGGGTGCTATGTTGTGCAGTACAAATAAAATTAATGAATCAAAACTGAATGGAACATTAACATACCTGGTTATACAACTCATTACAGAAATAGAAAGAGAAAATTGGGGGGAGGGGTATCTTTCTTTTCATTAAAGAAGAAATCCAATGCAAACCACTCCCTGAAACACCCGAAAATAACCAGACTGAAATTATTTAGATAGAGCTACTAGGTGATAGGCAACCAAAATACCTTATTGGTCTTTGTTATAGACCACTGGACACAGACCCAATAATTAATCAAGCTATAATAAATACCATAAATAACAAATCCAACTATAAAGAAATAATACTAATGGTCAATTTCAATTTCCCTGGCATAAATTGGCATAGTTACACAGGAACCAACATCCAGGAAAATCACTTCTTGGATTGGTGTTCATCTAATGGATTACATCAATTAATCAATGTGGCAACAAGGAAAAATAATATTCTTGACCTACTGTTAACTGACAATACTGATAGCATAACTAACATTAAGGTCAAACCTCCAATACATAGCAGTAACCATAATACTATAAGTTTTAACTGTGGTATACAGACAAAATGCAGTATATGGAAAAGACATCATGAATAACCCTCACAAAGTGAGGAACAATGGAGCACCAGGAAAAATGCGGTGCTTCTGAAAGCAAATTGACACTTAAAATGAATGAAGAAATCCAGCACCCGCATAGCAACCACACAAAAATGTGAAAAACACTACACATTTATTAAAGACCACCGTAATGCACATAAAAACTGATGTTTCACTTGGCCACCTGCTAAGCTTCTTCAGAGTAAAAGACATATTGCACATACTTGTATTTAAATATCTTTTCCAACCAAACATGTGATTTCTCATGCACCAATGAGTGTAAAATACACCTCATTATCCAATTAGACAGCAAAGATCCTTAAAGCTAACTGCACTTAAAAGAACTTATTTTATTTTCATCATTTAATATTTACTAATGTAAAAACCTCCTGGTTCATAAAAAATGGATCTTCATTTTAATGTTAATTATTTATATTTTTTTATGAACACTGCCAACTCAATATTGTCATTCAGACCTTTATTTTCACAGGCCCCCAATGTGTAGATCCAGTAGCTCTCTCTTTGACCTATTATTTTATTCAGGTCGCCTCCTCTAGGCCCTAATTTTACTTGTTCCAATCCTAAAAATTTAAATTTATGATTCATATGGCCAAATTTCTGTATGTGTTTCACTATTGCATAGGAGTCATCTTTTTTATCAATGGCCCTAATGTGTTCACCTATTCTCACTTTGAACTTTCGTACCGTATGCCCCACATAATAAGCCCCACATTCACAGGTTAGTAAGTATATAATATTTGTGCTGTTGCACGTAATAAAATCTCGTAATTCCATAACGTTGCCAGAGACCGGATGTACAAAATTCTTGCAGCTATTAATATAATTACAATAGATACAGTTACCACACTTAAAAGTACCAGTGGGTAATGGTGTAAATATCTTCTGTTTAATTCTAGATTCCACAAACCCCGTATTGGATACCACATAGTCCTTTATACATTTACCCTTTCTATATATGATCTTTGGACCTTTTTCAATAACCTTATTCAATTTAGGCTCCAATTTTAAAATTGACCAATTATTTCGTGATACTATGCTCAATATCACTTGCCTGATTTGAAAAGCTAGTAACAAAGGGCAATTAATTTCAGCTTTTGGACTTTATTGTAATAAATTACTTGACTTCTGTCTAATTTGTCCACTTCTCTCATTGCTGTTGCTATACTGTTATAGCTATATCCCCTTTCTTTAAAGCGTCTTATTTGTTCAGCTCATTTTATTTTATATTCTATTTCTTCAGAGCAATTTCTAAACGTTCTAATAAGCTGGCCCTTAGGTATGTTAAATTTAACATGATGTGGATGGCAACTGTCATATCCTAACAGGGTATTCCGATCTGTAGGTTTATGGAATAAAGTAGTGTGTACACCTTCTTGTCCATCTTTATACAGTTTTATGTCCAAAAAGTTAATTTCTATCAAATTTATTTCATATTTATATGTTAAACAACTACTAGTAGATTCCATCCATTTAATAAACTCCTCGAATTCTAATTTAGTTCCCTTCCAAATTATGATTATATCGTCGATAAAACTACGCCATAAATCAATTTTGTGCTTAAATGGGTTAGTGTCCATCTCATATATGTGGTCCATTTCCCATTTGCCAACAAACAGGTTGGCATAGCTAGGGGCCATAGTAGTGCCCATAGCTGTGCCCCTAATTTGATGGTACAACACTCCCTTAAATAAAAATATATTCATAGTCAGTACTAGTTCTGCTAACTGTACTAAAAAATCAGTGGGTACTTTAACTCGATCTTCTTCACTCCTAGTATTTAAAAAGTATTTTAAGGCCTCTAAACCTTCCCTATGTGGTATAACCGTGTACAAAGAATTAACATCTACTACAGAGAAATACCATTGTTTTTCCATATAGAGGTCCTCAGCTATTTGTATGATCTGTGTTGAATCTTTCAAATAGGATCTTAAATTCTGGACTAAAGGCTGTAAAAACTGTCCAAATACATCGATATAGGCTCCATAAGCCAACCATTCCCGATACAATCGGTCTCCCTGGGATTTTTTGATCTTTATGTACTTTGGGAAGTGCATAAATTACTGGAATCACAGGGTATGCTACTACCAAAGTTTTATATTCTATTTCAGTAATATATCCTTTAATGAACCCTTTATTCAGGCATTCATCTATTTTATTCTTGAACTTTTCAACAATACCAAATGTTGTTTTGGTGTAAAATGTTACATCTCCGATTAACCTTCTAATTTCCCTGACATAATCGACAGTATTTTGAACCGACAATTGCCCCACCTTTATCCGCAGGTTTTATGGTAATCAACTTGTTAGTTTTTAAACTATTTAAAGCTTCCATTTCCTTCTTGGTGCAATTGTGTTTAGATTTCCCTTTTTGCTCTTTTAAAGATTTCAAATCTAGTTCACATTTTTTTATGAAAAATGATACTGTTGGGTTCAGGGGAGGACAGTATTCTGACCTAGGTTGTAATCTAGAGGTATTAGATCTCTCATCCCATTCCTCCTGTTCATACATACATTTGAAAGTTAAATTTCTTCCAAACTTGTGTAAGTCCACATAAGTATTAAATAAGTTAATGCCTTTTTCAGGACAAAATGATAAACCCTTATCCAATATATCCAACTCAGGTTGAGATAGTACGTAATCAGACAGGTTAATCACTGAGGCTAAACAATTCTTGTTACTGACGGCATCATCGAATTGATGCAGATCTAATTGTGCATGTGACATGCTTATTTGCACATTGCCATTTTTACCCACAATTGTATGACCATCAGAAACAATCATTTCATTTAAAGACCCAGCGTTCATTTGTTGCATAAATGTCTCATGTCTTAAATTTGATGTATCACTCAAACAGTTGTTTATTAATATTTTGTCCTGTTTCTTCTTCCACGCTGCCCCCGTCCTCTTGGTTGATTGGCATAGTTACACAGGAACCAACATCCAGGAAAATCACTTCTTGGATTGGTGTTCATCTAATGGATTACATCAATTAATCAATGTGGCAACAAGGAAAAATAATATTCTTGACCTACTGTTAACTGACAATACTGATAACATAACTAACATTAAGGTCAAACCTCCAATACATAGCAGTAACCATAATACTATAAGTTTTAACTGTGGTATACAGATAAAATGCAGTATATGGAAAACCATTTTTAAGGATTATAATAATGCTAATTTGGCACAGTTAAAATCCAAACTTTGTAATTGGGAGGGGAAAACTGAGATAACTTCACCAGATGAGCTTTGGATCACAATTAAAAACAAAATACTAGATTTAGAGGCTAAATATGTCCCTAACAAAACAGTTTATAACAACAAAGGAAAGATTCTGTCCTGGATAACTCCTACTATGACAAAATTAATCAAACTAAAAAAACAAGCATACAAACTAATGAAACGGGATGGGAGTGACTTTAACAAATGGAAGTACAGACAGACCTGCCTTAAAAAATGTAAAAACAAAATAACCCTAGAAAAAAAGAAATTTGAAAATGGACTGGCATAAAGGAGTGATGGAGGGAAAAGTCTTTATACATATATAATACTCAGGCTACATTTAAACAAAATCTTGGTAGTTTTCTGTTGTAAACTGAGGGATCCTACACCAGCCATGCTGGATACATACACTTATGGGCACTGGCCTTCTGTATGCCTACCTCTTCCTAGTATGAAATCAAACTATGACGGCAGTGTATTGTTAAGGTATTGGGTGCTGTGCTGCAGAAATAAAAATTAATAAATCAAACTATGACACTGGTGTGATTTTGTGGCATTAGGTGCTATGCTGTGCTCTACAAAGAAAATGTGATCAAGCTATGACAGTGGTGTATTGTTGAGATATTAGGTGCTATAAATTTACTGTACAAATAAAATTAATAAATCAAACTGTGACTATGTTGTATTATTGTGGTATTTTATGCTATGCTGTGTTGTACAAATACAATTAATAAATCAAATTATGACAGTGGTGTATTGTGGTATTGGGTGCTATGCTGTGCTGCACAAGTAAAATTAATGAATCAAACTAAGACAGTGGAGTTTGCCCCTTAAGGGGCAGACCAAGCTGTCCAGATGCACCCCTTCCTCAGGCTGGAGATGCAGTGCTCAGAAGGGGAGGGGGAAGGGAAGGGGAGGGGAAGAAAAACAGAACAATAGGCAAGAAAAAGGAAGGGGAGGGGCTAAGGGAGGTATATAATGGACAGCACAGGAGTAGTTCAGCCACTTTTGCTGAAGTTTTGATTTAATTGAAACTGCAGCACATCAGATTGGCAGAACGACTGAAGAGGTTTGTGCACTAGGATACAACAGGTAAAAAAAGCTAGAAATGAATGTAGTTTAAAACAATCTATATAAGAAATAATAAGGTGTGTATTACTTTACTCGAGGGAAATTGTTTTAAGGAGAATTGTACACGGTTTGCTCATTAGGTTTCTGTTTGTGTGAATTTTCTTTAAATTGAAGAATGCTGAAGGGAACCTGAGCAATAAACCTGTAGGGGATAGTTCATTTGGCGTTCGGTGCCAGCGTTCATTAGTTTGGAGGGTAAATTTTTAAAAAAACGTGGTGGACAAAGGAGAATGCGTGTAGGCAGGGATTTGGCTTTTGTAACAAAGTTTTCTGTTAGGGGCCTCGCTGAACAAACGTGGGGAGCTGAACCTGTGCTGCTGCAGGATGCTGGGGAACGCCATAGTTCATTTGGTAATTTAATACACTTGATTTTGGCTTTCAGTGCCAGCGCTTCATTAGTTTGGGTGTTGAATTTGAAGAAAACGTGGTGGTCAAAGGAGGAGGCATGCAGGCTGGGCTTCGGCCTTCAAGGGGAGGGTAACAAGGTTTTTTCATCCAAGGGCCTCGCTGAGCAAGCACATGGAGCTGAATCTGCGCTACTGCAGGATGCTGGGGAACACCAGAGTTGGGTTTGGGAATAATAGGCTTATTTTTGGTTCTAGTAGTGCTTGGGGGTAGTAAGGCACATTCCAGCGTCACATAGGAACAAAGCGGAGAATTTTGTGGGGGAATCTCACCGCCGAGTGAGAAGAGAGCATTTCAGAGAGGGAGATGGCTACCTGCTGGAAAGAAGTGAGGGCAGCAGGCATGGGGATTGTTGCGGCTGAGTGGCTGAACGGGAAGAATGATAGGGGATAAAAGCGAGCAGAAAAAAGAACATGTGGGAATTAAAAAAAAGAAAAAAAACACAGGGATTTGTCTGGGGGCCTGGAAGGACATAATAGCGTGCAGTGGGGCCTGGTGGATAGGCAGAGGCCCAGCAATGGAAAAAGGAAGTGCATAGTTGGGGAGAAAGGAAGAAGGCATTGTTGAGTGCTTGGCCAGAAAACAGTCGGGGGAAGAAAGCAGCGAGAAGCATTGCAGTGGGGGGAAAAGCGAGGAGGTAGGGCATTCTAGTACATCATGGAGAGGCCTATGAAAAAGGCCTGGCATGGGGCCGAAGAGCGGCCACGTGGTATGACGTCACACGCCAAGGGACCAGGCCCCCCCCCCAAAAAAAACGAGGAGCTGGAAGAGCTACTGAGGCAAGAAAGGTAGCCTGGCGATGAGGTGATAAGGGCCTGGCCTGAATTCAGGATAGGTTGTGAGTATCCCTTTTAAGTGGGCTAGACAGTCCAGGGGGAGCCGAATGTTAAGGGCTACATTATGCCACGGGGGGCCTCGAAAGGAGGAACAGGCCGGAAGCAGGGCGGGAGGGGCCTGGCCCCAGGGGAAGGGGGGGTTTGCAGATGTGGGGACAGCTGGCAGTGTGGCTGTGATAAGGACCATAGCAACTCGGGACACAAATGGGCACAAGACAAGAGGTCATTTAGGCCCAGAAAGGCAACAAAGGGTTTTTGTGAAAAAAAAAAAGAATACGAATAAAACAACTGGGGACAGGAACAAATGAAGGCAAGTTGGCTTAACCATATGGATGGATGATTAAAAAGGGATTAATAAGATAGGGATCACATGATGCAGAGTGCTGAATAGAAGCTCCTCCACACAGCTCCATCCTCCCGATTATAAAATAATTTTTTTCGGACTGCTAAACTGCCTAAAACCCCCTCTGTATCTTCTAAGTCTGCCTTCTAACCACTTTGGGATTTGGATTTGTGAGTCTGAGCATTCATGGAGACTTACACGAAAAAAGCCCCACAAAAACCCACTCCGCCAGTTACCCCCGAGAAGGCCCCAAAGAAACCTAGGGCCTCGAGTGGGTCAGACAGGCCGGACCATCCCAGCCAAGCATCGGATCAAGAGCCTTTAACCCTGAACAGTTTCCTTGAAGAATGTAAGCCCTTCCGTGAGGAAGTGAAAGAAATGGCAACTGAGCTCAAAGCCCTGTCTAAAAAGCTGGACAAGGTCTCTACAATAACCTCGGATAATACTGCTCGCATTGTGTCACTGAAGAATCATCTGGAAAAGGTAGATCCTGGGCTAGCAGCAGTATGGCAGAAGCTCTCTCAAGTTGAAACAAAACTGGAGAACCTCGAGGGCTGCAGCTGCAGAAATAATGTTGTAATACTGGGGTTACCAGAAGGTGAAGAGGGCCAGAATGTTATTATTTTCGTACAGAAGTTGGTGGAACGAGTGGCTGGTCCCTCTCCCTTCGGCTCTGCGTATATTATTGAGAGGGCACATAGATCTCTATGACCAAAACCTCCTTCAGGGGCTGCTCCCTGCCCTATTATATGCCGATTTCTCAATTTTTTGGAAAGGCAACACTTTCTGTCTAAAGTGAGAGACTTACAAGAGGTCCGTTGGGAAAACCACAAAGCTAAGAATAGCACAGGATCTGCTGGGATCTGTTCGACAGAAGCATACGCATTCCATCCTATTGCATCCAAGATTATTGCCGCTGGGCTCAAGTTCAGGATGGGGTACCCAGCTAGTCTGCAAGTTTTAGTGAATGGATCTTGGTCAGCCTATGAAGAGCCTGATAATGCTCTCACTGGCCTCAAGCTTGCCCTGCCTGACCTGTTTCATGACCCATGAGGAGTCCTGTGGCTATGATGAGGGGGAGACCTGCGTTGTCAAGATGGGTCTGCCTTTTATATAGAATGCTGAATAGGATAACAAGCAATGATTGAATCCAGGGGATCTCGTTGTCGGAAGAAGCAAAGCTGTTATCTCACTGTCTTAACTCAATATGAGACTCTTTTGCTTCGAATTCAAACATGGGACTGTAGTTAACATTCTGGATTTGTTCTGAATGAATGGCTTGTTTAATTGGGGGAAGGTGTTCAGTGTTTTGGTCTTCTTAGGAACACTATTTGTTAGTATTAAGGGGATGGTTGTATTATATCACTCAGGCTCACAATTTAATTCTGGGGGTAGATTAATCCAGGAGAAGCACTGGGTTTTTGAATTTTTACTCCGTGGCCACAAGAGGGAACTCAGCACATAGGATTATTAGTTCAGTGTTAGCTGATAACTCAGGGCTGATTTCCTTCAGTAAAGCTCCCTTATTGAAGTCTGGGGTAACAAATATACCCATTACCATGCTAGTTGGCTTTTGGGTGGTATGATGCTGAGGTAAAAGAGCCCTAATTTTCTCATTATTTACCTAGGATTTCAGGGCGCCTGTGTTCATTTAGCAGGTCACATGAATCCTGCTAATCGGGGCTAAGCTTCGCTTGTACGGCTCCCTCCTTCAATGCTTGGTTAATTGTTGTTTACCTTTATTGTGCTATTTGATTTTATGCTGGCATGACGCTGAGGTCAAGAACCTTATTTTTATGTTAGTTACCTGGGATCTGTGTGCATCTGGGTCTTTCTTTTGGCAGGCCATAGGCATCCAGTTAATTATATCAGCACACTCGCTGCACCCCTATGTTATAAGCCCAGCTTCTCTTTTTTAAGCTACCAAGACTTGTTTAGGTAGCAGAACTCTCCTGTTTTTGACTTAAAGTTTACTGATTAGGGGTGAAGGGTTGTTGTATTTGTCTGGGGCTGAAGGGCTTCTTCAGGAGGCTGGGAGGAGGAAGGGACGTGGTACTTTGCTGAGCACTGTTTGTGACAGTTGGGGTAGATGGGAGGGGGGGAAGTTCGAGATTAAAGGATTGGTTACATTCGTTAAACATGGGGGAGTATTATGGGGATGGGGAGGAGGCAGTTTGTTTTGGGGAATGGGGGATGGGGGTACGAGGGAGGGTACAGCAGTATTTAATGGAATCTGGATAATTTCCCTTTGTTGTTATTGTACAGGGCCTTTTGTCGTAACGCACAATATCACTGTTCTAGATGACCAAGAACATGGTTTTTGCAACTTGGAATGTGAAGGGGATTAGGAAAAAATCCAAACAATATCAAGCACTTAAGCATTTAAGTTTATTGCGTTCCCAGATAACGTTCCTACAGGGATCACATTTATTAGAGTCAGAGGCTGCTCAATTAAGGAGGCAGCAAGTGGGTCAGGTCTTTAATGCATCGGGATCCACCAATAGTTGTGGAGTCATGTTAATTATTAATAGAGGCATTCCCTTTATCTCGTCACATGTCATTAAATACCCCAGGGGCAGGTTTGTCCTGGTTCAGGGCACCCTCTGGTCCATACCACTTTTATTTTGCAGTATTTATGGGCCTAATAATGACGATCCTGGCTTTTTTATGAGGCTGATCACCATTATTCTCCCAATGCTTCCCACAATGATCATCATGGGTGGTGATTTAATTTGGTTTTGGACCCAATATGGATAGGGTCAGGCAGTGGGTTGAGGGACTATCCCTGGGCAAAGGGCTTTTAGGGACTTGATGGATCAGTGTGGGCTATGTGATGTTTGGCGTGTCCTGCACCCCAACTTCAAGGAGTATACCTTTACCTCGCCGGTAAATGGATCGCAATCTTGCATCGATTATGTATTAATCTCCCAGGAGCTCTTGCCCGGGGTTATGTCCACCCCAATCCAGCCTGGCCCTATTTCTGATCATTCCCTTGTGGTCTGCAATATAGCTTTTCTTAATACACCCAGAAAAGAGACCCATTGGAAACTCAACGAACAATTAATAAAGGAAGCCCGATATTGCAAGCTTATAAAAGAACAGATCAAGCTCTTCTTCTTATCCAACCCAATTGATAGTGCAAAGCCGGATATTTTATGGGGGGCCTTCAAGGCCTATATGAGGGGAATCCTTATCAGCCTAGCATCTAAGAGGAAAAGGGTACAAGAGGAAGAACTACTATCTTTACTGTCCCAAATAGGGCTCCTAGAGGCTAACTCTTCTGTCAGCACTTCGAGTGAGGACAGAAGGAAGCTTCTGGTAGCCAGGGATAATACTTAAATTTGCTAAGGGAAAAGGCGGAGTTAGCATTATTCGAACTAGAGCTAGTTATACGGATCTGGGAGAAAAGGCAGGGCGATTACTCACACTCCGGTTAAAACAACAGGAATCTGCAAGATTCATCCCCACAATTCGAGCCCAGGTAGACGGGTCTCTGAGAGTATTCCCTTCAGAGATAGTACAAGAGTTTGCATTGTATTATGAACAAATGTACAGGGGGATGGAGTGCCTTCCCTGTTTGGAGACTCTGGAGGCTTACTTAAAGGGCTCCCATCTGCCCACTCTAACAGAACAGCACAGGAACTTTTTAGCCTCACCAATATCACTGGAGGAGATCTCAGAGGCTATCAGAGCCTTGCCTTCGGACAAGGTTCCGTGGCCGGATGGCTATTCCTCATTATTTTATAAAGCTTTCCGAGAACTTTTATTGCCGGTGCTTCACCGGCTATTTCAACACATTCTTTCCAGGGTTGAGGAAGATACCTATCTGTTTGAAGCCCTGATTGTCCTTCTCCCCAAGCCGGACAAGGATCCAGAGTTAGTACAAAGTTACAGGCCCATATCCCTTTTAAATCAAGATATTAAAATTCTCTTGACGATATTGGCCAATAGATTAACAAAGGTCCTTCTGAATCTGATAGGTATGACTCAGGTTGGGTTCATGAAGGGACGATCATCTTCAGATCACCTGCGCACCCTTTCACATGTCGTCTCGGAGTCCAGGGATGCCACTTTTCCTGTGGGGCTGGTCTCCTGGATGCTGAGAAGGCATTTGATCATGTGAACTGGAATTTCTTATTTCATGTTCTCAAGGCCTTCCAGTTTCCTACCATCTTTATAGACTGGATTTGTGCACTATATCAAGCCCCATCAGCTAAGATTTCAGGAAATGGTGCATTTTCTAAGACCTTCTTTCTGTACTCAGTTACCAGACAGGGTTGTCCCCTTTCTCCCCTCTTATTCAGTCTTTATCTGGAACCTCTTATCCAAAATATCCTCAGTAACGCGGGGATACAGGGCATTAGGGTGGGGTGCAATGAGGTCAAGATCACGGCATACACGGATGATCTTCTCCTGTATCTCTCCCACCCGGTGTCATCTATTCTGGTTTTGTTAGGGGAAATTGATAAATTTAACTCCCTTTCTAATTATAAGTTAAATGTCAACAAATCTTCCTTTTTACCCCTGAATCACAAGGTCTTTAAAGCCGATATTACCCCTTTTGGTTTGTGCTGGGCACCCCGGATGTTAAAATATCTGGTATCAAATTAACGCCAATCTCAGCATGGTTCAAAGAAAACTTGGAGCCTCTTTCCCAGGTAATCATTCAGGACTTGGACAGATGGTCCAAACTCCCGGTTTCACTATGGGGATGGATTAACATAATCAAGATGAATATTTTTCCACAAATTTTTTATCCCCCCCTCTCTTCTTAATTCTTTCATCCCTTTATCCTGGTTTCAGAAAATGCATAGAGTCTTCACCAATTTTATTTGGTCAAATAAATATCCCTGATTGGCATACCACAAGCTGGCCACCTCTAAAATGGATGGAGGACTGCGGCTCCCTCACTTGGCAATTTATTATTGGGCCAGCCATTTGGCTAAATGTCTGAAGTGGGTCCGCCCGGGCCCCGAGAACTTGAGACCGACTTGGCTCAAAATAGAACTAGATCTAATTTGGTCTATGAATATATATCCCCTAACCTTGTTTTATGTCAAAGTGTCTCATTTACAAGGTGCTGAGAAATGTCCCACCTTTATGACTTCTTTAAAAGTCTACACGCAGCTTTGTTCTTTCCTGCACTATACTCCTTATTTGGACCCATCCCAATCCATCTGGAACTCCCCGGCGTTTACTATAAATAAGCAATCGATCCTCTGCATATGGTTGCCTCAGTTGGGTGAAGGGATAGTATCCACGTTTTTGGATGATGAAGGAAAGTGGCTTCCAGTAGCTGAACTTATCTGGAAATTTAATATCCCAGTATGTTCGCAATTCAAGGTGCTCCAATTAAAGCACTTGCTTATAACGGTATGGGGTAGCACCCCCCCTTGCCAGATGATTAAAGCATTGATTCCGGAGACTTCTTCCCTATTAGGGTCCTCAGGTGTCATTTCTAAGTTATATCAGGATTTGTTTTACAGACGGTATGGGGGCTCCTTCGGACCAACTAGGTTCTGGGGACCTTTTTTTCCCCATTATACTCTCAACTGGTAGGTCTTATGGAAGCCCTGTCATAAGTATGTGTCCCAAGACAGATTGCACCTTATGCAGTATCACATCTTACACAATATGTATTATACCCCAGTCAAGTTAGAGAGATGGGGCCTTCTCGAGTCAAATGTATGTAACAGATGCTTCCGGGGGAAGGAACACTCCTTCACATATTCTGGTCGTGTTCCAAAATAACCCCTTTATGGGATACCGTTAAAATCAACCTGGACCCTTTATTGGGTTTGCAGGATTGTTTCACACCTGGTATTTGTTTCCTAGGGGACCTGTCCTCCATCAAGGTTAAGGCTAGGAGATTTCACATTTCCATGATTGCATTATCTGTCAAAAAACTTATACTATGGCATTGGAAAGATAGGGTTGCCCCGACATTCCAGGAATGGGTGAATGAAATCCTAGCTAACCTCCGTACTGAGAAAGCTATAGCTAGTCTCCACAATGGATTACCAGCTTATACACGCATCTGGGATCCCCTTCACACTCTGATTATGGCTATTCGGATATAAGTTTCACCATCTACTACTTATCCCTGTACACATAATGCATTCTGTCTTAATAGCTCTTGTTATTAGGAGGCATAACACTGCTGTGTGGGGGTGGGGGGGCAGTTTGAGTATTGTATCTTAAATAAGTTGTACATGTCATATTTGCTGCCTCCAAAATGGTGGAAAATGTGAAAATGTCTTAATAAAGTTTGAATTGAAAAAAAGGGATTAATAAAAGGATTTTTCTCAGTTGTCATTACAGATCTCACTGGATAGAAGGAGACATGGTGCCAAAGAAGAGCAGATCTTCCAAAGAGGATGCCTACAGGGCTATCGTAGAGCTGGCTGAAAAAGCTAACAGGATGTGGCAGATGGTGGAAGGGGAGGAGCAAGGCCACTCTGGGGAGAAGTGAAAATCAGGTAAGGGAAAAAGGGGGCAGAGGAAAATGGCAGGCTGGGAGGTTACACAGCCCACCTAGATTGCAGCCACTGATGGGGGTACCTCCCTGGGTGGCTAGTCCAGAACCTTTGCACCCTGCTGAACCAGGGCCTTTAGTACCTCCCCTGGACCAGATAGTGGTTACCCCAGTGGAGCCCAGGATAGAGCCCCTGAGCGCAGTGGTTCCTCATCAGCAGCTAGGTGTACAGCCAGTCATCTAGCCACAAAGGACAGCCCAGGGCATCATGATGACAGCAGCCCACAAGGAACGGGCAGGATCACAGGTAGTGTATCTGGGTCAGTAGGAGAAAGCATAAAGGAAAGCGTTGGCCAAATTATTTCAGCACTCGGGACAGGGGGTTTGGGCCAGATGGAGGCAACACTGGTGGAAATTAGATCAGACAAAGAGTTGCTGAAGGAAGGGGAAGAGGGAGTAGAGAAGGAAGGAACAGGGACAAGGGAAATATGAATTCCAGGAATGACAGTAGGGGAGCATGTTCTGCTGGCTACAAAAGAGAAAATATGGAAGGAGGAATATGTGGATATTTTTGCCTTAGTGAGTCGAGAAGCAGCAGCAAAATACGATGAAATGGAGAGCATAGGGAAAAGCGAGATGGCAGCAGCCATGGTTTTGTTGGGGAAGAAAGAGGAGGATAAATTTACAAAAGGGAAAACTTGGGATGGATGGTTTGTAGGTTTTGCCACTTACTCGGCGATAGTGATGGAGAAGAAGCCAGAGCTGGGCATCCCACTCATCACTTACTCCCTGATAATAAGAAGGGTGAAGGCCAAGGGAGGGGTGGGATGGATTTATTACAATGAATTCTTTCGGCAAAGATTGGCAACGTATGGGGACATAAGGTGGGACATGAAACAGTTAGATCTCTGGATGGATTACGTAATGGATCAGTCCATGCCAGAAGGAGAGATGGGTAAAAAGGGGACGATTCCACAGAGATGTTGTTGGGGCTACAATAAGGCTTTTTGTTCCTGGCCACAATGCCTCTTTCATCACGCATGCTCGAAATGTGGGGGATCGCACCCAGCGAGCAGATGCAGAACAACATGGGCTCAAGGAGCCCAAGGGGCAGGAGCACACAGAATGGGTCAACAGTTTTTTCAGGAGGGATGAGGATATAGGGAACAGGCATGGAATAAAGGGGGGAGAGGCAAAGGACATGCAGGCAGGGTGTCAGGCTTATTGAGCAGCAAGGCCAGTGGAAGAACAAGGTGAGGGGTTGGGGAAAAAGGTAGGAAAGGGGGCATGGGATCTATTTAAAGAGGTGAAAACTCCCATTAGGATAGATGCATGGGAAGAGTGGTTGGATAGATACCCAAAATAAAAAGGTGGCTGAGACAATCAAAAAAGGCTTTCAGATGGGTTTCCCATTACAATGCATGGATCCGAGGCAGGCAAATGAGGCGAACAACCTGGGTTCAGTGAAAGGGAAAGAAGAAATTTTAAGACAAAAAATAGATAGGGAAATAGCAGCGGGGAGGGTAGAAGGGCCATTTGTCACTCCCCCTCTGCAGAATATGAGAGTTTCCCCATTGGGTTTGGTCCCAAAAAAGCAGCAGGGAGAATACAGGGTGATTCACCACTTGTCATTTCCCGAAGGGGACTCTGTGAATGATTTCATCAGTGAGGAGCATAGCAAAGTGACATATGCCACATTGGAAGAAGAAGTACAAGCCATCAGAGCAATGACTGATGCATTGTTGCCAAAAATGGATATAGAGTCTGCTTTCAGACTGCTTCCAGTTAGGAGGGAGGACTGGGACCTATTGGGTTTTAAAATAAGGGGACAATACTATTTTGACAAGGCAATGCCCATGGGATGTTCCATAGCATGTGCTACATTTGAAGCATTCAGCACCTGCTTACAGTGGATATTTCAGGAAAAAAATGGTTACAGGACGGTCATTCACTATTTGGATGATTTTCTGCTAATAGCCAGCGGGGAAGAGGAGACAGACAAAATGTTCACCAGTTTCCAGGATCTATGCAGAGAATTAGGGTTCCCCCTGGCACCGGAGAAGACGGAAGGTCCCAGTAAGGTTTTAGAATTTCTGGGTATTGAAATAGATGCCTCGAAGGAGGTCTTTAGGTTACAAGACAAAAAATTATCCAAGTTGAGGGAACTGAGTAAAATACATACAAGTAGAAGAAGAATACAGCTAATGAGGGTTCAACAGGTTTTGGGACACCTGAACTTTTCATGCCGGGCTATTGACCCAGGAAGGACCTTCACAAAATGACTAGCTAGGGCCACAGCAGGTGTAACCAGGCCACACCACTGGGTAGACATGTCAAAAGGAGTTAAGGAAGACTTTAAAGTATGGGAGGAGTCCCTCAGGAGCTATAATGGGTGCTCCTTTAGGCAAGATGACTGGGTATATAACACAGACCTCAAACTTTATACAGACATAGTGGGGGGCCTGGGCATGGGGGGATATTTGAGGGGATAATAGTTTTCAGAACCATGGCCTACAGAATGGGTAAAGGAGGGAAAAGTAAAGGCCATAACATTGTTGGAGATCATGCCTATTTGAGCCTGCACCTTGGTGTGGGGGGAAAAGCTGCGGAATCATAAGCTGACATTCTGGTGTGACTACAAGGCAGTAGTAGACGTGTTAAGCAACAAAGGAGCTAGGTCAGAAACAGTCACGCAGGTACTATGACAGTTGGTGCTAATGGCCTTAAAACTGAATATGTCATTCAGAGCCCAACACATAGAATGGTCACACAATACTCTGGCTGGCAGCCTTTCCCATCTGCAGCTGGATCATTTCCAGAGGCTGGCACCGGCAGCAGAGGAGCAAAAAACACCCACACCAACCAACATCTGGGACATTGGCAAGAGGGAGCAGAACTGTTGTTTCACAGCTCATGGTCACCAAGGACTCTGAGTGCCTATGAGGGGGCCTGGCGGGTGTTACAGACATTCAGGGTGACACGCCACATGGAGGTGTAGGCCTCTTACAGAGGAACAACTAGGAACATTTACAGTGGAGCAATGGGAGAAGGGAACTGTCCACACAACAATGGGGGTCTATTTAGCAGGGATTAGTTTAGTCTGCAGCCTGAAGGGATGGAAGGACCTGGTGAAGTCAATGTTAATTAGAAGGATGATGTAGGGATTGGGAAGATTAAAGCAAAAAACAGCAGACAACAGGTGATCATTAGGGGAACAGTGGCTGACGAGACTAAAAGGAGCATTACTGGCAATCTGCAGATCAAAGGACGAAGCCCAAGTCTTCCATACGATCTATCTGGTAATGTTTGCTGGGGCCATGAGAGTGAGCAAGGTAGCAGGACATGGCAGAGCAGACGAAGAAGGGGGGTTGGATTGGGAGTACATAAGTTGGGGGATGAACGAGATACAAACCAGGATAAAGAAATCAAAGACACATCAGGGAGGACAGGGCTGTACAGTAACCCTGAAGGCTCAGGGAGATGGCACACTGTGCCCAGTAAAAGCTTTGTGGGCTTACGCTGCAGAGTGAGGGGGTAGGACTGGGAGGTTATTTTTACAGGGAGTTGGGAAAAATGTCACAAGTTATCAGGTCATGGCCATGCTTAAGAAGGGCATGCAATTTCAGGGGGAGGACCCATGTAATTATTCATCGCACTCTCTATGAATAGGGTCTGCTTCTCAGTGGGCAGCAGCAGGGGAAACGGTGGCTAATACGTTGGATAAGGGACGCTGGTGGTCTGCCAGTTACAAGAGATACATTTGAGCACTAAAGTATGGAGACTAACATATCATCTGTATTTTCTTTTGCAGACACGAACCATGGGGGGTGGGGAGGGCAGAGAACTGAAAAATGGAAAGAAGCTAATGAACAGGTATAAGATTTATTTTGTTTAAAATCCTGTAGGAAGAGGGAGGATAACAGAAGTCTGGATATGTGGCCACTCCTATATTTATTGGGCAGAAAAGAGAGCCGAGAAAAAGGCTGGGGAAGACAGCTCTACCAGGATGTGAAAAAATGTAGGTTGGTGTGGCGTGGCATCAGAGGGATGAGATGAGGGCAAGTGCTTCCCACCCTGAAAGAAATGAAGGAATGGCAACCAGTTCCAGACTTAATTATCATACATCTAGGGGGCAACGACATAGGGGAAAACCATGGGTGGACACATACATGCAGATTAAGAAGTACTTGGAATTAATACAACAGTGGTGGCCAAGGGTATGCCTAGTTTGGTCAGATATGATCCCAAGAAGGATATGGAGGCATGAACACAATCATAGAGCTGTAGACAGGGCCAGAAGGAAAATTAATAGAAGAGTAAGAACACTGATAAGAAAAATGGGGGGGGCAGGTAATACTTCAAGGGGTGGAAGAATGGGTAGCGGATTTCTACAGGTCAGATGGTGTGCACCTGTCAGATCTAGCCATAGATATGTTTAATATGGAAACTATGAGTTTTATAGAAGCATGGAGGAGACATGCAGAAAAAGGGATATAAAAAAAAAAGGAAATGAGGCGGTCCCCTACCTGGTGGGGGGAACAATATCCTAAATTGAGGGGAAAGCCAGTGATCCAATGCAGGTTGGAGACTGGCTAATGGAAAAAAAGGGGGGGAAGGAGTGGAGGGGGGAAGAAAAAGGAATAGGATGAAAAGAAGAAGGAGCTGAAGGAGGAAAAGCGGTCTCCGTTCTCACTGTTACCTAACAGAAAAAGAGAAGAAGAAGGCACCCAGGTTTTCACCTGGGGGAGCGAGAAGAGGAAGAAAGAGGGATGATCCGAGATTGATATATGGATGCAATAAAGTACAATTGTAAAAGAAACTATAATAAAAGATGATGAGATGGAAAATGGAATTATGATATATAATAAATTAATTAACAATCTGAGCATAACAACATACAATGGTCTCTGTCTTTTGTGAAGGAAAAGGGGGGAATCTGGGACAATGGTGTATTGTTGTGGTACTGGGTGCTATGCTGTGCTGTACAAATAAAATTAAATCAAACTATGACAATGGTGTATTGCCTTGGAATTGGGTGCTGTGCTGTACAAATGGAATTAATAAATCAAAGTATGACAGTGGTGCATTGTTGTGGTGTTGAGTGCTTTGCTGTGCCGTACAAATAAAATTAAATCAAACTATGGCAGTGGTGTATTGCCATAGTGTTGGGTGTTCTGCTGTGCTGTACAAAAACAATTAATTAATCAAACTATTACAGTGGTGCATTGTTATGGTATTGGGCGCTATGCTGTGCTCTGCAAGTAAAATTAATAAATCAAAATATGACAGTGGTGTATTGTTGTGGTATTGGGTGCTATGCTGTACAAATAAAATTAGTAAATTAAACTGACAGTTGTGTATTGTTGTGATATTGTGTGCTATACTCTACAAATAAAATTAATAAACCAAACTATGACAGTGTTATATTGTCATAGAATTCGGGGTTATGCTGTGCTTTACAAATTAAATTATTAAAATAAAGTATGACAGTGGTGTATTGCTGTGGTTTTCGATGGTATGCTGTGCTGTACAAATCTAATTAGTAAATAAAACTATGACAGTGTTTTATTACTGTGGTATTGGGTGCTATGCTGTGCTGTACAAAGAAAATTAAATCAGTCTATAACAGTGGTGTACTGATGTGCTTTTAGGTGCTATACAGTACCGTTGAAATAAAATTAATAAATCAAACTATGACAGCAGTGTATTGTTAAGGTATTCAGTGCTGTGCTTTACAAAAAAAAGGAATAAATCAAACAATAACAGTAGTGTATTATTGTGGTACTGTGTGCTATGTTGTGTTGCACACATACAATTAAATCAAACTATGACAGTGGTGTATTGTTGTGGTTCTGGGTTCTGTGCTGTGCTCTACAACTAAAGTTAATAAATAAAAATATGACAGTGATGTATTTTTTTATTGGGTTCTCTGCTGTGTTGTAGAAATAAAATTAATAAATCAAACTATGACAGTGGCGTATTGTTGTGGTACTGTGCGCTTTGCTCTGCTGTACAAATGAAATTAATAAATCAAACTATGACAGTGGTGTATTGTTGTTTTGGGTGCTATGTTGTGTTGCACAAATAAAATTAAATCAAACTATGATGGTGATGTATTGTCATGGTACTAGGTCCTATATTGTGCTGCACAAATAAAATTAATAAATCAAACTATGACAGCGGTACATTATGATTGTATTGGGTGCTGTGCTGTGCTGTAGAAATAAAACTAATAAATCAAACTATGACAGTGGTGTATTGTTGTGTTATTGGGTGCTATTCTGTACTGTTCAAATAAAATGAATGAATGAAACTATGCCAGTGTGTATTGTGGTATTGGGTACTATGTTGTGCCGTACAAATAAAATTACATCAAACTTTGACAGTGGTGTATTGCCATGGTATTGGGTGCTATGCTGTGTTGGACAAATACAATTAATAAATCAAACTATGACAGAGGTTCATTGTTGTGGTAGTGGGTGCTATACTGTACTGTTCAATTAAAATTAATAAATCAAACTATGATAGTGGTGTATTGTTGCCTCAGAGGTTGCTGAGAAAGAGGAATGGTTGGACTACAGTGGACTTAGTGAGGGTGAGGTTGGTGGATCAGATGCGCATTTCTCCAGCTGTACCTCTCCACAATTCATATGCCACTCTGGCAGAGTGTGGTTCTTCTGTAGAGGCACCTGCAGTGGAGACCAAGGAGGATGTGGGAAACCTCCTCAAAGGTGACCCACAGGAGGGTGTCATGGGACCCCACAAGGCAAGGAAACAACTCCTGGTGGGGGATTCCATTGTTAGGACTGGGGGAGGGAGGGGAGAGGGAGGTAAGGTGCCTGCCAGGCACCATGCCTTGGAGGGACAGGGAGTGAATCCTCAGAATCATGGGAGCAGTGGCATGGGGGAGGGATCTGGATGTCATTGTCCACTTAGGGAGAAATGACCTGGCTGGGAAAGGGATCAGAACAGTGCAGGAGGAGTTTGTGGAGTTGGGGAGGGGCCTTAGACAAGAGGCATGCATGGTAACCTTCTCAGAGGTGCTGCCTGTCTATGGCATTGGTGAGGTTAGGGTGCTTCACACCATAGGATTCAATCAGAGGTTGAAAAACTGGTGCAGAGGTCAGAGGATTGGCTTCACTGGGGACTGGGGGTCCACCTGGAGTTATACAGGTCTATACTGGAGTGATGGTCTGCATCTGTCAAGCAGGGGAACCAGGATCCTAGGTGGTAGTTTTAAATGCTTCATTTGCAAGCATTTAAACTAGGCACTGGAAAGAGCAGAGAAATCCTAGCCCCCCCCACAAAAAAAAATATCAGGGTAGTTAGTGAGGTAAACACCAAGATAGAGACATTGATAGGGAGAAGGGTAGGAGTAAATGGAGAAAATTACAAAGGCAGTAAGGACAGGGATAGGGCAAAAAGGGATCAGGCCATCCAGAAATGGAGGGTAATGAATACCAATGCCCATAGTCTGGGCAACAAGCTCCCTGAACTGGTGGCCTTGATGGAAGAGGGATGCCTGGATATTGTGGCAGTCACAGAAACATGGTACACAGAGATGGATGTTAACATACCAGGGTACACAACCTACAGAAGAGACAGAGAGGGTAGAAGAGGGAGTGGGAGAGGGGTAGCTTTCTATATAAGGGAAGGGATAGCAACAGAGCAAAAGAGTAAACAGGGGGAGAGGAGGCACTGTGGGTCACCTTAGAGACTGGAAATGGCACCACAATCCGTACAGGGTTGTATACAGACCCCATCTCTGGGGAGGGAATAGACAAGGATATGATAGAAGGCATCCTTAGGATGGCAGAGAAAGGGGAGATATTGTTGATGGGGGCCTGAATATGCCAGATGTTAACTGGAGCATGTTTGCTGCAGCCACATCCAAGAGCAGGGCCATTCTCAATGGCCTACAGGGGGCGTGCCTCAGACAGCTAGTGTAGAACCCACTCGGGAGGGAGCAATCTTAGACCTCGTACTCACAAATGAGAACAGTATGGTTCATGATAAACTGAGCTGCTGAGTCAAGCCATAAACAAAGTGAGGGCTCTGGACTTCAGGAGGGCTGGGAGAGTGCCTTAGAAAAGCAGTAGTAAACAGGTAAGAAGGAAGGGTGAAGCAACAATAGGGAGATATCAAAACTACCATCACAGAGGCAACAAGCCTTTGTGTGATGCAAATAAAAAAATCAAAATGAAAGAAAAAGCCACTATGGGTCTCAACAGAGGTGGCGGGGAAGTTTAGGGGGAAAAAGATAGCATTTAGGAAATATAAGGAAACACAGAAGGAGCAGGACAGAGAACTGTATCAGTTAAGGCAGAAGAAAGCATGGAAGGCAGTCAGAATAGCAAAAAGCCCAAACTGAGGAAAAGATAGCCAACTCGGTTAAGAAAGGGGACAAAAACTTTTATAGATACTTTAGGGAGCATAGAAAGACAAAGGTAGGGATAGTGAGGGTGAATAGAATGGACGGTGGGTGGCAGAAAGGGACAGTGAAAAAGCAGGGATACTGAATGCATACTTCTGCTCAGTATTCACAAAAGAGAAGGAGGGGAGGTACCTTATCCAACTAAAAGAAGTACTCTGGATAGGGGGGTCAATCCCAATCCTTTCACAGAAGAAAGAGTTCTGACAGAACTCCTAAAACTGAAGGTGGACAAAGCAATGGGGCCAGATGAGATTCACCCCAGAATTCTTTAAGAATTAAGATGAAAATTAGTGACACCACTGACTACCCTTTTTAACAAATCATGGGAGGATGGTGTTGTACCTGAAGACTGGAGGAGGGCAATGTGATTTCACTTCACAATAGTGGGAGCAAGACAGAGGCAGGAAACCACAGACCTGTCAGTTTGACCTCTGTGATAGGGAAAATGATTTAATCACTTCTGAAGGAAAGACCTGTTCAGTACATAGAGGCCAGTGGGGCACAGGACCCAAGGCAGCATGGATTCATAGCAGGAAGGTAATGTCAGATGAATCTAATTGATTTCTTTGACTGGGTGACCAAAATAGTAGACCAAACTATGACAGTGGTGTATTGTTATTGTACTGGGTGCTATGCTTTGCTGTACAAATCAAATTAATAAATCAAACTATGACAGTGGGGTGTTGTCGTGGCATTGGGCAATTTGCCGTGCTGTACAAATGAAGTTAATAAATTAAACTATGACAGTGGTATATTGTTGTGCCACTGGGTGCTATGTTGTGCTGCACAAACAAAATTAAATCAAACTGTGATGGTGATGTATTTTCATGGTATTAGGTGCTATACTATGCTGCTCAAATAAAATTAATAAATCAGTCTATGACAGTGGTGTATTGTCATAGTATTGGGTGCTATGCTGTGCTATACAAATAAAACTAATAAATCAAACTATGACAACAGTGTATCGTTAAGGTATTGGTTGCTGTGCTGTACAAATACAATTAATAAATTAAACTATGACAGTGGTGTATTTTTGTCATATTGAGTGCTATTTTGTGGTGTACAAATAAAATTAAATCAGAATATGACAGTGGTGTGTTGTTCTGGTATTAGGAGCTATAAATGTATTGTACAAATAAAATTAATAAATCAAGCTATGACGGGGTGTATTGTCTTGGTATTGGGTGCTATGCTTTGCTGTACAAATAAAATTAATAAAGCAAACTATGACAGTGGTGTATTTTTGTGATATTAGGTGCTATGCTGTGCTGTACAAATACAATTAATAAATCAAACAATGGCAGTGGTGCATTGTCATGGAAGTGGGTGCTATGATGTGCAGTAAAAATAACATTAATAAATCAAACTATGACACTGATGAATTGTTGTGGTACTGGGCGCTGTGCTGTGCTGCACTAATTACATTTATAAATTAAACCGTGACAGTGATGTATTGTCGTGGTATTAGATGCCATACTGTGCTGTAGAAATAAAATTAATAAATCAAAGTATGACAGCAGTGTACTGTTAAGGTATTGGCTGCTGTGTTGTACAAATACAATTAATAAATCAACCCATGACAGAGGTGTATTTGTATAGTATTGGTGCTGTGTTGTGCATCACAAATAACATTGAATCAAACTTTGACAGTGGTGCATTGTCTTCGTATTGAGTGTTATTCTATGTTGTACAAATAAAATTAGTAAATCAAACTATGACAGTCGTTTATTGTCGTGGTATTGAGTGCTATGCTGTACAAATAAAATTAATAAATCAAACTATGACAGTGGTGAATTGCTGTGCTATATTGTGCTGTATTAATTAAATTAATAAATTAAACAATGCCAATGATGTATTGTTGTGGTATTGGGTGCTGTGTTGTACAAATAAAATTAATAAATCAAACTATGATAGTGGTATATTTTTGTGGTATTGGGTGCTATGTTGTGCTGTACAAATAAATTGAATTCAAACTATGACAGTGATGCATTATTGTGGTATTAGGTGCTATAAATTTACTGTACAAATAAAATAAAAAAATTAAACTATGACAGTGTTATATTATAATGATGTTGCATGCTATGCTGTGCTTTACAAAATAAAAGTAATACATCAAACTATGACAGTTGTGTATTGTTGTGATATCAGGTGCTATGCGGTGCTGTTCAAATAAAATTAAATGAAACAATGACAATGGTGTTTTGCCATGGTATTGGGTGCAATGCTGTGCTGTATAAATACAATTAATACATCAAAGTATGACAGTGGTGCATTGCTGTGGTGTTGAGTACTATGCTGTGCTGTACAAATAAAATTAATAAACCAAACTGTGACTGTGGTGTATTGACGTGGTATTGGGTGCTATGTTGTGCTACACAAATACAATTAAATCAAACTAAGACAGTGGTGTATTTCCCTAGTATTAGGTGCTATACTGTGCTGTACAAAAATGATTAATAAATCAAAGGATAACAGTTGTGCATTGTTGTGCTATTGCGTGGTATGCTGTGCTATACAAATAACATTAATAAATTAATGTTTGACAGTTCTGTATTGTTGTGATATTGTGTGCCATGCTGTTCAAATAACATTAATAAATCAAACCATGACAGTGGTGTATTGTCATGGTATTCGGTGCTATGTTCTGCTTTATAAATTAAATAAAAAATTAAGGTATGATTTTGGCATATTGCTATGGTATTTGGTGCTACAAACAAAATTAATAAATAAAACTATGACAGTGGTATATTGCTGTGGCATTGGATGCTATGCTGTGCTGTACACTTAAAATTAAGTCAAACTATGACTATTTTGAATTGTCATGCTATTAGGTGCTATACTGTGCTTTAGAAATAAAAGTAATAAATCAAATTATGACAGCAGTGTACTGTTAAGGTATTTGGTGCTGTGCTGTACAAATAAAATCAATGACTCAAACTGTGACAATGGTGCATTGTTGTGGTATCATGTGTAATGTTCTGCTGCATAAATAAGGGATATGTAGCTGTTCAGTGTGTGATAATACATTTATCTTGTACAGTTTCCAGTGACCTCAAGTAACCTCACGAGTGCCTAAGGCACGCGTGAGAGTTACGAGAGGTCACTGGAAACTGTACAAAATAAATGCATTATCACACACTGAACCGCTGCATATTCCATTTATGCAACAGATTTAGATGTTGTGTGAACATTTTGATTTTGGTTGGTGTAAATAATTTGTCAAAAAAGGGAAAAGAAAATTTAATTTTATGCTGTTTTTGCTAATTCTAAAAAAACAAAATGGTATCTATAAATGAAACACCACTCATTTTATAGATATTTTTGAGCTGAACATTTTTTGTGCTCACAGTACCACACAATCATTTTATGTTTTAAAGTCATTCATATTTGTTTGTCAAAAAAGTGAACAAAAAATTACATTTTCTTCTGTTTGCTTGCTAATCATATACAATATAGAGGGTTCATATAAATGAAACATTATTAATTTAGTAGATAATTTTGTGCTAAACAATTTTCGTGCTCACTGTACCATGTTATCTTTTTTCATTTTTAAGTTATTCACATTTAAATATGGTTAGTACTGCTTCTGAGGCCGAATATTCTAAATGAATTCTGAAGAGAACTGTGTAGATAAATGAGCTACTGATGTAGTTACTGTGTGGATAAATGGGTGATGATGTAGTTACTATGTGGATAAATAAATTTATCCACATTGTAGCACAGATAAATGGATTTATCAGTGCAGATTTATTCAGACACCTGTTGCATAAATAAAAGTAAATACAACTTTGACAGTGGTGTATTGTCATGGTATTGTACTGTGCTTTACAAACAGATACATTAAATTAAACTGTGACAGCAGTATATTGCTGTAGTACTGGGTGTTGTGCTGTAAAAATAAAATTAATAATTCAAACTATGACAGTGGTGTATTGTTATTATATTGTGCTCTCTGCGCTGCTGTACAAATCAAATTATTAAATAAAACTATGACAGTGGTGTATTGTTGTCATATTTGGCACTTTGCTGTGCTGTACAAATAAAGTTAATAAATCAAACTATGACAGTATATTGTTGTACCAGTGGGTGCTATGTTGTGCTGCACAAACAAAATTAAATCAAACTATGACGGTGATGTATTCTCATAGTATTGGGTGATATGCTGTGCCATACAAGTAAAATGAATAAATCAAACTATGAGGGCAGTGCATTGTTAAGGTATTGGGTGCTGTGGTGTACAAATACAATTAATACATTAAACTATGACAGTGGTGTATTTTTGTGATGTTGAGTGCTATTTTGTTTTGTACAAATAGAATTAAATCAAACTATGACAGTGGGGTATTGTTGTGGTATTAGGTGCTATAAATTGACTGTAGAAATACAATTAATAAATCAAGTCATGACAGTGGTGTATTGTCTTGGTATAGGATGCCATGCTGTGCTGTACAAATAAAATTAATAAGTCAAACTATGACAGTGATATATTTTCATGATATTGGGTGCTATGCTGTGCTGTACAAATAAAATTAGTGAATCAAACTATGGCAGTGGTGTATTATCATGGAATTTGCTGCTATGCTGAGCTGCAAAAATAATGTTAATAAATCAAACAATGACATTGGTGAAATGCTGTGGTATTGGGCACTGTGCTGTGCTGTACTAATTCAATTTGTAAATGAAATTATTATAGTGATGAATTGTTGTGGTATTGGGTGTTATGCTGTGCTGTACAAAACAAAATAATAAATCAAAGTATGACAGCGGTGTATTGTTAAGGTATTGAGTGCTGTGCTGTACAAATAAAATTAATAAATCAAACTATAATAGTGGTGTGTTGTTGTGATATTGGGTTCTATGCTGTGCTGTACAAATAAAATTAATAAATTAAACTATGACCATAGAGTATTGTCGTGGTATTTGGTGATATGTTGTGCTGCACAAATAAAATTAATAAATTAAACTATGGCCATAGGGTATTGTCGTGGTATTTGGTGATATGTTGTGCTGCACAAATAAAATTAAATCAAATTATGACAGTGGTGTATTGCCATAGTATTGGGTACTAGGCTGTGCTGTATAGAAACAATTAATAAATCAAACTATGACAGTGGTGCATTGTTGTGGTATTGGGTGCAATGCTGTGCTGTAAAAATAAAATTAATAAATTAAACCATGACAGTTTTGGATTGATGTGATATTGTGTGCTATGCTGTACAAATAAAATTAATAAATCTAAGTATGACAGTGGTGTATTGTTGTGGTATTGGGTGCTATGCCATGCTGTACAAATAAAATTCGTAAATTAAACTATGATAGTTTTGCATTGTTGTGATATTGTGTGCTATGCTGTACAAATAAAATTAATAAATCAAAGCATGACAGTGGTGTATTCTTGTGATGTTAGGTGTTATGCTGTGCTGTACAAATAAAATTACATCAAACTATGACAGTGGTGTATTGTCATGGTAATATGAGCTATACTGTGCTGTAGAAATAAAATTAATAAATAAAACTGTGACAGCAGTGTGTATTGTTAAGATATTGGGTGCTGTGCTAAACAAATACAATTAATAAATTAAACTATGACAGTGGTGTATTTTTATGGTATTGGGTGCTATGTTGTGCAGTACACATAAAATTAATGAATCATACTATGACAGTGGTGTATTGTCATGGTATTGGCCGCTATGCGGTGCTGTAAAAATATCATTAATAGATCAAACTATACAGTGCTGAATTGCTGTGGTATTGGGTGTTATGCTGTGCTATACAAACAAAATTAATGAATCAAACTATGACAATGGTATGTTGTGATATTGGGTGCTATGCTCTGCTGTACAAATAAAATCTATAAATGAAACTATGACTGTGGTGTACTGTTGTGGTATTGGGTGATATGATGTACTATACAAATAAAATTAAATCAAATTATGACAGTGGTGCACTGTTGTGGTATATGGTGCTATGATGTGCTGTAAAAATAACATTAATAAATCAGATTATGACAGTGGTGTATCATTGTGGTATTGGTTGGTATGCTGTCTTGTACAAATAAAATTAATAAATTAAACTATGACAGTTTTGCATTGTTGTGATATTGTGTGTTATGCTGTACAAATAAATTTAATAAATCAAAGTATGACAGTGGTGTATTGTTGTGGTATCGGGTGCTATGCTGTGGTGTACAAATAAAATTAATAAATCAAACTATGACAGTGGTGTATCACTGTGGTATTGGGTTAAGGTATTTGGTGCTGTGTTGTACAAATAAAATTAATGACTCATACTATGACAGTGGAGTATTGTTTTGGTTTTGGGTGCTATGCTGTGCTGTACAAATAAAATTAAATCAAACTATGACAGTGGTGTATTGTTAAAGTATTCAGTACTGAGCTATTCAAATAAAATTAATAAATCAAACAGTGACAGTGGTGCATTTTTTGTGGTACTCCATGCTACGTTGTGCTGCACAAATAAAATTAAATCAAATTATGACAGTGGTGTATTATCATGGTATTGGGTACCATGCTGTACTGTACAAATAAAATAAATCAAATTATAACAGCGGTATGTTGCTGTGCTATTATTTTTTTTTATTTATTGAAATCTAGGATTAGAAATACCTTTGAGTAGGAACTGCTCTTTTACAATGGTTCCACATCGAGAAAATGGTAGGTAAGCATACATACAAAGGTCAGTAGAATAATACATAATTATATAGTAAAAATGAAGAAAAAAGAGCAGGATGCTGAGGCATAGTTTAAATACAGTACCTCAAAATGTGCAAGGGTAAACTTGGAGAATAAACGTAGGAATAAACTCGGTAATAAGCACCGTTAGCGTATGAATAGGGAGGGCATGGGTATGCAGGCAGGACGGCCATTGTCATAGCGTAAGGGGGGAAGGCAGGAGTATACCAGGGGAAAGGAAGGGGTGGGAATAGTCGTCCGTAAGTGCCAGGGAGGGGAGTGAGGAAGGGGGAGAGCAGAGGGAGGCAGGGGAGGGAGAACATGGTAAGAGGGGTAGTAGACCTGTATTAGGCAGAAGGCAGTGAAGTGCGGGGCCCCTGGTTAGGGGAAGCAGTCACATTCGCTAGTAGAGGTGAGATGAAGTCAGAGTTGGCTTGTAAATGGGCCAAGGGAAGCAGCAGTAAGAGCTTCTTTGTTGAGGGTATTGTACCATTGTGGAGTTCTGTGAGCAAAATCCCTCTGTCCCATAGTAGTCCGGCATCTGAGGACAAGGAAGGTTTGTTGTTGGGAACTTCTGGCTTGTTGTGAGCTGTAGTGGTCTATGAGGAGCTTTTCAACCCCTGGGGGCATGATCCCAAGGAGGACTTTTTTGGCCAAGAGGCAGGTTTGATACTGGATCCGGTTGATGAGAGGAAGCCATCCTGCCCGAGCATACAGATCACAAGTGTGTGTGAGTCAGTCAGCCCCCGTTAGTAGCCTGCATGCTTTGTTGAGTGCAACCATAATTCTGCGGAGGGCAGTGGCAGAGGTGGAGCCATAGATCGCAAGCCCATAATCAATGGTGGAAGTGACAGAGCTATTAATAGCCAACCGAAGTGAGTCCAGATTCATGCAATGTTTGTACCTGTAGAGCAAGTCTATACGGATATTGGCGGCTTTGGTGACAGATTCTATGTGCTGGTGGTAGGAGAGGGAACTGTCCAGTGTAACTCCTAGGTATTTAAATTCAGGAACATGTTCAAGTATGGTCTCTGCTTGGTTTTTGATGGTGAGGTCATGGGATTTGTACTTGCTCCTGGCATTGAAGAAAGACATCACCTTTGTTTTTGCTGTAGTTCAGGACCAGTTTGTGCATCTTGAACCATTCTTCAATGTGTATGAAGTCAAGCTGCTGTTGTTTCTGAAGGAGCTCTATGTCTTGGTGCCTCGTGAACAAGATGCATCGTCAGTGTAGAGTAGTACCTTTTGTTGGCAGACACTGGGGAGGTTATTCAGAAAAAGGCCAAAGAGTAGAGGTCCCAGGATGGACCCCTGTGGGACCCCTGAAGGACCGGTTTATCTTCTGAGGTGACACCAATGATCCTGACCCGCTGGACCCTCTCCCCAAGGTAACTTGAGAACCAGATCAGTGCTTCTTTGGAGAGCCCATTGCTTGAAAGTTGCTGGGGTAGGAGTGGGTGGTTGACTGTGTCAAAGGCTTTCATAAGATCGATGAATACTGCTGCCCCCTTGCAATTTCCTTGGTTGAGTGTGGTATGGATGAATTCCATGAATTCTAGTAGTGCAGTGGTGGTGCTGTGGCCTTTGTGAAAGCCATGTTGCTCAGGACATTGAATGCTATATTTTTTCAGGTACTCAACTAGCTGGTCAGAGGCAATGCATTCCAGGGGCTTGGACAAAGGGGGAAGGATGGAGACGGGTCTGTAGTTGGAGTGTAGTGACTTGTCTCCACTTTGGTGTACCGGTGTGATGGTCACCTGCTTCCAGCAGGATGGGAACTGGGACATTCTTAGTGACAGGTTGAAGATCATTGTCAGAGGTACAAGGATTTCTTCAAGGACCAGCTCTAACACCTTCAGGTCAAGGGAGTCACCGCTGTAGCCTATGTTGCGGATTGCCTTCTGAATTTAGGTTCTGGCTAAGTGCGTTGGGATCTCCTTGAAGTAAAATCATGGGGCTGGGTGTAGAGGAGAAGCAGTGTCGGGGGGGTTACTACCATAGAGGGCATTGAAGAAATCAGATGGGAGGACACTATCCAAGTTGGAGAACGCATTGTTGAAGGTGTTGGTGATTGTGAAATGGTTAGATCTTGGAGCTCCATTTATATTGAACATGGTAGGTGGTAACTTAGGATCCTTGCCTGTAAGGTCTTTTAAGTTACTTCAGAATCTTTTCCCATCACCCCAGGAATTGGAAAGAGCCTCCTTGAAGTATTTGCTTTTGGCACTCCAAGTTGCCCGCGTGCACTTGTTTCTGGCAGTTTTATATTTATAAATATCTCCAGGTGTGGAAGTTGCTCGGGCATATTGCCAGAGATGGTCCCTTTGTTTGAGTAATGTGATTAGCTTGAGGGTTATCCATGGGTTAGCTCTTCCCCAGGCCTTCATCTTTTTGAGAGGTGTGAAGATATTGCAGGCCGCAGTGAAGTGCCCAATGAAAAGGTCCAAGGCTTGGTTAACATCTTTGGAGGTGCCGATTGGCGACCAATCTATGCGGCTTAAGTGTGCTTTTAGTAGCCCAAGGCACCCCTGCTTTAACACCCTGGCGTGGATAATTTTTTGGGGGGAGGGCTTGATGAATTTGTTTGTCCAGAGACAGATAACAGGTGAGTGGTCACTGATAGCATCAAGGAGTGCTGTGACTTTAGAAATTCATTCAGAGTAGTTAGAAAGGATCCAGTCCAGGAGTGTGTGTGACCCTGTCCTATAGTTACATCTGGTGGGGGTGGCAATGAGCTGGGTGAGGTTCTGAGCTGTTATGGCATTCTTATAGGTGCCAGCCTCTGGTGAAAGCCAGTTAATGTTTAAGTCGCCGAGTATTATGATTTCAGAGTTATGGTGTATTCCGTTTAGGATTTCCATGATGCTAGCAAGTCCATTGGCCTGGTCTTTAGAGGGTAGGTAAACAGAGGCTATGGTGAGCTCCTTGTTGTGCACCCTGAGTAAAATTTTGATAGTGAGAATCTGCAAGGGGTGTTTGGGGTTTGCGACAGGAAAGACATGACCCATATAGGAGTTCCTTAGGTAGATGGCACAGCCCCGTCCTCTTTTAGCAACCCTGTCCTGCCTGAATAAAGTGTATCCAGGGATGATGACTGCAATGTCTGGTATCTTGGGTTAAGCCATGTTTCGACAACAGAGAGAACATCAGGGTTATGTTGCTGGACCCAGATTTGCAGCATGTCAAGTTTCTTGAGAAGGCTACAGACATTGACAGAGGCTAATGTGAGGGACCCCTCCTGCCTTTTTGGGACATGGGGGGCTAGTCCAGTGGGTCCTGGGTTGGGATGAACATTTCCAGATAACAGAAGTAGCATGAGTTATAACCTGAGGAGGTATGCTTTAATCATTTTACAGACTAATTTAGTAGTAGGGCACCTAGACCTCTTATCTCTGCTGGTCCACGATTGTCCTGTGAACTTGCTTGGCCCAGTATATATTGCACTGTTATCTGGGGTGCCACATGATTGACTATG
Organism: Neoceratodus forsteri; assembly: GCA_016271365.2. Lineage (NCBI taxonomy): Eukaryota > Metazoa > Chordata > Ceratodontiformes > Ceratodontidae > Neoceratodus > Neoceratodus forsteri. The sequence goes on along the minus strand of CM028137.1, from coordinate 129,767,127 downwards.
TAGAAGTTAGTCAAGGTGCCATATTGGGGTGCAGTGGAGCAAGGTACAGATGGTATGGGCCCCAGTGGCCATGCCTTGCAAGTACTGTAAGAAGAATGCTGGTACTTCACAGTGAGGGCTATGGTTGCCAGTGGCTGCAGGGACAGTGGGACACTGAAGCATCATCACTCCCAAAATTATCAGTGGAACAGCCCGCTTAGCAGAGGACATGGTTTACCTGTATAGGTGTTACAGCACTTGTAGAGAAGGAAGCTTAATCGGGATTGGTCCACCCTTTTAAAGTTCTAATATCTAGTGTGACCTGCACAGATAAGTGGATGGAGCTTGTAGCAGAGCTGGGCCAATAGGGAGATAGAGGAATGAGGAGGGAGGGGCGAGTATGTATTTAAAGGAGGCCTGGGAGAGTTGGGGGGGGGCGGGAGAAAAAACAAGAAGTGTTATGGACAAACAATGGCAATAAAATGGAAAATCATCCAAAATTAAGCACGGTTTTCCCCGGCTGGGAAGTGCCCCAATAGGAGAGGAGCAGGGTCAGGCAAGTCCAATCACAGTACACCCAGAAAACACCACTCCAATTGGAGGGAAGCTCAGGCCTTTCAGACACCCGGCAGTTGTAGTGCTTGTACCTGTGGTAGGGGATCCAGTTTTGAGGACTAGAAGGTCTGGTACAGCGGCTCCTGTGAGTCGGTGTGATGGCCACAGGGCACCACTGGCTGAGAGCAATCCTTGTGGCAGGCGCAGTTCCCTAGTAGAAAGCAGGAAGGGAAAGAGTATTTAGAGGGGGATTACTACAACAGACAAGGAGGGTTGGGGGGCTGGCGGCAGGCCGACAGTGGGGGCGGGGGTACGAAGAGGAATACAAAAGACTGGCCTTGGGAGCTGATGAGTTGGGTGAGGGAGGACAGAGAGTCACAAAGGAGCTAAATCACTAAGCACAGGTTGGTAGAGAAGAATGCTGAGGAGGAGGGACGAGATAGAGTGGAACCAGGGGGATAGCTTAGGAAATGAGGGAACAGGTGGGCTGAAAGCTGGCAATCGCCATTCAGGCTGCAGCTGCCGGGAAGGGGTGTGTAGAGAGAGAGAGAGAGAGAAAATTGGGTGGGCTAGAGACAACAAGAACTAATGTAATATAACAGCCTTTATCGAAGGAAAAAAATAGCAATCAAGCAGGTAGTCTAGGGAGGGCGTGGCCAAGCCGGCATCCAGAATGGCAGCATAGCACTGGGGCTCTGTGCCTAAACCATCGAGTAAATTATCTCCCCCGGCTCCCTGGGACCCGTTCAGTTGATAAAACCGAAGAATTTAGTAGATGAAACTGGTATGCCACCAAAAATGTCCAAAAAACAAGGACATCTAATCTTAAGAAGTTACAGCAGCGGCTCTAAAGCATTGGGATCTGAGGCTCTGCCACCATGAGCTGAAGTTATGGTGAATGTGGACGCAACACAGCAGGCTGCTAACATGGAGGAGAATGATGTGAGTTCACCGCTCTTGGCCCTGGAAAAGCTATTTAATAATTTAAAATATGATTTAACATGTAAAATGAATGCAGGTTTCGAAAATGTCTCCGCTCAGTTGGCGCATTTTTAAACTACAGTAAACACTCTGGGAGAAACGGCAGAGCAACATTCGGCTCGGCTGACAGAGGTGGAAGAAAGGGTGAGTGCCCAGGAAGATCATTATACTCAGATGAACCCCCAGTTGTAGTCAGCCTTGGCCAAATTTGAGAAACTGAAGGTAGTACTTGATGATCATGAGAACAAGGAGAGGCAAACAAACATTTGAATTGTGGGTTTGGCTGAGGGAATGGAGGGCCGCGACTGTGCAGCTTACTGCCAAACATGGCTGAAAACACACTTGGATTTGCCAACTGAGTGCACACTGAAAGTACAATGAGCACACAGAACCCCTGGTCACTGCCCTGCTCCAAATGAAAGGCCGCACATTATTGTGAAATTCTTACATTACCAGGACAGAGTGATAGTGCTGGAAGACGCAAGGAAAGCAGGCTCTATTCGAGTAGACTCTCGGCCTGTTAGTATTTTCCTGGATTTTTCCCATACGGTGCAGATGGAGCGGAACGCCTTTATACCGGTGAAACGATGACTGCACCAGCTCGACTGGCCCTTTGCACTGGTCTATCCTGCTCATCTGATTATAAGAAGAAAAGACACAGCCCCGAGGGCCTTTACAAGCCCCGATGCGGCGATGCAATATATTGAACAGGAATCTAAGCAACAAGACAACACTGCTGGTTGAATACTCTTATGATTTGATATTGTGCTATGTAAGGTAATGCTGAGAGACTTCAGGGCTTATTTTTTTGCTCCGCAGACATCGGGAGATGGATTGGGGGGGGGGGGGGGAGTTGGGCAATGCTTGACATGATCTGTAACTCTCCAGAGGCCTATAAAGGCTGGATCAGGAGGCCTCACCTGCTTTTCCCCTGTTCTATACTTATTTCTCCACCTTCCTGTGTTGTTGATGTTGATTATCTGTATGTATTAATTTTAATTTTTATATTTATGCGGTATAAAATGCTGTACAGTTTTGTGCGGCGCCCAGAACCTCCGGGATTGGGCGTCTTTTTAAATAAATTTGCCTTTGCCTTTGTTCTCTGAGAGCATCCTTTGTTTAAGCCCTATACTATGACTTTGATTGTGGGATGATTTTGTTTGAGCACAGCTTCTGGACTTTGATTTTGGTGGGCTCGCTATATTATAGCTTATATACTAGATCTTTTACCAAACTGAAGAAACACATTATTTTCAGTTTGCATCTGTTGAATGTTTAAAGAGGGTGGAGGAGGGTCAAGGGGGGGAATTAGATTTCGTGTGTGGTCTGCCGGGAGCCGGAGGAGTTTAATTGGATTTTCTTTTTTTAGATAAGACCTGAGTGGTTTTCGCAAAGATTTGGGGGGGGGGGGCACCAAGAATCTGAAAGGATGTCTGAGCAATACAGGGACTGTATGAAAAAAGTATACGTCAGGGCCAGTCCTTGCCCGATGGGATTCTCAATCAGGAGTTTTCCCTGGGTAAGACTGCCTCTGGGGTGCCTCTTCACAGATTTCTTGAAGTCTTTTCTGGGTTGCTTGACTTCAGGTCATGTTTTCCTTACAGTGTAGTAGTGACTGGGCCCTGGGTGGAGTCCCAGATGCCGTATACTGCACTAATATAGGGGTAGTTGATGATGCAGCCAGAAGGCTAATCCACAATACTAAAGGGGGTCTTAACTAAGTCAGTACTAGGGTGGGAGGAGGGATACAGGGGGCAAGGGAAGCTCCGTTGCTGCCTCGCTTAGTTTTGTTTGGGGGGAAGTTATCTGTTCTGTTTAGCGCCTGTTGTGCAGGTTTTCTCACAGTTTGGAGGCCTAAATGCCTCACAGGGAGAAGGGGAAACTTTTAGATAAGGGGGCTTTAGGGTGTTCTAAGTTGGGGGATGGGTGCAGGAGGATGCTTTCTAGAGGGAATAAAAACAAAAATGGTCAAGAGTCGTGTGGAATGGGATTGGTATATATAAACGTTGTGCGGTGTGGGGTGGGGGTCTCAGGACAAGGTTATAAACTTGTACTCCCAGATGGCTAGTCTAAAAATGCTATCCTGGAATATAAATGGTCTCAAAAAAGCAGTGAGGCAAAAACGAGTATGGGCCTATGGTAGGAAAAGGAAGGTAGATGTAGTTATGTTAGAGGAACTACACCTAACACGCGAGGAGACTAAACAGCTGGGAATCAAATGGGGGGTATTTTGATAGCATCTCACTTTACATCCAAGGTCAGAAGCACTTGTATATGGTTTTGATGGGGGGATCAGAGTTCAGATTCACTCATCTCAGGTAGATTGCCTGGGGAGATACATGGTAGTACAGACCACTGTGGAAGAAGAATTAGTAATCCTGGGGACTCTTTATGGCACCACTTTTGACTGCCCAGAATTTTTTGAACACCTTGCTATTACATTAGTGATGTTCCCTGATAAGATGATAATAGGGGGCGACTTTAATACTTATTGGGATCCCTTATTGGACCACTCAAATCCTCGCTTCAGGCATTATCCTAAGAGTGTGTTGGCCTTACAAAAACTTGCAGGGGAAAGGGCCATGCAGGAGGTACGGCGATTTAAACACCCAGACACCGAGGAGTTTTCTTTCTGTTCCCATGCCCATAAAATCTACACTAGACTAGATTATTTTTTGGTTTCCCCTGCTTTCCTGGATCGAATAGAGGTGATCCAATATGGTTCTATCCTAGTGTCGGGTCATGCTCCCCTATACCTTGAATTGAAAAGAGAGACAGAGGAATGGGGAACATGACAGTGGAGACTTGACCCTACTTTATTGAATGACCCTCATTTCATCTAGCAAATGTCCAGCCGACTTAAGGAATTTTTAGAGACCAACAAGGTAGAAGACACTTCAGCTAGGGTTACATGGGAGGCTCTTAAGGCATTTGTCAGGGGGAAATCTATTTGTTATGCAGCCTTTAAAGGGAAACAGGAGAAGAGGAGGGAGACTTAGACACATAGAAACGTAGAAGTTGATGGCAGATAAGGACTGCAAGGCCCATCCAGTCTGCCCATTTATTTTTCTACCTTATAAATGTGCCATCGTACTTTGCTGTCAGTGGCCTATCTAGTCATACTCATCTGTATTGTTCCCTTATGCCAATCCCATGCCTGTTTGACACCCTGCACTGTATTCATAGCCACCACTTCCTGAGGTAGGCCGTTCCATGCATCCACCAGCCTTTCTGTGAAAAAAGAACTTCCTCACATTACCCCTTAATTGGCCTCCCTCTAATCTCATGCTGTGTCCTCTTGTCCTGCTATTTTTCTTATATTTAAACATGTTAGACTCTTTCACCTTGCTAATACCCTTAAGGTGTTTGAATGTTTTGATCATATCACCTCTCTCCCTCCTTTGCTGTTGGGTATACATATTGAGCTCTGTTAATCTGTTGTCATATGTCTTCTGATGCAATCCCTGCACCATTTTGGTTGCCCTTCTCTGGACTGCCTCGATTTGGTTAATGTCTTAGTGAAGGTGTGGCCTCCAGTACTGCATGCAGTACTCCAGATGGGGCCTAACCAGTGTCTTGTAAAGAGGGATTATTACCTCCCTCTTACTACTTGTGATACCCTACTAAGTGTATTAGGCAATTCTGCCTGCCTATTTTCAAGCATGACCTGGGAGAGTACAGAATACAGAGATAACAAAATAAGCAGAAGACAGTGGGACAGTATTCAGGGTAGGACCTCACACAGGAAGGTCAACATATAAAGCAACAACAATTTCATAGGTCACCCATGCAGGGGTGAGACAGTCAAAGAATAATGAAGTAAACCTATTATTACCTCCCTCTTATGACTTGTGATGCCCCTACTAATACACCCCAACATCCCCATAGCCTTACCTACTGCTTTAGAGGTCTGCTTGGATGATTTCAGATCATCAGTGATGATGATTCCCAAGTCTCTTTCTTCCTTTGTGACTGCCAGCAACTCCCCTCCCAGCCTATAGGTGGCTTCAGGGTTTCTCTTCCCTATGTGCATGATCTTGCACTTCTTTGCATTAAATCCCAGTTGCCACTCTTCCGACCATTTTGCTAGTTTATCCAGATCTCTTCTCATTCTGCCCATCCCATCTGGATCACCTACTCTGTTGCAGATCTTGGTGTCATCTGCAAACAGACAAGCCTTACCCTCTAGTCCATCTGCAATGTCACTGATGAAGATATTGAAGAAGACTGGCCCCAGGACTGATCCCGGAGGTATTCCACTTGTGACTTGCATCTCTTCTGACTGCATACCATTTACCACTACTCTCTGTTTTTTGCCCGTCAACTAGTTTGCCACCCAGTTGACCAACTTCTGACCCATCCTGAGCCTACCCAGCTTGTTTATCAATCTTCCAATTGGAACAGTGTTGAAAGCTTTGCTGAAGTCAAGGTAGGCAACATCAACTGTTCCCCCTTCGTCCACCACTCTGGTTACCCAGTCAAAGAAATCTATGAGATTAGTTTGACAGGACCTTCCTTTTGTAAACCCATGCTGTCTTGGATCCTGTGCCCCTATGGAGTCCAGATGTTGCACTATCCTTTCCTTAAGGAGTGCCTCCATAATCTTGTCCACTACTGAGGTAAGACTGACTGGTCTGTAGTTCCCTGCCTCCTCCCTGCTACCGCTCTTGTGGAGTGGGATCACATGAGCCCTTCTTCAGTCTTCTGGGACCTCTTCTGTGCTCAGACTGAGCTAGAGTCTCACATCTTGATGTTAGAAAAGCAAGTTATGAAATATTAGTTCCCTAAAGAAATGGCACTGCTGAAGAGTTTGAAGAGGGAGTATAACCAGATAAGCTATAAACGCATAGAGAGGGATATTATGGTGTCCAGAGCAGGACAATATTTTGAGGGAGATAAATCAGGGAGGTGGATGGCCTGGCTAATTAAAAAACAAAGGGCAAAGAGATCCATTATTGTTATAGAAAATGAGGACGGGGACGGTACCTCCTCTGCCCAAGGGATAAATAATATTTTTAAGTCCTTTTATGAAAAATTATATACCTCCGAGATCCCTCAAAATGTGAACTCAGAGAGTTTTCTGGAGAATATTCTCCTGCCTACCCCATCGACAGTGGATAATGAGATGCTCGGCCGGGATCTCATAGTGCAGGAGGTTAAGAAGGCAATTTGGGCCTCAAGATCAGGCAGGGCCCTGGGTTCAGATGGCCTACCCTTGGAATTTTATAAAAAGTTTTGAGGAGAGGTGACCCCGCTGTTCATGGATATGCTCCAGGAGGTGCTGGAGGGGGCGGGTCTGACACCATCTCAGCAGTTGTCTATTATAACACTTCTCCCTAAACCGGGTAAAGACCCAAAAAAGTGTGGCCCCTACCATCCTATTTCACTGCTAAATGCAGACTATAAGATAATAGCAAAGGTTCTGGCAAGGAGACTAGAGGGTATCTTGCCGGAGGTCATCCACCCGGATCAGGCGGGTTTTGTCAGGGGCAGGCAGGCTAGACATAACCTGAGACGGGTGCTGAATGTCATGTGACATGGGTCAAGAGGAAGGAGTGGATCTGGGGGCCTTCTCACCCTAGATGTGGAAAAGGCCTTTGACAGGGTTGAATGGCCCTTCGTGTTTGCTGTATTAAAAAAATTCGGCCTATACCCGGTCTTTAGTCGGTGGGTGGAATGTTTGTACCAGTCCCCATGGGCTCAAATACTCCTTAATAACACTCTGTCAAGCCCCTTTCAGCTCTTTAGAGGCACTAGACAAGGCTGTCCCCCTCACCCCTGATATATGTCCTCACTATTGAGGTATTGGCAGCAGCTATTAGATGTCATCAAGGGATAAAAGGTTTCATGATAAACGGGAAGGAACATGTAATTTCTCTTTTTGTCGATGATGTTCTCCTGTTTTTGGCCAATCCAGTAAATGCTATGCCTGCTCTCACCTCTCTTTTTAAGGAGTATGGCCCTCTCTCTGGCCATAATATTAACTGGAGTAAAGTGAGTGGCTTCCATTGAGGGATACTGGTGGGCTAATTCATATTGATGGCATAGATATACCCCCTAAACCGGTAATAAAATATCCTGAAATACAAATTCCTCAAAAATTAGCAGAAGTGGGTCAATTAAATTATAAATCCCTGGCAATAAAGATTAAGGAACAATGCAGTGGATGGAAGTCACTTCCTTTGTCTCTGTTGGGGAGAGTGAATTTAGTAAAGATGCAAATATTGCCCCAATGCCTTTATTTTTTTCAAACTTTGCCTGTTATGATCTCCTTGTGCTACCTGAGGTCACTGGAGGGCTCTATAACTTCCCTCCTATGGGCAAATCATAGACCTAGAATTAGGAAAGAGGTATTATGGTTGCAAACCCACAGAGGGGGTTTGGCACTCCCTAACTTGAAGCTTTATGCCCTTGTGGCACAGTTAATGCATATTTTGGACTGCCAGAAGGGGGGATAGGTCCAGGGCTTGGGTTTCTATGGAGTCGTACTCCCCAGAGATCTCTCCCTTGGCTCAGTACCTTTTGCTTTTAAGCTCGGGGATGTGGGAGGGGGAGAAGCCTCAAAACCCATTTACCAATACTATGCTTAAGGTGTAGAGATTGGCCCTACAGATTATGGGGGAGGAGGGGAGCCTGTCACCTGATGGATCCATTTTACACAGTTTATGGAAGGATGGTGGAGCTCCCTCTCTGGTTAGAAGAGCTCTGGTGCTGTGGGAAAGGCATGGGGTTTTCCTCCTCTCTCATCTATTTTATAATGATTCCCTTTCAAGCTTCTCTGAGCTAAGACAATCCTATAACATCCAACCAATCCATTATTTTGTACATCTTCAGATAAAGTCCAGGTTGCTTAGGTTGTGCAGGTCAAAAGGGGGTGGCTCCTCCTTGGTTAGAATGCCTTTGGAGGAGATATTTCAACATTGTAGGAAGCACATTAATGTGAAACCTCTGAGTGCACTTTACAGAGCTCTGTTAGGGGCTCAGCCAGATAAACTTCAGAAATTAAAAGATAGATGGGAAACAGATCTGGGGGGAGAAAATTTGTCAGGGGGAGATTGGAGTTCGACTCTGCGGAGCAGTAAGGCTGTTTCAGTAAACAATAGACTTAGAAATATTCATTATAATATTATCCATAGAGCCTATTTTACTCCTGCTTTGGCCCATAAGATAAACCCCCGGTCCCTGATCAATGCCCAAGATGTTTTTTACAGGGGCGCTCTATTTTACATCTGGTATGGTCATGTCTAAAAGTAATGACTTACTGGAATGAGATTAACCATCTAATTAATAAGGTCTTGGAATGTGAAATCCCTATGGATCTGGTTGATATTCTGCTGGAGATATATAGATATGGGAAGGGCCAAGCAAAAGCCTCACATCCTCTGAGGAGATTGGCCCTGGTGGTGGGTTAGCAGATTTTGGCCCCAAACTGGATGGCACAGGCTACACCCACTATCGCTCGATGGGCAAAAGCATTACTAAATAATAGGAAATTAGAACATATCCAATACAAGGTCTTGGGATGCCTAGATAGATATAATCAAATATGGTCCTCACTTGAAAGGTGCCTGAGTGAAATATGGTTTCCTCTTTTCTAAGAAATTAGATTTAAGGTGAAGAATATAGAGGTGGGATATCGGTTGCTGAAAATGCCTTGATGTTTTGGGAAACTCAGTCTTGCTGCTCATGATATGTCTTTGTATTGCTTTGAAGCACTTACCTACACCTGTACATGACATTATGTGTATTCTGTAAGGATGTAACTGTCCTTGTGCCTTCCCTATCCACTGACTCTTCAATAAATGAAATAAAAAAAAGCAGGTAATCTACATATAGTATATTCACATTTAAGTTTTGTCTTGTACAAGCTTCCTGACTAGCAATACACAATTCTTACACAAATCAGCTGCCTAGCTACTCTTTGTAACATTTAGTTCAAAAAAACAAGAAGTGTTGTGGGCAAAAAATGATACATAGATACATAGATACATAGACAGTGTCAGCAGATAAGGGCCTATGGCCCACCCAGTCTGCCCATTTGAGCTTGTAAGTTCAGTTTATGTTTTCCTAGAAATCTGTTGCCCCTTACCCCTGACCTCCAGAATTCCTTTATGTCTATCCCATGCATTCTTAAATCCCGTGATTGTTTCAGCCCCCACCACTTCCTCTGGCAGGGTGTTCCACTTGTCCACCACCCATTCTGTGAAGAAATTCTTCCTCATGTTTCCTCTGAATAAACCATCAATGGCAATACAAATGGAAAATCATCCAGAATTAAGCACGGTTTTCTCCGGCTGAGAAGTGCCCCAATAGGAGAGAAGCAGGGTCAGGCAGGTCCAGTAATGGTCCACCCAGAAAATGCCACACCAATTGGAGGGCAGCTCAGGGCTTTTGGACACCTGGCAGTTGTAGCGCTTGTACCTGTGGTAGATGATCTGGTTTGGAGGACCAGGAGGTCAGATACAGTGGCTCCTGTGAGTCAGGGTGACAGCCATAGGGTGCCACTGGCCACGAGCGATCCTTGTGGCAGGTGCAGTGCCCTGTTGTAGGGGATCAAGTTTGGAGGCCCAGGAGGTCAGGTACAGCAGCTCCTGTGAGTCAGGGTGCCAGCCATAGAGCGTCACTGGCCGTGAGCAATCCTCATGGCAGGCACAGTCCCCTGTGGTAGGGGATCTGGTTTGGAGGACCAGGAGGTTGGGTACAGTGGCTCCTGTGAGTCAGAGTGATGGCCGTAGGGTGCCGCTGTCCATGAGTGATCCTCATGGCAGGCACAGTCCCCTGTGGTAGGGGATCCAGTTTGGAGGACCAGGAGGTTGGGTACAGTGGCTCCTGTGAGTCAGAGTGATGGCCGTAGGATGCCGCTGTCCCCGAGTGATCCTCATGGCAGGCACAGTCCCCTGTGGTAGGGGATCCAGTTTGGAGGACCAGGAGGTTGGGTACAGTGGCTCCTGTGAGTCAGGATGATGGCCATAGGGTGCCGCTGTCCACGAGTGATCCTCATGGCAGGCACAGTCCCCTGTGGTAGGGGATCCAGTTTGGAGGACCAGGAGGTCAGGTACAGTGGCTCCTGTGAGTCAGGGTGATGGCCATAGGGCAGCTCTGGCCATGAGTGATCCTCGTGGCAGGCGCAGTCCCCTGTGGTAGGGGATCCAGTTGGGAGGACCAGGAGGTCGGGTGGGTGCTGTGCTTTACAAATAAAATTAATAAATCTAACTATGACAATGGTGTACTGTTTTTGTATAAGGTGCTATGCTGTGCTGCATAAATAAAAATTATAAATCAAACTATGACAGTGGTGTATAGTCATAGTTTTGGGTGCTTTGCTGTGCTCTTCAAATGAAAATAATAAATCAAACTATGACAGTGGTGCATTGTTGTGGTACTGGGTGCTATGTTGTGCTGCACAAATAAAATTAAATCAAACTATGATGGTGATGTATTGTCAGGGCATTAGGTGCTATACTATGTTGCACAAATAAAATTAATCAATCAAACTATGACAGTCATGTATTGCTGCGGTATTTTTGTATTGTCATGCTTTTAGGTCCTATACTGTGTTGTAGAAATAAAATTAATAAACCAAACTATGACAGCGGTGTATTGCTAAGGTATTCATTGCTCTGCTGTACAAATAAAATGATTAAATCAAGCTATGACAGTGGTGCATTGTTGTGATATTGTGTGCTGTGCTGTAGAAAAAAAATCATACTATGACAGTGTTTATTGTTGTGGTATTGGATGCTTTGCTGTGGTGTACAAATAAAATTAAATCAAACTATGACAGTGGCATATTGGCCTGGTATTAGGTGCCAGCGTATTGTTAAAGTATTGGGTGCTGTGTTGTACAAATACAATTAATAAATCAAACTATGACAGTGGTGTATTTTTGTGGCATTGGTGCTATATTGTGCTTTACAAATAAAATGTAATCAAACTATGACAGTGGTGTATTGGCATGGTATTAGGTACTATAAATTTACTGTACAAATAAAATTAATAAATCAGACTAAGACAGAGGTGTATTGTCATGGTATTGGGTGCTATGCTGTGCTGTACAAATAATATTAATAAATAAAACTATGACAGTGTTGAATTGTTAGGATATTGTAAGCTATACTGTGCTGAACTAATTATATTAATAAATTAAACTATGCAGTGATGTATTGTTGTGCTATTGGGTGCCATGATGTGCTGTACAAATAAAATTAATGAATCAAATTATGACAGCAGTGTATTGCTAAGTTATTGAGTGATGTGCTGTAGAAATAAAATTAATAAATCAAACTATGACAGTGGCGTATTTTTGTGGTATTTTGTGCTATGTAGTGCTGTACAAATAAATTTAAATCAAACTATGACAGTGTGCATTATTGTGTTATTAGGTGCTATAAATTTACTGTACAAAGAAATCTAAAAAATCTAACTATGACAGTGTTGTATTATCACAGTTTTCAGTGTTATGCGGTGCAAATAAAATTAATAAATCAAACTATGATAGTCGTGTATTGTTGTGGTATTGGGTGGTATCTTGTGCAGTACAAATAAAAGTAATAAATCAAACCATGACAGTTGTGTATTGTGTTATTGGGCGCTATGTTGTGCTGTTCAAATAACATTAATTAAAATGATGACAGTGGTGTTTTGCCATGGTATTGGGTGTTGTGCTGTGTTGTACAAATACAATTAATATATCAAAGTTTGACAGTGGTGCATTGTTGTGGTGTTGGGTGCTATGCTGTGCTGTATAAATAAAATTAATAAATCAAGCTATGACAGTGGTGTATTGTCATTGTATTGGGTACTATGTTGTGCTGCACAAATAAAATTAAATCAGACTATGACAGTGGTATATTGCCATGGTAATGGGTGTTATACTGTGCTGCACAAAAACAATCAATAAATCAAACTATGACAGTGGTTCATTGTGCTATTGCATGCTATGCTGTGCTGTACAAATAAAATCAATACATTTATCTATGACAGTTGTGTATTGCTCTGATATTGTGTGCTATGCTGTTCAAATAAAATGAATAAGTCAAACCATGACAGTGGTGTATTGTTTTGGTATTTGATGCTATGTTGTGCTTTACAAATTAAATTAATAAATTAAAGTATGACAGTGGTGCATTGTTGTGTGGAAAATCATGTACACAAATGCTCACAGCCTGGGAAATAAGACCAGACCTGCTGGCAATAATGTCAGAGGCTAAACTGGACATAGTAGCAATTAGTGAGACGTGGTTTACCAGTAACCACACTTGGGAGACTTCAGTACCTGGCTATGTATTGTTCAGAAGAGACCGAGGTGCAAAAAGGGGGGAGGAGTGGCCCTGTATGTCAATGAAAATATCAAAGCTACAGAAATCTGAATACACATAAGGAGCCAGAAGAACTGTGGGTCACCCTGGAAACAGGAAATGGGACAGCCATAAGAACTGGGGTTGTTCACAGGCCCCAGACCAGGGGAGGACATAGCCACATTACTGTTAGAAGATGTACAAACATGACAGCTAAAGGGGAGGTTCTGATAATGGGAGACTTCAACATGCCGGATACAGATTGGTCAATACCAGCAGGAACATCTGCCAGAACTAGACACACAGTGGATTCCCTGCAGGAGGAGGGCCTCAAACAACTGGTACAGCAACCCACAAGAGACAGGGCTATCCTAGATCTAGTACTGACTAACAAGGAAGGGATCACAAATCTCCAGGTAGAAGGTCACCTGGGGGCCAGTGACCATCACATGGTATGGTTCAATTTGGCTACTACATCTAAATCATCCCATTCCAAGGCAAAAATATGGGACTTCAGAGGAGCTGACTTTGATAAGATGACCAACCGAGTTAAACTAGCCCTGGCAAAAGAAACACAGGTGAGGGGTACAGGCAAAGGGCAAGCATTAAGGATGTAATAATTTGAAGCAACATCCCATTGTGTTAGACAGAAAAGGAAGTGCAAAAGAAGAAGGAAACCACTTTGGTTCTCAAATACAGTAGCAGAAAAGTTCAGAGCCAAAAGGCTGACCTTCAGGAAATATAAGGGAACACAGCGGGATGAAGATAGGGAGGCATACCAAACTGCCCTAAGAAAAGCAGGGAAGGCAGTAAGGCAGGCAAAGTCCCAAACTGAGGAAACACTAGCACGAACAATAAAAGAAGGTGACAAGACTTTCTATAGATACATTATTGAAAGGAGAAAATTCAGGGGTATTCTAGCTTAATGGAGAAAGGGAGCATGTGAGGAGGAGGACCCTGTAAAGGCATCTATCCTAAATAGATACTTTTGCTCAGTATTTACTGAAGAGAAGGTAGGGTAGGGCCCACAGCTCAGCATCATGGACACAGGGGGGGAGGGTGGTGAGCACTACTCCCTTCACAAAAGAAAGGGTCCTACAAGGGCTCACTAAGCTCAAGGTGGATAAGGCAATAGGACCTGATGACAAACATCCCAGGGTACTTAAGGAGCTAAAGGTGGAACTAGCAAAGCCATTAGCAGAACTGTTTAGTGAGTCTCTGAGCACAGGAGAGGTCCCAGAAGACTGGAGAAGGGCTCATGTGATCCCGTTCCACAAGAGTGGTAGCAGGGAGGAGGCAGGGAACTACAGACTAGTCAGTCCTCACATTGCAGTGGGCAAGATTATGGAGGCACTCCTTAAGGAAAGGATAGTGCAACACCTGGAATCCATAGGGCACAGGATCCAAGACAGCATGGGTTTACAAAGGAAGGTCCTGTCAAACTAATCTCCTAGATTTCTTTGACTGGAGTAACCAAATTAGTGGACCAAGGGGAGACAGTTGATGTACCCTCACCTTGACTTCAGCAAAGCTTTTGACACTGTTCCACATAGAAGATTGATACATAAGCTGGGTAGTCTCAGGGTGGGTCAGAAGTTGGTCAACTGGTGGCAAACTGGTTGACAAGCAGAAAACAGAGAGTGGTGGTAAATAGTATACAGTCAGAAGAGATGCAAGTCACAAGTGGGGTACCTCAGGGTTCAGTCCTGGGGCCAGTCCTCTTCAACATCTTCATTAGTGACCTTGCAGATGGACTAGAGGGTAAGGCTTGTCTGTTTGCAGATGACACCAAAATCTGCAACAGAGTAGATGATCCAGATGGGGTGGGTAGAATGAGAAGAGATCTGGATAAACTAGCAAAATGGTCAGAAGAGTGGCAACTGGGATTTAATGCAAGAAGTGCAAAATCATGCACATAGGAAGAGAAACCTGAAGCCACCTATAGGCTGGGAGGAGTTGCTAGCAGTCACAAAGGAAGAAAGATACTTGGGCATCATCATCACTGATGACCTGAAATCATCCAAGCAGACCTCTAAAGCAGTAGGTAAGGCTAGGGGGTGTTAGGGTGATTAAAATAGGTATCACAGGTCATAAGAGGGAGGTACTAATCCTCTTTACAAGGCATTGGTTAGGCCCCATCTGAGTACTCGTGGCAGTATTGGAGGCCACACCTTCAGAAGGACATTAACCAAATTGAGGAAGTCCAGAGAAGGGCAATCAAAATGGTGCAGGGCCTGCATCAGAAGACATATGAGGACAGATTAACAGAGCTCAATATGTATACCATTGAGCAAAGGAGGAGAGAGAGTAATATGATGAGGCATTCAAACACCTTAAGGGCATTAACAAGGTGAAAGAGTGTAACATGTTTAAATATAAGAAAAATAGCAGGACAAGAGGACACAGCATGAGATTAGAGGGGCCGATTAAGGGAATGTGAGGAAACTATTTTCACAGAAAGGGTGGTGGATGCATGGAATGGCTTACCACAAGAAGTGGTGGCTATGAATACAGTGCAGGGTTTCAAACAGGCATGGGATAGGCATAAGGGAGCAATACAAATGACTATGAATAGATAGGCCACTGACAGAGCAAAGGCTGATGGCACATTTATAAAGTAGAAAAAGAAATGGGCAGACTGGATGGGCCTTGCGGTCCTTATCTGCCATCAACTTCTATGTTTCTATGTTTCTAAGTGGTGTACTGCTGTGGTATTCGGGTGCTATGTTGTGCTGTACAAATAAAATTAGTAAATAAAACTATAACAGTGGTGTATTGCTGTGGTATTGGGTACTATGTTGTGCTGTACAAATAAAATAAATCAAACTATGACAGACGTGTATTGTCATGCTTTTAGGTGCTTTACTGTGCTGTAGAAATAAAATGAATAAATCAAACTATGATATTGGTGTATTGTTAAAGTATTCGGTGCTGTGCTCTAGAAATAAAATTAATAAATCAAACTATGACAGTGCTGCATTGTTGTGGTATTGGGTGCTATGCTGTGCTATAAAAAATATTAATAAATCAAACTATGACAGTGGTGTACTATCATGGTATTGGGTTCCATGCTGTGCTGTACAAATAAAATATTTATTTATTTGCTTTTGTTAACCAGGTGAGCACGCTAGACAGCCATGTGCCTATTTTCAGGTGCGACCCGGGAGAGTTACAGGTAAGACTTCATACAGGGATAGTTACTTCATACATGAGTAGATTGAGGCGGCATTAGGAATACATAGGAAGGTAGATACATATAAATACTTTGTACACAAACAAACAGGCAATTCAGTCCAGACAGCTGGGTCCTCAGGCATCCATTGATCAGTTGAGGAACAGCGAAGAGCATGTAAGAAATACACTGGCAGTTACAGGGCTAGCTCTAGGGCAAAGTTGGCACAAAGTTCCTACTCGAGGAGACAAGAAACAAAGCTAAAATAACAGGCAGTTCAAGGATGACTCTAGGACAAGGTTGGCATGGTGCATTAGAGTAGGAAGGGACAGAACGGGATAGATCTCGGAGGTGAACAGTGGGAGCGGAGATCAAGTAAGGTGACTGCAGAAGGAATAAATTAAACGGTAACAGCGGAATGTTGCTGTGCTATTAGGCACTGTGCTTTACAAATAAAATTAATAAATCAAACTATGACAGTGGTGTATTGTAGTTTTGGGTGCTTTGCTGTGCTCTTCAAATGAAACTAACAAATCAAACTATGACAGTGGTATATTGTTATGATACTGGTTGCAATGTTGTGCTACACAAATCAAATTAAATCAAACTATGATGGTGATGCATTGTCGTGGTATTAGGTGCTATACTGTGCTGCACAAATAAAATTAATCAATCAAACTATGACAGTGGTGCATTGTTATTGTATTCAGTGCTGTGCTGTGCTGTACAAATGACATTAATGAATCAAACTATGACAGTGCTGTACTGTTGTGGTACTGAGTACTAAGTTCTACTGCACAAATAAAATTAAATGAAACTTTGAAAGAGGGGTATTTCCATGGTATTGGGTGCTATGCTGTGCTGTTCAAATACAATTAATAAATTACACTATGACAGTGGTGTATTTATTGTGATAGTGGGTGCAGTTCTGTGCTGTACAAATACAATTAATAAGATAAACTATGACAGATGTATATTGTTGTGATAATGTGTGCTATGCTGTAAAAATAAAATTAATATATCCAACTATGAGAGGGAGTCAGTGCATTGGGGCAGAAGTTTGATGTCTTTGCAGAATATTTAAACTAGCAAATGGGGATAGGGGTGCAGCACCCCATATGTCAAATCAAAAGAACACCCCTCCCCCCTCAGCAAGTGGTCAAACAGGGATTCAGCATGGTTGCAGTTCATTTGCATTACCAGGTAAGAAAAAAGGTCCCTTCCCCATATGATGTACAGGGGAAATGCCAAACCTCACCCAACAACTAACACACTGAATTCTGGCCAATGGAAAATCATGTACACAAATGCTCACAGCCTGGGAAATAAGATGCCAGACCTGCAGGCAATAATGTCAGAGGCTAAACTGGATATAGTAGCAATTAGTGAGACGTGGTTTACCAGTAACCACACTTGGGAGACTTCAGTACCTGGCTATGTACTGTTCAGAAGAGACCGAGGTGCAACAAGGTGGGGGGTGGAGTGGCACTGTATGTCAATGAAAATATTAAAGCTATAGAAATTCAGAATACACATAAGGAGCCAGAAGAACTATGGGTCACACTGGAAACAGGAAATGAGACAGCCATAAGAACTGGGTTTGTCCACAGGCCCCCAGGCGAGGGGGAGGATATAGACACATTACTGTTAGAAGACATACAAAACATGACAGCTAATGGGGAGGTTCTGATAATGGGAGACTTCAACATGCTGGATACAGATTGGTCAATACCAGCAGGAACATCTGCCAGAACTAGACACATGGTGGATTCCCCTGCAGGGGAAGGGCCTCAAACAACTGGTACAACAACCCATAAGAGACAGGGCTATCCTAGTTCTAGTACTGACTTGCAGGGAAGGGATCACAGATCTCCAGGTAGAAGGCCACCCAGGGACCAATGACCATCACATGGTATGGTTAATTTGGCCACTACATCTGAATCATCCCATTCCAAAACAAAAATATGGGACTTCAGAGGAGCTGACTTTGATAAGATGGCCAACAGAGTTGAGCTAGCCCTGGCAAAAACAAACACAGGTGATGGGGTACAGGCAAAGTGGGCAAGCATTAAGGATGCAATACTTGAAGCAACATCCCATTGTGTTAGACATAAAAGGAAGTGCAAAAGAAGAAGGAAACCACTTTGGTTCTCAAATACAGTAGCAGAAAAGGTCAGAGCCAAAAGGCTGGCCTTCAGGAAATATAAGGGAACACAGCGGGATGAAGATAGGGAGGCATACCAAACTGCCCTAAGGGAAGCAGGGAAGGCAGTAAGGTAGGCAAAGTCCCAAACTGAGGAAACACTAGCATGAACAGTAAACGAAGGTGACAAGACTTTTTATAGATACATTAGTGAAAGGAGAAAGTCCAGGGGGGGTATTGCTAAGCTCAAAGGAGAAAAGTGGGCATGTGAGGAGGAGGACCCTGTAAAAGCATCTATCCTAAATAGATACTTTTGCTCAGTATTTACTGAAGAGAAGGTAGGGCAGGGCCCATAGTTCAGCATCATGGACACGGGGGAAGGGAGGTGAGCACTACTCCCTTCACAAAAGAAAGGGTCCTACAAGAGCTTGCTAAGCTCAGGGTGGACCTGATGGCATACATCCCAGGGTACTTAAGGAGCTAAGGGTGGAACTAGCAGAGCCATTAGCAGAACTGTTTAGTGAGTCTCTGAGCACAGGAGATGTCCCAGAAGACTGAAGAAGGGCTCATGTGATCCCACTACATAAGAGTGGTAGCAAAGATGAGGCAGGGAGCTACAGACCAATCAGTCTTACCTCAATAGTGGGCAAGATTATGGAGGCACTCCTTGAGGAAAGGATAGTGCAACACCTGGAATCCATAGGGGCACAGAATCCAAGACAGCATGGGTTTTAAAAAGGAAGGTCCTGTCAAACTAATCTCATAGATTTCTTTGACTGGGTAACCAGAGTTGATGTCACCTACCTTGACTTCAGCAAAGCTTTCAACACTGTTCCTCATAGAAGATTGATAAATAAGCTGGGTAGGTTTGGGATGGGTCAGAAGTTGGTCAACTGGGTGGCAAACTGTATACAGTCAGAAGAGATGCAAGTCACAAATGGGGTACCTCAGGGATCAGTCCTGGGGCCAGTCCTCTTCAATATCTTCATTAGTGACATTGTAGATGGACTGGAGGGTAAGTCTTGTCTGTTTGCAGATGACACTAAGATCTGCAACAGAGTAGATGATCCAGATGGGGTGGGCAGAATGAGATGAGATCTGGATAAACTAGCAAAATGGTCAGAAGAGTGACAACTGGGATTTAGTGCAAAGAAGTGCAAGATCATGCACATAGGGAAGAGAATCCCTAAAGCCACCTAAAGGCTGGGAGGGGAGTTGCTGGCAATCACAAAGGAAGAAAGAGACTTAGGCATCATCATCACCGATGACCTGAAATCATCCAAGCAGACCTCTAAAGCAGTAGGTAAGGCTAGGGGGGATGTTAGAGTATATTAGTAGGGGTATCACAAGTCGTAAGAGGGAGGTAATAATCCCTCTTTACAAGACACTGGTTATGCCCATCTGGAGTACTGCGTGCAGTACTGGAGGCCACACCTTCACAAGAACTTTAACCAAATTGAGGAAGTCCAGAGAAGGGCAACCAAAATGGTGCAGGGACTGCATCAGAAGACATATGAGGACAGATTAACAGAGTTCAATATGTATACCCTTGAGCAAAAGAGGGTGACAGGTGATATGTTCGAAACATTCAAACACCTTGAGGGCATTAACAAGGTGAAAGAGTCTAACATGTTTCAATATAAGAAAAATAGCAGGACAAGAAGACACAGCATGAGATTAGAGGGAGGCTGATTAAGGGGGAATGTGAGGAAATTATTTTTCACAGAAAGAGTGGTGGATGCATGGAACAGCCTACCTCAGGAAGTGGTGGCTATGAATACAGTGCAGGGCTTCAAACAGGCATGGGATAGGCATAAGGGAGCAATACATATGAGTATGAATAGATAGGCCACAGACAGAGCAAAGGCCAATGGCACATTTATAAGGTTGAAAAAGAAATGGGCAGACTGGATGGGCCTTGCGGTCCTTATCTGCTGTCAACCTCTATGTTTCTATGGTGTATTGTCGTAGCATTAGGTACTATGCTGTGCTGTACAAATTCAATTAATAAATTAAAGTAAGACAGCAGTGTATTGCTGTGGTTTTCAATGCTACATTGTGCTGTACAAGTAAAATGAGTAAATAAAACTATGAAAGTCATGCATTGCTCTGGTATTGGATGTTAAGCAGTGCTGTAAAAATAAAATGAACTCAAACTATGACAGTTTTGTATTGTCATGCTATTAGGTGCTATTCAGTGTTGTAGAAATAAAATTAATAAATCAAACTATGACAGCGGTGTATTGCTAAGGTATTCATTGCTCTGTTGTACAAATAAAATGATTAAATCAAGCTATGACAGTGGTACATGGTTGTGATATTGTGTGCTGTGCTGAAGAAATAAAATTAATAAATCGTACTATGACAGTGGTGTATTGTTGTGGTATTGGATGCTTTGCTGTAGTGTACAAATAAAATTACATCAATCTATAACAGTGGTGCACTGGCCAGGTATTAGGTGCTATACTGTGCTGTAGAAATAGAAACATAGAAACATAGACTTTGACGGCAGATAAGGACCACTTGGACCATCTAGTCTGCCCATTTTCCTACCTACAGGATAGGCCGCAGATCCTAGTTAACCAACAGCCTATTTCTTCCTACCCCCCACAAGAATTGCCTTATGTCTGTCCCATGCAATAAAATTTATAAATCAAAGTATGACAGTGGAGTATTGTTAAAGTATTGGGTACTGTACTGTACAAATACAATTAATAAATCAAACTATGACAGTGGTGTATTTTTGTGGCATTGGTGCTATATTGTACTTTACAAATAAAATTTAATGAAACTATGACAGTGGTGTATTGTTGAGGTATTAGGTGCTATAAATTTACTGTACTCATGGTATTGGGTGCTATGCTGTGCCATACAAATGAAATTAATAAATCAAGCTATGACAGAGGTGTATTGTTCTGATATTGGGTGCAATGCTGTGCTGTACAGATAACATTAATAAATTAAACTATGCCAGTGATGTATTGTTGTGCTATTGGGTTCTATGATGTGCTGTACAAGTAAAATTAATGAATCAAACTGTGACAGCGGTGTTTTGTTAAGATATTGGGTGATGTGCTGTAGAAATAAAATTAATAAATCAAACTATGACAGTAATGTATTTTTGTGGTATTGTGTGCTATGTTGTGCTGTACAAATAAATTTAAATCAAACTATGACAGTGGTGCATTGTCATGTTATTAGGTGCTATTAATTTACTGTACAAATAAAATTAAAAAATCAAACTATGACAGTGTTGTATTATCAAGGCATTGGGTGCTATGCTGTTGCAAATAAAATTAATAAATTAAACTTTGACAGTTGTGTATTGTTGTGGTATTGGGTGCTATCCTGTGCTGTACAAATAAAAGTAATAAATCAAACCATGACAGTTGTGTATTTTTGTATTATTGGGTGCTATGCTGTGCTGCTCCAATAAAATTCATTAAAATGATGACAGTGGTGTTTTGCCATGGTATTGGGTGCTATGCTGTGCTGTACAAATGTAGTTAATATATCAAAGTCTGGCAGTGTTGCATTGTTGTTGTGTTGGGTGCTATTCTGTGCTGTATAAATAAAATTAATAAATCGAGGTATGACAGTTTTGTATTGTCGTCGTATTGGGTACTATGTTGTGCTGCACAAATAAAATTAAATCAGACTATTACAGTGGTGTATTGCCATGGTAATGGGTGCTATACTGTGCTGTACAAAAAAAGGTAATAAATCAAACTATGACAGTGGTGCATTGTGCTATTGGGTGCTATGCTGTGCAGAATAAATAACATTAATAAATTAATCTATGACAGTTGTGCATTGCTGTGATATTGTGTGTTTTGCTGTTCAAATAAAAAGAATAAGTCAAACTATGACAGTGGTATATTGTCATGGTATTTGGTGCTATGTTGTGTTTTACAAATTAAATTAATAAATTAAAGTATGACAGCTGTGGATTGCTGTGGTATTCGGGTACTATGTTGTGCTGTACAAATAAAATTAGTAAATAAAATTATGACAGTGGTGTATTGCTGAAGTATTGGGTGCTATGCAGTGCAGTACAAATAAAAGAAATCAAACTATGACAGAGGTGTATTGTTGTGTTTTTTGGTACTATACTGTGCTGTAGAAATAACATTAATAAATCAAACTATGACAGTGGTGTATCATTGTGGTATTGGGTGCTATGCTGCCTTTTCAAATAAAATTAATAAATTAAACTATGACAGTTTTGCATTGTTGTGATATTGTGTGCTACGCTGTACAAATAAATTTAATAAATCAAAGTATGACAGTGGTGTACTGTTGTAGTATTGGGTGCTATGCTGTGTTGTACAAATAAAACTAATAAATCAAACTATGACAGTGTTGTATCGTCGTGGTATTGAGTTAAGGTATTTGGTGCTATGCTGTACAAGCAAAATTAATGAATCAAAATATGACAGTGGAGTATTGTTTTGGTATTGGGTGCTATGCTGGGCTGTACAAATAAAATAAAATAAAATGATGGCAGTGGTGTATTGCCATGGTACTGAGTGCTATGCTGTGCTGTACAAATAAAATTAAATCAAACTATGAGAATGGTGTATTGTCGTGGTGTTTTCTTCTATGCTGTGCTGTACAAATAATATAAATAAATCAAACTATGACAGTGGTGTATTGAGGTATTTGGTGCAATGCTGTGCTTTACAAATTAAATTAGTAAATAAAATTATGACAGCCATGTATTGGTGCGGTATTCGGTGCTCTGCTGTGCTGTACAAATAAAATTAAATCAAACTGTGACAATGATGTATTGTCGTGCTTTTAGGTGCCAAACTGTGCTGTAAAAACAAAATTAATAAGTCAAACTATGACAGTGGTGTATTGTTAAGGTATTCAGTGCTGTGCTGTTCAAAAAAATTAATAAATCAAACAATGAAAGTGGTGCATTGTTCTGGTACTCTGTGCTATGGTGTGACGCACAAATAAAATTAAATCAAACTACGACAGTGGTGTATTATCATGGTATTGCGTTCCATGCTTTGCTGTACAAATAAAATAATAAATCAAACTATAACAGCAGAATGTTGCTGTGCTATTAGGTGCTCTGCTTTACAAACAAAATTAATAAATCAAACTATGACAGTGGTGTATTGTTTTTGTATTAAGTGCTATGCTGTGCTGTATAAACAAAATTAATAAATCAAACTATGACAGCGGTGTATAGTCATCATTTTGGGTGCTTTGCTGTGCTCTTCAAATGAAATTAATAAATCAAATTATGACAGTGGTATGTTGTTGTGGTACTGGATGCTATGTTGTGCTACACTTATAAAATTAAATCAAACTATGATGGTGATGCATTGTCGTGGTATTAGGTGCTATACTGTGCTGCACAAATAAAATTAATCAATCAAACTATGACAGTGGTGTGTTGTTATTGTATTGGGTGCTGTGCTGTGTAAAAAAATTAATCAGTCAATCTATGACAGTAGTGTTCTGTCGTGGTAATGGGCATTATGTTCTACTGCACAAATAAAATTAAATGAAACTTTGACAAAAGTGTATTACCATGGTATTGGGTGCAATACTGTGCTGTTCAAAAACAATTAATAAATTACACTATGACAGTGGTGTATTGTTGTGATTTTGGGTGCAGTTCAGTGCTGTACAAATACAATTAATAAACTAAACTATGACAGTTGTGTATTGTTGTGATATTGTGTGCTATGCTGTACAAATAAAATTAATATATCCAACTGACAGAGTGGCGTATTGTCGTGGCATTCGGTGCTATGATGTGCTGTACAAATTCAATTAATGAATTAAAGTATGACAGAGGTGTATTGCTATGGTTTTCAATGCTATACTGTGCTGTATAAATAAAATTAGTGAATCAAACTATGACAGTGTTGCATTGTTGTGATATTATGCGCTATGCTGTAGAAATTAAATTAATAAATCATACTATGACAGTGGTGTATTGTTGTGGTATTGGATGCTTTGTTATGGTACACAAATAAAATTAAATCAAACTATGACAGTGGTGTATTGGCCTGGTATTAGGTGCTATACTGTGCTATAGAAATAAAATTAATAAATCAATGTATGACAGTGGTGTATTGCTAAAGTATTCAGTGCTGTGCTGTACAAATAGAATTAATAAATCAAACCATGACAGTGGTGTATTTTTGTGACGTTGGTGCTATATTGTGCTTTACAAATGAAATGTAATCAGACTATGACAGTGGTGTATTGTCGTGGTTTTAGGTGCTATAAATTTACTGTAGTCATGGTATTGGGTGCTATGGTGTTCAGTACCAATTAAATTAATAAATCAAATTATGACAGAGGTGTATTGTTCTGATATTGGGTGCTATGCTGTGCTGTACAAATAACATTAATGAATCAAAGTATGAAAGTGTTGAATTGCTGTGGTATTAGGTGCTATGCTATGCTGTACAAATGAAATCAATAAATTAAACTATGCCAGTGATGTATTGTTGTGCTGTTGGGTTCTATGAGGTGCTGTACAAATAAAATTAATGAATCAAACTATGACAGTGGTGTATTGTTAAGGTATTGGGTGATGTGCTGTAGAAATAAAATTAATAAATCAAACTAGGACAGTGGTGTATTTTTGTGGTATTATGCACCATGTTGTGCTGTACAAATAAATTAAAATCAAACTATGACAGTGGTGCATTGTCATGCTATTAGGTGCCATAAATTTGTTTGTTTGTTTGTTTATTGTTCTAGGAATTACTACCTTTGAGCCAGAGGCTCTTTTACAAAGGTTCCACGTCAATTAGGTACAGTACAAAAGGTTACATAGATAACACAACAATTTGTGTTGTGTCAAGAGCAAGAAAACATATACAAATACATATCAAATCACTTGTGCAAAAGGACATGAGATATCAATAATCACATTATTATTACAAGAAAGAGGTCATGCCAGATTAGGAGAAACAAATAGGGAAAAAGTCCAGAACAGAGAGGGTAAGTGAATGGTGTGGGGAGCAGACAATGGCAGGAGCAAAGGTTTCCCAAACATGTCTTTGTCAAATAACAGAACAGGGTGGGTAGTGAGAAAATAGGAGCTTTAATCAGGGCAGTCACAGGAGCTGGAGGTGGCAAGGTGAGAGAAAAGCCTTGATTTGAAAATACCTAGACAGGTGGAGGCAGTAATATGAGTGCTGAGGCATTTGGCCAGCTGAGGGCACGATAGGCAAATGATCTTTGTCCCTGAGAAGTCGGCCAGGGGACTTGGAGGCTAGTGTTCTGATCTTCTGGTAAAGCGGTGCTAGCGCTTGGGCATAACAGGTCTTGGATACAGGGTGGGTGAGGCCCAGAGTGGATTTTTCGCCATCAGGCAGGTGGTACTATCCGGTTTGAGAGTTGCAACCAACCTGAGTCAGCATAGGATTCACATGTGTGAGTCGTCGATGTGCACCCAGTGAGCAGCCGACAGGCCTTGCTGTTTAGGGATGTTGTAATGTGTGACTAAGTGCTGTAGTAGTGGCAGATCCATATATAACTAAGCCGCAGTCAGCGACTGAGATGATAGAAGATTGGATGGCAATCCTCAGTGCAGAATGGGTAGAGCTGTCGGTTCGATACAGAATTCAATTCACTGATTAATAGTTTTTGCTGTACTATCAATGTGAGTTGCAAAGGTTAGGCCTTGATCAAAGTTGATTCCAAGATATTTGAAAATTGGCACTTGTTCAAGGGTATTTCCCAGGGATGTATTAATGGTGAGTGGGACTTGCCATTTCTTGTTTTCGAGAGTTAGAGAAGAGCATGGATTTAGTTTTTGTGGTTTAGAACCAGCTTATGTTCAAGGAACCACATCTCAACTTGGAAAAAGCATGTTGAAGGTTGGGCGTAAGAGGTTCGGATCTTTATGGTGACAGAATCACGGCATCGTCGGCATAGAGGATTATTTGTTCAGGGCAGGATTTGGGAGGGAGTTTGGGAAAAGACTAAAGGAGGCCAGGATGGATCCTAGGGAACTCCTGAGCGAACGGTTTGAGTCTGAGAGAACTCCAGCTACTTTTACAGATTGAGAGCGCTGAGCAAGGTAATTTTCACCCAGTCACCAGGACCCTCACGAGGCCCTAGGGATAGAAGTTGTTTGATAAGTAGGCCATGGTGAACTGTATCAAATGCCTTGGTTAAGTCAATGTAGACTGCTCCAGTTAGGTTTCCTTTGTCCATGGCATTGTGGATTGCTCCTGAGAATTCAAGTAGGGCAGTCGATGTGCTGTGCCCTTTCCTAAATCCATGCTGCTGAGTGCATAGGATGTTGTGCTTTCTAGGTAGTCTGAAAGTTGGTCCACCACCAAGCGTTCAGGGCCTGTAGAGAGGTGGTAGTATTGATATCGAGGCGATAGTTACCAGGCAGTGACTTATCACCACTTTTGTGCACTGGGTGACAACTGCAGCCTTCCATTTCCTAGGGAATTGGCTGTAGCAGAGGAGAGATTGAAAATTGTTGTGAGGGGGAGCAGTACTTCCTCCAGAGTGAGGGACAGAAGTTTAAGGTCAATAGTGTCGCTGCTTGCTCGGGACTTAGAAATGGCCTTCTTTACATATTTATTGACTTCATGTGCCTTTACTAGTTTGAAATGGAAGGGTGGTTTGGTTGGAGAGGCAGTAGTAGAAGTAGAAATTGGAGGGTCAGCATCAGTGAAGAAATCAGATGAGAGGACACCACTAAGATCCGTGAAGGTATCATTTAGGGTGTTTGCAATGATCTCTGGGTCTAATGTAGTGGTTCCATCCACATTCATTATTGTAGGAGAGGATTTGGACTGCTGACCCATGATGTTCTTTATGTTGTCCCAAAAGGATTTCCCTTTGCCCCAGGAGTTGGAGAGGGCATTCTTGTATTTACTGTACAAATAAAATTAAAAAATCTAACTATGACAGTGTTATATTATCATGAGATTGGGTGCTATGCTTGCAAATAAAATTAATAAATCAAACTATGACAGTTGTGTATTGTGTTATTGGGTGCTATGCTGTGCTGTTCAAATAAAATTAATTAAAATGATGACAGTGGTGTTTTGCCATGGCATTGGGTGCTATGCTGTGCTGTACAAATACAATTAATTTATCAAAGTTTGACTGTGGAGTATTGTTGTGGTGTAGGGTGCTATGCTGTGCTGTATAAATAAAATTAATAAATCAAGCTATGACAGAGGTATATTGCTGTGGTATTAGGTGCTATATTGAGCTACACAAATAAAATTAATTATTCAAACTATGACAGTGATGTATTGCTATTGTATTCAGTGCCATGCTATGCTGTAGAAATAAAATTCATAAATCAAACTATGACAGTGGTGTATTGTTATTGTATTGGGTGCTATGCTGTGCTGTACAAATAAAATAAAATCAAACTATGACAGTGGTGTATTGTCATGGTATTAGGTGCTATACTGTGCTGTACAAACGCTGTAGTAGTAATTATATTTTATTCATTACTTACAAGATGAATGAATCGTATAGCTCAACTGAGACAAGTTCATTTTCAGTGAGGTCCTTTTGTGCAAATTTACAAACAATAAAAGATAACATACAAATTTATATAAATAATAATAATAAAACTTTATTAAGTGCCTTTCAGACACCAAGGCACTGTACAAAAATGACAATAAAATCCAAGAAAATAAAGTTAAAATAACATTAAAATCATAAATCACTCACATCAGCTTAAAAATGCTTGTCACCACAGGTAAGTCTTAAAATCCCACTTGAAGCTCCCCATGGTCGTACATTCCTGAAGCTGACGGGGCACAGAATTCCAGAGGGTTGGAGCCATAAACATAAAAGAAACAATCTACTACAACAACATTTCTTTACAATGCAAATTCAATAATGCAAATGAAATTAGTAAATCAAACTATGACAGTGGTGCATTGTTGTGATAAAGCGTGCTATGCTGTGCTGTAAAAATAAAAGTAATAAATCAAAATATTACAGTTGTGTATTGTAGTATTACCTAGAAACATAGAAACTGTTGGCAGATAAGGACTACTAGGCCCATGCAGTCTGCACATATTCCCTATACATTGCATGTGGCCACTGACCCTATGTGATTAATGGCTTTTCATCACTGCCTCCCCCTCAGGCTTCCCTTTTGCCTGTCCCAGGCATGCTTAAACCCCTCCACTGTGCTTGCCCCACTACCTCCTGTGGCAGACTATTCCAAGTGTCAACTATACTTTCTATGTAGAAAACTTCTTCACATTACCTTTTAATCTAACCCCTTCCAATCTCATATTGTGCCCCCTTGTTCTAGTACTTTTTCTACATTGGAAAAGGTCCCCCACCTGCACCTTGTTTATGCCCTTTAGGTACTTGAAAGTTTCAGTCATGTCCCCCGCTGTCTCCTCTCCTCCAGTGAGTACATATTGAGGTCTGTTAGTCTCTCCTCATATGTTTTGAAGTGCAAGCCCTGCGCCATCTTTGTTGCCCTTCTCTGGATAGTTTCCACTTTATCTATGTCCTTGCACAGGTGTGGCCTCCAGAACTGCATGCAGTACTCCAGGCGAGGCCTTATCAGTGTTTTATACAATGGCATCTCCACTTCCTGCTTCCTGCTAGTGATATCCCTGCCTATGCACCCCAGCATGTCACTGGCCCTCCCTGCCACCTTTGTACACTGCTTTGATACCTTAAGGTCATCAGAGATGATAACCCCTAGGTCCCTTTCCTCTTTGATGACAATCAGCTCCCCCCCCAACCTGGAGCTGTCGCCAGGGTTCCCTCTATCCAGGTGGATTATTTTATCCTTTTTGCATTGAACCTCAGTTATCACTTCGCCAACCATCTTTCAAGCTTCTCCAGGTCCCCCATCATTTTCTGCACCCCTTCTGGAGTATCCACCCTGTTGCAGATCTTGGTGTCATCTTCAAACAACCAGACCTTACCTTCCAGCCCCTCAGCAATGTCACTAATGAAGACATTAAACAGGACTGGTCCTAGTACTGATCTCTGTGGTACCCAACTGGTCACTCCCTTCTCCCCAGGTTGTACCCCATTTACCACCACCTTCTATCTCCCATCTGTTAACCAGTTCCTAACCCAGTTCACCACCTTGTCTTCCATGCCCAGACTACCCATCTTGTTAATCAGCCTTCTATGTGGGATGGTGTCAAAGGCTTTACTGAAATCTAGGTAGGTGACATCTACTGCCCTTCCCTGAGTTAGTTCCCTAGTCACCCAATCAAAAAAATCTATTAGATTCATTTGACATGACCTTCCTGCTGTGAATCCATTTTGCCTCAGAACCTGAGCACTGCTGGATTCCATATGTACCACTATCCTGTCTTTCAACAGAGTCTCCATGATCTTTCTCACCACTGCAGTAAGGTTGACTGGCCTGTAGTTCCCTGCCTCCTCCCTACTTCCACCTTTGTGCAGTGGGCCTACATGTGCCCTCCTCCAGTCCCTGGAATGACACCTGTGTTGAGTGACTCTGTGAACAGGGTCATGAGAGGTGCTGCTAGTTCCTTTCACAGCTCCTTTAATATCCTTAGGTGGATGCCATCTGGCCCTATGGCCTTATCCAACTTCAGCTTTGTGAGCTCTTCCAGAACTCTCTTCACTGTGGATGGACTGGTGTCTACCTCTCCCCCCATTGCCTCTGCATCCCAACTGTGGTCCTTGATCCTCCCCCTCCTTAGTGAATACTGAGCAGAAGTATTTGTTCAGTATTTCTGCCTTATCCAGATCCCCCACCTTTCACCCTCCCTTCTTGCCTTTAAGCCTCACAATCCCCCCATTCTTCTTTCACTGATGTACCTATAAAATGCCTTATCCCTTTTGTTTACAGACTGTGCTAAGCCCTCTTCTGTCTGCGTCTTCACCCTCCTAACAGCAGTCCCTGCTTCCCTTGGATGTTCAAGGTACACATTCCTGTCCTCTTCCCTTTGGCTCCCCTTATATTTCCTGAAACTCAACCTTTTAGCCCTGACTTTGTCCCCCACCTCTTTGGAGAATCATAGTGGTTTCCTTCTTCTTTTCCCTTTGGCCACTATCCTAACACATTGGTTTGTTATATCCACTATGGCTTCTTTCAGTTTCTCCCATTGCTCTTCCAGCCCCTCTAGTACCTCTCCCTTCCCCAGAACTGCTTGTATGCATCTACGCATTTCAGTGAAATCCACCCTCATGAAATCTCATACTATTGCCCTTGTGTGGCTTAATTGAGTCCATGTCTTCATGCTGAACCACATCATGTGGTGGTCATTGGACCCCAGCTGCCCTTTTACCTGTATTTATTCGATTCTGTTTCAATTGGTCCATACCAGGTCCAGAATTGACTTTTCCCTGGTTGACTCATGCAAAAGCTGCCTAAGTCCAACCCCCTGCAGGAATTCAAGGATGTCTGTGCTTCTGGCTGAAGCAGCCATCTGAGTGGCCCAATCCATGTCTGGAATATTGAAATCCCCCAGTAGCAGGATTTTGCATTTAGCTGCTATGTCATTTATGTTCTCCACTAGTTCCCTGTCTACTTCCTCCCTCTGTGCTAGAGGTGTGTAGATCACCCCTGTGCATATTGCTGTTCCATTCCCTGGCTCCAGGGTGACCCACATTACATCAGCCTCCCCCTGTCTTCCCTGAACTTCTGTAGCCTTCATACGGTCTCTTATGTACAGGGCCACTCCCCCACTCTTTTTACCCTCCCTGTCCCTCCTGAACAGTGTATAGCCTGGTATATTGACTTCCCATCCATGATTAGCAGAGTACCATGCCTCTGTTATTGCTGCCATGTCAAGATCTGCATCTGCCAACAAGGCCTCCAGGTCTGGAACCTTATTTCCCAGGTTGTGGGCATTCATTAGTATGACCTTCCATGTTTTACAATTTGCCCTCCCTCTGCTCTTGTTCTCCTTCTCCAGTGTCTTCCCCCACCCCAGTTTCCTTTCCTATGTGATCTTGCCCCCCCGTATCACTCATTATACATTCTTCACCTGCCTGCCCCTCCCTAGTATTGAGTGCTATGCTGTGCTGTACAAATAAAATTAATAAATCAAACTATGACAGTGGTGTATTGTTGTGGTATTCAGTGCTATGCTATGCTGTACAAATTAAATTAATAAAACAAACTATGGCAGTGGTGTATTGCTGTGGAATTGGGTGCTATGCTGTGCTGTACAAATAAAATTAATAAATCAGACTATGACAGTAGTGTATTGTGGTATTCGATGCTATGCAGTGCTGTATAAATACAATTAATAAACTATGACAGTGGTGTATTGTTATTGTATTGGGTGCTATGCTGTGCTGTACAAATGAACATAGAAAAATAGAAACATAGACTTTGATGGCAGATAAGGACCACTTGGCCCACCTAGTCTGCCCATTTCCCTACCTACTGCATAAGCTGCAGATCCTAGTTAACCAACAGCCTATTTCTTCCTACTGCCCACAATAATTGCCTTATGTCTGTCCAGTGCATTCTTTTTTTTATTTTATTTTTTTTATAATTCAACCTTTATTGACAAAATATTCCACAACATTGGAGGCAGTTAACATGACAAGTAGGACATGAATACAATAGATATTCTTCTAAAACTGCCCCCACCCCTCCCCGTACAGCAGTATCAAGTCACTTTCAGCATGGGAACTATGACATTATACATAAGTATACAGGGCTACTTACTATAAAACAGTGCTTACATCTGGGTAGCAATAATTAAAGAGTGAAGGGGATCCCATATATGTTTGTAGACGGATAATATATTATGGAGTCTTGCTATAGCTTTCTCTGTACACAAGTTAGCAAGGATTTCATTCACCCATTCCTGTAATGTCAGAGTGACCTTATCTTTCCAATGGTATAAAATAAGCTTTTTGACAGATAGTACAATCATGGAGATATGAAACCTCCTTGCCTTAACCCTAATAGAGGACAAATCCCCTAAGAGACAAATAACGGGTATGAAACACTCCTGCAGACCCAGTAAGGGGTCCAGAAAAGTTTTGATAGAGTCCCACAACAAAGACATTTTAGGACATGACCAAAATATATGAAGGAGTGTTCCCTCCCCCAGGAACATCTAACACATAAGTTAGAGTCAAGTAGACCCCATTTCACTAACTTAACAGGAGTGTAACACATGTTATGCAAAATGTGGTATTGCATAAGACGCAGTCTATCTTGGGACACATATTTATGACAGAACCTCCACAAGGCCTGCCAGTTGGGGGCATATTGGGGTAATAAGGAACTCCAGGACCTGGTCGGTCCGAAGGAGTCCCCGTACCATCTATAAAACAAGTTTTGGTATAATTTAGAGACGACCCCCGAGGACCCAAGTAGGGAAGAGGATTCAGAGATCAGGGCCCCAACTGCTTGACGGGGGGGGGGGGTATTGCCTATCACTGTTGTAAGTAAATGCTTTAATTGAACCGCTTTAAAATGTGAGTGTACTGGAATATTAAATTTCTGAATGAGCCCATCCACTGAGGGCCACTTTCCCTCATCATCCAGGAAGGAGGATACTATCCCATCCCCCAGTTGGGGCAACCAGGTGCGGGGAATTCGCTGTTTATTCATGGTAAAGGACGGAGAGTTCCAGATGGATTGGGCCAGATCAAGCTGAGGGGTATAGCACAAAAAAGAACAAAGCTGCGCGTATACTTTTAAAGAGGTCATAAAGTGGGACATTCTCGGCACCTTGTAACTGGGACATTTTTACGTAAAACAAAGTTAAGGGGTCCATATTCATAGACTGGATTAAATCTAACTCTATTTTGAGCCATGTCGGTCTCACATTCTTGGGACCAGGACATACCCATTTCAGGCATTTAGCCAGGTGGCTAGCCCAATACTAAATTGCCAAGTGGGGAATCCGCAATCCTCCATCAAACTTAGAAGCGGCCAACTTATAGTATGCCAGTTGGGGGTACTTGTCAGACCAGATAAACTTGGTAAAAGTACTATGCATTTTCTGAAACCAGGATAGAGGAATGCATGAATTAAGAAGAGGGGATAAAAAATTATTGGGAAGATATTCATCTTGATTATGTTAATCCCGCCCCATAATGAAACCAGGAGTTTGGACCATCTATCCAGGTCCTGAATTATAAGCTGGGAAAGAGGCTCCATATTTTCCTTAAACCATGCTGAGGGATTACGCATTATTTTGATGCCCAGGTATTTTAGTATCCGAGGTGCCCAACACAAACCAAAGGGAATAATGTCAGCCTTAAAAATTTTATAATTCAGAGGAAAAAAGGAGGATTTATCAGCATTTAGTTTATAGTTTGAGAGGGCACTAAATTTAGCAATTTCTCCCAACAAGGTCGGAACAGAAGGCACCGGGTGGGATAAATAAAGAAGGAGATCATCCGCGTACGTGGTAACCTTAACCTCATGGCATCCCACCAGGATGCCCTGTATCCCCACATTGCTGAGAATGTTTTGAATGAGAGGTTCCAGGTAAATGTTAAATAGGAGGGGTGAAAGGGGGCAACCCTGTCTAGTGTCTGAATATAGTGAGAAAGATTTAGAAAATGCACCATTTCCTGAAATCTTTGCCGAGGGGGCTTTGTATAATGCACGGATCCAGTCTATAAATGTGGTGGGAAACTGGAAGGCCTTAAGGACCTGGAACAGAAAGTTCCAATTCACACGGTCAAAAGCCTTCTCAGCATCCAGGGAGACCAGCCCGACTGGGAAAGTGGCATCCCTGGACACTGAGAAGACATGTGACAGCGTGCACAGATGGTCTGAGGACAAACGTCCCTTCATGAATCCAACCTGGGCCATACCTATTAGGTCAGGAAGGACCACCATTAACCTATTGGCCAATATCTTTGAAAGAATTTTGATGTCTTGATTTAAAAGGGATATGGGCCTGTAACTTTGAACTAACTCGGGGTCTTTGTCCGGTTTGGGGAGAAGAACAATCAGGGCTTCGAACAGATAGGCATCTACCCCTACCCCGGACAAAATGTGCTGAAAAAGCCGGTGAAGCACCGGCAGTAAGAGTTCTCAGAAAACTTTATAAAATAATGAAGAGAAACCATCCGGCCCCGGAACTTTATCCGATGGCAAGGCTCCTATAACCCCCGAGATCTCCTCCTGGGATATTGGAGAAGCCAAAAAACCCTTGTGTTGTTCTGTTAGGGAGGGCAGATGGGAATCCTTTAAATACTCCTCCAGAGACTCCGGGCAAGGAGGGCTCTCCATATCCCTGTATAACTGCTCGTAATATAGTGCAAACTCTTGCACTATCTTGGAAGGGGATACTCTCAGAGACCCGTCTGCCTGAGCTCGGATTGGGGGGATAAATCTTGCAGACTCCTGTTGTTTAAGTCGTAATGTGAGGAGACACCCTGCCTTCTCTCTCTCTCTCTGGTCCATATAGCTGGCTCTAGTTTGGATAATAGCTAACTCTGCCTTTTCCCTCAACAAATCTAAGTATCTATCCTTGGCCACCAGAAGTATCTATCCTTGGTCACTCGAAGTGTTGACAGAAGGTTAGCCTCAAGGGATCGTATTTGGGACAATAATAATAATAACTCTTTCTCCTGTGCCCTTTTCCTTTTCGAAGCTCAACTAATAAGGATTCCCCTCATAAACGCTTTAAAGGCACCCCATAAGATATCCAGCTTTGTACTATCAATAGGATTTGATGAGAAGAAAAACTCAATTTGTTCTTTTATAAGCTTGCAATTCTTAGCATCTTTTAACAACTGTTCATTGAGCTTCCACCAGGTCTCCCTTCTAGGTGTGTTAAGAAAAACCAACTTACATACCACGAGGGAGTGGTCAGAAATAGGGCCAGGCCAGATCAAGGCAGACATAACTCCGGGCAAGAGCTCCTGAGAGATGAATAGGTAGTCAATGCGAGACTGCGAGCCATGAACCATCGAATTAAAGGTAAACTCCTTGGAACTAGGATGCAGAATGTGCCAAATATCACAAAGCCCACATTGATCCACCAATTCCTTGAATGCCCTTTGCCCCGAGGAAAGCTCCCTCAGCCCCCTACCTGACCTATCCAAGTTGGAATCCAATACCTGGTTAAAATCACCACCCATAATAATCATAGTGGGAAGCATTGGTAGAATAATCGTGATCAGCCTGCTGAAAAAACCTGGGTCATCAATATTAGGCCCATAGATACTGCAAAGCAAAAGTGGAACTGACCAAGAGTGCCCTGAACAGAACAAATCTGCCCCCGGATCTTTAATGACCTGTGTGGAGATGAAGGAAATGCCTCTATTAATAATTAACATGACCCCACAACTATTGGTGGATCCTGAGGCATTAAAGACCTGACCAACTTGTTGTCTCCTTAGTTGTGAAGCTTCGGATTCTAGTAAGTGAGATTCCTGCAAAAACGTTATCTGGGAGCGCAATAGGCTTAGATGCTTAAGCACCTGATATTGTTTGGACTTTTTCCTGATCCTCTTCACATTCCAATTTGCGAAAATCACATTGTTAGCCATCTAGAACAAAAATAATGAGCTTAGTTCCGAAAGCCCTGTACAAAAACATTAAGAAATAATTAGTCAGGTTCCTATGTTTACTGTTATACCCACCCTCCCCCCATCCTCCAATCCGTGCCAAAACATCCCCAAACCCCCAAATTCCCCCTTTCATTTGACATGAAAAAACCTGTCCCTTAGCCCAAATTTTCAACCCCCACCCAACCACCCCCCCACTATCACAAGCAACGTTTAGCACAGTACTCGTCCCTTCCTCCCCTTCCAGCCTCCCGA
The DNA here is from genome assembly GCA_016271365.2 of Neoceratodus forsteri. Classification (NCBI taxonomy): domain Eukaryota; kingdom Metazoa; phylum Chordata; order Ceratodontiformes; family Ceratodontidae; genus Neoceratodus; species Neoceratodus forsteri. The sequence goes on along the minus strand of CM028137.1, from coordinate 129,731,270 downwards.
ATATACCCCCTGCCTCCACAAGTGTAACAGCCCCCTCGAATAAGTAAATGGCAACTCCACAACTTTAACAGCCCCAGGTAGCTTAAAAGCGGTGCTGGGCTTCAGACATAAGCGCACAACAAATGTGTTAGAATAATAAAAAAAAAGGGTAATGTGGCCTGCGAGACACAAACACGGGCCCAGAAACCCCAGGAGACAAAATAAGAGATAGGGCCCCTGTTGCCCTGTAGGAAATGTCTTCGCAAATCAAAAACGAGCAGATAGTCTTACAAAGGGAAATTTCCCCTCCCAACCTGAATTCTGTGACCTGAAAACCGGTAAGGGACTCAGACGTCCTGAGCTCCAGGCAAAAAATTAAAAAGGAAGGTCATCTCTGCACCGGGTTCTTGCCAGCCCAAAGACCCTCGAGCATAGTTTAGGGTGCTTTACTATCCCAAACTAGAAACGGGGAACAATACTGCGGGAAATCATCCCCAAATTGACACCAACGCTAAGCTAACATTCCTGCGCACAGAGCTCCCTCTTGTGGCTACTGAGCATCCCTACCTGAGTACTCGCATGAAAATAATAGAAAAGCCCAGCACAGCATTTAAGTTAAGCCACTCATGGAGTAAAATAATGATCCTTAGCAACTTAGAACGATCTTCCCTTCACTAGTGATGGCCTATACAACTGGCTACACTGAAACGAAGAACACTATCCCCAAATAGACAAGCCAAACATTCCACGAGTCCTTGATCTAAACATCAGGTTCGTTTTTAAAATTAGGGCACAAGTATTCCATGGCAGTTAACCCAGCTAAATATTAACTCAGTCTATTTGAGTAGCAAGAACTTCCAGATGCACCCCGTCGTTGCTATCCTTGTAGACATTTAACAAGATAACAGTCACAACTTGACAGCACAGGACTTCCCCTCATCTTAGGGACAGAACTTCTCAGGGATCCCGAAACAAATCAGGTAGGGCAGTTTGAGACCGGAAAGAGCAGATTCTGGGTCTTCATAAGTTAGCCAGGACCTGTTCACAAGCACTTGCATCCTGGCTGGGTACCCCATCCTAAACTTGAGCCCCGCAGCAATAAACTTGGACACAATGGGGTGAAATGCTGTACGTTTCAGTCGGACCGATCCTGGCAGGTCTTGTGCAATTCTCAATTTGGAATTCTCCCACCATACCTCCTGTAGGGCTCTCACTTTCAACAAAAGGTGCTGCCTCTCTAAGAATTTAGAATCAGCATATTGTCAGGAGGCAGCCCCTGGTGGAGGTTTGATCCATGTGACCTGTGCACTTGCTCCATGGTGTATGCAGGGCCGAGAGAGAGGGCCAGCAACCAGTTCCACCAACTTCTGTATGAAAACTACAGTATTCTGGCCCTCTTCTCCTTCTGGCAGCTCTAAAATCACAACATTATTCCTGCGGCTGCGGCCCTCAAGATCTTCAAGCTTTGCCTCCACTTGAGAGAGCTTCTGCCATATAGCCACTAGCCCAGGGTCCACCTTTTCTAAGCGATTCTCCAGACAGACTATGCGGGCAGTGTTATCAGAGACAGTCATCGAGACCTCGTCCAATTTTTTTGAAAGAGCCTTCAGGTCGGTCGCCATCTCTTTCACCTCCTCACAGAAGGGTTTAAATTCTTCCAGGAACCTATTCAGTGTTAGAGGTTCTTGCTCCGATGCTTGACTCGGATGATCGGGCCTGTCAGGCCGACTCGAGGCCCGAGATTTCTTTGAGGCCTTCTCGGGGGTGGCTGGAGGAGTATGTTTTGCAGGGCTTTCTTCATGTAAGCCTCCATCAGTACCCCAAACTCACTAATCAGACGCCCTAGGTGCTTAGTAGGCAGGATCAGCTGAGTATAGAGGGTTTTGGAAGATCTAGACGTCAGAAAAAGATGATTATAAAATTGGGAGGCTGGAGCTAAGCGGAGGAGCTTCTACTCAGCACTCTGCATCATGTGGTCTCTGTCCCATGCATTCTTGAATTCCCCCACAGTTTTAGATCCCGCAACCTCCTCAGGAGGGCAGTTACATGCATCCACCACCCTCTCTGTGAAAAAACACTTCCTCACATTGCCCCTGAGCTGTCCCCCCTCTATCTTCAAATTGTGTCCCCTTGTTCTTGCACATCTCTTTTTCTGAAAGATGATACCTTCTTGGACTTTGCTGATTCCACTGAGGTACTTAAAAGTTTCAGTCATGTCCCCCTCTCCCTCCTTTCCTCAAGGGTATACATATTAAGCTCCTTTAGTCTCTCCTCCTATGGCTTCTCTTGCAGACCCTGCACCATTTTAGTTGCCCTCCTCTGGACTGCTTCCATCCTGTCTATGTCCTTGTGGAGATGGGGTCTCCAGAACTGGATGCAGTACTCCAGACGGGGTCTCACTAACTGTCTGACTGCTGGTGATGCCTCTCCCTAGACATCCTAATATCCCACCCCCAACCCTCCCTACTGCCTTCTCACATTGTTTGCTAACCTTAAGGTCATCTGATAAGATTACCCCAGGTTCCTTTCCATTTTTGTTGTTGTTAATCCCCCCCTCATTGTGTACTTTTCCCCTGGATCTTTGTTTACCAGGTGCATTATTTTGCACTTCTTTGCACTGAATCCAAGCTGCCATACTTCTGACCATTCCTCCAACCTTACCAAGTCCCTTCTCATCCTTTCCACCCCCCCCTTGTGTATCAACCCTGTTGCAGATCTTTGTGTCATCTGCAAAGAGGCATACTTTTCCTTTCAGTCCCTCTGCAATGTCACTTATAAAGACATTAAAAAGGGCTGGACCCAGTACTGAACCCTGTAGTACCCCACTAGCAACCCCCTTTTCTTCAGAGTGGACTCCGTTTACTATTACCTTCTGTGTTCTGTTGCCCAGCCAATGTTTTACCCAGTCTACCACCCTGGGATCCACTCCATGGCTGGCTAATTTGTTTATTAATCTTTTGTATGGGACTGTGTCAAATGCCTTGCTGAAGTCTAGGTAGGACATGTCCATAGCCCCTCCCTGGTCTACTAATTTTGTCACCCAGTCAAAGAAATTGATTAGATTCATCTGACATGACCTTCCTGCTGTGAATCCCTGCTGTCTTGGGGTCTGTGCCCCACTGGCCTCTATGAACTCAAAAGTTCTTTCCTTCAGAAGTGATTCCATCATTTTCCCTACCACAGAGGTCAAACTGACATGTCTGTAGTTTCCTGCCTCTGTCTTGCTCTCACTTTTGTGAAGAGGAATCACATCCACCCTCCTCCAGTCCTCAGGTACCACACCACCCTCCCATGATTTGTTAAAAAGGGTAGTCAGTGGTGTCAGTAGTTCTCCCCTTAATTCTTTTAGAATTCTGGGGTGAATCCCGTCAGGCCCCATTGCTTTGTTCACCTTCAGTTTTAGGAGTTCTTTCAGAACCCTTTCTTCTGTGGAAGGACTGGGATTGACCCTCCTATCCAGAGTGCTTCTCTTAATTGGATTAGGTACCTTCCCTCCTCCTCTTTTGCAAATACTGAGCAGAAGTATTCATTCAGTATCCCAGCTTTTTCACTGTCCCTCTCTACCCACCCACCGTCCATTCTATTCAGCCTCACTGTCCCTCCCTTTGTCTTTCTACACTCCCTAATGTACCTATGAAAGGTTTTATCCCCCTTCTTAACCAAGTTGGCTGTCTTTTCCTCAGTTTGAGCCTTTGCTATGCTGACTGCCTTCCCTGCTTCCATCTGCCTTAACTGGTACAGTTCTCTGTCCTGCTCCTTCTGTGTTTCTTTATACTTTCTAAATGCTATCTTTTTCTCCCTAACCTTCCCCACCACCTCTTTTGAGAACCATAGTGGCTTTTTCTTTCATTTTGATTTGTTTATTTGCTTCACACAAAGGCTTGTTGCCTCTGTGCTGCACTTTTGAAGTTTCTCTATTGTTGCTCCACCCCTCCTTCTTGCCTGTTTGCTATTGCTTTTCTAAGGTACTCTCCCATTTTGACAAAGTCAGCCCTCCTGAAGTCCAGTAACCTCACTTTGGTATGGCTTGACTCTGCAGCTGAGTTTATCATGAACCACACTGTTTGGTGGTCACTTGCTCCCAGATGGCTACTCACTTCTAGGTCTGAGATCCTCTCACTGTCCCCATTTGTGAGTATGAGGTCTAAGATTGCCCCTTCCCAAGTTTGTTCCAACACTAGCTGTCTGAGGCATGCCCTCTGTAGGGCATCGAGAATGGCCCTGCTCTTGGATATGGCTGCCGCAAAGGTGCTCTAGTTAACATCTGGCATATTCAGGTCCCTCATCAATAATATCTCCCCTTTCTCTGCTATCCTAAGGATGCCTTCTATCATATCCTTTGTCCATTCCCTTCCCCCTGAGATTGAAGCCTGTATACAACCCCTGTGCAGATTGTGGTGCCATTTCCAGTCTCTAAGGTCACCCACAGTGCCTCCTCTTCTCCCTGTTTACTCTTTTGTTCCATTGCTTTTATTCCTTCCCTTACATAGAGAGTTACTCCTCCCCCTCTTCTACCCTCCCTGTCTCTCCTGTAGGTTGTGTACCCTGGTATGTTAACATCTAAGTCGTGGTTCTCTGTGTACCATGTTTCTGTGACTGCCATGATATCCAGGCATCCCTCTTCCATCAAGGCCACCAGTTCAGGGAGCTTGTTGCCCAAACTACAGGTATTGGTACTCATGAAATTAATAAATCAAAGTATGACAGCAGTGTATTGCTGTGGTATTTGGTGCTATTCTGTGCTGTACAAATAAAGTCAATAAATTACACTATGACAGTAGTGTATTGTTGTGGTATTGGGTGCTGTGCTGTACAAACAAAATTAATAAATTACACTGTGACAGTAGTGTATTGTTATGGTATTGGGTGCTATGCTGTGATATATTCCCTTAAAAAAAAACAATACTCTATCTCACATTGTTATTAACTTACTCATCATGTAAAAACACAGCCTACCTGGACCGAGACATACTCTGGTACTGGCAAGTTAATAACTGCTTCCATTCATGTACAAACTTTCTGAAATATAAAATGAATAATGTAATCTTCCCTGTCTTTAACTAAACTAATTATTATACACCTTTTATATCCAACAACCAAATGCTAATGCAGCCTGATGACACATGCTTACTCTTATATGTACAGTACTATTACTATAATTAGCTGTGTTAATATTCTTACTGTGTATTAGGTTAATTGAAAAGAAACAACATAAAATTACTTTTGCCACATTGCGCAGCTACTGCCAGACCCGCCTAGCTATGAAACCTTTATATACCTTACCATTATCTGTACAAAGTGCACTATTTATCACCACACCTTCAACTTAACAGAGTCATGTCATACCTCTTTTAGTATGGCTTTAAGCCCAGTTGGCATCTCAGGAGGGCTGCTCCTTGCTATAACATTGTCCTGAAAACAATTTAGCCTTTAAACAAATTACTAGTTTTCTGTCACACAATTAATGAGACTTTCTCTAAAAATGCATGATTTTTGCTTAGAAGTTCTGTTAGACGCATCTACCCTGTCACATACAGGGATCCTCGCAGCTCCTTGTCTGGCAACTGACAAGGTCCCTGGCAGCCCATTTTGCATGGAACATAGCACACAGATAATTTCCTTCCTGGATCTCAACATTTTTAAATCAGGTGGCAGGCTTGAAACCAAACTTTACCATGAAAGCATTGATAAAAATAGTATTCTTAGAGGAGATATTTTCCATTACCCTCCCGAGAAGAATAACATTCCATATGGAGAGTACATTGGGGTCCAAAGAAATTTCTCAAAAGACTTGGGACTCAATTCACAAATGTGTTGGGAATGCTGTCAGATCCAGGTACGCTGAACATATGGTACATGGGACTTGCGGCATTTACCTGGCTGGAAATAGGAATTCCTTTGAATTTTATTGAATTTGATCACAAAACCCTGACATGAAACCTCTAATCACATACAGTCAGCAGTAACATATGGGAAACAGTCTACAGTTTCATGCCACTTCCACCCTCCTCCACCCAACCCTGATGTGAAACCACTAATCATATACAGTCAGCAGTAACATATGGGAAAAAGTCTAGAGTTTCATGCCCCACCCTCCTCCCCCAACCCTCCCCCTCACCCCCCATCCCAGCTTGGCATCATTAAAATTTAACCACATCCTAGCTTATGGGGAAATGTATGTGGCCTACTAGATAAGAGATGAAGACTACCCCCTTGGAGATAAGTTTAACCTATTCAGGATGGTCTGGTCCCAGCCTGTAAAAGATGTAAAGTATGAAGTTTCTCCCATAACTTCTGGTACCTCAAGGGGGGCCCTCTCAAACTGTCTTTGAGTTGTTCAGCTCTTAAATTGAATAATAATTCTTGCAGCCATTCAGAATAAGTGATGGCATGTGCCTCCAACCAGTGGTGCAAAACCAGCTTCTCGAGGGAAAACGAAATCAGTGCCATATGATACCTGCGCTGGCGGACTGGAATTTGGGAAAAGTCCCCACCAAACAGACCTTCAGGGTGAAAAGATCCTCTATACCCAGCAGAGGGTCTGCTTTACTTTTAATTAAATCTCAAAGAGGCCTGATTGATGGGCAGTCCCAAAAAAATGTACCTTAGTGTGCCTTCTTGTTGCTGGCATCTATTGCACACTGGGGCGGGAGCTCTACCTATCCTGAATAGTTTAGTTGGGGTCCAGTACATGTTATTTAAAATCTGAAACTGAGTTAGTCTCAACCTGTCCTGAGAGATAAATACATACATATCCCTTCAGATTTTATTCCATCTATTCTGTAAGCTGGGGAACTGCTCTGACCAGTACTTGGATTTGCCATCCTGGGCTTTACAGGTTTTGTCAAGTAAAGCAGAATATATCTGAGAGATTGCATTTGGCATATTAGTAATTAAAACTAGAGATTTAAACCACTCCCAGGTATTATCTCCCCCCTCTAGTTCATCCTTCCTCTGTAACAATAGATGCCTTAACTGATATACTTTGAACACGTTCCCTCTGTTAATAGTGTATTGATTCATTAGAGATTCCACAGACCTGCAAATCCCACCAGTGAAAAAGCCTCCTACTTTAGACCCAATGAGTTGGGGTAACCACTGGGCCGAGATAAGGTGGCCACCAATTTAAAATTGGGATTCCCTATAAGTGCTTGGTTAAAGTCCCTAGTGTGTTTGTATCTTAAAATAGAACAGAATTGGGTATGTATACTGATTGAGGTGGCAATAGGGGAGCTGGTTAAAGTATGTGGGAGGTTCTTCAGTGAAATATGTAAGAGAGTGTCTGGGGACAGACCAGCCTCTGAAATCAGTTCCCTTTCTAGAGTTAGCCACAAGGGGACATATGGAAGAGAATGCAGGTCAGCCGGAGTGACAAGCCATTTTAAAAATGTACAGGCTTGGCTAGCCCAGTAATAGAACCTGAAGTGCGGCAATTTCAGTCCCTCTCGGTCTTTGGGAGATGTCAGTTTGTAGTAAGCCTTTCTCAGGGGTTTACCTAGCCATATAAATAAGGAAATAATGGAGTGGACTTTTTTGAACCACTTTAAGGACAGCCAAGAGTTCAACATATTGAGAGGGTAAAAAAGTCTCGGTAAAACGTTCATTTTATTTACGTTAATATGTCCCCAAAGCAAAACTGGGAGGGATTCCCACCTGTCAAGATGCTGTTGAATGATCTGCAAGATGGCTTCCAGGTTGAGCTTCCTCATGGTAACTTCATTTCTGACCAAGAATATCCCTAAGTACTTCATGCTCTGTGGGCTCCACTGAAGACCTAGCTGTTGTACATCGTGCCTCATGAATTTAGTATTGAGGGGAAACAAAGTGTTTTTCCCCACATTAATTTTGTAGTTAGGGAAACTGCTGAATTCAGCTATGGTGGTTAGGACTACTGGAAATGACTCCTTAGGGTGTGCTAGATGTTGCAAAATATCATCTGCATATGCCGAAGGTCCAAATACCTGGGTGCCTATAGATATACCCTTATATCATTATGTACTCTTAATTTGGATAATAGGGGGTTCTAAATATATATTGAACAAAAGAGGGGACAATGGGCATCCCTGTCTCGCACCCTAGTGGAAAGAGAAAGTATCTGAGGATACCCCATTGCAATATATGCGATCCTATGCAAACAAAAAAACACAGCACCAACACTTCTCTTAGTAAATATTGCTGTATTCAACTCACATGTGAAGAGATAAAATACAGTAGCGCCATGCAAGGTAACAACAGCTCCCAGAACACAAACAGCCCGACTGGTTTCGCGCCAAAAGCGCCTCCTCAGGGACTAATTTGGTAATTACAATAACCCTTTAAATAGAAAATACTACTTAAAGTGACAGTGCAATATTTATATCAATAATACCACAATAATGAAATGGAAGAAAATAAAATAAAAGAAATTACACCAATGATACCAAATAAAGTTCATTCTAGTATGCATATAATGACCTCAAAGTGCAAAATTAATGCCCATAATTAAAATTTTATAATAATAATAAATGGACATATTACTGTAGGTCAAAAATACAATACTAAATTAGTAAATAATTCTCTTAATAGCAATAAACATTCAGGAATAGTAAAAATCGCTGGTACATTATATACCAAGATTGCTGAAGTAACTTCAACCTGAAAAAAAGGAACACACTGTAAATAACACGTAATATCACATTTATATATTAATTCTTTATTTAAAGTATTTAGACCTTAAAAAAGGTGCAATATCAAAAGTGTCATTTAATCTTGGGTGCTCCAAAGCACCCAGGGTATAGATACAAAAAGACTCTCTGCACAAAATTCTATTCTCTAAATCCCCTCCACGTGGGCCTACACAAACTCTCTCAATACCACAGAATGTAAAGGTATGGACAGTGCCATCATGGCATTGTTGCAAATGTTGTACCAAGGCGTTCTTATAATTATGACATCTAATGTCACTCATGTGTTCACAAACCCTCAATTTGAATGCCCTTGAAGTTTTGCCTACATAGAAGGCACCACAGACACAGGTAGCCAAACATACCACCCCTAGAAACATAGAACATAGAAACATAGAATTTGTCGGCAGATAAGGACCGCTTGGCCCACCTAGTCTGCCCATTTTTCTACCTAACAGATAAGCTGCAGATCCTAATTAACCAACAGCTTACTTCCTCCTACCCCCCACTAGGACTGCCTTATGTCTTTCCCATGCATTCTTGATTCCCCCACTGTTCTTGACTCCACGACCTCCTCAGGGAGGCTGTTCCATGCATCCACAACCCTCTCTGTGAAAAAATACTTCCTCACATTACCTCTGAGCCATCCCCCCTCTATCTTCAAATTGTGCCCCCTTGTTCTTGCACATCTCTTTTTCTGAAAGATGCCACACTCTTGGACTTTGTTGATTCCCTTGAGGTACTTGAAAGTTTCTATCATGTCTCCTCTCTCCTTCCTTTCCTCAAGGGTATACATATTAAACTCCTTTAGTCTTTCTTCGTATGTCTTCTGGTGCAGACCCTGCACCATTTTGGTTGCCCTTCTCTGGACAGCCTCCACTCTGTCTATGTCTTTGCGGAGATGGGGTCTCCAGAACTGCACACAGTACTCCAGATGGGGTCTCACCAACTGTCTGTACAGAGGATAACAACTTCCTGTTTTCTACTATTGATGCCTCTCCCTATGCATCCCAATACCCCCAGCCTCCTTACTGCCTTCTCACATTGCTTGCCCACCTTTAGGTCATCTGATATAATTACTCCCAGGTCTCTTTCCATTTTTACTGTTGTCAGTATCTCACCCCCAATTGTGTACTCTTGCCCTGGGATTTTGTTTCCTAGGTGCATTACCTTGCACTTCTTTGCATTGAATCTGAGCTGCCATACATTTGACCATTCCTCCAACCTTGCCAAGTCCCTTCTTATCCTTTTCACTCCATCTGATGTATCAACCCTGTTGCAGATCTTTGTGTCATCTGCAAAAAGACATACTTTTCCTTCCAGTTCCTCTGCAATGTCACTTACAAAGACATTAAAAAGGACCAGTCCCAGTATTGAACCCTGCGGTACCCCTCTAATAACCCTCCTTTCTTCACTGTGGACTCCATTTACTACTACCCTTTGCGTCCTGTTGTCTAGCCAATTTTTTATCCAGGCTACCACCTTGGGACCCACTCCAAGGCTGGCTAACTTGTGTATTAATCTTTTGTGTGGGACTGAGTCAAATGCCTTGCTGAAGTCTAGGTAAGCCTTTTCCACAGCCCCTCCCTGGTCTACTACTTTGGCCACCCAGTCAAAGAAATCTATTAGATTCATCTGACATGACCTTCCCATCATGAATCCATGCTGCCTTGGGTCCTGTGCCCCACTGGCCTCTAGGTACTCAACAATTCTTTCCTTCAGAAGTGATTCCATCATTTTACCTACCACTGTAGTGGAACAGTTCATAAACTGTCTCACTTCAAACTGTTTGTTAACATTAGCAGAAGAAAACAGTTTTTTCTGGTCCATGATGTTACAGAACTTGCAGTGACCACAACAGAAAAAGCCCAAGGGTGGCGGAGGTTAGCCAATTAGTGCTAGATCTGTTCACTGGTTGGTATGAGTGTACCAATAAGTCCGAAATATTCCTCCCTTTCCTGTAAACCATCCTTGGTCTAGATTTAACTTCATTTTTCAATGTAGCATCTGTACTTAATATAGGCCAGTGTCTATCTATGATATTCTTAACTTCTGCTGTATTTTGACAGAAAGTAGTGATAAAATTTAGATGTTCATTATCTTCTACTTTAACTTTATATTCTAACAGTTCTCTCCTAGGCGTACTTTGAACTACATCCATTGACTTTTGTAACACCCCAGTGGCATAACCTCTATCCTGGAATCTCTCTGCCATTCCACTCATGCAGATTTCAAAGTCCCCTGGTTCACTGCAATTGCGCTTGGCCCTCATGAATTGAGATTTTGGAATGTTTCTGTTGGTGTGGCGGGGATGGCAGCTGGAAGCATGCAGAACTGAATTTTTATCTGTAGATTTACGAAAAATAGAGGTACGAATAGTACCATCCTGTAATTTAACAATATACAAATCCAAAAAGCTTATCTGCCTAAGATCTGCCTGTACTGAAAATCTTAAGTGCGGATTTGATAAATGCAAATATTCTACAAATCTTTCCAACTTATCATAAGTTCCCCGCCACACCATCAGAACATCATCAATAAAATGTCTCCAGAGGTCAATTTTGTCATAGAAAGGATTCTTGGCATAGTCATAAACCACCTCCCTTTCCCACTGTCCCAAATAAAAGTTAACATAATTGGGAGTGAATGTAAGTCCCATAGCTGTCCCTTTAATTTGGTGATAATATTTCCCTTGAAAACTGAAAACATTAAATTTAAGCACAAATTCAGAGAGCTGAACCAGAAAATCTTTTTCACATTCATCCAGGTTAGTAGACAGGTCTAACCATGCACGCACTGCCTCCAGTCCACCCTTATGAGGAATATTTGTATACAAGGATTCAATATCCATTGATACTAATAACCAGGACTGCTCAATTTGTAAGTCCTCCAGGATACCCAGAGTTTGTGTAGTGTCCCTCAAAAAAGAGGGCAATGACCCCACTATCTCCCATATATGTGCATCTACATATTGGGAAAGAGGTTCAGTGAGTGAACCAATCCCCGAAACAATGGGTCTTCCTGGAGGACTTTGAACACTTTTATGGACTTTTGGCAAAACGTAAATGGTAGCCCATACTGGATGTTGTACTGTAAGAAAATCAAGGGAATTTTTAGAGATCACACCATCTTGAAATGCCTGAAGAAGAAAAGCATCAATTTCTTTCTTAAAGTCCAACATGGGATATTTTTCCAAAGGTCTATAAAAAATGCCATTGTCCAACTGACGCTGTACTTCCTGTATATAATCCTTGGTATTGAGTATCACCACAGCTCCCCCTTTGTCCGCAGGTTTAATGGTAATCAAAGGATTATTCGCCAGTTCCGTTAATGCTTTCTTTTCATTATTACTTACATTACAAAAAGAATATCTATTCTGTTTCTCAAAGAGAGAATCTAAGTCATTCAAACATGCAGTTTCAAAAACCATAATTGCAGCTGAAGGCGGTGGATTAAACGTAGATGGATTTTTAAGGTGCTGAAGATGTCCCTCCTGCTGTTGCATCAGCGCCAACACTGTTTCAATCTCTTGCACTTGCTCAGCCATGTAATTACTGCTACGTTTATTGAAAAAAGATTTAATACTAAGTTTACGAGTAAACCTCTTGATGTCCAAAAAGATGTTAAACTTAGATGTACAGCATGTAGGAATACATTTGAGTCCCTTGCCCAAAACAAAAACTTGATTCTCAGTCAGTGAAATATCTGACAAGTTCATAACATTTATTGCATCGACCTCCCTCTAAACTTCTGTGGGGTTCTCTGTGCCATTATTGGATATCGTTTGCCTCCAGTGGCTTTTATTCTTACATCTCCTTCTCCCACCTCGCTGTGTCTTTGATCCATGTCGAACTGTACCAGTCGTTCCGAGTGGCGCGGTTGGCTGTTGTTCACCGTGCCGACTTCTTCTAAAGGGTCTTCAGATGATTCTGATGTAGAGTGAAAGCTGCTGTCAACACTATTATTAATGCTGTTGTGTAAAATCGATTTATTATGTTGCTGCTTATTCTTAGCTGTACCACGTTTATGCTTTCCAGCAAACTCGGACCCCTTCCACGTAAATACTCTATTTAAAGCATAATCCTGGTGGTCTAGTTCAAACTTTTTTATTTTTATGGCTTTTATACGAGCATCCTGTTTAGTTATTGCCAGTTGTAGCTTTTTTTCAAGTTCTGTGAAATCTGAATCAGCGCTGTAACTAGCAAAAACAGATTCTTTTTCTTTAACAAGGGGCTCAATCTGAATCTTTTGTGCACGATAATCTCTTATAATACACTCCTGAAAAAGCATAGAGGCTGCTTGCATCTGGTTAATCCAGTCCTCTTTGAAGCCTTGTCGATCCAAGCCGTATCCAGGCCATTTAATTACTCTGAGTCCCCTCGATACTCGATTCGCCTGTACATATCCCTCTAGACTAGTGAGGTTCCAATAAAGGTGCCTTGCTTTAAGTGCTAGCTTTTCCAATTCAAAATAAGCAGTAAATATACTGGCTACTGGCTCACGATTTGGAGATTCACAATCAGCTGTGTTATTTGGTTGAATTACGGCAGTGTCAGGATCCGAACTCAAAAACGGATTTGGTGTCCCAATGCCCGAAAAAAGAAATTTACTAAAGGTCTGGGAGCCGTCGCTGCCTGCATGTAAATCTTCTATATTAGAAGACATAACTAAAGAAATGCAGGCTGTAAAAACACAGACCACAAAAAGGACCGTAGTATTGATAAATAAAACTGGTCATGTATATTCTTTCCAGCGCCAACAAAGATCCCCCAGGTTTTTATAAAGGGAAGAGATCCAATTTATAAACTTCCATGGGAAACCAAATTTGTGCATGGTACAGAACAAAAATTGCCAGTCCACTCTGTCAAAAGTCTTCTCTGCATTCAGGGACAGCAACCCTGCCAGGGTAGCTGAATCCCTGGATGCAGAGAAGATATAAGCCAACTTATGCAAGTGATCAGACGAGTTCCTACCTTTCATGAACCCCACCTGTTCCTGTTAGATTATGGAGGGCAGTACCCTGGCCAACCTGTTAGCAAGTAATTTCACTAGGATTTTAATATCATAGTTTATTAATGATATTGGTCTATAACTGGTTACCCTCTCTGCGTCCTTTCCAGGTTTGTGCAGAACAATGATCAGGGCTTCTAATAGTGTTTTATTAACCAAGTCTGAGCTCAGTATCCAGTTATATAACTTGGAGAGCCAGTGAGTTATCTGCTTACCAAAAACCTTGAAGAAGTTGGGAGACAATCCATCTGGTCCCAGGGCTTTGCCCAGGGGTAGGGAGTTAATGGTAGCCTGAATCTCAGCTTCCCTAATGGGTGCTATCAGACTCACTTTTTGCTCTTCTACCAGTGATGGTAAAGGAATGGCCTCAAGATAGTCTTCTACTGTGTGTGCATCTGGGAGATTAGGCATGGGGCTATAGAGTTCCTGGTAGTAACTGGCAAATTCTCTAATGATATCTCTGGGATTCAGCTTAATGGACTTGTCTGACAGAGAGTGGATACTTTTGATTATTCTAGAGGTTTCCTAATTTTTAAGCCTGAGGGTGAGTAATCTACTTGCCTTCTCTTCCTGATCAATATACGTTGCCCTGGTCTTCAGGATAGCAAATTCAGCCTTTTCTCTAAGTAGTGCATTATATTGGTCCCTGAGCCTTATCGACCTACTTCTGACTACTTCTGTAGTATTGGCTGACAGCTTAGCTTCCAGGCTACAAATGCATCTCAAAAGGTTAAGAGCCTTTTGTTCTCTTGTACGCTTTCTATGGGAAGACAGGTGCATAAATTCCCCTCTTGGGACACATTATAGGGCACTCCACTCTAAACCTGTTCTACCCATGGAATGTAGGTTAACCTCTGTATACTGATCTATCACTTGAACAACATTCTTCACTACATTTTCTTCCTTAAGCAATTGGTTGTTTACTTTCCAGATCATCTCCTTAGACAGATTGGGGGTGAGGCACAAACAGTACCATTTTGCTGAGTGATCTGATATAACACCGGGCTCTATTTTACTGTCTATTACCCCAGGTAGAAGTGTGTGACTAATAAAAAAATAATCAATTCTCAAGGAGGAACCATGTACCCCAGAGCTAAAAGTATATTCTCTTGAGTCAGGGTAAATAATCCTCCAGGGGTCCCCTAAACCCAAGTGGTCCACCAGATCCCTAATTGACCTCTGTGCTGGGGAGAGGCCCTTGTGCCTATTACCGGATTTATCTCGATCTGGGGAGAAAGGCAGATTCCAGTCACCCCCAAGTATAATAGGGAGAGAGGTGAAAGGTGATAATGCAAACAACAACTCTATGAGGAGGCCAGGGGTATCCCCATTAGGACCATACACACTGCCTAACACCACCTCAGTCTGATCCAGAAGCCCTTTCACCAGAATGTACTGGCCATTTGGATCTCTGATACACTGCTCACTTACAAAGGAGGTGTGTCTAGATATCACAATGGCAACCCCTCTTCTCTGTGTGCTGTCCCCTGCATTATATACTTGCCCCATGTGCTGTCTCTGTAATACATTCCCCTCATTCTCCAGTAAGTGGGTTTCCTGTAACAAAGAGATGTCTCCTGTAAGATACTGAATATGTTTTCAGACCTGGTACCTTTTAACCTTGTTATGGGCACCCCTAATATTCCAGGAAAGTATCTTCTTATGGTGCGCCATTCTTTCTCACCAGATGTAATCTCTTAGTGCATGAACCTATGATAGGCACTACAGGCATTTTCATTTCCCCTTCCTAGTGATGCCAAGCCTCCCAAAACCCCCACCCCCTCCCCATGCCCCATCGACCCAGCCCCAAAACTAGAATACAAATGATCCCAACATAACAACAACCCTCACATATCCCCATTCCAAATAAGAGCAGAGCGAGTAAAGTATCTAAAAGTCCAAAAAGGCCAACATTATGCCCCCCTCCCACCAACATAAACATCTTATGGTACATGATGTAACCTGTTCTGTAGTAACCCTTCCCGCCCCCCACCTATTGAATGAGACTACCCTGTACCCCAGTACTATGCAGAACCATAATTCTAAGTACAGAAGAAAAACTACCTAAACAGAAAAGAAAACTTCTTCTGGAATGTTTTACACTTGGGATACAGAGCTATTTAGACCCCCTTAAAAGCTAGTATGCTTAAAACAGTGACAAAGAGCTTACATACCCTCCCCTTTTAGCAGCCTTGTCCGCAACTGAAATAATAAAGAAACATGGTCATGTCCGATGACTGTAGAGCAGCTCAGAACCCAAGTGCATAGCTTTAAGCATAGACCCCACAGTTCATTAATCTCCTCGAGGTAACAGAAACATATTGTATGACCTTTAATCCAAGTGAGGTGCGAGCACAACCAGCAGTGCAGGATACATAAACATTAGTACTCCCCAGTGGCAGAGCCAGGTTTGGGAGCATTTGGGAGCTGGGGGGGCATTCAGTCAATCATGGACTCCACAATGGGCACTAAACATTGAATAAAGATGGTGGTGGGGCACCACTACTCACATTAGGACAGCCAGGAGGGGTGACCGCCCCCCTAGACCACCCTCTAGCTCCACCACTGGTACTCCCCCACCGCCTCTTAACAGCCACCTTACTGCACATAAAGCGCTACAGCAATAGGCAGTTCTTTTACTGGATTCTTCCAGAAACGTCCAACAAAAAAACTTAATTAGGGAGCTCTTTACATAGTCAGCCACATAACTTCAGCAACAAAAAAAATGATTTTCCCAGATCAGAAGGATGGTACTCCTTCCACCATTAATACCCCAGCGTATATTAGCTTGCAGAATGAACCATTCTTCAGTGAGTCCAAGCAGCACTCTACTGTTATGCCTGAAATCAGACCACTGTGGCAGTTCAAAGAATCAAAATACAGATCCCCATAAGCAAGTTAAAGACATGACATACCACTGGGTGTAGACAGGCATACTCACTGAACACATTTGTGTACAGTTTTGTTGAGTGACTGTCACAAACCATAAGCCACTCTGTTAATATTATCATTATAATCTGTAGTAGTTGGGTTAGTGTAGGCCACTGAGGAGTGTCCCATACATGTATAACCTCTTTAGACAGTAGAGGAATCATCTGACAACAATCTGACTTGTTTAGAAGGCGGTGCCATTTGGAAAGGCTGTGTACATTTTTTAATGTGAGGGTGTAACTGTTGGAGATTGTGTACAAAACAGAAATTTCTGGCTACACCCCTGCATACCAGCAGGTTGCCTCCTGATACTCTCCTCAGCGATTCTTAAAATGTTCTGGGAAAGCCTCCTTCAGAGCTTCTTCAGCACTTTTAAGATCCTCATACATGGACCAGTTGCCAGCTATGAAGACTTGAAACCTTGCCAGATAGCCCATTTTGAACTTAATGTTAGCTGCAATTAATTTGGACACTATGGGGTGGAAGGAGGCTCTTCTCTATCTCACCGTAAGAGGAAAGTCTTGTGCCACACAAATTTTCACTCCTTCCCACTTAATCTCTTGCAGTTCTTTCATTTTGTTGACGAAGTGCTGCTTTTCTTGAAAATTAAGAAACCTGAAGATCAATGTGTGTGTGTGGCGATGCACCCGGGGGAGGCATAGGGTGCAAAGCGTGATAAGCGCTCTCAATCACAGAAGTATGTCTAAATGGTGATGGGCCTGCAAGTTTGATGACCAGCTTCTGAACAAACAGCACAGGGTATGCTCCTTCTTCCTTCTCTGGTAGGTGTATAAGAACAGCATTATTCCAGTGACTGCGACCTTCTAGGTCCTCTGCCTTTGCTTCAAAACTTGCAATGCAGTGTCTGGTGGCTGTTACCGCTGGATCTATACTCTCCATTTTTTTCTCCACCAAGATTATGTGGGCCTCATTATCCCAGGTCCTCCTGGTAATTTCCTTTAAAGCACCAGCCATGCTTTTGAATTCAGCAGTTAGGGATTGGCGCTCATCCTGAAAGGGATGAAATTCAGCCAAGAAGCAGTCTACCATAAGTAGATTTTGTTCCATTTGCCCTGTAGATGCCCTTGTGGAGGTAGCTGTCTGGGCCTTGTTCTTTTTGCTGGCCTTCTCTGGTGTAGACGGTGGTGTATGGTGGTGCAGAGCTGACTGCATTTCAACCTCCATTCCATCGTAACTTAGCTTAGTATCCACACACAGAGGTGCTGAGCTGCTTCTCTGAGGAAAATTAGCCCCCTTTTTTTTATCTAGCTTGTTTGGGGTTAAAAAACATGAATTTTTTGAGAGGAGTTAGCAGGAGTGCTGTGAGAGAGCCGCTACTCGGCTGGCTGCATCACATGATCTCTGACAATCAGGATTCCTGATCCCATGCACTAATTGCTACAAGTTAGGCCCATTTTTTACTGGTCTAACTTTCTGGCAATCCTGTGCCCTTTTTTGGGGGGTTTCTGCCAAATATTTGGTGCAAGCTACCACAAAGTGAGAAAAGTGTCACAAATCTACTCAATGTTCTTGAATCACATGCACTTTGTGGCAATATGTTTGGTGCAGCTGCGGCAAAAAATGAGTTTGATGAAGGGCTTGATGCAAGTCCTTCATCAGCCTTCATGAATCGAGTCTGAGGACTTTAATGAGGCATGTACAGAGTTAACAAGAAGATTTCTGAATTCAGGTTTTTCCAACAGGGTGGTGACAGAGGTGAAGGAAAGGGCTGGGGCAACAACTAGAGAAAGCACATTAGAACAAAAATTAAAACCCCACAAACCCAGTCAGGTACTAGGTGCCACTATATTTTCAGATAAATTTCGAGAAATAAAAATGGCTATAATTAGGCACTGGCATGTTCTGAAAGCTGCATTAGAGGGCAGGAGAATTTTTCTGAATAGACCAGTGTTGGTAGCCAAAAGATCTTGGAACATTAGAGATAGACTAGTACATGCCCAACACAAAATTCACCATGAAACTGAACTAACCACAATGGATATTAAAGGGAACTTTCCTTGTGGTCACTGCAGCAATTGTTCAAGCACTTATAGAATAAAGAATTTGAAAAATTGGCAAGGAATGAAAAAATAGAAATATAAAACTTTATTATGTGTCAGATTCATTTGTTGTGTACATACTAAAGTGCCCATGTGACTTAATATATGTGGGACAAACTAGCTGGGCACTGAAAACAAGATTCTTGGAACATAAAAAGTAACAGAAAGAGAGGGAGATGAGAGATCTCTGGTGATGCATCATTTTTTGAAATTGAGACATCTTATCCCAACATTACGGTTCTTTGGATTAGAACAGGTACTGCCTTTAAGAAGAGGAGGAGACAGATAGAATATCCTTTCTGGACTGAAAGGCTCATTAGATAGATTGATTGGTGTAAAGTCAATGATAAGAAATATAGACTGAACAAAGAGATGAATGGATTACCAATTCTTTAAATGTTGCTACTAGATTTTGTTTGATGGCAATCTTATTAGTGCTTTAAATGAACATATTACTTCAGCTTTGAGACATTTTTCAACAGACGTTCTGTTTCTTTTCAGCCACCACTGATCATTTCAGTTTTACCCAGTACATATTCACATGTTCATCATAGTGTAAACAGGTCTAGTAAGTGCCCCAGGCTTTTGTTATTTCCTTTTAAGAAAGGCTTTATTGTTGTTGTTATTGCTGCATATAAGAGGTTCCTTGATCTGTATATATGTGCCTTGGTGCGTACCACCTGTCCTTTAATCACCTCCTACATTCCATGTGGCTAGTTTTGTATACTTTATTGTTCTATCCCTTTAACCTTCTGGTATACTTTAAATATTTGAAACTCCTGTTCTACTACTTCTGCTATTGTGTTGGCCTTTTCATTTCCATGTGATCCTGCCTGTTTCATATAAATATTATTTTTCTTCCCCTCCCAACTACCAGATACCCATCTTACTTAATTGTTTACAAGTGTTCTGTGAATTACTGTGTATATTCAAGAGCCCTGGAATTCTGTGAGTCTGTGGTTGCAGAATTTTCCACAAAATTTGCATCACACTGCAGCATATATATAGTGTCACATAATTTATTGTTTCTGGTGAATTTTCATTCTACTATACAGTTTTTCCATAATGCCGCACCCTCTTTCCCATCTCATTAATCCTGAAGCACATCCTCTATGATCATATTTTCACCAATGGCAGGACTGTATTCTGCCACAGAAATGAATAAATCATGCCACAGAAATCAGAAAATCAATCAATCAGTCAATCAATCAATCAATATCTTAATTTAGCCAGGTGGAACACCATTGAGCAGGGCTCATTTACAAGATGGACCTGGTAGTTTAAACAACAACAAGAAGTCATAAATGCTGCCACAGAAGCCTAGGAGCCCTGCCACAGAAATCAGAAAATGCTGCCACAGAGCACTAGGGTCCCTGTGTATATTCTAATTAGTTTATAGTAATAGGTATTATTCTGTGGCAATCCTCTTTCATTTGATATGAAATAATCAATTGTCTTGGCATGTCAGGGCAAACAGCTGTTACAGCTATGTGAATATACATTATAAAATGAAACCGTGTGTCTTTAAAAGCAATTTAATTAGCTCAGGCATGGATTACAGGCACAAGACAACTACATTGTCTGAGTAGGGGTCTGCACTGGTACAGCATGCATTGTGATGTCATGGGTTGATGATTATGTCATGACATCCAATGTCATGAGGCCCATGATGGCTTACTCCATATCCAGGCAGTTCTTTTACACTATTAAAGCAGCTCAGAATAGGCTGCCAGCATCCTTGTCAGTTGGTAGTAGAGGTGTGCAAAGTCAACAAATTTTGCTCCGCATAATATTTTGCGAAGTTTCAACTTTCTGTGAAATTTTACTCTAGGTAATATCCCAGTTTTGTCTTTTGCAGTGATTTCACAAAAATGCAAAATTGCTGACTTTGCTTCCATTGTGTCAGTATCTGGGTTGTTACTGCTACGCAAAATGACAATTTCACTGGTGAAATTTGCTCTTGATGTAAAATTTGCACTGCAGTACTGGATACGATTTCATATGATGCTCTGGGGGGGGTCACTTGTTACTGAAGAGCCTATACAAAGCTAGATAGGTAGTGTCTGAGTGCACTGTAGCTGAGAGTCTCTCAGACAGCACTTTGTGTTAGCCTGACTGATCATAAAAACCTGATAAAACATTAGCAAACCGTTTGATTTGAATAACATTTTTATCCAAATTTGTGAGTGCCTTGTGCATATACAGTATTCTTTATTTTTAGTCACACATCAATAAGATAGTACATTTTTCAGTTTCTGCATTTAGGTGGAGGTTTCTGTGGATTGTTTGGGGTAGAGAAGCAGCAGCATTGTAGGAGGCTAGGTTCAAGATCTGTAGTTTTGTCATTATGTTGATTGCACGCATGCACAAGAAACATGTTGCGATAGCTTTCTCCACAAGCAGGTTGTGGAGGCATGGCACTGTTGTACCCAATGCCCCCACAGCCTGCAAAGGCTTGTCCCCCATCCCCCAATGCCGTGGCACGATGCTGCTGACACTAGTTCAGGCAGCGTGCCACAACTTTCTAAAAAATCAGCCGCTGCAATCAGGGGCCGCTTAGTCATTGCAGCATCAGCCATCTGCTGCAATGAGGGAGTGACCTGTCATTGCAGGGCAGGATGTGGGATCCCTGATATTGTTTGTGAACATGGCAGCGGGTTGCTGCCAAGTTCACAAACAATATACCCCCTCCCTCCACCGTGTTTACTTGCCGACGGGGGAGCCCACTCCCCGTTGGCATTCTGTAACCCCCCGTTGTTCCTGCCAATGGGGTGCCCAATCCCCATCAGCATAATGATGATCCCCCCTTTGTTCCTGCCAACGGGATGCCCAATCCCGTCGGCATAATGATACCCCTCCTTCCATTGCTGTAGCTGAGGGGGTGCTCAATCCCCCTTGGCTCCTGCAGCTCTCCTCCCCCTTGCCTTGTTTGCTGGTGGGGGTACCCAATCCCCCGTCGGCTAACCCACCCACACAGGTGGCATGCTGGGAGCCAATCCCAGTGTGCCAAAGCACCTGTTAAATCAAAAAATGATCCCCCGATGTCTTACTTTTGTTTCAACCTGTAAAAAAGGAAACGGTCCCTGGTAGTCTCCCTGCCTGCCTCCCACAACCCGCACCCACCCACTGCGCACCCTGCCTCCCCACACCCCCCCATACCCCATACTTACCTCTGGAGCTCAGTGTGATGATCTTTGCTGGACCGGGAACACATCTGCACTCTTCAAAGCCGACTGCGTACTGAGGAAATGCTGGTAAGCTGTATAACGTAATAAATAGGGTTTTTTCAACTTTAGTGCATATCTCGGGCATTTTTGGGGATTTTTCACCAAATTTTCAACATGGGGTTTTGGGACCCCTCCTCATAAATTCTTGAACTGTCATGGCATTAATCAGCCCGAAAGGTGGTTTCACAGTCACTCGCGTGGAATCACCCTTTGTGCCGATTAATGAAACCACAGGCCAGTATTCATGAGGTGGGTCTCAAAAAAGCCTATGTTGCAAATTTGGTGGAAAAAACTAAAAATTACGTTTTGCCATGCTTCGCATGCTGCTATGTACCAACGTAACTTCGCGAATTTGCAATATTTTCATGCCAGATTTTCAACATTGGCATTTTGTCACACCTCCTTGTGAGCAGTATAGCTGTAATTGTTCACATCCTGGCCAAAATGTGTTTTTGCAGTTCCGGCGCAGAATAGCGCGGTCGCTGTGGGAAATAAGTGTTCAGGACAGATTAAGAAAATGACAGTGACACTGTTCATGAGTAGAGGTCCTAAAATGCCTATGTTGATAATTTGGTAACAATACTCCATAAAATGACTGTGTTACGAGCATGCATTGCGCAGTTGGCACGCACGCTCGTAACTTCGCGAATTTATAATATTTTCACTCCAGATTTTCAACATTGCCATTTTCCCACACCTACTTATGAACAGTGCAGCTGTCATTTTTCCCATCCTGGCCAAAATGTGTTTTCACACTTCTGGTGCAGAATAGAGCGGTCGCTGTGGGAAATCACTGTCCGGGACAGATTAAGAAAATTACAATGATACTGTTCATGAGCAGAGGTCCTAAAATGCCTATGTTGAAAATTTGATGATGATAGCCCATCAATTGACTGTGTTACAAGTGTGCATTGCTCACTTTCCATGCACCCTTGTAACATCGCAAATTTGTAATATTGTCACACCAGATTTTCAACAGTGCCATTTTTTCACACCTCCTTATAAGCAGTGCAGCTGCCATTTTTCACATCCTGACCGAAATGTGTTTCCACCATTCTAGCACAGAATAACGTGGTCACTGTGGGAAGTCAGTGTTCGGGACAGATTAAGAAAATGACAGTGGCACTGTTCATGAGCAGAGGTCCTAAAATCCCTATGTTGAAAATTTGGTGACGAAACTCCATAACATGACTGTGTTACTAGCATGCATTGAATTGTTTCCATGCACCCTTGTAACTTCGCAAATTTGTAATACTGTCACGCCACATTTTCAACAGTGGCATTTTTTCACAACTCCTTATGAACACTACAGCTGTCATTTTTCACATCCTGGCTATAATATGTTTTTGCACTCCTGCCGTACAATAGCACAGTCACTCTGGAAAATCAGTATTTGGGACAGATTAAGATCGACTGAGTGAGAGGGGGGAGTGACCGAGCTCAAATGAGCTCTGTCGGGACTGCTGCGGATTTGTTTGTGGGCAGACAAAGGCCTCAGCACAAGAGCCCAGTATAAAAGGCAGCCTGCAGCACTGAGAGAAACAGAACGAGAGAGCGAGTGAGGGAGAGGGAGTGAGCGAACTCACCAAAGTGCTGTCAGGACTGCTGCGGATTTCTTTGTGGGCAGAAAAAGGCGTCAGTACAGGCAGGGGCCCAGTACAAAAGGCCAGCCTGCAGTGGTAGGAGAAACAGTATGAGCGAGTGAGACAAGGGGACTTAGTGGGCTCAACGGAGCTCTGTCAGGACTGCTGGGATTTCTTTGTGGGCAGAAAAATGCATCAATGCAGGCAGGAGCCCCATACAAAAGGGCAGCTTGCAGCGCCAGGACAAGCAGAATGAGCGATGAGAGAGGGAGACTGCGCGACCTCAACGGAGCTCTGTCGAGACAGCTGTGGATTTCTTTGTGGACAGACAAAGGTGCCAATGCAGCCAGGAGCCCCATACAAAAGTGCAGTCTGCGGCGCCAAGAGAAACAGAATGAGCGAGTGACAGAGCGATAGTGAGCGAGCTCAACGGAGCTCTAGTGTGACTGCTGCAGATTTCTTTGTGGGCAGAAAATGCAGCAACACAGACAGGAGCCCAGTACAAATGGCCAGCACCGGCAGAAATGGAATGTGAGAGTGACAGAGGGGAGTGAGTGAGCTCAGTGGAGCTGTGTCGGGACTGCTTCAGATTTCTTTCCGGCCAGAAAAATCCGCCAATGCAGGCAGGAGCCCAGTACAAAAGGGCAGCCTGCAGTGCCAGAAGACACAGAACGAGTGAATGAGGGAGAGGGAGTCAGTGAGCTCAACGGGGCTTTGTTGGGACTGCTGCAGATTTGTTTGTGGGCAGAAAAAGGCAGCAATGCATGCAGGGGCCCAGTACAAAAGGGCAGCCTGCAGTGGCAGGAAAACCAGAATGAGCGAGTGAGTGAGCTCAACAGAGCTGTATTGTAACTGCTGAAAATTTATTTGTGGGCATAAGAAGCAGCAACGCAGGCAGGAGCCCAGTAGAAAAGGGCAGCCTGCAGCGCCGGCAGAACAAAATGAGCGAGTGAGAGAAGGGGAGTGAGCGAGCTCAGTGGAGCTTTGTCGGGACTGCCATAACATGACTGTGTTACAAGAGTGCATTGAACTGTTTCAGTGCACCCTTGTAACTTTGCAAATTTGTATTACTTTCACGCCACATTTTCAACAGTGGCATTTTCTCACAATTCCTTATGAACACTACATTTGTCATTTTTCACATCCTGGCTACAATATGTTTTTACACTCCTGCCAGACAATAGCACGGTCACTCTGGGAAATCAGTGTTTGGGACAGATTAAGATTGACCGAGTGATAGGTGGGAGTGACCGAGCTCAATTGAGCTCTGTCAGGACTGCTGCAGATTTGTTTGTAGGCAGACAAAGGCCCCAACACAAGAGCCCAGTAGAAAAGGGCAGCCTGCAGCACTGGGAGAAACAGAACAAGAGAGCGAGTGAGGAAGGGGGAGTGAGTGAACTCACCGAAGCGCTGTCAGGACTGCTGCGGATTTCTTTGTGGGCAGAAAAAAGCATCAATACAGGCAGGGGCACAGTACAAAAGGCCAGCCTGCAGCGGTGAGAGAAATAGTATGAGTGAGTGAGACAAGGGGACTTAGTCAGCTCATCGGAGCTCTATTAGGACTGCTGGGATTTCTTTGTGGGCAGAAAAAGGCGCCAATGCAGGCAGGAGCCCCATACAAAAGGGCAGCTTGCAGCGCCAGGACAAACAGAATGAGAGATGAAAGAAGGAGACTGAGCGACCTCAATGGAGCTGTGTCGGGACAGCTGCGGATTTCTTTGTGGACAGACAAAGGTGCCAATGTAGCCAGGAGCCCCATATAAAAGCACAGTCTGCGGCGCCAAGAGAAACAGAATGAGCGAGTGACAGAGCAGTAGTGAGCGAGCTCAACTGAGCTCTAGTGTGACTGCTGCAGATTTCTTTGTGGGCAGAAAATGCAGCAACGCAGGCAGGAGCCCAGTACAAATGGCCAGCTTGCAGCACTGGCAGAAACAGAATGCGATAGTGACAGAGGGAGAGTGAGCGAGCTCAGTGGAGCTGTGTCGGGACTGCTTCAGATTTCTTTTTGGCCAGAAAAAGCCGCCAATGCAGGCAGGAGCCCAGTACAAAAGAGCAGCCTGCAGCACCAGGAGACACAGAACTAGCGAGTGAGGGAGGGGAGTCAATGAGCTCAACGGGGCTTTGTTGGGACTGCTGCAGATTTGTTTGTGGGCAGAAAAAGGCAGCAATACATGCAGGAGCCCAGTACAAAAGGGCAGCCTGCAGTGGCAGGAAAACCAGAATGAGTGAGTGAGTGAGCTCAACAGAGCTGTATTGTAACTCCTGCAAATTTCTTTGTGGGCATAAGAAGGCAGCAACACAGGCAGGAGCCCAATAGAAAAGGGCAGCCTGCAGGACCAGCAGAATAGAATGAGCGAGTGAGAATAGGGGAGCGAGCGAGCTCAACGGAGCTTTGTCGGGACTGCTGCACATTTCTTTGTGGGCAGAAAAAGGCACCAACAGAGGCAGGAGCCCAGTACAAAAGGGCAGCCTGCAGTGCCAGGAGAACCAGAATGAGTGAGTGAGACAGGCGGAGTGAGCGACCTCAACGGAGCTCTGTTGGGACAGCTGTGGATTTCTTTGTGGGTAGAAAAAGCCACCAACACAAACATGAGCCCAGTACAAAAGGGCAGCCTTCAGCGCCAGGAGAAACAGAGTGAGTGAGTCAGAGAAGGGGAGTGAGCCACCTCAATGGAGCTCTGTCGGGACAGCTGCATATTTTTTCCTCAGCAGAACAAGGTGCCAATGCAGGCAGTAGCCCACTACAAAAGAGCAGCCTGCAGCATCGGGACAAACAGACTGAGCCAGCGACAGAGGGCCACTGTGAGCTCAACAGACCAACACAATCAACATTCGGCATTGACAAATGCTTGTTTTTATGCTGGCTCACGCTTGTGCGCCAGTCAACATATTGCAGTAGTAGCAGATTTGGAGATGTGGTCACTGTGGGCGAATGCAAGACATGCATCAGTAGGTGTGTCACTCATTCCCCAATAAGCCAGCATGCAGGCGCTGACACCAGCAGTACGTAAAGTGACCACCAGATCCAAGAAAGTGCCATTGCAATGAGAGCCAAGCTCGTCACGCAGTGGCACAATAACACACCTACCGACATGCCTTTCCTGGTGAAGCAGTTCAATAAACATGGTGACACTGACTGCCGCCATGCAGAATGTCAACTTCAGGGGAGCCCAGTCCCCCTGTCGGCATACCCTGACCCACTTCATTTGCCAATAGGGGAGCCCACTCCCCATTGGCATAATGCCTCCCCTCCCATTTCAATTGTGTGCCAAGGGGGTGTCCAATCCCCCTCAGCATCATGCACCCCCAACAGTCTTTCCTTGCGGACAGGTCGGCCCAGTCCCCATTGGCTTCAGTCCCCCCTGCCCAACTCAATTTGCCAAAGGGGGAGCCCACTCCACATTGGCAAAATGTCCCCAACCACTGATTTGTGCTGTGTGCCGAGGGGGTACCCAATCCTTCTCAGCATCATGCGTGCCCCCCACCCATTTCTGTGCCAACAGGGGGCCCAATCCCCATTGGCTGTGGTCCCCCTCCCTATAATGCAGGTGGTACATTGGGAGCCCACCCCAGTGTATCAAACAAACACCTGCAAAAACAGAAAACCCACCCTTGTTGTCTATTTCTTTTCACCCTGTAAAAGAAGAAAATGGTCCCTCGCAGTCTCTCCTGCCCCTTCCCCCAACCCTCATCCACCCTCTGCGTACCCTGCCTCCCAACCCCTCCACCCCATACTTACCTCTGGAGCCTGGCGTGATGATCTTCGGTGGACTGTGAACACGTCTGCACTCTTCAAAGCCGACCATGAACTGAAGAAATACCGGTAAGCTGTATAATGGCATACATATGTTTTTTTTTTTTAACTTTGGTGCATATCTCTGGCATTTCTGGGAATTTTGGCACCAGATTTTCAACATGGGGTTATTGGGACCCCTTCTCATGAATTCAGTCACTGCCATGGCATTATTCAGTCCCGAAAGGTGATTTTGCGGTCACTGCATGGAATCACCTTTTGGGACTGATTAATGAAATGACAGTGCCACTGTTCAAAGTGGGCTCTCAAAAGCCTATGTTGCAAATTTGGTGAAAAAATCCAGAAAATTACTGTTTTATGAGCGTACATTGTGCAGTTTCCATACATGCTCATAACTTCATGAATTTGTAATATTTTACTCCAGATTTTCAAAATGTTCATTTTTCCACACCTCCTTATGAACAGTACAGCTGTCATTTTACATATCCTGGCCAAAATGTGTTTTCGCACTTCCGACACAGAATAGCACAGTCGCTGTGGGAGATCAGTTTTAGGGACAGATTAAGAAAATGACAGTGACACTGTTCATGAGCAGAGTCCATAAAAAAATGCAAAGTCCATAAAATAACTGTGTTACAAGCATGCATTGCACAGATTCCATGCACCCTTGTAACTTTGAAAATTTGCAATATTTTCATGCCAGATTTTCAACACGCATTTCTTCACACATTCTTATGAACAGTACAGCTGTCATTTTTCACATCCTGCCCAAAATGTGCTTTTGCACCTGTGGCTCACAATGGCATGATCACTGTGGGAAATCAACTTTTGGGACAGATTAACAAAATCACAGTGTCACTGTTCATGAGGGGAAGTCCCAAAATGCCTATGTTGAAAATGTGGTTAAAAAAATTCCCAGAAATAATTGGGTTACGGACGTGTGTTGTGCAGTTTCTATGCATGCTCATGACTTCACCAATTTTTCATATTTTCACTCCGGATTTTCAACGTTGCCATTTTTTTACACCTCCTTATGAACATTACAGTTGCCATTTTTCACATCCTGCCCAAAATGTGTTTTCATGCCTGTGTCGCCAAATGACATAGTCGCTGTGCAAAACCGCCTTTCGGCTAACAAACTGATAGTGCCGCTCTTCATGAGGTGGGGTCACAAAAAGCCCATGTTGAAAATTTGGAATGAAAATACCAACAAACGCCTATGGCGTTATGGTTTCCAACTGTAACACCCCACCCTGTAGAGACTGACAGGTGTCAGGGGTGTAATGCTCATGCCATTCCACCCCCACTCCCACCCCCACCCTGCAACCAGTGACAGGTATTGAGGTGTGCCTTGGAGTGTTCAGCCTAAAGCTCGCTCCATTCTCCTATACTGCACCCATCTCAGTATATTTCCTTATGGAATGGGATAAGTATAAGGCCCAAAGACTCCAAAGCACACCACAACACTTGTCAGTGTCTACAGGGTAGGGTGAGGTAAAATGGCATGAGCGTTATAGCTGACGACCCAAAGGCACATCCCAACGCCTGTCAGTCTCTGCAGGGTGGGGATGGGGTTGGCATTAGTTCAATACTTCACTGCCATTCCTATTATGCATCTCTAACTCCTGCACTAGCACTACCAATGCCAATGCCAACGAGACAACATTCGGCATTGACAAATGCTTGTTTTCTTAGTTAAGCAGTGGTTTTTCTGTTAAATGTTGTTTCTGTTTATTTTCTTGCCATATTTCCCACTGCTGAAGTAAATCCCCATGCATTTTGGGTGTGAAATATTGATTCAGTGTTCAGTTTCACTTGCCAGAGTTCCCTGAGTTAGAAAACAAGTCCTGTGTTTTGGGCATATAAAATACAGATTCATTGTGTTCAGTTTCACTTGACAGATTTCCCCGTGCAAAAAAAAAAAAAAGTTCTGTGCTTTGGGCATATAAAATACAGATTCAGTGTTCAGTTTCACTTGCCAGATTTCCCTGTACTAGAAAAAAGGTCCTGTGCTTCACATATATAAAATACAGAGTCAGTGTTCAGTTTCACTTACCAGATTTCTCTGTGCTAGAAAACAAGACCTGTGCCTTGGGCATATAAAATACTGATTCAGTGCCCAGTTTCACTTACCAGATTTCCCTGTGCTAAAAAAAAAAGTTCTGTGCTTTGGGTGTATAAAATAATGATTCAGTGTTCAGTTTCACTTGCCACATTTCCCTGTGCTAGAAAACAAGTTCTGTGCTTTGGGCATATAAAATACTGATTCACTATTCGGTTTCACTTGCCAGATTTCCCTGTGCTAGAAAAAAAGTCCTGTGCTTTGGTCATATGAAATACTGATTCAGTGTTCGGCTTCACTTGCCAGATTTCCCTGTGCTACAGAACAAGTCCTGTGCATTGTGCATATAAAATACAGTCAGTGTTCAGTTTCACTTGCCACATTTCCCACTGCTACAAAAAAAGACTCATACTCTGGGTGTATTTATTTTATTTATTTATTTCAGATTGGGATTAATACCTTTGGGTCAGGTATAAAATACTATTATCTGTGTTGTGACCTATAAAAAAAATGGTATCACATTAATTCAGCACGGTGATTTCCACACAAGCTTTTCAGCGTGGTCATTTCAGCTAAAACATATTGCACTAATAATACAAGTCAGCATACAAATGTTTTCAACGCATCATGCAGTGTTACAGTTGCAGGTTACTAGAGTTCATTAACATCATTAATTCTTGGCAGTAATCAAATACGGCTGTTCAATCATCTAATTCAGCAATTAGGGACAGTTCAAATACATGCATCGGTATTGATCACTCAATGATAGTGCAACAGACATGCCTTTGGAGTTCATTAGCAGTCAACACAGACAGCAGCTACTATCACACAGTGGCTACCTATACCTAAAAGAACAAGTTTATGAGGACAAAACATACTGGAAATGCTGCCAGTACGATTCCATGCGCTGCACAGCTCGATGTCACACAAATAATGATTCTAAAACAACATTTTTACATGAGCATAATCATTTGCCAGATTCCTGTGCTATCGCTGTGTGCAAGGTATTAAAAGACATGAAGGACAAAGCAGTGTTTTCTCAGAAAGGCACCGATCAAATTGTTGCCAGTGCAACTAGCCAAATAGATCAGAATACTGCAGGTAGATTACCATTGACTGCTTGCCTAAAATGCACAACACAGCATGCAAGACATATTGTTTCTTTTGCCCCAGTGTTGCCCACATCTCTGTCAGAGCTGCGAATTCCCATGGAATAATCAGTGACTGATCATGGGGAGCCATTTCTTCTTTATGATAGTGGTCCTGATGACAGTGAGCGATTTCTCATCTTCACAACACATAGAAACTTACAATACATGAAAGGAAACATGCACTGGTATGCCGACTGGACTTTCAAATCCACTCCCCCACTATTTTCCCAATTATATACCATCCGTAGTGTGCATTTTACTGCTGTCATCCCTACAGTGTTTATACTGATGTCAAGTCATACCAATGCTACCTATGTAAAAGTTCTTTCAGCTTCTCACTGAAGAACAATAACTTTTCATGTGTTTGTCCAGCTTAACAGAACAAATAAAGTTTACATTTTTCACAGAATGAACTATGGAACTGTACACAGTGAGACACCAATGCAAGCCTGTGATGCGATTGAGGAAACGGAGGAAAATGCAGCTCAACAAATTACAAAGGTAATAGTTCTTTATTTTCCTGTAAATATTTATTGTCGGTGAGGTTCTGCTATATGCTAAGCACCTTGCCCTCTTCTTCCTGCCTACCCCCTTGCCCCCTCTCCCTTTCCTCCCTCCCCAGGCATTTTCTGACTTTTATCCCTCCCTCCCTCCCTCCTTTAGAGCTGTTCCCTCACCCTCTGCCCTCCGACAATGGCCTTCCTGCCTGCATAACCACTTCCCTCTCACCTGCAGTGCTTATTTCTAAGATTGCCCTTGGCTGGTGTGTCATGCTACCTAACATTTGGCACATTTTGAATTACTGGAATTTCCTAAGCCTCAGTCTCTTACTTCTTTTATTGTGTAATTATGTATTATTATGTTGATCTTTGTATGTATGTATGTATACCCCCCATTCCTTCGACGTGGAACCTTTGCAAATGAGCAGTTCCTGCTCAAAGGTATTTGTAATCCTAGATTTCAATAAAATAAAATAAATGCAATGCGATGCAATGAGATAGCTCACACTGGCGTTCATGAACGCTGCATTTGCATGCAGCAAATTGACCGTGCTGTTATTTACAGCGCTGCAATTTAATGCGCGCTATTGACATGGAACAAAAAAAACTTACTGTTAAAACACAAACAGGAATCAGGACTGGCAAAAAGGTGGGAAAAGGGATGGGGGCCAGTGCATCAGGGAAGAAGGCTAGTAAATCAGAGGCACCAATTAATACTCCACTACAAAAATCAGTGCCTGCACACATGTCATCAACAATTCCTGTGGGCTCAGGGCCGAATAGCAGTGAGAATACTGGAGTTGTTAGCAGTGGTGGCATATCTATAACAAAACTTTTCACTGTTAAATCAGTGGCAGCAATGCTGATGGGTGAGGTGACACCTGAGGAGAAAGGTAGCAGTGTCGCAAGTACCAGCTGGCAGGAAACAGTGAAAAAGGAGAAGGTAATCTGGGTACCTGCGGGTGGTGTTGACAGTCGTACTTCTGATGCAGACAGTGTTGAGACAGTGGTAAATACTAGAAATGCAGATAATGTGGTTGAGACTGTAGAGGTTGAGGAGGACACACATGTTGAAGACAAGGAAAGCATGCTGGTGATTATGATGATGATGTGCAGAGTCCACCTGGGGAGTCTGACAGTAGGAAACATAAGCCATATGATTCAGATGTTGTTGAGGAAGATGCTGTGTCCACTAGCATCACAGTTAAAGAATGCACACCTAATATTTTTGACGTGCTGAAATCGGCTAAAAAAACAATGTCTCCACACCTTTCTCTCCACTGTCACAGTCCTCCTGGCACCATGGAAAAAGAAGGGTGATTAAATCCCCTGTGTGGGATTTCTATGTTCTTGACCTTGTAGATGACTCAGTTGCGATCTGTCAGTTGTGTCAAGTGCAGGTAAGCAGCGGTAAAAAGAAAAGCCATCTAGGCACTGGTGGACAACTCGCCAACCTCAAGAACAGACACCCTGCACGCTGGTGTCAGCATGAAAAGAAAGCTGGTGGTGAAGTTCCCAGTGTCAGTCCAGTTGAGAAAGTGGTTGGAGGGTCCACAATGTCAAATACTGTGGACTACATAGTGAAGGAGCATGATTCAATTCTGTCTAGCAGTATGCAGCATGGATAGATAGATAGATAGATAGATAGATAGATAGATAGATAGATAGATAGATAGACAATTTTATTTCTAAAGCACCCATTTCCAGAGACATTGGGTGCTGTACAATAAGAGACATACGTTTAAAATCAAACACAATATACTATAAAAAAATACAAAATACAACTGGGAGCATACAATTATCTATCTATATCATAAATTCAAATAATTTAAAACATAATCAATAAAATGCTTGCTGGAACAAATATGCTTTAAGGCCCTTTTTAAAGGCTTCTCCTGAGGGAGCCACCTTTAAATAACCAGGCAAGGAGTTCCACAGGGTAGGTGCAGCTATTGAGAATGCTCTATCCCCAGAATGACACAATCTAGCCCTGGGAGCTCCCAGGAGGCCTTCCCCGCCAGAATGGAGGGCATGGGCCTGATGGTAGGGGACAAGGAGATCTTGCAAATAGACAGGACCCCTTTTGTGCAGGGTCTTATAGGTCAACAGTCCTATCTTGAAGACAACCCTCCACTGGACCAGCGGCCAGTGCAGTCGGCAGAGGACCGGGGTGATATACTCACACCTTTACACACCTGTCAGCAATCTTGCTGCTGCATTCTGCACCAGCTACAGCCTGCGGAGGTTGCCTCCAGATAATCCTAGGTACAGGACATTACAGTAATCCAACCTGGAAGTGATGAAATCATGCACCATCGTGATCAGGACATCAGGCAGGATCAGGGCTAGAATTCAGGTGATATTCCTGATATGGTAAAATCCACTTCTCATCATGGCTGACACTTGAGCATCAAGTGTCAGGCCATCATCCAGGATCACTCCCAAGTTCTTCGCCTGTCTAGAGGGGGCTAGGGGCACACCCCCCCAACACTAGGTCGGGGGTAACACCACGCACCCCCCTCTACCCTGATGACCTGCATCCACAACCAGTTCCTCAGTCTTGTCTGGGTTAAGCTTAAGACAATTGTGGGTCATCCACAACTGGATTTCCTTGAGGCAGCTGTTAAATACAAAGTCTGACAACTGGGTATTGGGGCACAGGATAAGTACAGCTGGATATCATCTGCATAGCAGTGAAAATCCAGCTTGTACTGCCTGATAATGTCCCCCAATGGCAGCATGTACACCGTGAACAATAATGGTGACAAGACCGAACCTTGTGGAATACCACAGCACGGAGACTTCAGGTTAGATGAGGCAATTTCCATTGTCACCCTTTGCACTCTGTCAGGTAAGACCTGAACCAGTTGACGACATTACTGGACAAGCCACACCAGAACCACAGGTGGTGAAGTAACACCTCATGGTCCACAGTGTCAAAAGCTGAAGAGAGGTCCAGAAGGACCAAGATGGTACCGTCTCTCCTGTCCCTCACCATCAGGAGATCATTTAACACCCTCACCAGGGCAGTCTCCATACTATACCCCACTCAGAACCCAGACTGGAATGGTGGAGGAAACGGCAAGATGTCTCTCATGCTGCATGGCCACCACCTTTTCTATAACCTTCCCCTAAAAATGGGAGGTTCATGACTGGTCTGTAGTTGCTGAGGCAGTCTGGGTCCAGAGAGGGATTTTTCAAAAGGGGTCTGACCAAGGCCACTTTCAGGGTCAATGGGAAGATCCCACTCCTCAGTGAACTCCAGACAACCTCAGCTGCCACAGGTCCAATCAGGTCCAAACACCCAACCAGAAGGCAGGTTGGACCTGGGTCTAAATCACACTGTGTAGGCAGTAGCTTTGAGATTATCTCCACCACCTCCCCAACCCCAACCAGCTTAAACCCATCCCAGACAGGAGGAGTGTTCTGGCAGGACTCAGGCTGGACTCTACATACCCTTCGAGAGATGCTCGATGAGGCCTCAGCCCTGATAGAGGAGATCTTGTGGGCGAAAAACAGAACCAACTCCTCACACTTAGTGCTAGAACCTGCCCCCCAGCATGTAGACAGGCCGGATGTAAAAGACCATCCACCGTGCGGAAGAGCTGAGCTGGTCGGTTTTTTGCCGCAGCAAATTCTGCCTTCTTTTGGGAGATTGCCCCCTGATAGTCAGCATAATGTGACTTCAGGGCCAATTTGTCATCCACCAAACCAGATCTCCTCCAGCGCCTCTCTAACCTCTGCCCCCTAGTCTTTAAACCTCATAGAGCCTCATCATACCAAGGAGGTCTCCGATGACTAGATAGGTGCCAGACATGCAAGGGTGCAGTTGAGTCAAAGACCACACCAACAGCCCCATTATAGGCTGCCACTGTCTCCTCTGGCCCAATTGCACAAGCCACCCCAACACCTGATATGTCCAGTACCGCCAACAAGTCCACTGAGGACACTCCTCTTAATGGCTAGTACTGGACCATCTCCACAGGGGCAGGACCATCTGAGGGGGTCCTAAATGTGAACTCCATGGTGCTATGATCTGATCAAACCACCCGATCAACACTGAGGTCAATAATATGTAAATAAGAGGAAAAAAAACAGGTCCAGTGTGTGGCCACCCGAGTGTGTTGCCGTTGTCAGCTTTTGTGTCAGGCCCAGTGCCTCGATGCTCCCAAGGAGGTTGCTTCCAAATTTCGAGATCTCATCATCGATCCAAGCATTGAAGTCCTCCAGAATCAACCACCTGGGGGACTCCAATACCAGGCCAGCAATGAGCTCCTCAACCTCCCATAAAAAGTCCCCATTTATACCTGGGGAACAATAAAGCAGGAGGACCCTGAAGCTCGCACCAACACCACTCCGGGTGCCCACACACTCAAAGGACTATGTAGGACCTACAGGTAGCACCATGAGGTTCAGGTTAGATTTAAAACAAATGGCCACCCCTCCCCTGCACTCATTCCTCGGGCTGTGTATCACGGAGTACCCAGCTGGCACTGCCACCTCCAAAATGGGAGCGTCATTTTCATCCAGCCATGTTTCTATGATGCAAGCAAGGTTGACCAAGGATATCAGTTCTGCCATTTTGGCAGTCTTGTTCCTCATCGACCTGCCATTGCACAACACAACCCAAGTAAGATGAGGCGGGGCAACCGGACCAGCCATCTGCCCACACTCTAAGGTGAAGCCCTTGGGTATGGGAACTAGACATGACAACCCCCATTCAAGTTCCCATTTCACCCTCCTTGGCCTCACCACTTGAATCCCAGACACCCTGGCAGCCACTAGGACAGACTCCCCTGGACCCCCTCCTTGAGCTATCCCCAAGGCCCCACATCTATATTAGGCCTCAACTGGCAATGCTGGATGCTCAAAGGGGCAGAGGTCCTGTAGGTTGCCACCCAAGTAGCTGCACTTTGCATGCCCTAGTCCCCAGCACATTTCTTTAATATAAATAGCCCGCTAAATAACTAACCCCAAACAGAAAAATAACCCCTAAAATACAACCTAAATAAACTCAATTAATAACAATAGTAGTACTACTAGTACCACCCCTTTGAGTCATAGAAGCATAGTTACTGTATTGCAGAATGCAGCTAAAGTTAGTATTGAAGAACCAGCCCATAGCACCCCAGCAATGCCACCACAACAATTAAAGTTGTTTACTCCAACTGCCCAAAGAATGGTCCAGACCACACTCCACACCATGCTTGATCATAATTTAAAATTCCCCCTGAATCATGTGACTGCATGTGAGCTCAATGCAGCAGTGGCTGAAATGTTGGCAATTGATCTCTTGCCATAATCCTTTGTTGAGAATGCAGGTTTCTGGTGGTTCATGGCCTGTGCATGTCCCAAATGGCAGATACCATCTCAAACGTACTTTGCAAAGCATGCTATTCCAGAACTGTATGGTAGAGTATCAGATATGTTATATCATGCCATTATTCATTCAGCAATGCCTTATATACGTCTGAGTATGGATAGGTGGACCAGCGGCAAAACAGCTGGCAGTTCATATTTGTGCATTACAGGTCACTGGGTATTGTTTGACATGGGCAGTGGCAAAAGTTGCAGCATGGTTAATTGTGGTGGTAGCAACATGCTGGGACTTCAACAGCATGCCACAATAAAGATGAAAAAGCCTAGCTGGGACACACACGGGTGAGATGCTGGAAGCACTGCTTTCAGAAATTGAGTGGCTCCACCCACATTCACTGAAGGTAGGTTTTATTGCCAGTGATAATGGTTCTACTGTCATCAAGTGCATTAGTGATGGTGTTTTTTCAAGGTAAAAAACAGGTGTCCATGGGTAATCTTTTGTTCAGTTAAAGTAAATGACGTGGAGCTCAGTTGCCCAGGTGTGTAAAATCTATTCAGAAAACAAGTATTGTCATGCATGGCACCCTGAAAAAAACTATTCAGAAAACAAGTATTGCCACCACTCTAGCCAAAGCCAAACACTGAAGTCTGCATTGCAGATTTAAATCCTTTTATTAGATTCCATTAGTGAATGTACCCCCCGATGTTTCACCATACAATGGCTTCTTCTGGGAGAAATGCTTAAGGAATTTTTAATATACTAACTAACACTGTTATACAGTCAAATATATTCTTTGCTTTCTAAAGTTTTATGAATCATTCACAACATGAACTTGTTATGTACATAAAAATTCTAGTTTACAATTTACTTCATTCTAAAAAAACATAATAACCAAGTATTGATTTCCAAACAAATGCTAGCCCCCACTAGTAGTCATATGTGCCAAAAGGCTGCCTACTTGTATCTTTTCTGAGATGAATGCTATACTTTCTTTTAATTCACCAAGAAATATGTGAGAATAAAAAGCCATTAAAGACTGCATCAGAAACCTTTTTAAATTTGCTTAAGTTTGCTAAAGATAGAAAAGATAGAAGCACAGCAGGCTTCCTCTTATGAACAGTAAGAACAATTAATTTTGTTTACAAATATTTTTTGGCTTTGAAACAGCAGAACACTTCAGTGAACTGTGATGTTGGTTTAATTAATGGAGCTATCTTCTATAAATAATGAGTTATATATTGCAATTAATTTATAGTAACTATCTGACAATACAGTTTTTAAGTATGTGACATTATGAACACAGAAATAGTAATATTAAGATGGGTCTTTAGCAACAGAATAAATATGTTGTGTGAATTTTATTTACAGATTATGCTGTATTAAATAAGAAGAAAATCAATGTGGCAGACATTTGGAGGCTTAGGCCCAGATACAAGTAGGTAGCCTTTCGGCACATATGACTACTAGTGGGGGCTAGCAATTGTTTGGAAACCAATACTTGGTTATTATGTTTTTTTAGTAATAAGTAAATTGTAAACTAGAATTTTTATGTACATAACAAGTTCATTTTGTGAATGATTCATAAGTCTTTAGAAAGCAAAAAATATATTAGACTGTATAACAGTGTTAATTAGTATATTAAAAATTCCTTAAAAATTTCTCTAATTATTTGACAGTTCCCCAGAACAAGCCATTGTATGGTGAAATGTCAGGGAGTACTTTCAATAATGGAATATAATAAAAGGATTTAAATCAGCAATATGGACTTCAGTGTTTGGCTTTGGCTATAACAGTGGCAATACTTGTTTTCTGAATAGTTTTTTTCAGGGTTCCATGCCTGGCACACTGTTTAAAACTCATCATCTAGCAGTTTCTCATCCAGATGTCAGGGAGATTTTGGCTGTTGCATGTTGCATCTGTGTGCACTTTGTGAGGTCTGGAAAGGCACAGGAACTGCTCTACAAGCTGCAGATTCACAACAACTTGCCTTTACACCACATGAAAATGGCTGTGATGACAAGATGGAACTCTACCATGTACATGTTGGATCAATTATATGAGCAATACAAGGCAGTTTCCAAATATATGCTGTTACATACTAGCCAGGAAAGTGCTGGTGCATCCGTGAGTTTCACAACGGATCAGTGGTGGCAGATAGATGGACTTCTCATGATTCTCAGGCCATTCGAACATGCCACTCAACCTGTGAGCACCAACGGTGCCTGTATGAGTCAGGCAATTCCACTTCTGCATGTGCTGAGACCAACACTGTTGAATGTCCAGCAACAGCTCGAAGCTGGTGTTGACACTGATACTTGTGACTTGATGGATCACATATTGAATGTGCTGCAGTCCAACACACATATTAATAGAATTCTGCACTCTGAAGAATTTGGCATCGCCACAATGCTTGACCCACAATATAAATGTAGTGTGGCTTCAGTCATTGAAGGTGGGCACCAGCAGGTTAAGAAGTTGACAGATCTTTTGATAAGAAGGGTACTTGGTGCACAGTTGTTAATAAACACACAGGTGCAGAAGAAGGCAAACATGACACAGCTAATAGATGTGGTGTTGCTACCACCACATGGACCTCAAATTTGAATGTTGCTTCCAAAACATGTACCATGATTGAAAAAATACTAATCCA
Organism: Neoceratodus forsteri; assembly: GCA_016271365.2. NCBI lineage: Eukaryota > Metazoa > Chordata > Ceratodontiformes > Ceratodontidae > Neoceratodus > Neoceratodus forsteri. The sequence goes on along the minus strand of CM028137.1, from coordinate 129,692,380 downwards.
ATTTGGGATCTGTTAAGCCAGGTGGGTGTGACAGACATGCAAGACAATGAGGAGGAGGCTGTTAATGAATCAGCAGGAATGCAAGCAATGCAATGCATGATTAATGCATATGTGGTGGACATAAGGCACTTAAGCACTGGAGATGAGCCCTTGGTGTACTGGAGCACAAAGGTCTCTGATTGGCCAGCACTAGCATCGGTGGCCATGAAGTACCTGAGTTGTCCAGCATCGAGTGTAAATGTTGAACGAGTATTTAGGTCAGTTGGTGCCATAGTGCAGGACAGGTGCACCAATCTGTCACCAAAAAATGTTAGCTAGGACACATTCTAACAAAGTCAATAATGTCTGTGTTCAAGCCACATGACAGCAGTGAAGAAGAAGATACTGTCAGCACACTCAGTAGTAGGAGCAAAAGTAAGGTGGGAGGAGCAGTACTGGAGAAAGAGTTTCCATCTGGTTACAGCTCCAGTCTGGAGGACTGTGAGGACTGCTTCCTTGCGGATGTTGATTAAAATGTGGCACAATGTTTCAGTCATTGGTCCTCTGCAGTATAATCATTTTCATTATGACTTAATTATTATGTTACTTTATTTTCATTCATGTCTTGATGTCTTGATAAATAATTTCTTTACTTTCATTAATGTCAAAACACTCCCATGCAAAGTGTTCTGCTGTTTTTGCCTGCCACCAAATTCAATGTCTATCTCCAATACCATTGACCTTTCTTGCTGCTCCACATGGCAACATACTGCACAGCACTTATTCCTCTTCCTCCTCCAGTGGACTGCGTTGTTCATAGCCAATGAGAAACATCATTGACCAATCCAGAGTGATGCGACATTACAAATGGCTCCTCACCACCAGTCTCCATCCTAACATTACTGTGTTTCTGCTGCTACCATTGCTCCTGATGGAGTACTGTCCACCACCATCTGAATGGGATGTCCACATAACATACCTGCTCCATACAGAGGGACATATAAATGCTTCATTAGCCTCCTCCTCCTCCTCCTGCACTACTGTGGCCTACCTGTGTTGCTCCTTCATGATCAGGCACAAACATGATGGTTTGTCAGCTGCATACGGTCTGATGCATCATTGAAATGCAATTTCAAGAATTGCAATAATAAAACAGCTGTGTCACTGCTGTTGAGACTAATATGAGTGACACTATCAAGCACCTTTATGAAGTGTTCCATCTGCAACCAGAATGACACCATCACATACGGACAGAGTGATGTAATTTTCACCAGGCTAGCCCTTGTTAAGCTGTGAGGGTAAGACACTTTCAGTGTTTACTACAGTTTCTACTTTAAATTCTGATGTTGTGACCAGCAGATATCACTATTGTGAAAGGTCTGTCTGGTAGTAGACAGTAGAGTACCTCAAAAGGACTAAAGGCCTTGAAGTTGTTCAGAAACACATTCACATGTTTTCCTTCTTTCCTTGTGTTGCCACACAGGTTTGCAAAACTACAGCTGTTCCAACAGCAACACACAATGACAACATACAATATCACAGCCAGCATTGCTATTACTCATGTAATGGTATTTTTTTAAATCATCTTCTTGACTGTATTGCAATAATATTTTTTTGTTTTCACAGGTCAAGGTGACTGTGCTTCTGCTTCATCATCATCGTTTATATCTGCATTTTACACATCATCTACTTCTTCTTCTGGCCAGATAACATGACACAGAAACATCTTGGAAAGTACCTGAAATAAAACAACAGAAACACGAAACATGTACTATGGCTTGGACGACTTTGAGTCTGACATTAGAAAAGCCATGCATATCTCAACCAAATCCTCCCTCCCCGTAAAAAAAAAATCACTTACCTTTATGTTGTTGTTGAAGAATTCACAGAGATACAGAATGCAGAGTGGCATATGTCAGCATAATATTACCTGGACATGGAAAAAGTTAAAAATATATAGTTATTACACCAAATAAAAACAGCCCCCCCCCACCCCAAATAAGAAAGATATAAAGAAAACGTACTTACCATACCATGGTTGTGTCATGTGGTTAAGAACAACTTCCTTCAGAGTACCAAGAAGCACAATGTAGTGTAGTGTGGGTAATTATGTCACTTCATTGCTCATGATATGAACAGTAACTGAAAAAGGAAAACATTACTGAGCTATGGATATGGGTAGAAATAACAACAACCCACACCATGCAAATAAGTAACCATTTCTTATCTTCCCATGGTTTGACAATGTGCTGTCTTCAAACTTTTTACAGCAGCAGTCAGCAGCAGCAGTAGTTGCAGGCAGCACAGCAACTTGACATTTGATCATCAAGTAATCCTAAGTCAAATTTTTGTAGGTGCCACCTACTGGTAAAATTATTACTATTATAAACGCATTATAAACCTATTTGGAACCACCCGAGGTGCAAGCCTTAGGGAACTGATTTCATGGAGGTCTGTGTTCACCCCTTGCATGGAGAAAACTTTTTGGCAGCACTTTCTAAAGGATAACACTAGACATGCATCTTTAGGTGTAATACTTTTTTACTTGAATGTGGACAAAAAGTGTAGTGCAACAGATACATTCTTAGACAACCATATGAGTTCAAATGGACTTTTAACAGTAAGCTAGGAACAGTCTTACAGTTTTTCAGATACTGGGTTCCTAGTTCCATCTGTCCCTTTCTTTGTTTTATTTTTGCACCGACTGTGTGTCTTCTGGCTCAATTGCCTAACCTTCTGTTCTTGCTCTGGCAGTTATTAAACTCTACAGAACTAGCTGTTTACTTTATGTCGTATAAACTTGAATGACCCAGGGACACTTACAAAAGCTGTAAGAAGAACAAACGCTAAGAGTAGGGAAGACCTACTGACTAAACGAGTAAGGAGAAACAATGGCAATATGACTACATACAGTATGGAACATCATGAGAATACGGAGAAGATAAATAACATTATATGGAAAAACTGAAATATTTTAAAGGGTGAACCATCTTTAGCAGAAGAAATATGAGATGGCTGAAATTCACAAGAAAAAGTGGAATGAATCTGAGAGATATCCTAACGAGAAGCTACTCTGAGGAAACAAGAACTATGAGACCAGATTGGATGCCAACAGCATCAAAAGGAAATTACAAATGCGGAAACTGCATGCACTGTAATAACACTATGAACTCAAAAACTTTTTCACACCCCAGGAAAAGGAAAAAATATGACATCAATGGTTTTATTAACTGTAAGACACAAGGGGTGGAATATATGCTGACCTGCCCTTGTGGTCTGGCATATGTCAAACAAACAAAATGTGAGCTAAAACAAAGGTTAAGGGAATGTAAAACTACAATTAGGGTGAAAAACCATACATACGCAATGGCAAGGCATTACGATGAAAGCAACCACAGTTCACCAGCATCCCTAAGATTTACAGCCATAGAACTGGTGCAGATACCAAAGAAAGGAGGTGACATGAAGAAATTGCTTGAACAGAGGGAAAGCTTTTGGATCAATGAATTAGAGCCAATGTACCTAAAAGGACTGAACGAGGACCATGGGTACAATAGTTACGTGAGTTAAGACTTTAGAAATATCCAACACAGTGAATTTATGTATGAGCATAGATAATAAATGAAAAATAGAAAATGTATAATATGTAAGAAATAGACGTATTCTTCTGAGGTCTTACGTAAACCTGTTTTAGTAATCTTGTGATAAAAAACAATGTTTTAATAATCATTTGTTACAAAATGAAATCCTGAATGGGGGAGTACAAAAGTACAACCACAGACTAGCCAAGCATTGCCACAACAATCAGGAACACAAAATAAGTTATGAGTGGATAGGCTATGTCCCACACTGGTGCCCATTAAGAAAATTGTTACTGACACAAGAACTGAGTGGTAAGCCTGAAAGACAAGAGGTATCAGGGCTGCCCCAGCTGTCAGAAATGTTGGAGTAGCAAGTGATGGTTTCTTAACCCACTCAAGTACACCACCGACAATGAGAAATAAAGGCAGGTAGAATGGAAGCAGGGAGCCCTGTGGCTAGCATTCAGCAGAATTGGTTTAAACAGAATTAGTCCCAACATATGTACCACTACAGATAAAGCATAGTGCCGGGTGGAAGGGAGCATTAAGTTTTTAACTGGCTCAAGTACACCAGGGACACATTAATATAATCTGAGTGGCAAGCTAGCTAACACCAGCAATGTTGGTCCTCCATCAAAAATGTGGTTATGGGTACATAGTAAAAAATACTAAAAAGGCAAAAATGTTGTTAAAAAAAAAAGGATTAAAAAAATGATTGATTCCTGCATGTAGCATGTCCAAATACAACTCAAAAATGGATGTAAGGCACTGCTTGTATTCTAGGACGCAACACATTAAATATGGCCGTAACGAAAGTGTGTGATTAATGTTCACAAAATGAAAAGAAATGCTTAAAGAACTCATCGTAACTGTTTTTAAAGTTAGCAAAATGTACATTGAGCACTAAAGGTGTTAAAATGTATAACTAACACAGATAACATTGTCTGCATGGTGTGGGGGAAGGTAACCATGGCAACCTTAATAACATAAAATGACAGTATCTACTAAGGTCAGTTCAGCTCTGAGGAAGACAGGATTACATCAGAAACATCAGCATGTGAACCATGGTTGAATCCACATTAAGAAAAGCCCAGGGTGCTGCCAAAATGAAAACCACAATGACAAGTACAAGAAAGCGGCAAGCCCAAGTTTATGTCAAATAAAGTAAATGGCTTGCTCCGTAGAGTTTAATAACTGCCAGAGCAAGAACAGAAGGATTAGGCTATTGAGCCAGAAGACACACAGCCAGTGCAAAAACAAAATGGAAAAAGGGACAGACAGAACTGGGAAACCGGCATCTGAAAAACTGTAAGACTTCTCCTTGCTTACTGTCAAAAGTCCATTGTGACTCACATGGTTGTCTCAGAATGTCTCGGAACGTGTATGTTGCACCATACTTTTTGTCCACATTCAAGTAAAAATGTATTACACTTTAAGATGCATGTCTAGTGTTAACCTTTAGAGAGTGCTGCCAAAACATGTTTTCTCCATGCAAGGGATGAACACAGACCTCCACTGGTCATCATCAGTTTCCCACTGTAGAACTCTTGGTGTCACCATCTTGCAGTCAGAAACTCCATAATTTAAGTCACTTCTTAAGACATTTTCTCATGTGTGTCTTCTTGACTTCTCTGGACAGTTGCACAGCACAGCAGCAGTTGGCATGCAGCAGCAGGAATTAATTTTGGCTACTTGGGAATACACTTGATTAATGTGGCTAGCAGAGGAAGCCTTGCCAGAAAATTTCTACAATGTACAGAATTTCACATAATACGACATTTTCACATGTGTGTCTTCTCAACTTCTGTGGACTGTTGCACAGCACAGTAGCAGTCGGTATGCAGCAGCAGGAATTCATTTTAGATACTTGGAAATCCACTGGACTAATGTGGCTAGCAAGGGAAATCTTGCATTACAGTTTCTATGGTTTACTTCACTTATTAAGAAATTTTCTCATGGGTGTCTTCTCAACTTGTTTATTATTAAGGCAAAGCAGCGAAATCTTGCATGAGGGGGAAAGAGAAGTGATAATAAAAAATTATAACTTACAACTACAATAAAAATAAATCAAAAAAACACAATATGACAAATATATCAACGAAATATAGAAAAATTATAGATGATCACAGATCTCTCTCAGAAGACTTATTACTGTCTCCTGGATCTCCAGTACCCGTTTGGTGTCTCTACATTCTCCCATGACCTACCTTGTCAAGATCATCTAACTCAGATCCAAGAACGGTGAGGTCAGCTTGAGTGATATGTACTCCCTGGTGTGCATGCAGGCCTGGAAGATGGGGTGGATGGAGCAGATAGTGATGCAGAGTGGCACACACTCACACTTGTAGGTCTGCTGTCAGTCATTCTCCCCTACCTGGTATGTTTTTCCTGCCTGTCATTGTCTTGTTTGGCTACAGCCACAGCCACAGGAACAGGCATTCTTGTTCCCACCTGAAGCCTGGCCTCCCAATCTGCACAGTGGTGACAACTACGGTGGCTTCTCTGCCAAATTTATTTCACTTATTAAGACATTTTGTCATGTCGGTCTTCTCGACCTCTCTGGGCAGTTGCACAGCACAACATAAGGAGGCAGATTGTATTTCTAGATATTATGTGTGCATTTTGTGACTGGCTTGCACCAGCAACTTACATTAATGTATATTACCAGATATTTTCATTACCAGAAGTGAAAGCTAAATGATTTTTAGTTAATGGCTTCTTAAACAATACACTACTATTAGTGGTTGTCATTTCTTGTTTCACACCATCAACCATTAGGACAGCAGGCAGCCTGATGTGGCGGCACGCCTACTTTACATAAGATAGGAATGCTTTTGGTGTTTTTTCTTTTTGGGTGGGGTGGGTTACAACAGCAACAAATTAAGGAAATATTATGAGAACATGTTTACCTATAATTTGTTATTCTATTTTAAATTGTCGCTTATCTACTAACTAGAGTTGTATGATACCATTCTTCACACAATCTGAGTATGCAGAACTTGTTTTCACATCTAAAAAAAAAAAAGAAGCACTCAACTGAATATGGCCAGGACAAGGTTTTCAGCAGTTCTAATAGCTGTTTTTGTACATGAATTTTTGAAAATAATTTCTGCATTGACTGAAATCAACTACTATGCTGCACACACTGCTCCATCACATTATGGAACAGTATGTATTCAAAAACCTGCTACAAACACTGATGAAAACCAGGTGGGAGCCATATTGAACTGAGTCTTACTTTAATATTTCAAATGTGAAACCAAAATGGAAGGCAGGCTCATAATCGAGAAAGAATGGTATCATACAACAAGTCAGTAGATAAAGGGAAATGTAAAACTGAATAAAAAAGTATAAGCCAAATGTTCCACGACATTCATGTACTGCTGCTTAATATTTTTTGTGTTCGGGGGGTAGGGGGAGTACAACTCTTAACAACACACAAAAAAAATGAGACTTGGGAAAATAGAATAGTAAGTACTTTAGAAATGAAAAGAAGTTCAAGAAGCAAACGTGTGTATGACCAATATTTTTTTTTTCTTTTTTCATCTTTTTTCTTTTTTGGGGGGTGTTTTTATTTTGTGGTGTTGGGATGGGAGAGGAGGGAAGGGAAGTGAGGATAAAAAATTATAACGTACAGTACAACTAAAATAAATAAGCAAATATTAAGGCCTGCACCTGGGTCCTGTGCTCAGTTCAACAGTCACATAAATATAAAATGAAAAACACTTGCCAGCACCAGTAAATCCAGTTTTTTTCTCTGAGCACATCCAAGAAATGTGCTATATATGCACAAAGGAAGCCAGAAACCATGTTATGTGCTAAAGAGCTTAAATTTATTTATGCACAAAGCACAAGGCTTCCACATCCATGCATGCTGCCCCCTCCTTCAGCAATACAAGATGAGTATCCTAACGCGTTTCACGTCACCTAGCACTTAATCCTATGATCCTATGATTAAGTGTAGATGGTGTGAAACGCATTAGGATACTCATCTTGTATTGCTGAAGGAGGGGGCAGCATACATGGATGTGGAAGCCTTGTGCTTTGTGCATAACTAAATTTAAGCTTGATAGCACATAACATGGTTTCTGTCTTCCCTTTTGTGCATCGATAGCACATTTCTTGAATGTGCTCAAAGAAAAAGGCTGGATTTACTGGTGCTGGCAAGTGTTTTTCATTTTATACAGTACAACTACACTGAAAACAATCAAAATAATATAATGTGACACATATGTAAAGAAAATAAAGAAACACTAAAGACAATCACAGATCTCTCGTAGGAGATGTATTATTGTCTCCTGGTTCTCTAGTGCCCTTTGGGTGCCTGTATGTTGTGCCATGATCTCCTTCTGCAGATCATCTATCTCAGACCAAACAATGGCAAGGTGAGCTTATGTCACAGGTCCTCCTGGTGTGCATGGAGGCCGGGAAGATGAAGTGGATGGTGCAGATGATGACATCAGTTGATCCGCCCTCTCACTTGTAGGCCTGCTCTCAGTCCTTCTCCTCTTTCTGGCACATTTTGCCTGCCTGGCATTGTCTTGTCCCCCTACACCCACTGCCGCAGGAACAGGATTTCTTGTTCTTTCCTGCAGCCTGGCCTCCCACTCTGCCCGGTGGTGATTAATAAGGTGACTTCTCTGCCCACCCATGCCAAACTGGCTTCCCTTTTTCCCACTCCAGATGTGAATCCCACACATATTCCATTGCACTACACTGGGATCATTCCTGGGTATCTTGAAATATTCCCAAACTACAGAGCTTCTTGCTGGTCCAGAAATAGGAAGGGGGTGAACAGATGTGATGGTAATGGGCTGATCTGAAGGTGGTACCTGGGTGCTAGCTGTGATGGCAGAACAAACCAGAGGAGAGGAGGCACAACAGGCCGCTACTGCTGTTCTGGCTGTTCTGGGCACTGGGGATGTTTATACCACAGCAATACATCGCTGTCATAGTTTGATTAATTAATTTTATTTGTACAGCACAGCACCTAATACCACAATACAACACTGTCATAATTTGATTTAATTCTATTTATACTATACAGCACAGCATCTAATACCACAATACACCACTGTCATAGTCATGATTTTTTAATTTAATTATTTTGTAAAACACAGCACCCAATACCACAACAATACACCACTGTCAAAGTTTGATTTATTAATTTTATTTGTACAGCATAGCATGGCATCCAGTACCACAACAATACACCACTGTCATAGTTTGATTTAATAATTGTATTTTTACAACACTGCACCCAATATCACAACAATACACCACTGTCACAGTTTGGTTTATTAATTATTTTTGTACAGTAGAGCACAGCACCCAATATCACATTAATACACCGTTGTCAGAGTTTGATTTATTAATTTTATTTGTACTGTACAGCACAGCACCTAATACCACAATACACCACTGTCATGGTTTGATTTTTTTATTTTATTTTATTTGTGAAGCACAGCTCCCAATATCACAACAATACACCACTGTCATAGTTTGATTTATTAATTTTATTTGTACAGCACAACAACCAATATCACAACAATACACCGCTGTCAAAGTTTGGTTTATTAATTATTTTTGTACAGTACAGCACAGCACCCAATACCACATTAATACACCATTGTCAGAGTTGGATTTATTAATTTTATTTTATTTGTAAAGCACAGCACCCAATACCACAACAATACACAGCTGTCATAGTTTGATTTATTAATTTTATTTGTACAGCACAGCACCTAATACCACAATACACCACTGTCATAGTTTCATTTATTAATGTATTTTTACAGCACAGCACATAACACCACAACAATACACCACTGTCATAGTTTTTCAATTCAATTCAAATTTTATTTTGCCAGGAAATACACCAATGAGGAAACTCATTTACAAGGTGATCCTGGAAGAATACAGGCAAAGGTCAAGGCCAACATGATTGCAAAACAGAGAAATGCACTTTACAGAATGATGACAATACATGTTATACAATGGGTATACCATTAATACTATATATAATTGCAGGTTTTATATAGTTTGATTTATTAATTTTATTTGTACAGCACAATACCCAATACCACAACAATACACCACTGTCATAGTATGATTTATTAATTTTATTTGTACAGCACAGCACCCAATACCACAATACACCGCTGTCATAGCTTAATTTATTAATGTTATTTGTACAGCACAGCACCTAATACCACAACAATACACCACTGTCATAGTTTGATTTATTAACTTTATTTATATAGTACAGCACCTAATAACACAACAATATGCCACTGTCTTAGTTTGAGTTATTTATTTTATGTGTACAAAACAATACAGCATCTATTACCACAATACACCACTGTCATTGTTTGATTTATTAATTTTATTTGCACAGCACAGCACCCAATACCACAACAATACACCACTGTCATAGTTTGATTTATTAATTTTTTTCTCTGTAATAAGAATTGACAAATGAGTGATGTGAAAAGGAGAGCATGCTATATATGATTTCATGTCATAACAGTGATCACTGAAAGGTGATCGCCATTAAGGTGAGTGTGCATTGCCAAAAATCAATTTTGGTGATGTACACTCCCAGCACACAGCAAAAGGGCACCAGAGACTTTTTTTTTATGTGGGGGGCTGCATCCCCATACTCCCCCCCCACAGAGGGCATCCCTGCCCACACTCAATGATGAAAGGCTTCTCAACTACAGGGGTTGCATGTCGGGGGGTGCAAAAGTGGGGAAAAATCATGGCTGGGTGCAACAAAGCGAACACATGCCTGGAACTGAACCTGGCACCCTTGCAACCCTAGCCTGCCACCAACTCACCATACCACTGGGCCAGCTCAGAAGCCCATTGCCGCAGTACACCTCTCAAGCCCTCCCTCCCCTTCTGCCCATTGCATGGTGTGCTCGCTCCCACCCACATGCGTATACATATAGTGACATCCTGTCACTATATTCATGGATCCCCCCATCCAGTTGCCCTCCCTGCCCGGTATCCCTGTGTACAGGTGCCGTGACTGAGTTGCTCTTTTTGAAAGTGCTCAATTACAGTCACCATAATCACAGGCTACCCTATGTACCATAAAGGACGAACTGGATTTAATTGAGAACTTGTTCAGTTAGTTAGTAGCTGGTACTATGAAAGAGTTGTTTTATTGTTTTATATGAGTTGTACATTATGATGTGATACTTTAATTTTCAGTAACTGCAAGATGTGAAGAAGAGGCAGTTGTCCTTGAAACATTGGCTTAGTTACCGTACTGTAACCAGACTGCTGTAATAAATGGTAAAAAAATGGTTTTTTGGGTGAGTGAGTCTCATTCTCTCCAGATACCAATGCCCTTTGTTTTCTCCCCACCTATCCAGCACCCCTTCCTAATTTCATCTACTCCAACTAACTTGCTCTTGACTAATTCCCCCAACTGATCAAAGTCCGCTTGTCTGAAATCCAGAACCACAACTTTAGAAGAGGGCATATTGATTCCCATGGCCAGTTCAAGCATCTGATGTTATGGCCACTTGACTCCTGTGGTTCCCCAGTATGCACTTCACCTACTATTTCTGAGTTGGCGAGCACCACATCTATATGACCACCTGTCTTCTAGGTTCCCTGACCCACTGAACTAGCAGACAGTCCTGCAACATGTCTAGCAGGGCCTGAATTCTGGTGCTCTTAGCTGCTACAATGTCCCAATCTATGTTTGGTAGACTGAGATCCCCCACAACCACTGCCTCCCCCTTTGGAGCCCCCTTCTCAATTTCTGCCTCTTGTATCCATTCCCTCTCATCTCTCTGTCCTGCTGGTCTATAGACCACCTCTACATGGAACTTCTTTCCTGATGCTGCTGTGGGCTGTACTCACAGTGATTCTCTCTCTCCCCATTTCCTCCCCTGATGGATTATCCTCCACTGTTTTTATGCCTTCCTTGACATAGAGGGCTACCCCACCTCCTTTTTCCTTACCCATCTCTCCTATAGTTGGTGTACCCTGGTATTGCCAGGTCCCAGTTGTTATTCCTGGTGGCCCATGTTTCTGCAATGGCTAGGAGGTCTAATCCTGCATCTACCACCATCATCTGGAGCTCACTAATTTTGTTTGCTCAGCTCCTGGCATTTAGACAGATTGCCTTCCAGCTTGTGTTTATATCATTCTCCCTCTTGTGAGCTACTCTCCTTTTTTACTCCCCCTCCCTTCTTAACATCCTTGTTTTCCTGCACCCTGTTGGCTTTTTGAACCCCCCTCTCTTGGCATCCTTCCTAATTTATTATGTACCCCTTCTTTTTTGCTTTGACCCTTTCTGCACCAAGACCCAATTTCTGTAAGAGTCTTAACTAAGTTCAGCTTTTGCTCTTCAACTTCTGTGGTTCCCCTGGCCTCAGTCTCTCCACTCTCAATTTAAATGTCCACCTATGTAAACATCAAACTTCTGCCCAAGTGCACTGGTTTCCTCTCTTGTGAGGTGAAGGCTGTCACCACTGAAGAGCCTTCTGTCCCAGAAGCTTCTCCAGTCTCCCACAAAATTGTACCCCTTCCTCCTGACACCACCCCTTCAACCACCATTTAAATTTCTCTGTCGCCTCCTTTCTTTCTTACTTTATCTTTCCAATGCCACCCACCCCACACAGACAGGACCTTAGAAAAGGCCAGGAAAACTGTGTGTACCTTCACTCTGTCACCAACATACTCTCATGTTTCAGGAATGATGGCATGGAAATCCCTATGTAATTATTCAACTATTAGTAGTTGGGTCTGTCAAGTTTCCCACCTATGCTTATATTAATTAAGAGAGTGCCTCATACTGGCTAGCATCTTTTCCAGTCTGAGACCCCATGACATGCTGTAGTGCCAGTCTCTGTAAGTTGGGATATCTTGATGTAACCAACATCTGAGAATAGTTTTCATAGTAAAAGCAGCCATTAGGGTTAAATGGTAGCATGGTGAGTCTACCAGGTCATCAATGCCTAGTCTGAGAAGGCATCCTTAGGGGGAGAAGGCATTCTGAAGTCCAAGAAGGGGGTCTACTCCAACATGGATATCTCTCCACAGGGGCTAAGACTTAGTGCTTTCCCAGAGAATGTATTTGAGGGATTCTGTTGCTTCCCAGCACCTTGTACAAGTACCCACAATCATGCTACACACTGAGGTGCATTAGGTGGAGATTATGAAGCTTTATAGATTTATAGGTATTCCACCACATGTTCTCCTCCAATGTATGCATAAGATTGCATGTAAACTGTTTCTTCCAATACAAGCAAGTAGCATTGTTTTTAGGTGTGAGTGTAATCAACAGTTTTCTGTGAATCAGGTAGGCTGCACACCAGTGGAATGCCAGTTGGATCAGTCCTAGACATACATCAGGTTGGATTAAAGGTAAAGGGGTCATTCCCTACCATGGAGTGAATCATAGAGGAGAGCTGCAAAAAGGGGAAAACATATCTATTATTTTGGCCACTGTGGCTTTGGAATACAGCAAAAGGCAGCAGCACAGAACCATTCAGAAGGCGTGTCTAGGTGTCTATACCAGCCTGTTTTAAAAAGGAGTCTGGTATGTGGCAATGGTTTATTTTGAAGTTTGGGGTTCTCATGAAGTGGTGATAAGTGATGGACTAGTACCCAGCATCTTATGTAGTTTATTCAATGTTTGGGTGAATAGAGTATAGGGTTAGTAGTGTTTATGTAACTGCAGTTTACTTTTGTCTTTTCTATATTCCCTCCCTTAGTAGGTAAGCTGGGTAGTGAGTACAGAATAGAAAGCCCAGCAGCAAGGGTGAGTAGAATGCTGGAGAAGGAGGAGGCAGGGGAGGATGGTGGGTGTTGCACAATGTGCTAAGCAGAGAACTGCCATGGGAAGCTGGCCTTTGTAGGGAATGTGGGAGGAGATATTCCTCCACATTGAACCTCGGGCTATAGCCCTCCCATTCAAAGTTTGGGTGAATAGAGTATGGGATTAGTAGTGCTTATGTAACTGTAGTTTACTTTTGGCTTTTTTCTTTTCCCACCCTAGGTAGGTAAGCTAGGTAGTGAGTAGGGAATAGAAAGCCCAAAAGAATTACAAATAAATGATTAAATGCATATGATTATCTCTACCAGCTCATGGAGAGTATGACCAGTAGCACGCAGGACAGGAAAAAAAATACAGGTGGAGGAAACCTCTGAGGACCCATGGCTACTGACCCGTCTGTCCTCCTAGCAAACTAAGGGGAGATGAACCTAGGTTCTAGCAACCATAAGCTAATTTCTGAGGCGGGTGAATTGCTTGGAGAGATGTCAGTCCATCTTCGAATCCATGGATGATGTATTCTGGAAGGACGATTCTGAGGTCGAAGAAGTAGGTCTATTCTGAAGGAGCATCCAAATCCTGAGAGTGGAGTAGGTCCAGTCAAAAAAAAAAGGGCAAATGTAGTCCAGGTTTCCAAGGTGATGATGATGGATAATGCCCAAAGGGATTACAGAGACTAATTGGCAGGAAGAGCACGATTTAAAAAATATGCTACCAGACTTTGAATGGTGGAAAATATGATGGGTCATGAAGTCATAAGGTAAACAATCTAACTTTGTAGAAGATTTGACATTCAGGTTAGAGTCTGGAGGTGAGGAGGTAAGTGGTGAGATAAGTTGCAATCTAAGAATCCAGGAAGGAGATGAAGGAGTTGGACAGAGTCTTTGTGTGCCTGGGAGGAGTAGTGACGTGAATGATTTTAGACCAATAAAGGAAGACTGGAATATGGAGTAGAGATGGTAACTGAATGTATATAGAATAATTGGAAGTTCAGTATGAGGAATTTGAGAGTTGATTTGGGTATTGATGTCGTAACGATACTTGTATAAGCTTATGCTGGTCCACCAGTAGAAAAGTAGATATGGGTATTTCTGTGGTGTAGTTGCCCATTACATGCGTTGAGGTGGCCATGACTGTTTTGCCTTATGGGTAATCCAAAGTCTAAATACTGTGGGAAGCCTGGAAACGAGTATATGAAAGAGTCTATAGACTGATGTGGCAATGGAAAGTTGAGAGTGGTGTAGAATGCCACGGGTGCCTAGCACTGTAGTCAAATATAGAACTGTTGAGAGGCAGGACTGGGATAGTGAGACAGCCAGATCAGTTGTGGACATTCAGACTGAGAATCAATGGAAGTCTGCTCTCTGTGAAAGTCTTCATGGAGGGAGTATGGGAGGTGAATCATGAGGGATGAGCTAGAAGGACTGCTGAATGGCAGCTGACATGATGGATGGTAATATGATGAAGGAATGTTGATGATTGTATGAAGTATGGTGACATCCAGGAGCTAGAAAACAGTAGTTTGGACAGAATGCTTTTAGTGAGGCAGTTAGGCACCTGAGATCCAATGATGGGAGTTCTCGGAAGGTAGCTGTGAAGGTCTTAGGACATCCAATGGCTATTGAGGAAGTAAAAGTCGAGTAACGTGATCAACAGAATCAGTGCTCGTAGGAGAAGCTACAGAAAGGTAAAATGGATGATATCAGTGCTACTATGAGGTATCTTGCAGTTCCTGGTATCCGTAACAGTGATGAAGATTACAGAGTCATTGCATAATGGAAGGAAGTATGTCACTTTTTCCAGGTAAAAAGATATCCTATGAGACTTGGTAGATAGGGAAGCCATAGTGCTTGAATTGACAGGATGCGTTGGGAGTATTCAGTATAGTCAGATGAGGGATGAGATCTTTCTATAGTCCAGTCAAATGTGATTCTGGAACTGATCCTGGGGATAGGATTGGGAAGTATATATAACACTCTGGTGACGTAAGAGTCTATGAGGCACGTTGTCCGAAGAATGTTTGTTAGGAGTAGTTTTCCTCAGGTGAAACGGAGTAGTGCTCTGACGAGTAGTGGATGGGAGCTTTTAGAATGGCCAGTGTAGGAGTATGAGAGAGATGAATGGGAGGCATAGTTGACAGAGTAGGAATACTGGTCAGAAAGAGGCATTAACTGCCCAAAAAGAGCCACAGCAAACAGGAAGGCACCCTGCTCCACCAGGGTGGTAGGGAGAAGGCAGCTATCCAAGGATAAAGGGGAAAGTCCAGAGCAGACATCTGTGGACTGGAGGAAGGAGTCTGAGGAGAAGACAGCACAGGCCAAGTGTACTGACTTCAATAGGTGCAGACAGGAACAGAACCAGGGTCAGTACCACAGCAAACTGAATCAGAATGGAGGAAAACTGCTGCAGGCCATGAGGCAGATTCATGGAAGATAAATAAGTGAATCCAGGTACCAAGAGCTACAACATTGAGAAACGAGAGTCCCATGTCTGAAGATGATGGCAAACAACAAGTGCAGGGGACAGAAGAAACTGCAGTGATGAAACACGAGGATCCCACTTCTGAAGGAACAAGAGAACACACATGGTTGTCAGCAAGGGGCGACCAGCAGCAAGGAAGTCCAGGAGGCAGATGAATTGACTGAAGGCAGAGATGGAACAAGCTGGTGGTGTCAAAATCCAGAGCATGAAGAGGTTGAGGGGGACGAGTATGATGAGTCCATAGAAGTGCAGGATGTAGACTGATGAGGAAGGATGTGGAAAGCAAATAGAGTACAGGGGACCCATTCCGGAAGGGAAGCGGCAACCTGGTATCAGGTGGAGAATGCATAAGGTGAAACAATCAATTGCAGAAATAGGTTCCTAACCCTAGTATTCGAGGCAAGAAGACCATCAGTTGATGTAGCCAGGCAAGGGTAGGATGTCGAATTCAAATAGGTATAGTGATCCTATTCCCGAAGGGAAGCGGCAACCGGGTATTCAAGTAGCTAAAACAGTGGAATGCAGGCACAGGATTCCATCCCTGGTAGTTGGTGCAAGATGACCTCCATTCGATGCCACCGGGCAAAGGTAGGATGTTGAAGTCAATGGGCACAGTGGTCCTATTCCTGAATGGAAGCGGCAACCAGGTAGTCAGGTAGAGAATGTACAAGGTTAAAATGGTGGAATGCTGACACAGGATTCCATCACTGGTAGTTGGTGTGGGATGACCTCCATTCAATGCTGCCAGGCAAAAGTAGGGCAGTGAAGTCAAATGGGATAAAGTGGTCCCATTCAGCAGCAACCAGTTATCTGGTAGAGAATGGAGAATGTTGAAACAGTAGAATGTAGACTCAGGCTCCCATCTCTGGTAGTCAAGGTAAGAAGACCTGAACTTGAGACTGCCAGGCAGGAAGGACGTTGAAGGTACATGAGTAAAGAGGTCATAGAAACATAGAAACATAGAATTTGATGGCAGATAAGGACCTCTTGGCCCACCTAGCCTGCCCATTTCCCCTCCCTAATGGATAAGCTGCAGATCCTAGTTAACCAAAGGCCTACTTCCTCCTACCCCGCTAGAATTGCCTTATGTCTGTCTCATGCATTCTTGAATTCCCCCACTGTTTTTGACTCCATGACCTCCTCAGGAAGGCTGTTCCATGCATCCACAACCCTGTGAAAAAATAGTTTCTCACATTACCTCTGAGCCATCCCCCCTCCATCTTCAAACTGTGCCTCCTTGTTCTTGCACATTTCTTTTTCTGAAAGATACTACCCTCTTGGACTTTGTTGATTCCCTTGAGGTACTTGAAGGTTTCTATCATGTCCCCCTTCCCCCTCCTTTCTTTGAGGGTATACATATTAAGCTCCTTTAGCCTCTCTTCATATGTCTTCTGGTGCAGATCCTGCACCATTTTGGTTGCCCTCCTCTGGACAGACTCCACCCTGTCTACGTCTTTGCAGAGATGGGGTCTTCTGTTCTCGAAGGGATGTGGCAGCTGGTATGAGGCAGAGAATGTACAAGTATGACATGGTAGATGACAGACATGGCTCCCATTCCTGGTAGTCGGGGTGAGCTAACCTCACTCGATGCCACCAGGAACAGTTAGGGATGGATGATTTTGGGTTTGTAAGTAGTGGATAGAAATGATTGTAACGGAATCCCATCCTTGGTAGACAGGATAAGCCTACCTTCACTCAGTGCCTCAGAAGGTACGAGTTAGGGACAGAGTCTGGAAAAGCCGTTGGTATGGGCTAAGCAAGGAAAGGGCAACTGTCTGCTTAGTTACAGGTAGGTAAACAGTGAGGCAGTATAAAGGGGAAGGCAGCATGACAGAGTGGGAGAATGTGAGGAAGAGTCATCAGAAATGCCAGGAAGGGTGAGTTAGAGGAATCCAGGAAGGAGCATGCTGGCAGTGATGGAATGCAATGAATGACTGAAAGCAGAGTGTGCCGCAAGGGTAATGATCCATGCAATGGCAGCGGAAGCCATGTAGGTAGGAAGGCAGGGTAAAACATATGGTTGGGTCTAGGGAAGAAGCCATAGGCAAATTGTGGAATGGAAGCAAACATTGTGGTAGTAACAGAGAATGGATAATGCCTGAGAAGTGAATGCATGAGGAGAGCCAATGATGCGGGCTTAGGGGTAGCTGCAAGGGTCATGGAAGAGGAGGAAGGTGTGAATGTTGAAGGCAACTGGCAAGCTGAAAGGTGAGGAACACCAGGGGCAGAACGAGGAAACAAAATTCCAAAAGCTGAGCAGGGTACAAATGCTTGAAGCAATATGATAAGGGGAGCAGTTGCCAGACTAGGGGAAAGGTAGCACGGGCCTGGACAGTAGTAGGGATGTAATTGGAAATGGAATGCCGGAGTGAGGAGGGAAAGGCCCAAAAGGAAAAATAGGGAAGCATGGGATGAGGGCAGGAAAGGTGGATGGGGAGAAAAGGAGGGGGTGCCAGAAAGGAGACAGCATGGGCAGAGAAAGAGAGCAAGGGATAAAAAGAATCACCAGAAACCTGGGTGGAGTGAGGGGTAAAGAAACAAAATCAGAAGGTGTACAAAACACCCATTCAGCTACAACTGACAATGCACAGAGTGGAGACTTCAGGGTAGTAGAAGAGGGCCAGAGGAAGCGGGACAGGCCAATGCAAATTGCAGCAGTATGCAGGGATGGATGGCAGGGGGAATCCATGGCACAACAGGAAGCTGCTCTATCAATAACAGCTGCTACTGCATGAGTCCAGATTCGCATGACATGCAGGAGTTCGTCAAATAATGAAAGTGCCCAGCTGGAAGGAAGGAAGGAAGGAAGAAAACAGCCCACAGGGAAGGGGTATGAGGAAGTAATTAGCATACTGCAGTTGCACAGTTAGTTGGGAAAGAGAGTGCAAGGAAAGCAAAGGGAGAAGGCCAGCAACTGCACACATCAGCATTCACTGAGAGGTAAAAAGCAAGCACAGTAAGTGCACAGGGAAGGGAATCACTTACATGCAGAACAGGCATGTAGTGCAGCATTTGATGTCTGCGGGTGACAAATTGAATTCTGGGAAGCTCAGTGCTGAGCTACCTTACCAGCAGGGTTTCAAATCAGGTCAGAGCAGCAATGTTCCAAAAGAGGAGTGGGGTGAATGCCGGAAAGAGATGACAATGGAGAAAGACCAGTGACCTACCTGCAAAGAAGCAACCGACAATGCGACAGAAAGGAGTTGGTGTGGCACTGGTCCAGAATTGTGAAAAGCAGGCATCTGACCACTGAAAGGGGAGAGCAGCCCCAAAAGCAGTGAAAAAGGGGATCAAGGAAGGACAAGGGACATGGTGAAGGGGAACGGGGAGGAGCAAGCAGGCAGACAAGCGGCACTCCATGGATAACATCACACCCTAGAAGGGAAGAAAACAGGGAGAGGTAGCCATTAAAGGAAAGGAGCTGAAATAGATAAATACATTGAGCAAACTTGGGGTAAATGCTGGTGAAGACGCAGTGCAGAGCACACAGCAAGGTACCAGTGAAACAGCAGACAGAGCAGTGGAAGCAAAGGAAATGGGCAACAATGGACACCAAATGGGAGGAGGGAGGGAGACAGCATGAAGGAGGGGAACAAACTTGAGGAAATGAGGGACAAGAGGACAGGGGAGCAACTAGCCAAGGAGGGGAATGGAAGGAAGAGGGGAGCAAGAGGCAGCAAAGGAGGACACATGAAGGAGCAGGGAGAGAAAAGGAAGGAGGCTCAGCCAATGAGACACACAGGAGCCCAGAATGCAGCTGTTGCACAATGCACTAAGCGGAGAACTGCCATGGGAGGCTGGCCTTTGTAGAGGATGTGGGAGGAGCTATTCCCCCACATTGAACCTTGGGCTATAGCCTTCCTATAATGTGCTCTCACTGAGGTGCCAATGATATAGGGAGGGGGGTGAGTGCCTTTGAGAGTTTTGCAAAAGAGTTGTATAGTTAGGGCTGGGTATCTATTCCCTCCGTACTGCAGAGGTCTTTTTCTATTTCCTGCATTTGGAGAATGTAGTCTGCACCTCCCTGAAAAATGAAGAGCACAACACAACACATATCGAGACTGATACAGATCAAAACATATTTGTTTGAACTTTACTGCACATATTAGGGCTGCAAGTTCGGTTTTACAAAAGAATCAAACACCTTGAACTTTGGGTGTTTGATTCTTTCAGACTGTGGGTTAACTACCAAGGGAAACAGGTAGACTTTTGGTTTGACTGGTTCACCATTGCTCAAATGGTGTGGACCAGGTGAATCAGTTGAACCACCACCGCAGTTTGCTTCTTAAGCATTCAAATGCACCCAGGATGTGCCCAGGATCCACCAGAACCCCCCCCCCCAAGAAGGCCCAGCAGACATGAGCCTATAAAAAAAACCTCCCTCTTACCTCATTCTATCCCATTTACCCAATGCCACCCCAATGTTTCTCAGTGGGCGAACTGGGGCAAAATAGTCTGCTGTCAAGAGAACTTTGGTCAACGCCACGCAGTTTGACCGTCAAAGTTCATGCAGTCAAATTTTAGAAGGTTCACACAGCCCTAGGACATACTTATAGTCCATACATGACATCATCAAATGATTGTGCAGTCTGTGAAAACTGCAAAAACAGCATTGTTAGTGCCATAAATCTTGATCAGAATTCATAACATCACTTACAGAGTAAGATTTTCAAGGCATTCAAAGCAGTCTGTAGCTGTAACTCAGTTCATACAGATGTGTTTGTTCTCTTGACTTGCTTCTTACTCATTGCTGGTTCAGGCTGTTTTCTGACTGTTAATATAGAAGTGTACAGAGGCAGCAGGATTATCCACTTGGCGCTTTGTAATCTTACATCACTTCATCAGGTATGTAGTCTGTCTCTGGGGCTTCAATGTCAGCTATCTTCCACCATAGGTATCTGCTAATTTGCTATGCATGACAGCAAATCCTTAGGTCTGGCAAATGAAGACCACCCTGGATCTTAAAGAAAAACCATGAGCTTGCGGTGAGTAAAGTCTGGTGCAAAGACAGGGACAATATAAAACTGCTGCTCCTATATTCTTTTAATCTATACCTTTACTTTTAAAATGGAGCATCCGTGAAATTCCAGGCCGGCCAACATGCAGGCTGACATTTCAAGTGTTGTCGCTGACTACTTTGTTATCACACATAATGACAGCAGTAACCCCCATGACAGTGTGATTCATTTATGCCTCTCATGCTGTCGCCCACTATGTAGTAAGAATTCATTCTAATTATACATTGTCATCTGCTATGTTTGCCAAATTTAAGATCAACATACATATTTATATTTATTATAAGCGGGAAAATTTGACTACATAGAAATATAGACTTTGATAGCAGATAAGGACCTCTTGGCCCACCTAGTCAGCCAATTTCCCTACCTACAGGATAAGCTGCAGATCCTAGTTAACCAATAGCCTATTTCTTCCTACCCCCCACAAGAATTGCCTTATGTCTGTCCCATGCATTCTTGAATTCTTCCACAGCTTTAGACCCCACAACCTCCTCAGGAAGGCTGGTCCATGCATTCACCACCCTCTCTGTGAAAAAATACTTCCTCACATTGCCCCTGAACCGTCCCCCCTCTATCTTCAAATTGTGTCCCCTTGTTCTTGCATATCTCTTTTTCTGAAAGATGCTACCCTCTTGGACTTTGTTGATTCCACTGAGGTACTTAAAGTTCCTATCATGCCCCCCTTCTCAAGGGTATAATATTAAGCCCTTTAGTGTCTCCTCATGTGCTTCTCTTGCAGACCCCACCATTTTTAGTTGCCCTCCTTTGACTGCCTCCATCCTGTCTATGTCCTTGCACAGATAGGGTCTCCAGAACTGGATGCAGTACTCCAGATGGGGTCTCACCAACTGTCTGTACAGAGGGATAACAACTTCCTATTTTCTGCTGGTGATGCCTCTCCCTATATATCCCAGTATCCCCTCAGCCCTCCCTACTGCCTTCTCACATTGCTTGCCAACATTAAGGTCATCTGATATGATTATCCCCAGGTCCCTTTCCATTTTTGTTGTTGTTACTACCCCCATTGTGTAATCTTCCCCCGGGGCTTTTGTTTCCCAGGTGCATTATTTTGCACTTCTTTGCATTGAATCCAAGATGCCATACTTCTGACCATTCTTCCAACCTTGCCAAGTCCCTTCTCATCCTTTCCACACCTCCTTGTGTATCAACCCTGTTGCAGATCTTTGTGTCATCTGCAAAGAGGCATACTTTTCCTTCCAGTCCCTCTGCAATGTCACTTATAAAGACATTAAAAAAGACTCGACCAGGTACTGAACCCTGCGGTACCCCACTAGTAATCCCTCTTTCTTCAGAGTGGACTCCATTTACAATTACCTTCTGTGTCCTGTTGTCCAGCCACTGTTTTACCCAGGCTACCAGCCTGGGACCCACTCCCAGGCTAGTTAATTTGTCTATTAATCTTTTGTGTGGGACTGTGTCAAATGCCTTGCTAAAGTCTATGTACGCCATGTCCACAGCCCTTCCCTGGTCTACTACTTTGGTCACCCAGTCAACGAAATCAATTAGATTTGTCTGACATGACCTTCCCACTGTGAACCCATGCCGCCTTGAGTCCTGTGCCCCTCTGGCCTCTAGGTACTCAAAAATTATTTCCTTCAGAAGTGATTCCATCACTTTCCCTACCAGAGAGGTCAAACTGACAGGTCTGTAGTTTCTTGCCTCTGTCTTGCTCCCACTTTTGTGAAGGGGAATCACATTCGCCTTCCTCCAGTCCTCAGATACCACACCATCCTCCCATGATTTGTTAAAAAGGGTAGTCAGTGGTGTCACTAGTTCTCCCCTTAATTTTTTTAGAATTCTGGGGTGAATTCCATCAGGTCCCATTGCTTTGTCCATCTTCAGTTTCAGGAGTTCTTTCAGAACCCTTTCTTCTGTGAAAGGACTGGGATCGACCCCCCCATCCAGAGTGCTTCTGTTAATTGGATTAGGCACATCCCCTCATCCTCTTTTGTGAATACTAACATACTAACATATTAACATACTAATTGCCAGCAGATTAGGCCTTATGGTCTATCGAGTCTGCTCGAACCTCAGATCCCTAGTTGGGTACCGAGGCCCTCCCCCCTCTTGTGTTCCAGAAACACCTATCATCCATCCCCACCCCCCTGGGCCAGGCCATCATCTGATACATCCACTTTCTGTGTCTGTCCCACCCTCTCTTGAAGCCCTCCACTGTGGATCTCTGAATCAGCTCACCAGGCAGCGCATTCCAAGGATCCCACCACCCTCTCAGTGAAAAACCTCCTCCTCTTTTCCCCCCTCAACCTTCCACCTTCCAACTTCAAACCATGCCCTCTGGTGATACCTCCTTGCTTTAGTCTAAAGATCCCCTCCATGCAGAGTTGTGCCAACAATTGTAAGGGACCTCCTGCAAAACATTTTGTGGGGCCTACTTCCCCACCAATAAATGTAAAATAACCATTAGTGCATATGGCATTTTTATAGAATAAATTTGTTTGTATCAGTCCTGCTGAACATACATAGTTTGTCCATGCTGGACCCCGTTTCCCTTGCTGGCACCATGATCAAAGAGCTGAACAATGTAATTTGTTCCTGCTCCTCCTGGGAACACCAGCACCAAGATTATATGTTTTGAGTAATGGTCCTATTGCTTCTTTGTTCTACCCCCCCCCCCAGCCATGTGAAACTGGAGCTGGAATCTTCTGGCACCACTGCTGACAGACCCAATTTCAAATGGATAAGCAATTTCCAAAGAGAAACTTTCAAGTACAGTATATCTGTCAGAAAAGGTTTTCTTAATGCTGACCTGTGAGGCAGTGGGCCCCCCTAACAGTACAGGCCCTACTGCAGCCGCAGCCCTTGCACCCCCTGGTCACTGCCCTGCCTCCGTGTTTACCCTATTTATTCCCCTTGAGGTACTTGAAGACCTCAATCATGTCCCCCCGTCTCTCCTCTCCTTCAATGGAAACAGGCAGAGCTCCTCAAGTCTGTCCTCATAGGTCAAATCCCCTAGTCCTCGTATCATCTTACTTGCCCTCCTCTGTACCCTCTCCAGGAGCTGTACGTCCCTCTTCAAGTGTGGTCTCCAGTACTGTACACAGTACTCAAGGTGTGGTCTAACCAGTCCATTGTACAGCGACAGAATCACTTCCTTGCTCCTAGAGGTGATCCCTCACGATGCATCCCAACATCCTGTTTGCTTTTGAGCCACTCCTGCACTGCTCAGAGTTATTCATACATGCATCTACCATGACCCCTAGGTCTTTTCCCTGTTGAGGCCTCCAGCTCCTCTCCTCCCAGGGTGTACCTGTGTTTTGGATTTCCCCGCCCAAGATGTAACACCTTGCACTTGGTGATATTGAAATTTAATTTCCATGTGTGAGCCCACCTTTCCAGGGTGTCCAGGTCCCCTTGCAGGGCCAACCTCCCCTTTTCCCTCTCAACTACTGTTCCCATCTTGGAGTTGTCAGCGAAGAGACTCATTTCACACCCTATACCCTTCCTGATGTCCGATATGTATGCATTAAACAGGATCAGACCCAGGACTGAGCCCTGCGATACCCCACTACCGACCTCTCTAGGGTTCAAGAGCTCCCCACCGACCACTACTCTCTGAGTGCATCCAGCCAGCCAGTTTTCAATCCATCTAACCATCAAAGGGCCTACTCCCAACCCTGTCAGTTTCTTCACCAGATCATTGTGGGGGACAGAGTCAAACGCCTTGCTGAAGTCCAAGAATAATACATCCACAGGCTTTCCCCTGTCCAGTTCTGACGTTACCCATTCGTAGAACTCCACGAGATTGGTTTGATATGATCTACCTGGCACAAACCCATGTTGCTGACTATCCAGACCTCCCACCTCCTCCAAGTACACCCCCAATCGTTCCTTTAGTATACTCTCCATTAATTCTCCCACTGCCAAGGTCAAACTGATGGGTCTATAGTTACCTGGTACTTCCCTCAACCCCCCTTTATGGATTGACACCACATGTGCCTCTCGCCAATCCCTAGGTACCATCCCTGTCTCAAGTGACCTGTTGAAGAGCTTTGCCAGGGGTGCAGCCAGTATGTCTGCCAATTCCCATAGTACTCTTGGATGAATGCCATCCGGCCCAGGAGAGTTATCTTTCTTTAGGGCATTAAGGGCTAACCACACCCTTTCGGTGGAGCTAGCATTATCCTTCCCCCCCACCTTACTGGCCTTTCTATCCTTATCCTGATGTGATACTGAGCAGAGGTATTGTGATACTGAGCAGAGGTATTCGTTCAGTATCCCTGCTTTTTTGCTGTCCCTCTCTGCCCACCCACCGTCCATTCTGTTCAGCCTCACTATCCTTCCCTTTGTCTTTCTATGCTGTCTGATGTATCTATAAAAGGTTTTATCCCCCTTCTTAACCAAGTTGGCTATCTTTTCCTCAGTTTGGGCCTTTGCTATTCTGACTTCCCTCCTTGCTTCCTTCTGCCTTAACTAGTACAGTTCTCTGTCCTGCTCCTTCTGTGTTTCCTTTTACTTGCTAAATGCTATCTTTTTCTCCCTAACCTTACCCGCCACCTCTTTTGAGAACCATAGTGGCGTTTTCTTTCATTTTGATTTGTTTATTTGCTGCACACAAAGGCTTGTTGCCTCTGTGATGGCAGTTTTGATGTTTCCCCATTGTTGCTCCACCCCTCCTTCTAGCTTGTTTGCTAGTGCTTTTCTAAGTCACTCTCCCATCTTGCCAAAGTCAGCCCTCCTGAAGTCCAGTACCGTCACTTTTGTATGGCTTGACTCTGTAGCTGAGTTTATCGTGAATCACAGTGTTTGGTTGTCACTTGTTCCCAGATGGCTACTGTAAACGTGGGTAGTAAGGAAGTCCAATACAGTGTCAGGATGCCAAATAAAATAAGTATTTATTCATACAACGGAAATAAACAAAAGCGGACTGATTTCGTCAAAAGAAAATAATCATAAACAAGAAGACATCAAATAAAGGCATAACGGTTCAGTATAGCTTCAAACGGAAACAAAATCTCACCTAGAAAAGAGCTAGGGGTCTGATAGGGTCAGCACCTTATCACCAACTAAAAAAAATGCTCCCAGACCTGGTCCTTTTATACAGGAGTAGGATTAGGTGATCAATTAGACTCAGCCCGTTTTTATAACTAAAGACTAAAATCTTCCAGAATACTTATTTTTAGTTCAGAATTAAAGCAGACCTACACTAGGTGGTTAGAAACACAATAACATAATCTAGAAGTAATAATAATAAGGCAAACCTTTTCTATGTATGCAATTCCAAACAGTCAGGCTCCTCCCATCACTACTGACTATAAACTAACTGAGAAGATGGTCGCCTGGCCCTATAGCAGAGTCAGCGGGATGAAGGAGAATCCTGGCTGCAAGAAAGGCTAAAATAGGTAAGGCAATATTTTCTAGCACAGCAGTACATGTTTTCTTTTACCTAAAACATAGCATACAAAGCATAAGTCTGTTAACATATGAGTCTCTTTTCAGAAAGAAATGGTTGTTTTAAAAAGAAACAAAACAAAACAGGCTGCAAAAGCCTGAGGAGACAAACATGCTCATTTTCAGTCTATCACACAGAAAATAGCAAGCACCAAGCAGCCTCATTTTAGCACTGAACTTTAAACTGCAGGTAACATTAACTGAAGAACCAAACTACAGATTACCTTGTGCACACATTCTATTTTGTTTAGAAAATCATCTCTGCAGTTTATTTTGCTAGGAGGGTGACAGAAGCAGCCAGAAAGACACTCAGCTTGTCTTTCATTTCACCCTGTAGTTTCACCCCTAAGCTACACAAGAAGGTAAATAAGGGCTACTTTCACTGGGTTTGTCCTAGCTAAATGATTTAAATGTGTAATCAGCGGCACAGTGCAAACGTGGAAGAGCAAGAAGAAATGAAAAGAGAAAAAGAAACTAGGGATACACAGAACAACTACAGGTGGCCTTCCTGATAGTTGGGGAACATTAGGATAAGAATTAGAATAGTACAAGACAAAGAATTACTGTTGCAACAGATTTGATTTAAAGAGAAAGCGTGCTCATTCCAGGATACACACAGCCCCTATTACATACTCCTCCCCACTTAAGAGGAAGCCAACAGACAGGGCTTTCTCTACAGGAGCTTTCCTTTTTCTTTACTGCTTTTACTTACAGACAGAAGAAATGGATCTCTCACAAGGAGAGATGGAGCTTCAGCCCACCCACTCCCAAAGCTCCACCTCGGGGTCCCTTAAACTCAAATAAAAATAATTCAGAGGTTGCCCTCTGATTTTTTATCAATCGTTACCCTGAGGTCTAATTCTGTCTGCACAGTTATATCTGCCCCAAACCGAGACATAAAATCTGCATTGCTATTTGTGGTCCCAGATCTGTGTTTTACTAATGATTTATATGGCTGTAAAGCCAGGTACTACCTCATAATCCTCGGATTCTTCTCCTTCATCATATGGATCCAACAAAGAGGATTATGATCGGTCCATACTGTACTTCAAATTCTGTACCCCACAAATAGTATCTCAGAGTCTCTACTGCCCACTTCAGGGCCAAACATTCTTTTTCTATAGCAGAATATTTGGTCTCTCTCAGATGCAGCTTTCTACTTATATAGATTACAGGATGTTCTTCTCCATCCTGTATCTGGGGTAAGACAGCACCAATACCAGTATTGGAAGCACAATAAAAGGTTTGGCAAAATCTGGGCTCTTCAATATGGGGGATGAACATAAGGCAGCTTTGATAGCACAAAACGCCTCTTCACAGGCTGGTGGCCAAGCTACCATTGTAGGTCTGTTTTTCTTAGTCAATTCTATCAGAGGACTAGTAATGGTAGCGAAATTGGGGACAAAATGCCGGTAATAACCGGCCAAGTCTAGAAAGGACCAAACATGTTTTTTAGTTACTGGTCGTGGACTTTTGGCTACAGCGTCCACTTTCCCTATTTCAGGTTTTACCTGTCCTTGGTCAATTACAAAGCCTAAGTATCTTGTCTCTGTCATTGCTATAGAGCACTTTGTAGGATTAATGGTAAGGCCTACCTGGGTAATAGTGCTCAATACTGCATTTAGATGTTTCAGATGTTCTTCCCATGTGGAGCTAAATATTATCACATCATCCAGGTAGGCTGCACTGTATAACATGTGTGGTCTAAGAATCTTGTCCATGAGCCATTGAAAAGTAGCGGGGGCACCATGAAGGCCAAATGGCATTGTTACAAATTGAAACAATCCAATGGGAGTACTGAAGGCAGTCTTTTCCTTGGCCTCCACATCCAATGAGATCTGCCAGTACCCTTTTGTGAGATCTAATGTGGTGATCTACTGGGCTTGACCGAGGCGATCGATGATGTCATCGATGCGGGGCATAGGATAACCATCAAATTTAGATATTGCACTTAACTTGTGAAAATCCAGACATATCCTAACCCCTCCCTCTTTTTTCAGTACAATTACCATGGGGAAGCCCCAATCACTGTTGGCCTCTTCTATCACCCCCATTTCTTTCATTTTACGTATCTGTTTTGTAACATCATGTTTTACTTTTTCAGGTAATCCGTAGGGCTTAACCCTAATAGGTGACTCCTGGGTTACATGAATGTGGTGGTTTATTTTGCCCGTTCTCCCTGGTATACAGGTGAAAGTACTGTCAAACTGATGTAACAGGGTGTCTAGCTCTGCTTTCTGGTCTTTTGTAAGTGCGGGGTTAACTACCATTGGAGCTTGAATACTTTCGGTGTCCAACCTCTTGTAAGCAAGATCCAACTCGGTTTCCTTGGACTGAACAGGGCAAACATACATATTTGAGGATACATTAGATTCAGCTCGCTCACACCATTTTTATGTTTGCTTGCACGCATGTGCAAGAAACATAGTGCCATCATCCGAGTTTTCGGAGGTGTGTCACTCCCTCCTCCAATTCAGTCAGTGTGTTGGCAGCCGCGGCCCCCGTCCGCCAATGCATGCTGGAGCTGTCTATGACAAGCTCCAAAATGCAGTGGCATACAGTTGAAAGGGGGAGCTATGCTTCAGTGAGCAGCAATAAGATATCGCCTGCTCATGCGCAGCTTCCCTCACACACACACACACACACACACACAAACACACACACGCGCACGCATACTGCGTGCTCCCCTACGCATGCTTCTATAGCCGGCGGGGTGCCCAATCCCGTCGGCTGTGCTGTACTCCCCAAGTTTTCCAAATGCCACACTGTGCCCACCCCAGCGCGGCAACTCAATGGCATAGCCGACAGGGTGCCCAATCTCGCTGGCTTCACTGTCTCTCGAGTATAGGATGCCACGCTGGAGCCCACCCCAGCGTGGCAACAACCATGCCATGGCCGACGGGGTGCCCAATCCCCGTCGGCTCCACACCCCCAGCCATCCTTCTGCCATGCTGGAGCCCACCCTAACATGGCAAATGTCCCACGTCATCTTTTTGTTTTTTAAATACCTGTAAAGAAAAAATGTTCCCATGCAGTGTTCCTGCCCCCACCCCACAACCCGCACCACCCATTGCGCACCCTACCTCCCCACACCCCTCACCCCATACTTACCTCCGGAGCTCTGCGCGACGATCTTCGGTGGACCGGAAATACGTCTGCACTCTTCAAAGCCGACCTCGAACTGAGGAAATGCCGGTAAGCTGTATAATGGGATAGATAGGGTTTTTTCAACTTTGTTGCATATTTCAGGTATTTTTGGGAATTTTTGCACCAAATTTTCAACATGGGGTTTTTGAGACCCCTTCTCATGAATGCTGTCACTGTCATGGCGTTCTTCGGGCCCGAAGGGTGATTTCGCAGTCACTGCACAAAATCACCTTTCAGGACTGATTAATGAAATGACACTGCCAGTGTTCATAAGGTGGGCTCTCAAGAAGCCAATTTTGAAAATTTGGTGGAAAAATTCCAAAAAACGACTGTTTTATGAGCATGCGTTGCGCAGTTCCTAAGCACGCTCGTAAGTTCGTGAAATTTCAATACTTTCACTCCAGATTTTCAACATTGCCATTTTACCACACCTTCTTATGAGCAGTACAGCTGTCATTTTTCACATCTCACCCAAAATGTGTTTCTGCCCATGTAGCGCACAATGGCGCAGTCGGTGTGCGAAACCAATGTAAGGGACAAATTAAGAAAGCCACAGTGACACTTTTCATGAGCAGAGGTCTTAAAATGGCTATGTTGAAAATTTGGTGAAAAAATTCCTAAAAATTACTGTTTTACGAGCGTGCGTTGCACAGTTCCTATGCACGCTCATAAGTTCGTGAATTTTCAATATTTTCACTCCAGATTTTCAACTTGCCATTTTACCACACCTCCTTGTAGTCAGTACAGCTGTCATTTTTCACATCTTGCCCAAAATGTGTTTCCGCCCATGTAGCGCACAATGGCGCAGTCGATGTGCGAAATCAATGCATGGGACACATTAAGAAAATCACAGTGCCACTGTTCATGAGCAGAGGTCTTAAAATGGCTGTGTTGAGAATTTGGTGAAAAAATTCCTAAAATTGACTGTTTTATGAGCGTGCGTTGCGCAGTTCCTATGCATGCTCATAAGTTTGCGAATTTAATATTTTCACTCCAGATTTTCAACATTGCCATTTTATTACACTTCCTTATGAACAGTACAGCTGCCATTTTTCATATGCCACCCAAAATGTGTTTTCGCACATGTAGCGCACAATGGTGCTGTTGGTGTGCTGAAAGCAATGTTTGGGACAGATTAAGAAAATCACAGTTACACTGTTCATGAGCAGAGGTCTTAAAATGGCTATGTTGAAAATTTGGTGACAAAGTCCATAAAATGACTGTGTTACGGTGAGCATGCGCCAGTTTCCGCGCCCTCGTAAGTTCATGACTTTGTAATATTTTCAGTCAGATTTTCACCAGTGGCATTTTCCACACTTCCTTATTTACAGTACAGCTGTCATTTTTCACAACATGGCGAGTGTGTTTTCACACTTTCAGTGCAGAGATGCATGGTCACTGTGGGAAATCATTGTTCGGGACAGATAAAGAAAATCACAGTGACACTGTTCATGATCGGAGGCACCAAAATGCCTGAGTTGGCAATCTGCTGTAAAAAATCCCAATCTAATTATATTACGGGTGTCGTTGTACAGTTCTATGTACGCCGTGACTTCACCATTTTTAAAATATTTTACTGCAGATTTGCAACATTGCCATTTTTTACACCTCCCCATGAACAGTACAGCTGTCATTTTACATCCTGTTCGAATGTTTTGCACCTGTGGTGCTAAATGCCGTAGTAGCTGTGCATAAGCAGCTCGGCTAACAAACTGATATTCCCCTGTTCATGAGGTGGGGTCACAAAAAACATGTTGAACATTTGGAGTGAAAATACCAACGAATGCCTGAGGTATAGGGTTTCAACCATACACCCAACCCTGTAGAGAATGACAGGCATCAGGGGTGTGACTTGGGATTCTTGCCTGTAATGCTCATACCATTCCGCACCCTGCAGCCAGTGAGAGGCATCGAGGTATGCCTTGGACTCTTTGGCCCCAAAGTTCACCCCATTCTCCTATATCGCACCCATTTCACCGTATTTCCTAATGGAATGGGGTGCGCATAAGGGCCAAAGACCCCAAGGGACACCATGACAACTTGTCAGTGTCTGCAGGGTGGGGTGTGGTGAAATGGCGTGGCAGTTATGCCTGACGACCCAAAGGCACACCCCAATGCCTGTCACTCTCTGCAGGGTGGTGGTGGGGTTGGCTTCAGTTCAATACTTCACTGCCATTCCTATTACGCAGCTCTGTAACTTCTACACTACCACTGCCAATGCCAGCAAGCAAACATTCGGCATTGACAAATGTTTGTTTAAGTAAGTTAGCATGGTACACCTTCACTTTCTGTCTTCTATCTGGTACCTCAATTTCAAAATTAACAGGCCCAGTTTGTCTCTGTACAACATATGGACCCTGCCATTTCATAGTGAGCTTGTTGTCAGAGGAAGGTAGTAACAGTAAGACACGATCTCCTGGCTGGAACTGTTTACTCCCTACTCCTTGATCATATCTCTCTTTCTGATACCGCTGCTTTTCCTGGTTCCATTCTTGTGCTAGTTGGGCATATTTGGCTACCCTCTGACGCATCTGGGTAACATATTCCAAGGTGGTAGGTGTCTCTACATGATTACCATTCTCCCACTATTCCTTAATGACATCTAGAAGGCCCCTAGGATTCTTGCCGTATAATAGCTCGAGTGGTGAAAAACCAGTAGACGCCTGGGGCACTTCTCTATATGCGAACAGAAGGAGTGGCAAGTAGAGATCCCAGTGCGTTCCCTCATCTGATACATACTTCTGAATCATCTTTTTCAGTGTCTTATTGAAACGCTCTACCAATCCATCTGTTTGGGGGTGGTATGGGGAGGTGTACACAGCTTCCACCCTTAGGGCTTGGTAGAGTCATTTCAGCAAGATGGAACAAAAGTTTGTACCCCTATCTGTTAGTATTACCTTGGGTATTCCAACCTTGCTAAAAAACTTCACCAATTCTTCTGCTATTTTTTCTGCTATAACAGTACTTAGGGGAATAGCCTCTGAGTATTTCGTACTATAATCACAAATCACCAGCACAAATCTATTACCTTTTGTACTTTTAGGCAGAGGGCCTACAATATCCATGGCAATCCGCTCAAAGGGAATGGACACCAGTGGCAGGGGTTGCAGAGGGACTTTGTCCTTTTTGTTTGTAAGAGCCACTTTCTGGCAAGCACTACAGCTCTTACAGTAGTCTGCTACGTGTTCATGGATACCCAGCCAAAAGAAACGCTGTAGCAGCCTACCGAGAGTCCTGTCCCTCCCTCCATGCCCTGCACAAGGAATATCATGGGCCAAGTATATTAGGTTAGCTCGGTATTGCGTAGGAACTACCAGCTGATCCACACATTCCCCAGTCTTAGGGTTAGTACATTGTCTATACAGTCTTCTGTTTTGGATTTTAAAGCTGGGAGTTATAGAATCTTTCCCCTCAGGATCCACCTGTAAAAATAAGGGTGTTAATGTACTATCTTGTTTCTGATCATTAATAAAAGACTCATGTTCAATACATTTCAATAATGTCTCATCATCTATCAAGTCCTTCTTTAAAGTCTATTGATATTTATGTCTTCTCTTCTCTCGTTTGGACTTTCTGGTTTTCCCAGGCATGTCATACAGTTCCTCCTCAAAAGGAAACTCCTTTGAAATACACTGTTCCTGTTTGGCCTGAGCCTGTGTTGTGACAGCACACACTGAAGATGTTAGGAGATTTTGAAAATGAGGAAAATCATGCTCCAATATTACAGGTACCAGCAAACGTGGCACCAGACCTACCCATATCTGTTGCGTTTGGTCCTGCAAAGTCACATTTACCTCTTTAAGGGGTTAGAAGTGCGCATCACCGTGAATGCAAGTGACTCCTGTCTTGTGGTTTGGAGTATTTTCTGCTTGTACAAGATCAGTCTGGAGTAAAGTTTGCCTACTCCCCGAGTCTACCAGTCCAAGCACTTCCTTCCCTTCTATGGTAATTGGTGTCATGTATTGCCCGCAGTTGGCCAATGCTAGATGTTTAGGGTCACTCTTTCTCTTTGGGCAGAATCTAGCTATGTGACCCTTCATTTGACACTCATGACAGACAATGTCAGGATTGTAACGTCTTATAGGCTTATCCAATCTAACAGTACTAGTGTCACTAGAAACCTTATTAGAAGAAATAGAATGCATAGGCCTTACTGTGGGCGAGGAGGCACTGGTCCAGGTATGTCCTTTCTTTCGTGATGGGCGGGCAGCCAAGAAGTCCTCAGCTAGGTTGATTGCTTTCTCTGCTGTTTCTGGATGGTGCTCTCTCACCCACATCTGCACGTCATCTGGCAGGATCTTGATGAATTGTTCCAAGACAACCGAATCAATAACTTGGTCCATGGTTTTCACAGAAGGCTGCAACCACTTCTTGCATAGATCTTGCAATCTCACATATGCCTCCTGCAGGGAATCTGCTGACTGGTACCAGAAAGTCTGAAACCTCTGTCTATAAGTCTCTATGCTTATATCGTAGCGCTTTAAGATTGCTTGACACACATGACCATAGTCAGTGGCATATCTAGTCTCAACATGGCTGTAAGCTAATTGGGCCTTTCCAGTGAGATAGGGGGCTAGTTGGACTACCCACTGGTCCTGAGGCCACCCACAGACAGTAGCCACTCTCTCAAATGTTGTTATGTAGGCCTCAATGTCATTCTCTGCTAATTTAGAAAGTTTAATGTCTTTTGGGCCATCATTAGGTGGATTCTGATGAATGGCCCCTAGAGCCTGAATGGCCTGCAATGTATCCACCCACCTTGCTTCACTTTGCAGACGGTCCCTTTCTCTTTGTTTCTCCATGTCGATTTGCTTTACAAAAAAAATATCTTAATAAGTTCTCCATCTTGCTGGGGGGAGTCTCTTCTTCTTCTTCTTCAGAACTACTAGATACATCTTCCCCTCCTGTAGCTCACTCCTCTTGTTTCTCGGGCTTGTTCTCTCGTCTTCTTATATCCCCTAGGCCAGGGTTCAGTGGAATCTGTAGCTGCTCTGCCATTGTCCTTGTCAGAACACCACTGGCCATGGAATCTACCGCCTTGTCCCACTGCATCTGGCACCTCCTGGATATTTTTGGACAATATCCACTGCTATCCCACTTCTAACACCAAGTGTAAATGTGGGTAGTAAGGAAGTCCAACACAGTGTCAGGATGCCAAATAAAATAAGTATTTATTCATACAATGGAAATAAACAAAAGTGGACTGATTTCATCAAAAGAAAATAATTATAAACAAGAAGACATCAAATAAAGGCATAACGGTTCAGTATAGCTTCAAACGGAAATAAAATCCCACCTAGAAAAGAACTAGGGGTCTGATAGGGTCAGCACCATATCAACAACTAAAAAAAAGCTCCCAGACCTGGTCCTTTTATACAGGAGTAGGATCAGGTGATCAATTAGACTCCGCCCCTTTTTATAACTAAAGACTAAAATCTTCCAGAATACTTATTTTTAGTTCAGAATTAAAGCAAACCTACACTAGGTGGTTAGAAACACAATAACATAATCTAGAAGTAATAATAATAAGGCAAACCCTTTCTATGTATGCAATTCCAAACAGTCAGGCTCCTCCGTCACTACTGACTATAAACTAACTGAGAAGATGGCGCCTGGCCCTATAGCAGAGTCAGCGGGATGAAGGAGAATCCTGGCTGCAAGAAAGGCTAAAATAGGTAAGGCAATATTTTGTAGCACAGCAGTACAAGTTTTCTTTTACCTAAAACATAGCATACAAACATAAGTCTGTTAACATATAAGAGTCTATTTTCAGAAAGAAATGGTTGTTTTAAAAAGAAACAAAACAAAATGGGCTGCAAAAGCCTGAGGAGACAAACATGCTCATCTTCAGTCTATCACACAGAAAATAGCAAGCACCAAGCAGCCTCATTTTAGCACTGAACTTTAAACTGCAGGTAACATTAACTGAAGAACCAAACTACAGATTACCTTGTGCACACATTCTATTTTGTTTAGAAAATCATCTCTGCAGTTTATTTTGCTAGGAGGGTGACAGAAGCAGCCAGAAAGACACTCAGTTTGTCTTTCATTTCACCCTGTAGTTTCAACCCCTAAGCTACACAAGAAGGCAAATAAGGGCTACTTTCACTGGGTTTGTCCTAGCTAAATGATTTAAATGTGTAATCAGGGGCACAGTGCATAAACGTGGAAGAGCAAGAAGAAATGAAAGGAGGAAAGAAACTAGGGATACACAGAACAACTACAGGTGGCCTTCCTGATAGTTGGGGAACATAGGGAGAAGAATTAGAATAGTACAAGACAAAGAATTACTGTTGCAACATATTTGATTTAAAGAGAAAGCGTGCTCATTCCAGGATACACACAGCCCCTATTACAGCTACCCACTTCTAGATCTGAGATCCTCTCACTGTCCCCATTTGAGAGTACAAGGTCTAAGATTGCTCCCTCACAAGTGGGTTCCAAAACTAGCTGTCTGAAGCATGCCACCTGTAGGGCATCGAGTATGTTCCTGCTCTTGGATGTGGCTGTAGCAGAGGTGCTCCAGTTAACATGTGGCACATTTAGGTCCCCCATCAACAGGGTCTCCCCTTTCTCTACTATCCTATGGATGCCTTCTATCAAATTCTTGTCCATTCTCTCCCCTTGAGATGGGGGTCTGTATACAACCCCTGTGCGGATTGTGGTGCCATTTCCAGTCTCTAAGGTGACCCACAGTGCCTCCTCTCCTCCCTGTTTACTCTTTTGTTCTGTTGCTTTTAACCCTTCCCTTACATAGAGAGCTACTCCTTCCCCTCTTCTCCCCTCCCTGTCTCTCCTGTAGGTTGTGTACCCTGGTATGTTAACAACCCAGTCATGGTTCTCTATGTACCATGTTTCTGTGACTGCTACGATATTCAGGCATCCCTCTTCCATTAAGGCCACCAGTTCAGGGAGCTTGTTGCCCAGACTATGGGCATTGGTACTCACTACCCTCTATTTCTTGATGGCCTTACCTCTTTTTGCCCCATCCCTACATAGACATAGAAACATAGACTTTGACGGCAGATAAGGACTGCTTGGCCCACCTAGTCTGTCCATTTCCCTACCTACAGGATAAGTGGCAGATTCTATTTAACCAAAAGCCTATTTCTTCCTACCCCCCACAAAAATTGCCTTATGTCTGTCCCATGCATTCTTGAATTGTCCCACAGTTTTGGACCCCAGAACCTCCTTAGGAAGGCTGTTTCATGTGTCCACTTCCCTCTCTGTGAAAAAATACTTCCTCACATTGCCCTGAGCCGTCCCCCCTCTATCTTCAAATTGTGTTCCCTTGTTCTTGCACATCTCTTTTTCTGAAAGATGCTACCCTCTTGGACTTTGTTGATTCCACTGAGGTACTTAATAGTTTCTATCATGTTCCCCCTCTCCCTCCTTTCCTCAAGGGTATACATGTTAAGCTCCTTTAGTCTCTCTTCATATGGCTTCTCTTGCAGACCCTGCACCATTTTAGTTGCCCTCCTCTATACTGCCTCCATCCGGTCTATGTCCTTGCAGAGATGGGGTCTCCAGAACTGGACGCAGTACTCCAGATGGGGTCTCGCCAACTGTCTGTACAGAGGGATAACAACTTCCTGTTTTCTGCTGGTGATGCCTCTCCCTATACATCCCAGTATCCCCTCAGCCCTCCCTACTGCCTTCTCACATTGCTTGCTAACCTTAAGATCATCTGATATGATTACCCCAGGTCCCTTTCCATTTTTGTTGTTGTTACTAACTCCCCCACTATTGTGTAATCGTCCCCTGGGTTTTTGTTTCCCAGGTGCATTATTCTACACTTCTTTGCATTGAATCCAAGCTGCCATACTTCTGACCATTCCTCCAACCTTGCCAAGTCCCTTCTCATCCTTTCCACACCTCCTTGTGTATCAACCCTGTTGCAGATCTTTGTGTCATCTGCAAAGAGGCATACTTTTCCTTCCAGTCCCTCTGCAATGTCACTTATAAAGACATTAAAAAGGACTGGACCCAGTACTGGACCCTGCGGTACCCCACTAGTAACCCCTCTTTCTTCAGAGTGGACTCCATTTACAATTACCTTCTGTGTCCTGTTGTCCAGCCAATGTTTTACCCAGACTACCACCCTGGGACCCACTCCTAGGCTGATTAATTTGTCTATTAATCTTTTGTATGGGACTGTGTCAAATGCCTTGCTAAAGTTTAGGTAGGCCATGTCCACAGCCCTTCCCTGGTCTACTACTTTGGTCACCCAGTCAAAGAAATCAATTAGATTTGTCTGACATGACCTTCCCACTGTGAACCCATGCTGCCTTGGGTCCTGTGCCCCACTGGCCTCTAGGTACTCAACAATTCTTTCCTTCAGAAGTGATTCCATCACTTTCCCTACCACAGAGGTTAAACTGGCAGGTCTGTAGTTTTCTGCCTCTGTCTTGCTCCCACTTTTGTGAAGGAGAATCACACCCACCTTCCTCCTGTCCTCAGGTGCCACACCATCCTCCCATGATTTGTTAAAAAGGGTAGTCAGTGGTGTCACTAGTTCTCTCCTTAATTCTTTTAGAATTCTGGAGTGAATTCCATCAGGCCTCATTGCTTTGTCCACCTTCAGTTTAAGGAGTTCTTTCAGAACCGTTTCTTCTGTGAAAGGACTGGGATCAATCCTCCTATCCAGAGTGCTTCTCTTAATTGGATTAGGCACCTTCCCCTCCTCCTCTTTTGTGAATACTGAGCAGAAGTATTTGTTCAGTATCCCTGCTTTTCACTGTCCCTTTCTGCCCACCCACTGTCCATTCTATTCTATATACAGTATAAGGATGTGTGTGTTATTATATTATTTTGTTTTAACTGTTTAAAGTTGAGGATTTGTATTTGATCTGATGTGTTTACCTGTTGCCCCCCTGGTCATGAGCTACTCAGCCTCTGCTCTCCACTCCCTCCACCCCTTTTATACCCCCCTCTGTTTTTTTCTACCTACCAATGCTGTTGGGCATTAGGTATTGCCTGTAGGAGGAGGGGTGGGGGTGGAGGGTGAACAGTGGAGGTGAGTGGAGCGGAGAACCCCCATTAGGGTGATTAACCGCAGGAGATACCCTGGGGCGAAATGGAGCTTGGAGCATGGACCATCCTGTTTGGTTCCCATACCCAAGGGCACCATCATTAGTGATGGGCAGGTAGCCAGGGCAGCCCAGGAGTTTTGTCCAACCTGGGCGATGTTGTGCAATGCCAGATTGGTCCGGAACAAGACTGCTGTAATTTCAGATCTTGTTGCCTCAACAGATCTGTCTTGCATCACCGAGACCTGGCTGGATAATAATGCGGGACCAATTTTGGAGGCCGCAATTCCAGCCGGGTATACAGTGATACATCGCCCGAGGTTGGACCGCAGGGTTGGGGGGGTTGCGGTCTGTTTTAAGACCGAATTGGCTCTCACTAGTGTTCCAGTTGAGGAGACCACCTCTTTTGAATGTGCTATTGTAGCAGGTGTGGACTATTGAATTGCTCTCATCTAACGTCCACCAGGAGATGAGAAGCAATTCCTTAAGGAAGTAGCGGACTTCATTGTCAACCTGGCCTTTGAGTCTCCCAGGCTGATGGTCCTGGGTGACTTTAATGTATGGGTCGATGATGAACTCTAGCAATTTGGGCAACACTTCCTCCAGTTAATGGATTCACTGGGCCTAACACAGGTGGTTACCACTGTTACACATAAAGGTGGCCATTTTCTTGATTTGGTCTTCCTCCTGGGGATTGAGGCCTCTGATGTGGGGGTGGAACCAGTAGGTTGGTCAGATCACTACACTGTGAGATTCAATTTTGGGGCCCCTCCTTGTAGGCCAACCCCTGTGGAGATGGTCAAATACCGCCCTTTGTGGAATACTTCTAATGGCCTTGTGGCTGCTCTTGACCTATCACTATTTCCTGTGCATTGCAATGATTCAGAGGCACTGGTTATGGCTTATAATACCGCCATTACTTCTGCCCTGGATTCTATTGCTCCAGTTCGTGTACGTCCTCTCTCCCTGTGACCTCGGGCCCCATGGTTTGATGGAGTCTTGAGGGAGTTACGGTGACTTGGACACAGGTTAGAACGATGTTGGCGGAGGTCTAGCCTGGATGCCGACCACCTTAGACTGTTAGAACATTATCAATTCTATCAGTCAGAAATCTCCCATAAGAAGGCAGAGTTCCTGTCCGGGGAAATTTCTGCCACTCAGAACCGACCTGCTCAGCTATTCAGAACTGTGGACAGATTGTGCAACCGAACCTGTCTACAGCTCCGTAGAGTGTTTTCACAACTACAGTGTGATGAGATTGCTCGGTTCTTTGCTGATAAGGTGACCGACATTAGGTCAGACATCTGTTTGACACGTTCTATGCCAGTTGCAAGTGGCCAGGATCGGGTCACTACCCCCTCATTCTCCTGGAGTACCTTCGACCGCCCAGAAATCGTGGATGTTATGTGGATTGTCCAGGGGCTGCATCCTACCTTTTGTAGTTTAGATCCAGGTTCCACTCCCCTAATTTTAGGGTGTGGAGAGCCCATTCTAATGGCTGTAGCACAGATAGTCTGGCCTTCCCTTGACTCGGGTGAATATCCCCGTTCCTTGAAAGAGGCAGCGGTGACACCCTTGCTGAAGAAATCATCTTTGGACCCAGACTGTCTTGTTAACTACAGACCTATCCAGGGTTTTATTTAACTCTAAAAATTGATTAGCGTTTTGCTCATAAAAGTGTTAAAACATTGTAAAAATGCATAGCACTTGCCTCATTGTGTTTAACAAACATAACACTTCTAGAAATCCTATTTAAATACTTTCTGTACAGTTCGTATTGTTCCAGGAAAAAAACTGCTAATCAATTATTTAAAACCCTGCTATCTCGAACCTTCCCTTTGCAGGGAAGGTGATCGAGAAGGTGGTAGCAGCCCAGCTGGAGAACCATTTGGCCATCCATAGCATCTACGAACCTCTCCAATCAGGTTTCTGTAAGAGGCATAGTACCGAGACTGCACTGGTTCGGGTGCTCAATGATCTCCTGATGGCGAGAGACCAGAGAAAATGGTCCATTTTGGTTCTATTGGATCTGTCATCAGCATTTGACACCGTCGACCATGGGTACTACTGGAGCACCTGAGAGATATGTTGTGGACTCTCTGGGATTGTGCTCAGATGGTTCACATCATACCTCACCGGAAGAACTCAGAGGGTGGTGTCAGGGTCTTTTCCTCTGATCCCATCTCTCTATTTTGTGGGGTTCCTCAGGGCTCTATATTGTCCCCCATGTTGTTTGTGGTGTACATGCTTCCCCTCGGAGACGTTGTGAGATGGTATGGGTTGGGATTTCACTGTTATGCAGATGATACCCAACTGTACCTGTCTTTTGCACCCGACCAGGAAGGAGCTATCTTGGTATTTAATAGCTGCCTAAATGAAATCCAGGATTGGATGAGGTCCAGTTGGTTGAAGTTGAATTCTGGGAAGTCCGAGGTGTTGGTATTGGATGTGGATCACTGGATAGGGGGACCTGTGGCCGGCTCCCCATCTGGGGTGTTTTGTGGCGATGTCGAGCTACTGATCTCAGGTGCGAGATCTGAGGGTGATCTTAGATGTGGGGCTGACTCTTCGATCCCAGGTGTCAGCAGTGATAAAATCTTCTTTTTGTCATCTGAGAATCATCACCACAATCAAGCACCTCATTCCGTCCTGCGATCTGCCAACTCTGATCCATGCCTTTGTGACCTCATGCCTGGACTACTGCAACTCACTTTACCTTGGGCTTCCAGGAGTTGATATCCACCGCCTGCAGCTGGTGCAGAATTCCACAGCCTGAGTACTTACAGGTAATCCTAGATCTTCTCATATTATTCCGGTGCTGCGGGAACTGCACTGGCTGCCAGTTCAGTGGTGGATCACCTTCAAAGTCAGATTACTGACTTTTAAAGCACTGCATGATCTGAGCCCTGACTACTTGAAAGAACTCCTGTTTCCTTACCACCCTGTGAGGCCACTTCGCTCAGCCAATGAGGGGTTGCTAGAGATTCCTAGGGTTACATTAAAATCAGCTGGGGCCCGGGCTTTTATGTTCATGGCCCCCTCCCTTTGGAATTCTCTACCCCGTCGGATAAGGGAGTGTACGACCGTGGGAAGTTTTAAACAGGCTCTCAAATCCTTTTTATGGGAAAGGGCCTATGGTGGTTCTGATTAATTGCTGTATCTGTTTTAAGAGTTTTTGTATTACTGTTTGTATATCTTGTCAGTATTCTATTTTACTGGAATGCGCCTTGGTATTCGAAAGGTGCAATATAAATAAAAATATTATTATTATTATTCAGCCTCAATATCCCTCCCTTTGTCTTTCTACGCTCCCTGATATACCTATAAAAGGTTTTCTCCCCCTTCTTAACCGAGTTGGCTATCTTTTCCTCAGTTTGGGCCTTTACTATTCTGACTACCCTCCCTGCTTCCTTCTGCCTTAACTAGTACAGTTCTCTGTCCTGCTCCTTCTGTGTTTCTTTATACTTCCTAAATGCTATCTTTTTCTCCCTAACCTTCCCCACCACCTCTTTTGAGAACCATAGTGGCTTTCTTTCATTTTGATTTGTTTATTTGCTTCACACAAAGGCTTGTTGCCTCTGTGATGGCGGTTTTGATGTTTCTCCATTGTTGCTCCACCCCTCCTTCTAGCCTGTTTGCTAGTGCTTTTCTAAGGCACTCTCCCATCTTGCCAAAGTCAGCCCTCCTGAAGTCCAGAACCCTCACTTTTGTATGGCTTGACTCTGTAGCTGAGTTTATCATGAACCTCACTGTTTATTGGTTACTTGTTCCCAGATGGCTACCCACTTCTAGATCTGAGATCCTCTCACTGTCCCCATTTGAGAGTATGAGGTCTAAGATTGTTCCCTCATGAGTGGGTTCCAAAACTAGCTGTTTGAGGCATGCCACCTGAAGGACATCGAGAATATCCCTGCTTTTGGATGTGGCTGCAGCAAAGGTGCTCCAGTTAACATCTGGCATATTAAGGTCCCCCATCAACAGTATCTCCCCTTTCTCTGCCATCCTAAGGATGCCTTCTATCATATCCTTTTCCATTCCCTCCCCCAAGATGGGGGTCTGTATACAGCCCCTGTGCAGATTGTGGTGCCATTTCCAGTCTCTAAGGTGACCCACAGTGTCTCCTCTCCTCCCTGTTTACTCTTTTGTTCTGTTGCTTTTATCCCTTCCCTTACATAGAAAGCTATTCCTCTCCCTATTCTACCCTCTCTGTCTCTCCTGTAGGTTGTGTACCCTGGTATGTTAACATCCCAGTCATGGTTCTCTGTGTACCATGTTTCAGTGACTGCTACGATATCCAGACATCCCTCTTCCATCAATGCCACCAGTTCAGGGAGCTTGTTGCCCAGACTATGGGCATTGGTACTCATTACCCTCCATTTCTTGATGGTCTTACCCCTTTTTTCCCCATCTCTGTCCTTATTGCGTATGTCATTTTCTCCATTTACCCCTGCCCTTCTCCGTATTGACATATCTATCTTGGTGTTTACCTCACTTAGTACCCTGAATTTTTGGGGGGGAGCTAGGATTTCCCTGCTTCTCTCCAGTGCCTCCCCCCTTGGCTAGTTTAAATGCTTGTCAATGAAGCATTTAAATCTATCACCTAGGATCCTGGTTCCCTTCCTGGACAGAAGCAGACCATCATGCCAGTACAGGCCTGCATCCCTCCAGGTGGACCCCCAGTCCCCAATGAAGCCAAATCCCTGAGGTCTGCACCAGTTCTTCAACCACTGATTTAATCCCCTGGTGTGGAGCACCCTAGCCTCACCCGTGCCATTGACAGGCAGCACCTCCAAGACGGTTACCGTGCATGCTACTTGTCTAAGGCCCCTCCCCAATTCCACAAACTCTTCCTGCACTGTAGTAGTCATAAAATTTTATTGTTTTAAAAATCGTCACCAAACTCACATTAGTTCATTTGTTATAAACATATACCAAAAAATATAAAATACAAAATGTTATATTTACATACACTATTCATTCATCTCTAATATCATTATAATTTTATGATTTTATCATTTACTAGGTGTGTTATTTTTAATTTCTTATTCTTTATATCACCATCTTTTATCTTATCCACCTCTTCACGCTACCAAGTCAAATTTCTTGCATAATATTAATTCCTTTTCTCAGCCCCTCTCTTTTATTTGTTTTTTTTTCCTTTTGATACAACTAAAAAACTTTGCCAATTTCTCCAATTGAAGAATATTTGTGCTTTTGAGTAGACTATTTATCTGTTAGATTGGAGCCATATCTACAGTTCCCCAAATATCTCCCAAATATATCTGTCTCTCTAATGCATACAATGGGCATAGTATCAGAATGTGTAACAAATCATCCACTCCTAATTTACATTCACAAAGGCCATCTTTCTGCTTTGCAAATATGCCTCTCAGTTTCTGTGAGTCAAAGTATTGAAACTGGAATCATGTTAAAGATTTCCTTCTTTTCGGATCTTTTAATACTATTAGATAGGTTTCCAATGCTAAATTTCTTTTTTTGTTTATAGCTAGCCAATTACTAATTTTCACCTCTCTACTAATTTCCATCTCTAATTGGATGAATATATCTTTAATTCTTCTTTTTATATGTACCTCTACATCTTTACTAGAAAGTACAAGGCTATTAGCCAAGCTATCCAGAAGGCCATATGGTTTTATAATTTGTTCTAAAGAATATAATCCTGGGCATACAAATCCTCTATTTCT
Organism: Neoceratodus forsteri; assembly: GCA_016271365.2. Lineage (NCBI taxonomy): Eukaryota > Metazoa > Chordata > Ceratodontiformes > Ceratodontidae > Neoceratodus > Neoceratodus forsteri. The sequence continues at coordinate 129,648,214 of CM028137.1, read as the reverse complement.
ATAAACTAGGGATTCTTCTAAACATATTTTAGGCAATCTCTCTTCATTCATTCCATATACCTTTATCCAATAGATCACTAATCTCTGCTCGATATTATACCTTACAGGCATTTGCCCCAACTCTAATCTGGTCAGTACAGAAGATGCCCCCATTGGTAATCTTAATATACGCTTATACAACTTGTTTAATATCACTTCCAATCCCTTTGTTTCCCTCTCCTCACCTCCCCAGATTTCTGCCCTGTATAATATTTGACTTCTTAACTTTGCATTGAGAACCTTCAAAATTCCTTTGACAGACTGACCTGCATATTGATAAGCAAATTTTTCCACCATAGGCACAAACCTTTCATCTTATCTAATATATGACTTCTGCGCAATTTCCATTTTAAGTTACTTGTAAGTGCTATCCCCAGATAACAAAAGCTTTATACATTTTCTATTACATTAGATTCATATTTTAAACTCTGGCCCTTCCCTTTTTTAATTAGAGTTCTATTACATACCATGTACTTGTTTTTTGGCATAATTTATTTCCAATGCCATTGACTTACACCCTCTCCCAAATTTGTCCAAGCTTCTTTTTATTCCCAGGTAATTTGTTGAGATTATAACAATGTCATCTGCAAACGCCAAGTAGGGACAACATCTCTCACCTATTTTTGATATATGTAATTCCTTGTCATATAGACTCATGAAAATTGTGTTCAAATATAAATTAAACAAAATAGGGGAGAGCACACACCCTTGCCTCAGTCCCATATTGGTACTAATTTTTTTTGTTTTATCTCCATCATTAGTATATCTTATACATGTCCAATTCTCCGTATAGAGTCTTTTTATCAAGTTAATAAATGCCTGTTCCATCCCATATTCCTCCAGAACCATCTATAATATCTCTCTTTTAATTTTATCAAATGTTATTCTCAGGTCCACAAATACACAGTATACTTTTAGTTTTTTATGTTAATATACTTGTTAATTAGATGAGTTAGGACAAATCATTGGTCAACCGTTGAATGACCTACCATAAATCCTGCTTGGGTTTCGTCTATTATTTTATACTCCCTTATCCATAATATAAACCTTTTTTTGTAATATCTTTGTAAAACTCTTTTGTGGATTGTCTAATAAACTAATTGGTCTGTAGCCTTTTGGGTTATTTTTATCCCCTTCTAAAAAATTGGTATTACTGTGATATCTTTCCATGTAGGTATTATTTCACCCATCTTAACTATGTAGTCAAAAAGCTTTTTCAATACTGAGATCCACAATTGTACATCACCTAATATGATGTCCACTGGTATGCCATCTGGCCTGGGTGCTTTATGCCTTTTTGCTTCCATTAAAGCATTGTAAATGTCATATTCTAATATTTATTGTTTTACAATGATCCACTTGCTCTCTTCCCTATCTTGGTCGTTCAATGTTGGGTCATTAAAAAGTGATCTAAAATACTTTTCCCACTTCTGGGGTTCAATATGACTTTCTATTTCCTCGCTATAAGTACTACATCCTCTTGCCACCATTCTCCAGATTTTTTTCTGATCTTTTTGTCTGACTACTTCTTCTAGCTCTTTCCATAGCCTATTTCTATATTTCTCCCTCTTTCTTTTCAATAAAAATCTGTACTCTTTCCTAACTTTTATTAGTTGAATCCTATATTTTTGATCATTTGTTTTCCTTCATAATCTTGCTAGTCTATTAATTCCTTTTTTTACTTCTTTACATTCTTTATCATACCACTGACTATCTCTTCTTTTTACAAATGAAGCTTTCTTTAACTGTACTAGATGTTTCATAATTTCACCATATTTCTTGATAATATCTGTCTCTTCTTTTTCCCAAATTATCTCTATCATCTTTTCTCTTACACCACTTTCAGTTATTAAGTTGTTTAAGTTTAAGTTGTCAATCAGATCCCATTGTATTCCTATTTTTGTCCTAATTAACTCTCTCCCACCATTTGTTGATTCTATCTTATCTAATGGGTCAAACATGATCTCCTGTGGGCTATGTTCACTCTTCGTCCTTCTACCCTCTTGGAGATCCCTTATTCTCATTATTGCATTCATTTTTACCCAACATAGATCTATTGTTGATAGACCTCTTTTTCCCATATAATGCATGTGTATTCCTCTTTATTGTCCCCTTTAGTCCTACCATTAATTATTTTGTAAAGTTCCTTTAATGCATCACTCTACAGACTTCCTTCCCCCTTCCAGACACTTTCTTATCTTTCATTGATCTGATCTCCAAAATATCCTTATTATTCAAGGCTGAACATAGTTCTCTCATGTCTTCTGGCATATTAATACTATATCCAACCCTTTCATTTAAATCCCCCACTATTACTATTCCACTGTCAGGTGTTTTTTTCTCTCTCAACTATCTATTGTTTCAACCAACAGAGTTAGGATATTCATGTCATTGTATTTTGAATTTGTCAGTGACGTGTACACATTTAGCAGTATCCACGTGGTTCTTTTACTTACAATTTTTACACCAAGGATATAATCTGAATTTATAGGGATTTCTTCTCTTCTTATATTTTTTAGAAATCCTTATCCAAGTTGCCAATCCCCCCACTAACCTCCCAAGTTTTTTCTCCTTCTTGGCATTTTTTCTGAAGGACCTATATCCATTGAAATGTATCTCTTGTGCACTCCATGTCTCCTGGAGACAAATATTATCAAATGTCATCACATATTTTTTAAATGAAGGATCAACTAACTTGTCTTTTATCCCTGACACATTCCAGGAGATCATTTTCCCTAATCTAGTTCCTTTAACCTTCCCACTCTTAACTTTTAATTTATCTCCAATTGTATTACCTCTTGACTGTCATTCATTGTTCAGATCTTGTAATGCCTGATAGCGATTTGTCACCTGTATTATATTTATCCGTGGTCTGTTTCAAAGTTTTTATCTTACTTTCTTCCAACATGGATTCTCCCTGTATGTTAATATCTATTCTATCCAAAAATTCTGCTTTTGAAAGGATTAGATAATAGTCTAATCTATTGTTTACCCACAATGTCAGTTGTCCATTATCTTCCCATCTCACTACTTTTTTTATCTTTTTATTCAAATCTCTCTTTTTGAATATGTTCTGTAATGATTCAACCACTTTACCCCTCAAGTTCCTTTGGTTTTTGTTTAAAAATTTGTTCAAACCAAAGACGGAGATTAGAACATTTTGTTCTTCCTTATCTTTATTTATTTTTTCATAGTAATCTGGAAATAGCATCTTTATATTAACAGTACTTTTGACTATGAATCCTAATTTCCCAAATTTCCATTTCTGGTTTTCAATGATATTCAAGGTAAAGTACTGATCAGATATTAATAAAATCATTTCTCTATCTTCTATTTGTCGAATAACACTCTTACTGTATGTTCCAACATTATAGATTGTTGGTTTTGTTCTTATAAAATCATTTGTAGGCAAGATTTCATGTGTGCCTCTAACTGTTCCTCAGTCTCATTTGGAATAATGCTTACCTTGTGAATAGGCAGCACATAATCAGTTTTTAATGTTCTTCTCAGAATTTTATCCAATTTCATATTCTGCCTCTCGCTCCTTATCTTATCCTCAGTCTCTCTTTGCATTTTTTCTATCTTTCTTTGTTCTTTCCCTTCCATATCTTTTATATTTTGCTCATCATTCCCAATCTTTAGAACTTTCTCCTTTATTCTCTTGACTTCTGTCTTTTTTCTCCTTCTTTATTTTTTGTTTTTGATTTTTATCCTTTCCTTGTTCTCGCATCTTTCTTTCTGTTTTACTCTTTACCTTGAAAATTTCCCCTTACTCTCTTTATTATCTTTATCAAGTAAATCCTTGGCATTTAATTTAATAGATCTCCAACTTTTCCTCTCTTGGTTACTTGTTTCCATTATCATAATTTGTTTGTCATCTATTTTTTGCTGTGTTATAGATCTTGTTACCTTTCCTTTTCTTTTATCCTTATCCTTACTCTTTCTTGCTCTAACCCTTTTTGCCATATACTTTCATTACTTTGTCTCATTTTCCTCGTGATACTTCCATCCCTCCATTCCTCATGTGGTAACATAATAAGTTCTGATCCCTCCTCTATTTCTAGTTTCCGTTCCATTATTGTATTTATTGTATTTATTTTCTCATCCTCACTATCCCGATTCCCCTGATCTATACACTTTCTTATTTCTGTCTTAATTTGGTCATTTTCCTCACCCCTATATATGGTCTTGTAGGATTCATCATCCTTCTCACACTCATCCCTTGCTCCCGCCAAGTCATAGTCTGTTCCTGTTTTGTGGAGAATAAAATTTCTATTTTCTGAGCAGACCCCCTTTAGAAAACTTAGATCTTGTTTAATTAGAGTCAGCTGTTCGTAAATCAATATATTGGCTTGGATTGGGTCACAAAGGGCCTTAAGTACTTCCTTTGATAGATTGTTGAAGGAAAATGAGTCCATCATTATGGAGCTCATAAATTGAGTCCCATCTTCTCTATCCCAACTCCAATCATCTATTTCATCATTTGATGTCTCTTCTACTACTATTTCCCCTATTTCTCCTTCTATTTTTTCTTTAATTTCCTTCATTCCCACTTCTGTTTGGTTCATACTTAATCTAAGGTCTTTAATTTTCTGCTCAATCCTATTGTTAGTTTCCCTAGTTTCCCTGATATCCTCCAGTGTTTTGCTCACTTCTTTATTTATTACTTCTAGAATATCTGTTCCAGTTGAATCTAACATTGACTCCTTTTCTGGTTTATTAGAGCAGAAAATACTCTTTAGTGACAATTGTTTTGTATTTTCCTTTTTCACAATTGTTATTGGTGTTGATGTATTCTCTACTCCTTCCTCCATCTTTTCCATCCCTTTCACTCTCACTGTTTCCATGGACCTTTCTTTATCTCTATTTTCCATTTTCCCAAGGCTATTTTTATGGCTTGATCCAGTTTTTTTAGATACACTCCTAACATTTCCTTTTAATTGAATCCCTTCCATTTAATTTTTTCCACTTCTAGTTGTCACTGGCATACTATCGTGTTCATGTTATCCAAGGATCCCTTATATTATAGCACTCCTCGTCCTATACTCTAGCCTTCTTAATATACCTTTTTAATTTATTACACTAACACAATCTGATACTGCCAAATTAAAAACTTGGTACCGTGAAGACAGGTATCCGAGATTACTTCCAGCTCTTAATATCTATTGTACACTACTTTTTTTGTACTTTCCTACATCAGCCAGTACTATAATTTCTCCTGTTAATATCTTATAATAATACAGTAACAAATAAAGTTAAATACTCTAGATAAAGTGCATACACTAGACAATATTCTACTAATTTGTATTTGGTTAAATTTAGGCACGTTATTCAACAAGAACAGAAAAATCTGTAAAATTTGACCAGTTTTAGTAAGGTGAATGCTAGTCCCACCTAAAGTCAAAAGTCCAATGTCAGTGTCACCTAGTAGAATCACTGCAACTTGTTCTTATTTTTCAGAGAAAATATGAAGAGAAGAAAATTATCAACAACTTCTTTTAAATCTTTTTTTCTTTCCTCCCCCTTCTGTAGTGAAGTCCAATCAAGAAAAATCCCTTATAGTTCACAGTATAGATCACCGCTCATAAATTCACTCAAAATATTGCTTCCTCGATAAATTACTTCAAGTACCCCAGGCGCTTTTTTGGACAAAGCCAAACTTTCTACAATCCTCCAATATCTCCAGTCACAATTGTTGATTCACCTCTCTCCCCACACTTTACTTTTTCCAGGGTTCCATTTTTGTAGCAGCAGGTGATGTTATTAACTTGAAAATTCAGGAGTCAAATACCAAAAACCAAAGCTTTAGAAGGCAAGGGCAAGGTGTGCTTGTTCTGCTCGCCTCGCCTCTCAGTCGACCATACAATTAATATCAAAGACACCAGGGCTAATGGCACTTATCTTATGGACCTTATATTTTACTTTCCCTTGTTAGATTTTTCAGATGAAATTGAGCTACTATGGAGTGCCTCAATGCGACCACCATCTTCCTGAACTGCTCTGCTCCCTTTCTTAGCCAGGTCATTTGTCCCTAGGTGGACAAAGACATCCAGCTCCCTCCCCTGTGCAGCTGCTCCAGTGATCCTGAGGATTCACTCCCTGTCCTGTCAAGCCATGCCACCAGGCAGGCACCTTACCTCTCTCTCCCCTTGCTTCCCCAGTTCTACCCTCCTAACAGTGGGGTCCCCCACCAGGAGTTGTTTCCTTCCCCTGTAGGGTCCCATGCCACCCTCCCATGAGTCTCCTTTGTGGAGGTTCCCAGTATCCTCCTTGGTCTACACTGCGGGTGCCTCTATAGAGGAACCACACTTTGCCAGAATGACATATGAATTGTGGAGAGGTACAACTGGAGGAATGTGCCTCTGTTCCACCACCCTCACCCCCCTTGAGCCCACTGTGGTTCAACTGCTCCTCTCTCTTGGAAACCTCTGAGGCAACAGCAGTGGCCCTGGTGGTCCCTGGTGGGAGGAGAGGTTCCCCAAATCCTGGCCAACTCAGCCTGGAGATGAGCAATCTCCTCCCTCAGCTAGAGAGGTGTCTGCAGATGGGACAGCACTGCATCCTCCAGAACATCTCCCAGGAGACTGTTGCTCCACAGCCACTGCACTGCACCCCTCCCATCATTTCTTATTTCTGGCCCCTTAACTGTTGTTTGGAATACTTACTCTTTCCTCTGTTTATTTATTTTTTCTCCCTACTTACTTACTGCCTCTGTGCCCTTTAAGCTCCTGATCTTCCTGTTCTAAGACAAGAAGATCCTATATTTCTCAGTAGTCTCCTTACTTGCTCAGAGTCAGACCTCCAGCAGCTGCTGGGGGGATGGAAAGCTACTTTTCCTTCTAGGATGGTGAGTCTTTGGTGGCTCTGTGATCACTCACTTCCTGCTCCCAAACAGGATGTTCCTGTTGTCAGTCAAATCCTGTGCCTATAAAAGTAGAACTGGCTTAGGGTGGGGGGTGGAGGGGAGAGAAGGAGGGCAATATAGTCCCAGTAGAGAAGTATAGTTATAACATCAGCTCCTTACTCTTGGTGTTCTCTGCCTGTTCTCTTGCAGAAGCTATCTAGGGCAGTTTTTAAATCTGGCTTTAACCTGGCTTCCTTCTAGCTAAGTCACTCCCCCTACTTTACAGCTCTTTCTACACTTAGTTAATTGCACAGATAATTCCCTTCAGCCACCTGAGACAAACACCTAGATAACTGCTCAGATAACAATTCACTTCAGCCAACTCTGACAAACACACTAACTCTTTTTTGTTTTGTTTTTACCCTAAATTGAAGGTCCCAGTAGTAGAGTTCTAGTTCTTCAGTCCCAGTAGAGAAGTATAGTTATAACAGCAGATCCTTCCTCTCGGTGTTCTCTGCCTGTTCTCTGGCAGAAGCTAGACCCTTGTCTGATACCACACAAGCTATCTTCAAAGGGGTTGGAGCCTTTTCTCATGTAGCAACTGCATGGGGAAGGGGCAGGGTTCATCCTACCAAATGCTTCACAAGGCCAGTCCCTTCATTAGCAGCACCCCCTGCCTGTAGAGCTATTACATATAGTTCTTAGGGGTGTTGCTAAAGAGTAGCACAGAACATGAGAGCCAGTGGGGGATGAAGATCATGGGGGATTGAAATGACAGAGCCACACATGGGGGAAGGGAGTGAGGGAGGGTGATCTTTTGGATAGGAGGGAATGTAATGTGGGTTGGTGTGAGAAGGAGGGAAAATGGACCACCAGGGAAGGCCAGCTAGGGACTGAGATGGAGATACTAACACTGCCCACAAGCAGGCCTACAGGTATAGGTCAGGTGGGTGGGGTAGGGTTTAAGTGATAGCCCCTGTGCCTCTGGTATCTGTTGGTGGTGCAGCATCATGCTCCTGGTGCTGTGCCATCCACAAAAGTTGGTGCATATTCACAGTCAGGTGTTAGGGTGTGCAAACTCTATTTGAACAGACTAACGTCTAGGAGGTCCAATTTGCATTCTGATTTATTCTGCTGACTACATTCAGCCCCCTGAGGATTTCCAAAAGGTATGTGGCTGCAATGGGGCACCTGTTTGCACCTTGTTTTGGGACTCCACACCTAGTGACTGAGAATCGTGTCCCGAATATCCACTGTCGATCTCCTACAGAGAGGGAGGGAGAGAGTTCCTTAATGTGCAAACAAATGTAGGCTGACAGATGGTCTGATATTGTAATGTTACAGTGGGAGACCACGGTTGCATCATCAACCAACCCCAACAAAATAAATATGTAGCCCAATCTACTGTACAGATCATTCTGACTTAAATAGAAAGTATAGTCACAGGATTTGGGGGCTTATCTGTCTTTCTAGAAACATAGAAGATGTCAGCAGAAAAGGACACTTTTGTCCACCTAGTCTGCCCTAAAATTCCATACCTCCTGTATTACATCAATTCTGAGTCCATCTTTGGCCTTACCCCCCTCCTCAGCCTGTTATTAAGGTTCCCTTGTGTCTATCCCAAGTGTGTTTGAATCCTGTTACAGTTTTAGTACCCACCACCTCTGCTGTGAGTTTGTTTCAGATGTCCACCACCCTTTCTTTGAAGAAGTACTTCCTCACATCCCTCTAAGCCTCCCTCTCCAGCTTTAAATCATGGCCCTTTGTTCTTGAGAATCTCGTTTTCTGAAAAATGTTACCCTCCTGTACCTTATTAATACCCTTGAGATATTTTAATGTTTTTATCATGTTTCCCCTTTCCCTTCTATCCTCTAGCAAAAGTGGGTGGTGGTGTAACCAGTGTATTCCAAAGTCCTTGCATAGATAAAACATTGCTCCTATGCCCTGATGCCGATGTGCCACTGATGGTTTCCTCCTGTCTAAGACCTCAACTACAATCTAGCTCAAATGTCCCCTAAAGATTATTGTATTATCTCCAAAGAATGAGAGTTTGTAGACACCTCCATCAGATAAAAAGAAAGGGCCATTGCTGTTTGTAGCATAGGCACTGCCAAAAATAAACAAATTCTGGCCAAAGCAAATAGGGCTGCAGGTAAAGAATCTGGTGTAAAAATATTGAAAATTACCAAAGTTACGAGCCTGCATTAGCAAAATGAAACATAGGTTCATGAATTTGTTGTTTTGTAATATTTGTACATCAAATGTTCAACATAGCCTTATGACCCTGTCTCATGAAGAAGGGCAGAGTAGATATTCACTCCTGCCTAGGCCCGGGTACCCTTTACCACCTATTCTGGGAATGTGCAAATATAACTTCATTGTGGGAACTCATTAAATCCTAAATGGATCCCCCACTAGGTCTGCAGGCCTATTTTACACCGGAGGTGTGTCTACTAGGGGACTTTACAAGTTTTCCACCTATGGCTAGAAACTATCACATGATGATGATAGCCATGTCTGTTAAAAAGATAGTTTTAAGACATTGGAAGGATTCTGTCCAACCTTCTTATTCAGAATGGCTACAAGAGCTTCTTTATAATTTATGAATTGAGAAAATGATGGCCAGTCTCAATAATCGAATGCCCATTTATAAAAAAGATGGGAACGTTTACATGTCTTGTACTCACTATGAAAGGATATGTCTGACCAACAACCAGCTAATTCTGTCTAGTCTTAATTTAATCATGTTACTTTTGGTATAAATTCACTGTTGGCACTTTGAGGGTGAGTGGGAGGGGGAACAAAGTGAGAAGGTAGGAGGGAGAGGAAGGGAGGAGGAGGTTTAAAAATGTTTGTTATTTTTATTTCCATGGCTGTAATCATTCATTACTCCCACTACAGGGATGTATTTATATAAACTTAATAAAATCTGAATAAAAAAAAAGATATTCAATCCTGCCTGATAGGTGATGTGTTTGTTCCTGTTCACCTTGTATTACCAATGTCTGATATCTGCTAGTGTGGTATTGCTGTGGAGGGCTACTGTACTTGGGGAGGGAAATGGATAGGGATAATTTCTTAGAGGATTGCACCCCACTACCACGTAACTCATTACAATTCATTTTCTTGCTGGAGGTACCTTGGAATACAAGATTAATCACCCTCAGCCCAGGCCCCCACCAAACGTTAGTCAGCTATGACAAGGTGGAGTATGGTGGAACTGTACCCCCCAAATAAACCTTATATCTTGATTTGACTTGAGTCTTGTAACTCACTTCACAATTATAACACATTTTTGGAATGGGTGGACTAAAGTGCAAGACAAAAGGTAGTAAAATGAAAATGTGGCGACAGAGGGATGTTTACAAAAATATACAATGGTCAGAGTCGATACATCTGCTTAGAGTGAGTGGAGTGCGGCAAGAGTGAGTAAAAGACTACTCAGAGCTCTTACCATGCTCTCTCCCCACCAGAGTCCATCACGCGTGTGTGGAAGTAAATGCAGGAGTACCGCATTAAAGCAGTATAGTGCATGCTGACTATATAAGGGAGCTCACCAATGGTCACAAGCATATTGTTATTAGACTGTATCAAAAACTAAAAGTAGTGTTTCAGTTAATTATGGAGCTAAGAAAGAATATTCACACGACACTGAATTATTAATAAGAAAATAATATAAAATGTATTATTTGAAAGAAACATTGGAAAGTTTTTCAAATGACTATGTAGAGTCAAGCTCAACAATTATAAACATACCCACATGGTTTTTTACTCCATATGAACTACCATGGAAAGAAGTGTGTAGGAGCACAACCCTGTAATATTAAGACCACTGGAGTGAGCTACAGCTACCTCTGGTGCCATAATTAAGGTGGCTCCCTGCCTGCAACAAATCTGTATTTGCTTTCTCAGAGAAAAGGGTCCATATTGATCTTTTCACCTACTGTATGACTGTAAATGGGTGTTGCAGACTCCCCAATATGAACAACAGCTACCAGTTTTTCCCTCTACCCCACCAGCGATTTGAAGCGAGATCCATAGCCCTAGCACCCGGCTGGTAACAAAACAAGCAGTTCTCTGGATAATGCCTGAACATCTTCCAGTCTATAAATCTAAACACTGAGTCCCATGCCACCAGAACCTGATGCTAGCCAGCACTTGACTCAGGCATCCCAGTGTGGAATCCACGTCTCTCGGTGCATGACTGCCCAGTTGCCAAACCTCTTCCCCTGCCTGTCATTGTCATGTTCTGCCAAAGGTGCAAACCTGTTGGGTTGGGTGAAAGAAAGAGAAAAAAAGAAAAATAGTGGGAAAGGAAGGTAGAGTCTAAGTGCTTTAAAAACAGCTTATGTAGTTCTTAAAAGCACATGTATTGGAATCAGGTAGACAAGGAGAAATCAGCTTCTGTGACACAAACAATCTACTTTTAGCTGCTCAAAACAATTGAATTAAGGACTATTTTATTGACTGGTGGATGCATTACATCATTATGTATTGATTAATTTTGTGTTTTAGTGTTTTTCATAACTGGATCCATTTTATTATTACAATAATGCACTCCATGGCAAGTGTTGTAGGATTTATCCATTTCCTATGTGGTTTAAGGCACTTGGCTGCACCTCATGCTACACTACAACATGAGTCACAGGTACCTTTCCCCACTAACTAACACTTAGTGATATCTTATTGTTTAAACATCTGCTATTAGTCCCACTCCTACATATCCTGGTGGCAAGTTTAGCTGGACTTTTTCCAATGGCCCCATAGTCTGGCATACCACCTCAGCAGTAGTGAGGCAACTCCTTCCTCGGATGACAATGCTAACAACTTTCAGACTGCCATTGCCAGCATGATCTGGTGTGCCACTGAGAACACAGAGCACACAGAGTTGGTATCCATTAATGAAGACCCCAAACGTGCAATGTAATGCCGTACATTTCATATCTTTTAATTTTTAGGATTTGATGCATAACTTCTTTTTTTGGGGGGGAGGGGGGTTATACTTACATAATTTGAAAATCAATGTAGCCAGACATAGACAAATTATAGAAAGTGGTATGCATGTAAAGCAGAGACCACATGGGAGTATACAGTATGTCTTGAGGTCAACGATGTATAGTAGCTATTACGGCAGCTCACACTGGGCTGTGGCTGTCTTAGTGGGACTTGCAGGCTCTGTCACAACACCACAAACAGCAATCCACAGCAGATGCATGCCAACAGCACCCGCAACTAGTAAGCGATAATAATTCATATTTAGTGCTGACCTTAAGACTTTCTTAACCCTATTTGTGGTCAACTAGCACCATGACAATTACTGTATTAGTAAATGAAATAGTTTTGCTGAATTCTGGAAGACGAAACAAATGTATGGGTTTAAAGCCAAACTGAAGTTGCCAGTGGCCTATTACTCTAACCTTTAGTGATAAGGCTGTTTATAATACAGTATGACCATATTTGTGTACCACTAGTCAAATGTGTTGACTGACTACAGCTAATTATTTGATTAACTAAATACTATTAAAATTATTTTTCTATCAGGGCCTGTCTTTGTCCATTGGCAGTGAGAAGAGTAGAATACCATATTTCTCAATTACCTGGAGGAAGTGGGAATTTGGCAGAAAGGCCCTTGAGTTTGCAGCATCTTTTATAACATGTACTTTGCATAATTGCCTTTGCGGTTTGCAGTGCATATGTCTGTGTGTGTGTGTGTGTGTGTGTGTCCCACAGGAGCTCCCTCTGTGTCTATGTGGCCCACATACCTTGAGGTAGATGACAGAGCCACAGCCACACAGACAGCACTCTCAACACTTCTCTGACATTGACTTTCCCAAGCGGTGCTGATATAGGGGAAACGGGTGAGATGCACAAACACACATGCACACACACACACAGACACACTTCATTTCTTCAAAGCATGCAACAGCAGCGTCTCTGTCTGTCTGTCTATGTGTGCGTGTCTCTCTCTCTTACTTGCTCATTCAGCCAGCGGAAGCTTTTGCCCTGCTGGGGCCTCAGGTAGAGCTCAATGGTGCAGCCCCCAACAGACAGTGTTGCCAGCAGGTGGAGGGGTTGCAGCGGGGCTATTCCCTCCCAGCTGCAAGGGTAAATCACCACCACTATCCTTTTTTTTTCTGTCTTCTCCCTTGTCCCTAAGAGCTCCCCTATATTCTGTAGGGTGCCACAGTTGCTGAATCATTACAGGACTATAAGCCTCTCACGTGACTATGTCCACTGCAATATAGTAAAAGACCACAGAATGCAACCTGCAGCTACTGCACACCAGAGAAACCAACAGTATACTGTACATCTGAAACCTTTCAAGGTCTGATTTGATCTGCATACCATGAGTGCTGAATCAGACCTTTGCCCCAATCCTCTTAGTTAGACAGTTAAGGCAGGACTGAACTGTCTCTTTTGGGGGTGCCCAGATAGAAGACCTGCATTTTTGGCCATTTGGCCTTCTTTTGGATTACAAATAATGATCCCTTTAATTTTAAACGTAATAACTGTGCAGGTTAAATAGCCGCATATACATCAAACATTGGGCCTATGATGATTCAACAATTGTGTTACCCAGTAGAACACAGGGGACTCATGGGAACTGTAGGGATAATATAATTGCTGTGCCTGTTTGCTGGGACTGACAGGGATGGGGGGAGGTGGAGTGGGGATTGGAGGGATTGCCAATTGTTTATTTATTTTTTAACCCTTCACTTTTCTTCCCCCAGAGCCTTGTTCCTGCCTTCCCTAATAAACCTTATCCCATATCCCTTGTTTGTGTTTTACTCCTGTGTGCTCTTTTCTATTGTTTGGTCATTGTGTTATTGCATTGTGTAGTGGGACTGTGTGAGGCTGTTAAATCACAGCATAGGGCTAGCAGAACAGCCTAGACATTAGAGTAATGAGCTGCAAATGAGCTTGATACATCCAGCAGAATAGGGTTTGATACCCACAACCTCCTTTTGCATACTGTGTGACCCTGAGTAAGTCACTTAACATTTCTAGTGTCCTTGGGTTGCCCCTGAAAACAGGCCCTGGGCCTAGGGGGACTTACCTTGTTACCAAAAGAATAACTAGTTATAGAAGAGACTAACTTGTTGACATTGTTCTAGTACTGATATTTGGAGCTGCATGGTATAGCGAAGCATTCTTTTATCAAATAGTGCTCATACACTTATAAACGGATACTTATTTTGGACCAGTAATAGAAAACAAACAAACAAAAAAAAAAAAAAATTCCAGTCATTTTACCCTCTGTATGACTGGTTTCATACAGTAGTTCAAATTTATTTTTGAACTACATAACTTAAACACATGGGAGTGTTGAAGGCAGTAGACAGTAGAAATTCCTACATGATGACTCCCAGCTTCAAGGCTGAAAAAATTAGCATATGTAAGGATTTTGGGGGGGCCCGGGTCTACTTCTTACATAGACTCATTTCTTTTATACAGTATAAAGCATCCTGTGTCCCAGAGGGTGGGCAGTTCACTCCTACATGACAGACAGAGTTGGAATTCTGCAGTGCCTCTCCCTTGTCTGCGTGTATGTGTCTCTGTGTTTCCCTAGTCCAACACTACATTTTGCGGGCACAGGTCAGTTTCAGGGTTGGGGAACAAATTGAATTTATAGCAAGCAACTGATAAAATCTTACCTATTGAACTTGTGATAGGGGGACCTGGAAAGGACAGCCAGCAGCACAACAGTGAAAATGTGGTGGGGGTTATGTATTCAAATTGGCTCCTGTTAATGTCATTGTGCCATCCTGCCCACTTGCCAGTGCTTCAAAAGCAACTCACTAAACAAACTTTTATAACTCCTATTAAACTAAAAGCATTTGAACCTTGTTTTCTACATTTGAAATGTTGTTTTCTTACTTTTATAAACAAAGCCTGTAATTAGGGCCCATCAATTTCTGGCCTGTGTCCTGCTAGCTGGAGTGGTTGGACCACAGTGGGCTCAGGGAGGGTGAGGGTGGTGGAATGAAGGTGCATCCCTCCAGTTGTACCGCTCCACATGCCATTCTGGTAGAGTGTGGTTCCTCTATGGAGGCACCTGCAGTGGAGACCAAGGAGGATGCTGGGAACCTCCACAAAGGAGACTCAAAGAAAGGTGGCATGGGACCCCACAGGGGAAGGAAACAACTCCTGGTGGGGGACTCACTTGTTAGGGGGGTAGAACTGGGGAGGGAGAGGGAGGTAAAGTGCCTACCTGGTGCCATGGTTTGTAGGGACAGGGAGCAAATCCTCAGGATCACGGGAGTAGCTACATGGGAGAGGTAGCTGGATGTCATTGTCCACCTAAGGGACAAATGACCTGGCTAGGAAAAGGATCAGAGCAATGCAGGAGGAGTCTGTGGAGTTGGTGAGGTGCCTTAGACAAGTAGCAAATGCGGTAACCTTCTCAGAGGTGCTGCCTGTCTATGGCATGGGTGAGGCTAGGGTACTCCGCACCATCAGAAAAGGAAAAGGGAAATCCTAGACACCCCCAAAAAAATCAGGGTAGTTAGTGAGGTAAACATCAAGACAGAGAAGTTGATAGGGAGAAGGGCAGCAGTAAATGGAGGAAAAAGGCAAAGGCAGTAAGGACAGGGATGGGGCTAAAAGGGGTAAGGCCATCAAAAAATGGAGGGCAATAAGTACCAATGCCCTTAGTCTAGGTAACAAGCTCCCTGACCTGGTGACCTTGATGGAAGAGGGATACCTGGATATCATGGCAGTCACATAAACATGGTACACAGAGAACCATGACTGGGATGTCAACATACCAGAGTACACAATCTACAGGAGGGACAGGGAGGGTAGAAGAGGAGGAGGAGGAGGAGTAGCTCTCTACGTAAGGGAAGGGATCAAAGCAATAGAACTAAAGGGCAAACAGGGAGGAGGGGAGGCACTGTCGGTCATTCTGGAGACTGGAAATGGCACCACAGTCCACATGGGGGTTGTATACAGATCCCCATCTCACGGGAGGATAGAAGGAAGCCTTAGGATGGTAGAAAAAGGGGAGATATTGTTGATGGGGGACCTGAATATGCCAGATGTTAACTGGAGCACCTTTGCTGCAGCCACATCCAAGAGCAGGGTCATGCTCGATGCCCTACATAGGGCATGCCTCAGAAATGCCCAGTGTGGATCCGAGCTGCAGGTGAGAGCTGCACATTGTTGAAGGGGGCTACAGATTACAATCTTGGACTTTTCATAACATTTTATTTTAAATCTGTTGTCAGTACCTGTTTTCCTTCACAATGCTGCTACCTCATTATTTGGACTTGCTGCAGGGCTGCTGAGTGGTGGAGGGGTTCAGCAGTAAACCAAACACTACAGTGGCTGGTTCAAGGGTGGAGCACATTCCAGTTCAAATCCCCGCACCGTTCATTACAGGACAATAATAACTGGCTCTGCCTTTTTCCCATAGGGAAACCATGGTGTAATTTGCCGTTATAAAGGAGTGTTTATAACGGCAAACACGCGCACGGTTTTCCCCACTCTGCGCATGTCCTGCTGCACCTTGTCCCTTCCAATCGCCGACAGCATCTTTTCCCCTGGAAGACTGAACCGCCATCTGGACTCAGCGGTGAGTGGCAATTTAAAAAGAATATGTGCAAGACAAATGTAAAGAAGTCGTACTACAGACAATTTTATTTTTTTTTCTTTCCCAAAAAAGAACGGTGAGTCACGGGCCAAGCACGCCAAAATATAACCACGCTAGGGCCGCACAGGAATGTTCATTTTATATAATTGCTGTGGCGAAAAAAAGGCAAACCAACAATTATATAAAATAAAATATGGGTCCAGGATGTGTGTAAAACTTGATTTACACACACCCTCGTGTGGATGCTTTGTCACAAACCCTCAGGCTTTAGCCCTCGGGGTTTATGTAGCATCCAACAACTCGGGTGTGTGTAAAATCTCGTTACACACCCTGACCCATACTTTATTCTCTATGAAACGCCCAGTGAAGAGCCCAGCTTCAGGTGAGAACTGCACATTGCCGAAGGAGGCTGCAGATTACAGTCTTGGACTTTTCATAATATTTTATTTTAAATCTGTTGTCAGTACTTATTTTCCTTCATGGAACTGCTACCTCATTTTTTTGGACTTGCTATAGGGCTGTGGAACGGCGGAGGGGGTTCGGTGGTGAACCAAACACTACAGCAGCTGGTTCAGGGGTGGGGCACATTCCAGTTCAAGGACCCATGCCGGTCGACGGTGTGAGTACCTTGACGTTAGCGTTGTGAGTGGCGTGAGCGCCACTCAGTAGAAAAAAGTACTTAGTATATATTAGTTAACACATAAGGAAAAAAGAGGCTTTGGCAGCTTAGTTTAGGAATTTTCTTCTAATGTTATGGGAGATATGTTCCATTAGTAGCTTATAAAATGGGTAAAACAAATGCCTTAATTTCATTGGCTGAAAGGACGTTTAAGCCGTGTCCTTATCAGCATGTATATATGCCAACCGGCACTTTTCTCCATTGGGCAACCTCACAATGCTGACAATTCATTCATTACACTATCTGAGCTGCAAAATATTTTTAGAAGTGGGCACACAATGTGTAACACTAGCCTAAAACCTCACACTGCTATACCACAAGATACCAACCAACACGTAGCTTTCTGTCTCTGTAGGCAAAAGTAATTCAAATGCATTCATCCACACTCTTTTTAGCCACATGTAAAAAAATAAAAAAACAAATACATCACGTACACTGTGACTGCTCAAAAAGAAACCGCTCATACAGATGCCTTTCACGTACTTTCCACACTGTTTCGCTGCCTTTAATCTTGTTGTCTAATCCCCTGCAGGTTTATATTTATTTGCACAGCCCAACAGCTCTATACCATGAGATGAACATTTAAAGAAAAGTACACCACACAGTAAAATAAATTTAAAAAAAAGAAAAAGTCAACCCGGAAATACCTGTATACGGTGGCCGCTACAGTACATGCTCCCTATCGCAGGGCAACATTAACAGGATGTCCAAATGTAGAGGACACTATGGGAATAATGCTATACAGAGAATAAAACCACAATAAGGAATTAAAATGTATACAGAGGGACAACCTGACCAGTATCGATGTATATCGGGGGGGGGGGGGCATGCAGTCCACATCAACCATTACAAAAACTACCTAGATAGAGGGACTATTTTTTAACTTCAGATATTAAAACCTAAAACTATTAAAATATTTTCCTTTTTTTTTTCACTTTTGGTTTCCTAAATAATTACTTAAGGAACCCATTTTATAAGCTCAGTAACTCACACTGAGGTGTGGGTTACATGCTGATAAGAGCACACCCAGGGGCATAAGGCACTCTGCGCAAGCACCTCATGCCTTAGTACACTCCTGGGTGTGCTCTTATCAGCACGAAACCCACACCTCGTCATGTGTTATTGCTTGCATATAGTTGCCATTGTGTTGGTAGAGCTATATTTAAATGGGACATTAGAAGGTTTTTACCTGTACTGGTTTAGAAATAATTTATAGTTTCTAAACTGTTTTAAATGATAAATTGTACTTTTTATTGTATTTTATATCAGTTTTTGATTTATTCTAAATTAATATGTTTTATAATTCACTTTAAGGATAAGGTTCCCTAATACAAGTAATTAGCAGATGGTTCACTTATGGTGGTCTTGAACCAGTTAGAATAGGCAACAGAGATAGCCGATAGGATTATAAAAAGTGTCTTTATCTATAACATGTATTTTAGAATACTAATTCTGGGTTTCCTGGTGTTAGCCTGGATACACCAGGAACCAGAAAAAGGGAAGTGGGATGTAAGATTGAGGAAGCTCATCAGGATTTGAGAATAGCATTGAGGGGCACAGGTGCCTATGCTAATAAAATCAATTATTTTGGAGCCATAACAAAGTCAGGCTTGTTCTCTGTAGGATTTGCAAATGATGTCTTTAGACTGGTTTCTTTCCATACTACAGTGAACCATTGACTACATATAGAGAATGTCTTAGGTAACTGGATGCTAAAGAGAGCCAGAGGGAGCCACTGAAAGAGATATAAAATTGGGTCCCTGGTGCAGTGTTTTTTTCTAGTGACCCTGGCCATATACGGAGATGTCCATCCTAATCCTGGTTCCTGGTACCAAAGACAGTATAATTTAGACAACACAGAACAAGCATATAGACTAGATAATACAGTTAGCTATGAGTCGAAAGGTATCCCTGTCCCTAATCTAGTACAAAATGGGAAGAGAATTACCTGGGCACATTTTAATACAAGAAGTATGATTAAAAAAATTGACTTGATTAGCACACGAGACATGGCTGAACAGTAAAATCGAGGATAAATTGCTGAATATCCCTGGATATAACATTTGGCGTAACAATAGAAATAAAAGAGGTGGTGGTGTCCTAATATATGGAAGGGATGATCTAACCATGTTACAGGTAGAAACTGGTAGGGACTTAAAAGGAGTGGAAGTATTGATCCTTGAGCTGAGATTACCCCATACAAAGAAAATATTGTTAAAAGGAATTTATTGCCCCCAATGATCAACCTTAGAGTATTTGAAGACCTACAGGATGTCCTTTTGGAATTTAAGGAGTCACATGAAATTGTCATAGCAGGTGACTTCAATACCGTTTGGCAGAGTGTTAAAGACACTCATCCCTTGTTTGATCTCCAGGTAAACCTGGGTCTTACACAGTTAATTAAGGACACAACCAGAATTAACATGGGTAATCTAGAAACATCAGCAATACTGGATTTAATTTTTGTCAAGTTCCCCTGTAATATAATAGAGAGTGGAGTACTACCAGACTCAATTTATGACCACCAGTTTACCTTCTGTAGAAGGGGTGGATTGAAGGAACAGGAAAACAAAAAGTACATTAAATGGTGTAGTTTTAAAAACCTTGATTGTGTTAACTTCATGCTGGAACTTGATGTTAACTGGGACCGAATGGAATTAATATCAACAGTTAATGAGGCCTGGAACTATTTCTACACTGAATTCATGGAGATATATAATAGACATGCCCCAATAAAGTCTAAAACATTGAAATATAATAATGCACTTTGGTACTCAAACGAATTAAGAATAATAAAAAAAATAGGGCCAAAGCTTGGGGTCAGGAAAAAAAAAGTAATAACAAACATGATTGGGAAAAATATAAACAACTTCATAATTTTTATGTAAATGAAGTAAGAAAGGCCAAGCAACAGCATTTTATGCATTGGTTAGATTAGAAAAGTGCAAAGCGTCACAGGGAATTTTGGAAAATAATGAACTTATTATTAAAGGGGAAAGGTAACACTACATAAAATTTATTTAACATAGAGGATCAGATGACCCCATTGTCCCAGACTGTTGTAGATAAATGTAATCATTATTTTGGTACAATGGGGGATATGTGTCCTACTGGTGATGAACCTCGGATACAGGTCGAACAAATGGTAGAAAATAATATGTTAGAGAATTTAGTTTTTCAAATATTACAGTTACATCAGTGCAGGCAGAGTTACTAAAGCTAGACATCTCTAAAGCTATTGGGTTGGATGGTATTCCCTCAAGGTTGTTAAAATATGCTATGCCAATAAGTGCATATCCCTTGACATATATATATAACCTATCGCTAAGTACCGGGGAATATCCTAATGCCTGAAAACAATCTAAGATTGTTCATATACACAAGGGTAGAAAGTAACTGACATAGGGAATTATCCCCCAATTTCACTGCTCTCACAGCTCTCAAAGATATTTGAAAAATTAGTATCCACATAGATTAAAGAACATCTAGATTTACAGGGGAGAATTAATGACATGCAGTCAGGGTTTAGACAACATCACAGTACTACTACAGCCCTGGTCAGAGTTGTGGGGGATGTGCAGGCCACCCTGGACAGGAGGTGGGTGCAATATTTGTGGATTTGTCTAAGGTGTTTGATTCCTTGGACCACAGTGTCCTCCTGTCCAGGGCAGCCTCACTGGGTATTACTGGGGGAGCATTGGAATGGCTGACCTCATACTTAGTAGGTAGAACTCAGGTGGTCTCCACGGGGAACTTAACTTTGGGTCCATTGTCTGTTGTCTCGGGGTTCCCCCAGGGTTCCATTCTGGGCCCGCTTCTTTTTAATATTTATATAAATAATGTATCCTTTTCAGATCCATCTGTCATGTTTCACCTATATGCAGATTATATGATTATTTTTACATCTGATCTCACTGTTAATAGAATACAGGATAAACTCCAAAAAGCATTTAATGAACTTCAGATTTTTTTTAATCATAGTAAACTGATTCTTAACGCTAAAAAACACAACCTGTGCTGTTTTCTAGAACCAGTGAAATCCAAGGAAGCCGGCCCTTAGGAGTGGTTACCCTGGGGGGCTCCCTGATCCAACAGGTATGATCCTACAAATGTCTGTGACTTTGGTTGGACTGTTCCTTGAAGTGGGATATCCATATAGATAGCTTATTAAAGAATATAAGGAAAGGATTGGGGGCCCTATGCAGACTTAGATTTTGTATAAATGCAGATATAAAAAAGAAATTAGTGAATTTTATGATCATACCAGTTCTGGATTACAGAGACATCCTATACTTAAATGGCTTGAAAAGAGACTTAGAGATGATATATATATATATATATATATATATATATATATATATATATATATATATATTATGGCAGACTTGCTAGATTTATTTTAGATGACCTATGATTATCACATAAGTGTCAGTTGTATAGTAGGCTGGACTAACAGACT
Source organism: Neoceratodus forsteri (assembly GCA_016271365.2). Taxonomy (NCBI): domain Eukaryota; kingdom Metazoa; phylum Chordata; order Ceratodontiformes; family Ceratodontidae; genus Neoceratodus; species Neoceratodus forsteri. Next base: position 129,626,601 of record CM028137.1, on the reverse strand, counting down.
CTTGATGAGAGAAGGTAAGAACAATTGCTTGCCTTCTTTCATAAAGGGATGGCTGGCAGGCTTCCTCTGTATATAGCTTCTCAGTTACTGAATAGGGAAAAAGATGCATCTTTAAGATCCGTGACAACAATTGACCTGATGCTACCTGTATGTAATCTGGAAGTAGGTCGCCAAATGATGCACTATTTAGGTGCACTATTATGAAATAAAATTTCACCTAACTTAAGAAGCTCAGTTGGGATAAAAACCTGCAAATTAATAAAAATAGGGTTGAGGAGCACATGTAGCAAATCAGGACAATGCTGTCACTATAGAAGTTTAGTTATCGGGTAACTGTCAATAATCCTGTATAATAACAAGAGGTGGGGTGGTGTTTAATAAAATGTTATGTATGACAAATTGTAATATGATTTCTCCTCTATCTCTTTGCTATAGTTAATTTATATTTTTTGCCTATATCTACAAACTTTGTACCTGTACTTGGTCTGTGACATGATCTGTAACTATGCACTTTATGTATTTAGAGGACCTCATTGTGAATGAGTCTTTGACTCAATTGAGTTTTATCCTGATTTATAAAATCTTTTTTATGAATAAACATTTTACTACTACTACTAGCTAGTGTTGGAACCCACTTAGGAGTGGGCAATCTTAGACCTGGTAGTCTCAAATGGGGACGGAGAGAGGATCTCAGATCTCGAACTGGGTAACCATCTGGGAACAAGTGATCACCAAACAGTGGGGCTCATAATAAACACAGCTACAGAGTGAAGCCGTACAAAACTGAGGGTACTGGACTCTAAGAGGGCTGACTTTGTCAAAATGGGAGAGTGCCTCAGAAAAGTACTAGCAAACAGGCAAGAAGGAGGGGTGGAGGAACAATGAGGAAACATCAAAACTGCCATCACAGAGGCAATACGCCTTTCTGTGAAGCAAATAAACAAATCAAAATGAAAGAAAAAACACTATGGTTCTCAAAAGAGGTGGTGGGGAAGTTAGAGAGACAAAGATAGCATTCAGGAAGTATATGGAAACACTGAAGGAGCAGGACAAAGAACTGTATCAGTTAAAGCAGAAGGAAGTGGGGAAGGCAGTCAGAATAATAAAGGCCCAAACTGAGGAAAAGATAGCCAACTTGGTTAAGAAGGAGATAAAATATTTTAAAGGTACATTAGGGAGTGAAGAAAGACCAAGGGAGGATAGCCAGGCTTAATAAAGGGAGGTGGGTGGGCAAAGAGGGACAGTGAAAAAGCAGGGATACTGAATGAATACTTCTGCTCAGAATTCACAAAAGAAAAGGAGGGAGAGATACCTAATCCAAACAAAAAAAAGCACTCTGGTTAGGTTGGTCAATACCAGTCCTTTCAGAGAAGAAAGGGTTCTGAAAGAACTCCTAAAACTGAAGGTGGACAAAGCAATGGAGCCTGATGGGATTCACCCCAGAATTCTAAAAGAACTAAGGGGAGAACTGGTGACACCACTGACTACCCTTTTTAACAAATCATGCGAGGATGGTGTGGTGCCTAAGGACTGGAGGAAGGCAGATCTTATTCTCCTTTACAAAAGTGGGAGCAAAGCAGAGGCAGGAAACTACAGACCTGATAGCTTGACCTCAGTGGTATGGAAAATGATGGAATCACTTCTGAAAGAAAGAATTGTTGAGTACCTAGAAGCCAGCGGGCACAGGACCCAAGACAGCATGGTTTCACAGTGGGAAGGTCATGTCAGACAAATCTAATATATTTCTTTGACTGGGTGACCAAAGCAGTAGACCAGGGAGGGGCTGTGGGCATGGCCTACCTAGACTTTAGCAAGACATTTGACACAGTCCCACACAAAAGATTAATAAACAAATTAGCCAGCCTGGGAGTGGGTCCCAGGGTGGTAGCCTAGGTAAAAAATTGACTGGACAACAGGACACAGAGGGTATTAGTAAACGGAGTCCACTGCAAAGAAAGGGGGGTGACTAGGTGGGTACCACAGGGTTCAGTACTGGGTCCGGTCCTTCTTAATGTCTTTATAAGTGACATTGCAGAGGGACTGGAAGGAAAAGTACGTCTCTTTGCAGATGACACAAAGATCTGCAACATGGTTGATATACAAGGGGGGTTAGAAAGGATAAGAAGGGAACTGGCAAGGTTGAAGGAATGGTCAAAAGAATGGCAGCTTAGATTCAATGCAAAGAAGTGCAAAGTAATGCACCTGGGAAACAAAAACCAAGGGGAAGAGTATACAATGGGGGGGGAGTATTAAAAACAACAAAAATGGATAGGGACCTGGAGGTAGTCATATCAGATGACCTAAAGGTAAACAATCAATGTGAGAAGGCAGTAGGGAGGGCTGGGGGATACTGGGATGTACAGGGAGAAGCATTACCAGTAGAAAACAAGAAGTTATTATCCCTCTGTACAGACAGTTGGTGAGACCCCATCTGGAGTACTGTGTGCAGTTCTAGAGACCCCATCTCTACAAGGACATAGACAGGATGGATGCAGTCCAGAGGAAGGCAACTAAAATGGGGCAGGGTCTGCAACAGAAGCCATATGAAGAGATACTAAAGGGGCTTAATATGTGTACCCTTGAGGAAAGGAGGAAGAGGGGGGTCATGATACAAGTGTTCAGGTACCTCACAGGAATCAAAAAAAGCCCAAGATGGTAGCATCTTTCAGAAAAAGAGATGTGCAAGAACAAAGGGACACAATTTGAAGATAGAGGTGGGACAGCTCAGGGGGCAATGTAAGGAAGTATTTTTGCACATAGTGGGTGATGGACACATGGAATGGTCTTTCTGAGGAGGTCGTGGGGTCAAAAACAGTGGGGGAATTCAAGAATGCATGGGACAGACACAAGGCATTTCTGGTGGGGTCTAGGAAGAAGTAGGCTGTTGGTTAACTAGGATCTGCAGTTTATTCAATATATAGGGAAATGAGCAGACTAGGTGGGCCAAGCGGTCCTTATCTGCCATCAAAGTCTATGTTTCTATGTTTCTATGGTAGCTGCAGCATTGCTCTGTCTTCCACATAACACATGTGCCTAATTAGTCATGTGCTACTGGGTCAGTATTTAGTCAAAGTAAGGAGATAATGAGTTAACCCTTAGGCTGCTGAAAAGACTAGAATTAATCTATTTGATTGAGTTAGACAGATGCTCATTCTGCAGCCCTGCAATGTTTAAATGACAGCAGCTTCAAAAGTTTTTTTTTTGTTTTGTTTATATCCTGAGAAGTTGGGAGGCACAGTAGCATTCCCCCTGCCTTTAAGACAGAGCAGCAAATAGCAAAAATCAGAGGGGGAGCACACTGTTTTGCAGTTGTGAATGGATTCTTCCAAAAGTCCAAAAAGGAAGTTCCAAGGTAAGCTCCTTTTTACAGCTAATGCAAGAAGTTTGAAGACTCCACCTACCTGCAGCCCTAATGACACCATTTAGTTTACCAAGAGCAGGCACATGCCACGTTTGAGGCTACCAAATTGTTTTTTGAACACTGTTATCAAGTTTGCTGTCAAATGTCATACTGACACCTCTGCTTTCACTATTCTGTGTGCTAGAAAATACCTGCCCAGCCCACATTTTTAAAGGTTACCAGCTTTTTTGGGGACATGGACTCTAAAGGGGCAGAGTAAATCAAGTAGGAAATCAGGGCAGGCTCGATGGGCTCATGTCTCCATCTCTCCTTAATCATCTATGGGTATTTACGTATCTATGAAATATGGGTCTCTTGAATGAAGACCATATCAGCCTTCCTAAGATTTCATACACAGTAGCTCTTGGAACTCAGTGGTGGTTTAGTGAAATTGTGCATTATCACATTCAACTGAATCTCAGAATGTTCACTGCTTGTATTTACTTAACACACCTAGGTGTAAGCTACCTACCAGGTCTAGTGAAAACTACTGACAACTCATTTTCTCGGAAAGCTGCATTACATCAATCACATATACTGTGCACTTACTTGACCTCTAGGTCAGGGGTGACCTTCCACAGTGGCTGCTTACAGAGTCACTGGAAAGTGGCTACGAGGCAACAGTTAGTGTCAGAACAATTAATTGAAACAGAAACAATTTCCACAATGAACGTTAAAATCTTATAGAGGATCTCATTTATTTTTCACAGCACAAACATTGTTTTACTCCACCAAAAACAAAGTGCTCCCAAACCCAGAAGTAGACAGCACTGCTAAAGTTTTTTTTCTTTCAGAAAAGATAAAGCTTTTATTAAATTGCAAGTGCATCAGACATGACACAAGTCAGCATCACTATGCCACCCATCCTTGCGCTTTGATCAATAGATCTTTCTTAGGGAGGTGTACCCAGTGTTTGTAACAGCCTACTTTAAATACAAAATGTGATGATGTCACTAGCACATCATCATTTTGATTACAGCATCAATTGAAGGCTATTATTCTCTATGGTGCAAAGAAAATTCAAAGGTGCAGTGTGAGCTGTATTACTAGTACAGCACAACTCATTTATCTATTGCATCATGAGCATGCAACCTATTAAAGTCGTAAGCAAATTCATTTCACAAATTCAAAATATTTCTTTGCATTTAAGTTTCTTTTCCCAAACTCCATGATAACTTATAACTGCAGTTATTTCAAGGATCCGGCTGCTCAACCTATAACCTGGATAAAAGAGAGAAAAAGCAGAAAAATATTTCAGAAGTAGGTTAAATTCCATATTCCTTCCAGGCACTGATAGCCCTTATCATCCTGTAGTTTGGCAAAATGCTGTTAGATTATTTTGATCTAAGTAGCCAGCTGTGCTCAGTGTTAAAAGTAGTGTGAGTCCTGAAAAAAAAAACAGAAAGAAAAGAGATAAAAAGATAGTTATTGAAATAGTCAAGCATATTCATCCATTTCAAATCTCATTTTAACAGTACCTGTCTATTTTTTCTGGCTGGCTTTTTAACTGGGTTATTCACAACTGAGATTTTCAGGAGATTCAAAGGGAACTTGGGGGAGAGGAGTGGGATAAGTAAATGGAAGGAACTTGTACCAAGAGCGGGTCCAAAAAATCATTGTACCCACAATTTAAAGCAGACAGTGCCAGACTAAATATAAATATCCAGCACCTCTTCTTTTGCAAAAGTTTGGGTTCTATTTCGCCCCTTCCCTAATCCTGGCACACGCTCTATGCCCATGAATTTTAGGTGACTAGGATAAGAATTATGGCATTTTTTGGAATGTGCCCCCACAGGGGTGTTTTCATTTTCCTTCAGGATACTACTTACATTTTCTTGGATTCTCTCCATAAAGAGTCTTGTTGTCCTGCCAATGTACAGTATGTTTTGCTACACCTGTGTCAAAGGGCATATATAATAAATGGTGTAACATAGTTAATAAATTGTCTAATTTCCATTCTCTTCTCTTGTTTTGGCTAATGCATTCTTTACCTTGCAAATAACATTTACAGATGTTACAGAGTCCATATCTTAACAAGCCTTTTGGCTGCCTGCTCAGCCAGTTACTTTATGAGGTCTGATTTTTCCTATTCACTATGTATCAGTTTGTCTCTTAGGTTTTCAGCTTTCCTGAAGGTCACCATTGGTGTGTGGCTTAGATGTTCCACGGAAATCTCATCACCTAGTAAAACTGGTCAGTTTTTGTATATAGTAGCCCATATGTGTCCTGCTAGGTCACTATAATCTGTAACAAAGGTTACCACCCTCTTCTCTTCTCCATTATTTTGTTGTGCTCTCTTGGGTATTAATAGGCTGCTTCTGTTTCTGTTTTTTTTAATTTTGTATAGGTATTTTGAAGTATCCCTTCTCTATACCCCCTTTCCTGCAGTCTTAGGTGTCAGCATGGCTCAGTTGGTAGCACATCTGCTTCTGTACCAGAAGATCATGGGTTCTCGTCCCACACCGGAATTGGACTTGCATCTAAAATGCTGGTATCTGAGTGCAGTATTAGGGGGTGCTGTATTGCTGGGGTGTGCCATCCTTCGGGTGAGACATTAAAACAAGATCCCTTTTATCCATCCTGATGGTGTCCAGGTGGAAGCAAAACAAACCCATGGCACTCTTTGCAATAAGGAGAGGACAGTCTCAGTGTCCTGGCCAACATTCCCTTTCCCACAAACCACTTAATGCAATTGTCCAGGCTGTGTGTGGGTGTTGATGTGTGATGTGGCTACCACGACACATTCAGTCACTTCACTACCAGTCTAGCATTGATTGTAAAGCACTTTGGGATACACTGTGTATGAAAAGCGCTACATAAATGCTGATTCTTCTTCTTCTTCTTCTTCTGAATTTCACTTCCTTAGACTGATTTTCAGAGCTTCAGATTTTGAACAATTTATTTTAATCTTTGGGAATTCCCCATAGGGGATTGAATTAAGAGTGTGGTTGCACACTATCCACCCTCAGTACAGTGTAAATAGTGCACCCATGTTAAAATACTGTTGCTGTGTTTTTTCTGGATTTTGCATGCAAAAGTTGTTTTAGCCTGCAGACAAGATAGCAATTAATTTGGCATACTCAATGTCTCTTTTAGGCAGTTAACATCTGTAGGGCCACCCCCACCCCCACACCCATATGGGCAGAGTCCATTGTAAATTCTATGACTTCAATTGATGAAACAAAGTTTTATAGGTGTCACAGAAACAGTTCAGGTAGAGGCTGCTTGTCAGTCCATAAGGTACAATAGTTACAAAAAGGATTGAAAGTATGGGCAAAGCCCTTGAAGAATGTCCTTGCATTTCATGTCCCCCAATATATCACCACATTTCAGCATAATCAAGTGCGATTTGCAGTTGGAGATTCCTGGAGATCTGACCCTCATTATAGGGGTGCTAGGGGGCTTTTCCTCCACCCTCCATGATGCCACTACCTCAGTACTGCTCCCACTGAGTGTGGGCCCCACCTTGGAATAAGAACTGTAGGAAAAGATACAGGCTCTCAACCCACCCTCCAACTTGCAGTTGGAAGCTAGAGGTTTAGGTAGTCACATGAAATGTAGGATACTCTCTCCCCTTGGGGGGAGAATTAGAATTTAGCATTTAAACTATGGCTTAAATATTGTTATATGGGTCATTTTGGTGTAACTTGGACACATTTGATTTGCAGTAATTTCTGAACACAGATCCAAAAGTTCTTAGGTTACTCTACAGACCCTGGGTGCAGTTCCAACATGAGTATTCTCAGGAGCACGATGCTCGAACAAGTCTGAGTTCAAATGGAAACCCTCTGACTGTCTGTTAAATATTCATGGGGCCCCAAACATTACTGCACAGAGCCTCTTGCCCTGGGAATGGAATGAAACATCCCTTCCTTTACCACTTTTTATATCTCCATTGTCCCATGCAGTTGCCTCCAGACCCACAACTGGGAAGCACAGTGGCCCTAGTGGACAACAAATATGTGGAATGCCCCTCCCCACACCTTTTGGGGGAAGGGGAAGTAAAAGCAAATATTTTAACAGTTGGCCACACACTTATACTTTTCATCTCACAGTCAAGTGCTTTACTTTCTCTCCCACACAAAGTTTCTCAGATAAAGGAGGCAATTGGGTTGAAACATCCATTTAAAATTAGAAAACATTTCCAAAGTGAATTATATTTACCCTCTGGTTGACTGGGCTATCGTAGCTTCTTAAATAGGATGAACAATGCTTTCTCTAGTCTCAGAAAAGCTATCTGGCTATTACTCACTGTTACCACATGGGGAAATGACACTGGGCAGGCTGTGCCCCAACTGGGAGGCTGTGCCCCAACTGGGAGGCTGTGCCCCAGCTGGGACTGGTGCTCAGAAGGCTGCTGCCACATAATTATGGTTTGCTGATGTTTTCCTCTCATGCAGAAACTGGAACTGTTGCAAGGCAGTGAGATGTTGGCAGCTCAGTGCCATCTCACCAACTGCCACTGACAGCCTGAGTGGGGATTATGTTGCTGCAGCAAGCCCCACCCCTGCAGGGACTCACAGACTCCAGCTCTGAGGAGTTAACTGTTTGTAGTCGGGAATCACCAGTCTTACATAAATAGGAACCCACAGGGATCCTGGGGGTTATATTTGTTATAATAGCCAACAATAATGTATGACAACACTCTGATTTAGCCTTTGTGATCACTGCAAAAACATGTCAGTCTTCATCCCTTCCTGAAGCTTCAGATACTAGCAACACCTCTGCATTCCTGCTTGGCTACCCAGAGCAGAGATCTGGACTGATGAACTAAACCCTAGTTGTCAACATAGTAGCCCAATAAGTTATCTTTGGACCATATACAGATGACCCCACTGCAGTGTCACCTGACAGACTAGCCAATGCTGGGAAACAGAGTACAGAATGGTGAAGAGCGTCATCCTAGGACACCCAGACTCTTTATGTTTAATGACATATTAACCAAGTATGGTGATGACAGAAGGGACATGTGGATATCTTAACATCTTTGTTGCCATCTGAGGAGGTGGTATCCCTCAACATCTAACGATACCTTATCATCCCAACACCAAACTATGGCTGACTGAAGAAAGAAAACTCCTGAGGTGTCATCTTTCAGATGAGATGTTAAACAGAGGTCCCATCTGCCTGTTCTAGTGGCTGTTCAGGTGGACATTAAATATCCCATGGCACTTCTCAAAAACAGTAGGGGAGTTTCCCCAGTGTACTGGTCAAATTTGCCCCATTTCACTACAAATACCACAAACAGCATTATCTGGTTCAGTGTCAGCGGGCTTCAGTCTGTTTCCCCCTCCCCCCAGGACAAGGCTGAAAATAAGCAGAACTGTCTAGCCCTCCTTTCCTGGTCAACAAAAACTAAATAAATAAAAGGACAAAGACTGAAACCAATAAGGTTGTACTAAGGTATACAGATGGGTACCACCCTTCTTGCTTACTTACTTGCTATCTTTTGCTTTTCAAGTTGGTATTACTTAAATAAATGCCAACCAAATAACGGAATTTTCTTTTCCATTGTATAATGCAGTATTGTTATCTGTTCTTGTCAAGACGTAGAGGGATTTATGTGAGGTCACATAAACTGAGATTAAGATTTGCTCTTGGGCTAGTGCAAAATAAATCAGGTTACCTCCTGCATATTTGGCTTGCAAATTTGATGGGGGGGGGGGCAAAGTGATCATGATCTGTTCTTGAACATGCATGAATTATTCCTGTGCACTCACCACTGTTCTTTGTATACCTCCCTCTTCCTCCCTTCTTTTGACGCCAGATACTTTACCAACTGTGCTTCTCATATCTCCAAATTTTGGTTTGGTTCCCTCTTCTCATATCTTGCTTCTCTCCTCTCTCTTCCCCTTCTAACTCTTACTCCTGTGACCATGCTTGCTTTCACTCTCTTGTTCTTCCACCAATGAAATCTATAGGTGGTCAAGCTACCTTCTCATTCTGCTTCTCTAAACCTTGGGGCTCTGTCTACCCCCACCCCATTCACTTGGATCCCTCTCATCTCACTCTGAAATATATCCTCTGTGATTCCTCTATTCATTCCTGCAGTTGTTTCTGATATTGGGGTAGACTTCTGTCACCTGCCTGCCACCCCATACTGACATTAGCACTGCCCCTCTCCCCCAGCTCATCAGTCACTTGCCCTACTCCTCATATTACTGTTTTGATGCTCACTGCTTAATGCTGTCTTGGCTGCTCTGCAATTTAATCTATGGTATTTAAGGTATGGCAATTTTATTTTTGAAGCATTACTTGTAAATTGTCTATTTTGTTATACTTATTTCCATATTGTATTATTTTTTTTTGTACATCGTACTTTGTTCAGTTCTATTCTCTTTCCATTCCCCCCAAGATGCATCTGGAAAGGAGATGGTACCAGCTCAGTATGACTTTCCTGAATAAACTTTTGAAATAAATTCATGAACAGAGGCCATGAATGTGCATCAAAGTTCAGCAAGCATGTTCATGGCTGTTCATCAAACTGTGCAAGAACAACAAATGGGCAAACTGTGTTCATGAACATTCTTGAGCATAAAGGTCTGTGAAATCCCTACACTGACCTTTTAAAGACACAGTCCATCAATATATATTTGATGACCAGAAATATGATGCTATGGTAATATTGGTTGTGTTGTTTCACAACCTAAGCAGTTTACCATAATACATTTATTCAACAGACTCAACATTATCTAATGAATGGTTCATCTTACAATGCATTATGGGGTTAGTAACTTACCTTACTGTTATTTTTATCTTTATTTAAAATGACATCACTGCTCACATTTTTCCATGACTAGAAAGGCCCAATTGCTAATCATATCAGCAGAATCTCAAACTCTTTTAATTTGTGGTGAGCTTTAATGATAGTTATTTTGGACACTCAAATAATTAATAGCCTTTTAGAACATATATTGCTCCACTCCTAAACTGCAAAAGTTCAGATTTTGTGATGCTGTATACATTTTACTATGCTAAAACTGTGCATTCTGATATGCAAATTAGTTATGCAAATTGATTTTTGTCTTGGTTCATCATGGTCCTTTAAAGGTTCAGCAACTTCATGAACTTTATGTTGATGAACAGTTCCTGAACTTGGTTCATGAAATGAGTTGAACAGCTGAGGAACTTTGATGGATGTTCATGAACCATTCACAGATGTTTACCAAAGTTCATGAGTTAATCAACTTCATTTGCTAGATAGTACTCACCTCCTGAATCTTTGTTATGGAGTACATAAGAGTCTTCACACATTTATTATGAACACATTTTCTTTATTTCACATCAGGAGCCTGGTGGTGATGTCACAAAAAGTCAAGTCAGCTGCCTGTTGCCTTTAGATTGTACTCCTTGGTATGGTAGTGTTTTGCACATGACTTTGCACTCAATAAATCAAGAAGAATTGTTCAAAATGAAAGTGTGAAGACTCTAAATGCTGTAATATCCAGGTAGATCATTTGCAAAAGTGGAAAACAGGAGCAGAGCCAGTACAGAACCCTAAGAATTACCCAAGTTAATTCCCAATGGACCCGACAGACACTCCAGTTTTCATTATATGCTTCTTTTAGTCAAATAGTCTGCAAACCAACCTAGAGTATACTTATTCACTTACACTTACTGACTCAAGTTTATTGACCAGTACATAACAGTCCACCAGATCAAAGGCTTTGGTCTGGTAGTTGAAAACTGCCCCTGAAATAATGATCTACTCAAGGTCACCGTCTGGGGGGATTTATGCCTGGGGGTCTCTGACTTCCCAAGCCTGTGATGTAACCCTTAGAGTGCAGTACCTCTTGTTGGTTGGGATTTTGCAGATTACTCTACCTTTGTAAAAACAAAACACAAAGGTGTATCCTCTAGAAAAAAGGCCACTCACAAGCACAATTGCAGTTTTCATCTAAAGGTGTTCTGAATAATTTTTTTTTTATAGGCACAAAGCTGGCAGGGCGTAGAAAACCGCATCGAGAGCTTGACAAAATGAAAGCATGCAAAGTGTCCCAGTGCTTCGACCCAAAGGTCATCTCCCCTGATAAAGACTTTCAGATTGAAGGGCCAGGGCAGTTGGCATGCTCTCTTTTTGTAAAGCTCTTGGTGTAGTTTTGTATTTTTGATCAGTTTTGTGCCAATGAAATAGATTCTGTTTAGCATAAATTGGCTAAAAACACCAATTGTACCTGTGAGCTGCCATTTTCCTAGTGAGTACACCTTCATGCTTTGTGTTTACATTATGTAGAGTATGATCTTTCTCTCAAGTGCACCCCCCCATTATTAGAGAACACAGAACCATTTCTTCTGTTTGCAACTGTACCTCCATCACTGAAGAACGTAGCATGGATGATTTGTGTGTTGTTGACCTTGTTAGATGTGTCAGCTAGGAAGGGAGGGAGGGAGTATGGGAGGGAGGGCGGAGGAAGGGAGAGTGACAGGGTTGAATAAAACCCTGTCCCATTTGTTATGCAGAGTCAAAAGCAATTATCTCTTCTGTCATCTCCTAATATGTCATGTGTCTGTCTCTCATCTGCCTGATTGCATAATCAAATTTTCCTTGTGGAACCTTGGAACTGCCCACTGTTATGAGCCGACAATTCCCACGTGTTATCTCCCTTCCTTCACTTGCTGTTTCTGCTCTTTCTTTCTCCCCTTGCTTCTCTGTAGTTAAAAAAAGTATACATATATGTATATATATATATATATATATTTATATATATATATATATATATATATATGAATCTGTATGTGAAACTGGGATCTCTTGGTTTGTAAATGTATATAAATCTGTTATTGAAATGTCTGCAGAAAGCTATTTGGGTTTATCTGGAACACCGGGGGTTAACCTAGAGATGTATTTTGACCTCCTTGAGCTCGTTTGTAAAATTGTCAGTAGAAAATCAGCCACGGGACAGGATATCTTAATTGGTTGCACCTGTTAAGAAGACTGGATGTACTGATCACAGTAAATAAATTGACAAGTTTGGGACATTGGCCCAGATATTCAAAAAGGGTTGCGTCATGCGCAACAGGGTTGCGCCATGCACAAGTCCAAAATGCCCCATTCTGCGATATTCAGCAGGAGGCAGTTACGCCACTGGCACCAGGTTGCGCTAGAGAGCAATGCAAATGAATGCATGCTCAACAGGAGGGGGAGGATCCATGCAAACCTGCGCAACCCGATATTCAGTCGGGTTGCGCGAGAGTTGTGCATGGACTGTCATGTATCGGTATAGCTGCACGCCCATTGGCTGTAGCCTCACCACCTGGCGGCAGCCCTACCGGACAGCCAGTCGGCGGGCGGCGGGCGGCAGGTGGATGCTTGCCCGCCAGCCGCGGGGGAGCGGGGTGGAGGGGCTTCGGGTGGGTGGGGGGACACTAGACACCAGGGAGATGTTTGGGGGTTCTGCTGTGACATTCTGCCCGCGATTGGCTTTACGGTCCACTGGACCACCAGGGAGTTATTCGGGTTGGGGAGGGTTACATTCTGCCCGCGATCGGGCACTGGGGTTTATGCAGGTTCTGCGCGATCGGGCACTGGGAGGGGGTTTATGTAGGTTCTGCCGTGATCGGGCACTGGGGGTTTATGCAGGTTCTGCCGTGATTGGGCACTGGGGATTTATGAGGTTCTGCCGTGGATCGGGCACTGGGGGTGACATACAGATTCTGCCCGCGATCGGGCTATGGGTGATGTGGGGGTCATGTAACTGTGATGCCCGGCGATTGGGTTGCATTAGGGCCGGTCTCGACGGCTGCTGCCTGGCAGGCAGCCGGTATAAGTCCTCGGATCGCGCGCACTCTACATGCAAATGGTATGCAAGAAGAAAAGAGATGCAAATGGCCCCCTGCACCTTTGTATAAATTATGGCCCCATTTGCATGTCACCTTTTGAATATTGGAAATTTGTGCATGGCGCAATGGTACTTGCGCCACATGATTCGAATGCTCAACTCTGGCAACTTCGCGGTAGCGCAAGTTCCACTGCACCATCTTGCCAAGTGTTGTAGCGCTAAGGCGATATTCAAAGGAGTTGCTCAACAGCGCAACTCCTTTGAATATCACCCCGGCCACACCCCTGCGCAACTATTTTGAGCAGCGAAGGGGCTTGCGCCTCAGACTGGTGCAGTTTGAATATCTGGGCCATTGTGTGAAAACAGGAGATATATCTTAATGAAAAGAGGGTGCATAATTTGATTGCCAGGGAAAACATCTTATAAAAAGAGCAATGTTTGGTTTAGAGAGAAACTGAGATTGAAATTTAGAAATACCCTCAGATGAAGGACTTTGTTTTCTTTAAACTGCCTGTTATAAGAGCTATGTTGCACATTTTTTTATTTTATTGTTATTGAAAATAATAAAATGCTACTTGCAAATGTTATGACTTCTCCTGGTCTGCTTATGCTTCCTGACCTATGCCTCAATGACTGGAGGGAGGGAGGAGGGAGGAGGGAAGGAGGAAGGAAGGAAGGAAGACTTCTTTCATGTCTACATAGGAGAACATTGCTGACATTAAGAGTGTCCATCCAGTGGGAAGACAGGACAGGATTGTTCAGTTTCTACATGGTAACAGCGGGTTTAATCTGGCATCAGTATTCCAGTGGGATCCATCTGAATTCCTGAAACGTTTGGTTATTGAGTTATAATAATGTTCATTTAGGATCATTTTCATATACACCAATAGCATAGCAGAACGTGACACCTCATGATATGCCAACGGCACAGACTCATGCCCCAAGTCTGGAACACTAATGCAGGTCAGTATAAGGAGAAATGAGCATCCAGAAGGACACTCTCCTGTTTCAGGGAGGGAAAGTTGTGATCTTTGCTGTGTTAGTGTCTCCTAGGTGATCACAGCTGCAGTGCAGATAAGGGATCACAGTGAAGGAGGGGGCTGTAACAGCTTGACAGCCCCACTGTGCCTGCATTTTCATGGCAAGGGGAGAAAACCAAAGGGAAAAGGGGAGGTCCCCAGTTGGAAGGATAATGCCCTGCTTCAACCTGCCCTACCCTCATGCCATTCAGGACCCTATCCTCCTGCTCCTGAACACAGTTCTGGTCAGGGAGTACCTGTTGAGGAATTGACTGACAAAGGCTTTGCTCCACTTTGGTATCAACCAAAGCAGTGAGTAGGTTAACCAGTTTCAAAGGTCCCCCAGATGTGGGTCGGAGGGCTTTTCCAGATAGGCAGTGATACTAGCAGTGACCAAGGAGGCCTTGGCTGCATTCATATGAAGAAAATCATCTGGAAAATAGTTAGATATTTTCCTAATTTTGGCTGCACTGCTATGAATGATTTGAATGTTTGTTTGTTTTTCAGATTTTCCATAAAAAAGACTGTACCGTCCCAGTTAAAACATAGTAAAATATAGGACTTTGAATGTTTAAAGTGCAGCTTTAGTATTAAGGCAGTGTTTAATATGTTTCAGTTGATGATGCAGACCTGTGATTCAGCCTTGACATTTCTAAATGTGCCCACTGTACTATAGTTACTTGGTTTCATTTATTTACTCTGGCCATAGTCTTGATAATAATTACATTACGAGATAGTGCACTGTCCAGATGCATGTCAAGGTATTTTTATAGACTGGATTTTCTGAAGTACAGTGCCCTTGGCAAATAAAGTTGTTAGCAGAACAGAATATAGGCCATTTGTCAGTATTTCCTAATTAATACATTTAGGATGATTTAAGCTATTTTCCAATCATTTTGGAAAACTTCCGTTTTTAGAGAAAAATATTTCAAGATATTAATGGAATGGCATTAAATAGCTCCAGGATTTTTGCATCAAATTGATCAACCCAGAAAATAGGCTGGGATGGTGTGCCAGCAATTTTCAGAGAACAAGACACTGATATGTGAGTAAATTGGTTCAGTGAGCAAAAGGCTGCAGAAGATGATTTTAAAAGAATACATAATTTGAGGTGTTGCCAGATGTTGATGCTAGTTTAGCTCCACAAAATAAGAAGATTCTGTTAAAACGTCAGATACCCTCCCCAGTTTCCATGTAAAGCAGCTGTTAATCTTGAAACCTTACAATTTCTGAATCCTGGCTTAAGCCTTCTCTCCCTGACTCTCTGTTCCCTCCCCGGATACAACTTGTTCTGGGTTGATCGGCCTGCATCAAAAAGAGGTAGCGGTCTGGCACTATTTTACAAGTCTCATCTAAACCTAACCTTATTACCATGCCCCTCATTTGTGTCCTGTGAAGCACTTCATGCACTGCTTCTGCTGGGTGGCTCAAAAAACTGCACATTGTTTGTATCTACATGCCTCCAGTTTCCTGCAAATAT
Source organism: Neoceratodus forsteri (assembly GCA_016271365.2). Lineage (NCBI taxonomy): Eukaryota > Metazoa > Chordata > Ceratodontiformes > Ceratodontidae > Neoceratodus > Neoceratodus forsteri. The sequence continues at coordinate 129,610,923 of CM028137.1, read as the reverse complement.
GGGCTCGAGGAGTTCCTGGCTTTTCTCCCCATGCCACCAAAAACAATGAAGTGATTTGTATAGGTGACTTCAGTCAGAATTGGCTTGGCCAAACCTTCCTGTCCTTGACTCTAATATAAGCAAGGCCAACCTAACCCAACTTGTCTTGGTGCCTATGCGACATTCCAGCAATGGTAATAGTCACACCCTCCTTGACTGGGTACTTATCAACAGGCCGGACAGAATCTCTTCTGTGACTGTGCTACTGGATTCCATTAGTGACCATTCACCTGTCACCTGTGTCTGGGATGCCAGCCCCTCCCACCCACCCAAAATCATCTCCATGTCTGGCTTCTCTGCCCTCAGCACCTCAGCTTTTCTAAGGTATCTTCAGCATGTCGACTGATCCCTCATAGTCATGACAAATAACACTGACTTTGTTGTGGAATACTTTACCAACTCTCTGCACTCCTTGCAGTCCAAGCACATTCCTTCCATCAGGCACAGGGTACGGGACCTGCCTACCAAATGGTTAACTAGCCCTCTTCTACATATGCTAAAGCACGGGACAAACTCTGGACCAGATAGAAAATCTCCTCCCTGCTCTCTGACTTAATTGCATATCGCTCCCTTCATAGCTCTTGTAAGAAAGCACTACGGACTGTCAAAAGCAATTAATATAGAGGTCTTCTTCACACCACCTCTAGTAACCCAAAACGATACTGGGCACAAGTAAACCACATAGGGGGACACTCCATGTCCCAAACCCCGCATGACTTTGTAATAAATAACGTCTCCTGTTACAACCCTAATGCCATAGCTAATGCTTTCAGCACACTCTTTACCACCCTCCCTAGTTTTGATGCTGATGGTCCCCCCCCTCACCACATCTCCCCCCTGACCTCCCCATCCCATCCTTCCCTGATTCTCCACCCAGTCTCCAGGCTGGATGTCCTACAAGCTCTTAACATGATGTCTCCCCACGGCAGCACAGCCCCTCTTGGACTGGAACCCAGAATTCTCAAATTAGGTGCATCTCTTCTTGCCATACCCATCATGCGATTATTCAACCTCTCCATTAGCTCGGGTACTGTGCCCCTCTCCTGGAAAAATGCCAGGGTTATCCCAGTCTTCAAAAAGGGTGATCCAAAAACCCTAACAAACTACCATCCTATTGTGCTCGTGCCAACCCTCAGTAAAATCCTGGAGAAGCTTATCAATCGCCAGGTGTCTAACTTCATTGTCAACTTTAACCTACAATCTCCTGCTCAGCATGGCTTTAGGCCAAACCACAGCACCACGACAGCCCTAGTGCAATTCACCAATGACATCAAATCTGCTATGGACCAAGGCCAGCTTACTGGGGCTGTTTTTATTGACTTGTCAAAGGTGTTTGACTTGGTTAATCACAACCTGCTCCTGCATCAACTAGGCTCTATTGGTACCTCCCAGTCCACACTTGGCTGGTTTGCCAGCTATCTGTGGAGCTGCTCCCAGTCTATTTCCTGTCATAAGGTTTTCTCTGCTTCAGCCATGCTTCATTTGGGTGTCCCACAAGGTTCCATACTTGGGCCCCTGCTCTTTTCTTTGTTCGTCAATAACCTACCTTCTGTGCCCTCCCACAATCTCTCCTTACTCTATGCCGATGACTTGGTTCTCTATGTCTCCTCCAGCTCTATTCATGAAATTAACTCCCACCTCTCCTCTAATCTTCATCGTATCAAAACTTGGCTTACATCCCACTGCCTGGTTCTAAATGCTGCCAAGACCCAGGCTATGCTTTGGGTCACAAAGGAAATCTGTTGCTTCAACTCCATCTCTTCAGGTTTCTTGTCTTGATGGCTCCCTTGTGGAAGTAACTCAGCCCTTCAAATACTTAGGGGTCACTCTTGATCCATCTCTTAACTTCTCTCTGCATGTCAAAGCTGTCTGCAAATCAGTCAATGATAAAATTGGACTGGCTTACCCAGTCCATCAGTTTCTGACCCCTACCACCAGGATCTCTGTCACCCATGGCCTTCTCCTCCCTGGACTCTGCTATGCTCTGTCTGTCTTCATTATGGCACAGGCAAGCATCTTGAAAATGTGGGACATTGCCTACAACAATGTCTGTAGATTTGCGGTATCTGCTTCTCGTCTTACACACCACTGTACTCTCTACTCTGACCTCCACTGGTTGTCTCCTTCCTTGCATTGAGCTTATTCATTAGGTTGTCTGACTGACAACATCATTCATTCTTCTATCTCCTCCACACTGGCTGCTATCCTTACCCCCATGGACTGCCCTCATTCCCTCCATTCCATGTCTTTAGCTCTGTTATCTGTCCCAAAATGCTCTACCAGGATGGGTGAACTTGCCTTCTCCTTCTATGCCCCCAAATTTTGGAACTCTCTTCCACTTGATCTTAGGTACTCCAAAACCCACCCCACTTTCAAGTAAGGCCTCTCCAATTACCTCGCCTCCCTTGACATTTGCAAATGTCCCTAGCTTCAGGAGTCATGCAAATCTACCATTGTCCTGCCCCTGAATTTCCCTGTGTCCTCCTTATTCCTTCCATCCCCACTCTTCCTCAGCTGCAGTTACACACTTTGTTCCCTGTCTCTGACTGGGAATTGTCTCCTTGCTGACTTACCAACAGCGCTGTCATGTTTTGTACATTATTAACTGTAAATTCTGCCTTTGTGTCTGTTTTGTTCCTATTATACTGTGTGATATGTACCTCCTCTATGTACTAAGTAACTTGCACCTCTGTTTAACTGTTTGGAATCTCCTATTGTACAACACTGTATATGTATTTGTTTTTACCTGTTCCTTGATTTGTACTCTCCCGGGTCGTACCTGAAAATAAGCAGTTCTGCCTAGTACACTTATCCAGCTACCAAAAGCAAATAAATAAATAAATCCAAGCATTTTCGGTTGTTGTGGTAAGCTGATGAACCTTTACGTATGAGGGGACTTTATGTCTGATCGCTCTACTCCAGTATTATTGAGCAATTTTAGTAAAACAGAGCTGCATGACAGTTTACATAAGGAGAACTATATCTTCATTGGCCACCTTGCTCAATATCAAAATGTACATTGCATAAGTTTGTGATTTGTCTCATACAACTGCTACCCTGGCAGATGCAACATCATAGTAGGATAGCCAGTCAGACAAAGGCCCTAATAAATAATACAAAAATAAATATAAATATAGGATTGCATATATTATTGCATTTACTGCCAGTAAAACTTCAGTGCATGTATTGTCTGAAAATCTCCCACTGTATATATTACCCCGGGTCACACCTGGAAATCAGCCTCGGCTCAGTGTGCCTTTCCCAGTTACAACTTTGGGGTGAGATGAGTGGTTCTGGCATACAAAGGACTAGTGAAGAAACTCATAATATAAGAGACACTGGAATTGTACATATAAAAATATTATTGATCATGTTAATGACTTTTGTCTTAAAAATGGAATTCGAACTTAAAATTAAATGTTTTACTTTGCAGAATATTGTATACTGTATATAGAATACCTCATATAATGGTTATAAGAGCACGTGAAATGTTTTGAAACAGTCAGATTTTAGAGCAGGAAGGTCCATGTGCACCACATTCATGGACTTAATATATATGGCTGTTTCTGGACTGGACAGGGTGACTCCATGGGTGTGGTGTTCGAATGGGAAGAGCACCCTTCCCCCCTCAGATAGTGATCAAACAGGAGTTCAGCATGCTTGTAGTTCATTTGCATCACCAGGTGAGGAAAAAGGTCCAGCTTCCCATATGACATGCAGGGGAAAAGCTGGACCTCACCCCACAACTAATGCACCGGAATCTGGCCAACGGAAAATCATGTACACAAATGCCTGCAGTCTGGGAAACAAGATCCCAGACTTGGAGGCAACAATGACAGAAGCTAAACTGGACATAGTAGCCTTTAGTGAGACGTGGTTCACCAGTAACCACACTTGGGAGACTACAGTACCCAGCTATGTACCATTCAGAAGAAACCGAGGTGAATAAAGAGGGGGAGGGAGTGGCCCTTTATGTCAATGAAAATATCAAAGCCACAGAAATTCAGAATACACATAAAGAGGCAGAAGAACTACGGATCACCCTGGAAACAGGACATGGGACAGCCATATGAACTGGGGTGGTCTACAGGCCTTCAGACCAGGGGGAAGATGTAGACTCGTTACTGTTAGAAGATATACAAAACATGACAGCTAAAGGGGAGGTTCTGCTTATGTGAGACTTCAACATGCCAGACACAGATTGGTCAATATCAGCTGGAGCGTCTGCCAGAACTAGGCACATAGTGGATTCCCTGCAGGGTAAGGGCCTCAAACAATTGGTACACTAACCCACAAGAGACAGGGCTATCCTGGATCTAGTATGGACTAACGGGGAACAGATCACAGATCTCCAGGTAGAAGATTACCTGGGGACCAGTGACCATCACATGGCATGGTTCAAGCTAGCCACTAGAACTAAATTATCCCATTCCAATGCAAAAATATGGGACTTCAGAGGAGCTGACTTTGATACCTTGGCCAACAGAGTTAAGCTAGCCCTGGCAAGAAGAAATACAGGTGAGGGGGTACAGGCAAAGTGGGCAAGCATTAAGGATGCAATATTTGAAGCAACATCTCATTGTGTTAGGGAGAAAAGAAAGGATAAAAGAAGGAAGAAACCACTTTGGTTCTCAAAAACAGTAGCAGAAAAGGTCAGAGCCAAAAGGTTGGCCTTCAGGAAATAAAAGGGAATGAAGCGGGACGAAGATAGGGAGGCATACCAAAATTCCCTAGGGGAAGCAGGGAAGGCAGTAAGGCAGGCAAAGGCCCAAACTGAAGAAACACTAGCACAAACAGTAAAAGAAGAGGACAAGACTTTCTATAGATACATTAGTGAAAGAGGAAAGTCCAGAGGGGGTATTGCTAAGATCAAAGGGGATAAGGGGGAGTGTGTGGAGGAGGACCAAGGAAAAGCATCTATCCTAGATAGATACTTCTGCTCAGTATTTGCTAAGGAGAAGCTAAGGCAGGGCCCACAGCTCAGTACAATGGACACAGGGGAGAGGGAGGTGTGCACAAGTCTCTTCATAAAAGAAAGGGTCCTACAAGAGCTCACTAAGCTCAGGGTGTACAAGGCAATGGGACCTGATGGCATACATCCCAGGGTACTAAAGGAGCTAAGGGTGGAACTAGCAGAGCCATTATCAAAACTGCTTAGTGAGTCCCTGAGCACAGGAGAAGTCCCAGAAGACTGGGGAAGGGCTCATGTGATCCTACTCCACAAGAGTGGCAGCAGGGAGAAGGCAGGGAACTATAGATCAGTCAGTCTTATCTCAGTAGTGAGCAAAATTATGGAGGCACTCCTTAAGGAAAAGATAGTCAACACCTGGAATCCATAGGAGCACAGGATCCAAGACAGCATGGGTTTACAATAGGAAGGTCCTGTCAAACTAATCTCATAGATTTCTTTGACTGGGTAACCAGAGTGGTGGACCAAGGGGGTGCAGCTGATGTTGCCTACCTTAACTTCAGCAAAGCTTTCGATACTGTTCCACATAGAAGATTGATTAATAAGCTGGGTAGGCTCAGGGTGAGTCAGAAGTTGGTCAACTGGGTGGCAAACTGATTGGCAAGCAGAAAACAGAGAGTGGTGGTAAATGGTATACAGTCAGAAGAGATGCAAGTCATAAGTGGGGTACCTCAGGGATCAGCCATGGGGCTAGTACTATTCAATATCTTAATCAGTGACACTGTAGATGGACTGGAGGGTAAGGTTTGCATGTTTGAAGATGATACCAAAATCTGCAACAGAGTAGATGATCCAGATGGGGTGGGCAGAATGAGAAGAGATCTGGGAAAACTGGCAAAATGGTCTGAAGAGTGGCAACTGGGGTTTAACGCAAAGAAGTGCAAGATCATACACATAGGGAAGAGAAACCCTGAAGCAACCTATAGGTTTGGGGGGAGTTGCTGGCAATCACAAGGGAAGAAAGAGACTTGGGCATCATCATCACAGATGACCTGAAATCCAAGCAGACCACTAAAGCAGTAAGTAAGGCTAGGATTATGTTGGGGTGTATTAGCAGGGGTATCACAAGTCATAAGAGGGAGGTAATAATCCCTCTTTACAAGACACTGGTTAGGCCTCATCTGGAGTAATGTGTGCAGTACTGGAGGCTGCACCTGCACAAGGACATTAACAAAATGGAGGCAGTCCAGAGAAGGCAACCAAAATTGTGCAAGGACTGCATCAGAAAACATATGAGGACAGATTAACAGAGCTCAATATGTATACCCCAGAGCAAAGGAGGGAGAGAGGTGATATGATTGAAGTATTCAAATATCTTAAGGGCATTAACAAGGTGAAAAAGTCTAACATGTTTCAAAATAAGAAAAACAGCAGGACAAAAACACACGACATGAGATTAGAGAGATGCCGATTAAGAGTAATGTGAGGAAGTTCTTTTTCACAGAAAGAGTGATGGATGCATGGACCAGCCTACCTCAGGAAGTGGCAGATATGAATACAGTGCAGAGCTTCAAACAGGCATGGGATAGGCATAAGGGAACAATACAGATGAGTCTGAATAAATAGGCCATTGACAGAGTAAAGGCCTATGGCACATTCATGAGGTAGAAAAAAATGAGCACACTGGATGGAACTTGCAGTCCTTATCTGCCATCAGCTTCTATGTTTCTATGTTCTACGTTTCTATGAGGACCTCTCAAAGTTTTTGATCTAGTGGAACACATGATCCTCCTAAGGAGAGTGAAAACAATTGGAATCTCATTGGAAGTATGAGACTGGTTCCAACCTTACTTCAGTGGTAGGGCCCAAAAAGTCATAGTAAAGAAAAAAAACATTAGATGAGGGAACCTCCAAATAGGGGTCCCACAAGAATATGTTCTGGGCCCACTACTTTTCCTAATGTACGTAAATGACCTCTCAAGCCATATTCTGCACTCTGACATAAAAGTTTATGTGAAAGATACTGTTTTGGTGTCCAAAGCACAAAAAAGTACAATGCAATGGAGGCAAATCTGTAATTGGACTTTGACAGGCTGTAAAGAGGGTTCATCTCAATCACAATTTAATTCCTATGCTGCTTTGGCTGGATGGGATAGGCAGGATGAGGTACCTATGAGTGGATCTGGTGAGGAAGTGGGGATCCTCAGTAATGGAGACTCTAGGGAGGAAGGTAGAGGACCCCAAAGGAAGAGGAAACCACATCTTGTGGGGGACTTTATTGCGAGGGGAATCGATTTGGGAATAGGAAAGGAGGGGGAGAGAGAGGTAAAGTGCTTACCAGGTGCCATGGCCAGGAGGGATGGGAAGAGAATAGTTAGGACTGCAAGCCCAGCAGGAAGGGAAACAGATCTGGATTAGGGCTGTGCAAACCTCTAAAAGTTCTACTTTGCGAACTTTATGGGCAGAACTGGAAAAAGCTCTACCAAGTTCTACCTGGTTCTGCCAGGTAGAACTGGTAGAACTAGATTCTACCTGATTCATGCCAAACAGTACAAGATACTAAAGTTCTACCTTGTTCTACCTGGTTCAACCAGGTAGAACCAGGTTGTACCTGATACAAGCCACACAGCACATCATAAACCCTTACCCTACCCAAATCCACCCCTTCCCTTACCAGAATGAAGTCTTGGTTGGCACAACACAGCAAAACTGTGTACAGTATACCTATGCTCTGTCCGTTTTTCCTCTGTGTCCCGGGGGGGGGGACTCAGCTTTCATCCAGTGTCCTCCCATCACTTCTTTTTGGTTCTCCAAGGGGCTGCTGGACTATTAGAAAAATCCATTGGACCAGTCTTTAGAAGGCATAGCTGTGTGCACACATCCTGTGCTCCCCCTGACCTAAATGTCCAAACTAAGCTAGCCAGATGCTGCCTGTCATGTGGGTGGGGAGTAGAAGTGCATTGTCCAACATGAGACTGCTGTTTCATTATGCCATGCTGAGTGTGAGTGACAAAAGTGCAGGCTGCTGGGGCAGGATGTGTATCAGGGTGTCCCATTGCAAAGGACACCCTGACGCAAGTCCTGCCCCAAACTGCCTTGTTATCACTTATGAACAGGGATGGTATATAGAAGTCAGGGTCCTGCATGGAACACTGCTCCCCCCCCAATAATGGGGCACATCAGGATTCAGGCTAGCTTCCTGATATGAACAGGTAGAGAAAGGGAACAAAGCAGTAATGTGTCACCAGGTTTTTAAAAGCCCCCCTGGGCCTTGTCCAAACCCCTGGCCCTCGTCCACCCCCTGCCTCAGCCCTTGTGCCCTCCCCATGGATTTGGGGCATCTCTCCACACCCCCATGGTCTTAGCCCTTGCTTCCCACAATCAGCAGAAACTTGTGTCACTGTCACAATACCAGAAGCAAAGCAACAAGGCAATAAATACACAACAGTAGGAGAGCTGCAAACAGGAGAATTTTGCCATACAAACCATCAATTTATTTAAACATACTGTAGTTCCTAATTAGAAGCAGCACTGTGTGTGCCATACTTTATATAGTGGTAGTCCAGTAGATCTACAAACAAATGCACATTTTACAGACACCAACATTACTGTTTGCACTTTCGTCTACCTGCCTCTGGTCTTTTCTTTATCAAATGGCTAAGCTGACCAGCTGTGGTATTTATTTATTTTTCTACCTGAAACCCAGATTTAATAGTCTAGAAGAGTGTACAAAAAAATGTGAGCAAACGGTATGAGTCTCTCTGATCTGCCAAAATAAAATGACCTTCTCAGTACGTAGCTGAGAAAGTGTAGTATGCTGACGCAGATCAGCATTAGTTCAGAGCCAGATTTTTTTTTCCAAAGTATTTATTTTACAATTTTCAGGGGGAGGCTGGCTAGCAGGCAGATTGTTTAAAATTATGTGCTGCTACTGCAACAGAAGAAGAGCAATGCTGGCTCGTTTGAACAATAAATCAAGGCTTATCTAAATAAAAAAAAAACAGGAGTTGCACAGCGTGGCAAGGAGACGTCTCGGATGCCCAGGTCAAAATCTGATATAAATAACTACCCTCCCATACACAGAATTGTCTGTACTGTTGCTGAGGGTTTTTTTTCTTTGCATAATGAATCAACTGAACTAGAAACTCAGTTTCTGAATAACTGCAGCAGTCAGATTGCAGAGACAGAAACGTGCTCGACCATGGTGCCCCAGAGACTGAATGCTGAGTGAAAAAGACAGTACAGCTAGTGCATCAAATGGGTTGTTAGGCGAACCTGCAAATCAATTTACTTCATATTGGCGTGTGTAGCAGCTAAAGCCAATCACTGACAAAGTAATGTACTCATCCTCATCCTATCAGTGTGTAGCATATAATTTATGCACGTACTGTCTCTCTCTCTCTCTCTCTCTCTCCTTTCACTGACTCATTTCAACATCGGATCATTTCTTCTTGACAGGGGTAAGAACTCTGAGCAGTCACATGTTTTTCAGACAGTCTTCATATCGGTGAACCAAAGTTCGCTACTTTTCATAAAATGTTCGGCAGTGTGCAATCTCATGCAAACACCATTGGTTCTACCTTTTCAGCAGCTAGGTCGAACTGAATTTGTAGCCCTAATCTGGATATCATTGTCCATCTGGGGACTAATGACCTAGCAAGAGATGTGGCTGGGATAGTGCAAGGGAAGTTTAAGGAGCTGGGGACTTGTCTTAAACAGGTAGCACTTTCAGTGGCTTTTGCAGAGGTGCTACCTGTCTATGACAGAGAGGAGGAGTAGGAACATGGCACCAATTCCTTCAACAGTTGGTTGAGGGAATGGTGTAGAGAGGAAGATTTCGGCTACATTGGGGACAGGGATATGACCTGGAGGGATAAAGGTTTGTACAAGAGTGATGTCTACATCCATCCAGGATAGGGAGCTCAGTCCTCAGTGAAAGGTTTAAATGTTATTTAAATGAACATTTAAACTAGCTGAGGAGGATGGAGGAAGACAGAGGGAAGTTCGCAACAGCCCTTCCCCCAAAGTCTATAAATAGAAGTATCAGAGGCAGAGTAAGTAAAGAGGGAGGGCATAAAGAGAAAATGAACAGAAATGATCAGAATGGTAATAAAATCTGGAAGGCCATGTCTGCAAATGTTAGATGTCTGGGACATAAGATTCCAGACCTGGAGGCACTTATGGTGCATGGTGTAATAAAAACCAGGACTGGGGCATGGCCATACCATGCTATAATCTGTTTAGAAAGGACAGGGAAGGTGAAAAAAAGGAGGGTGTGTGTTGCTGTTTATAAGGGAAAGCATTAAAATTGCAGAGATACATGGAATTCAGGATGGGGGCAGAGGTACTGTGGATCATCCTGGATAAGGGAAATGGTGCTACCATTCGCACTGGTGTGTTGTACAAACCTCCTTTATGAGGGAGGTATTATATATGGAACTGGCAGAAGCCATTGGCAAAATGGCAGAAATAGGGAAATGCTGCTAGTGGGGGACTTAATATGCCAGAAGTGGACTGGAGTATCCCCACTGCAGCCTCAACTAGAAGCAGGGACATCCTGGACTCCCTACAGGGGTCATTCCTCAGACAACTAGTCAGTGAGCCCACATGTGATGTGGCTATACTGGATCTAGTACTTACTAATGGAGACAGTGTGGCCATCATCAGGGTGAGAAGTCACCTGGGGACCAGAGATCACCATACAGTGTGGTTCAATATAATGACAAAGGCAAATGCCAGTCACACTAAGGTGAGCATCCTGGACGTTAGGAGGGCAGATTTTGTAAAGATCGGTGAATACCTAAAGTGTGAATTGGCAGGGGGAAGTAACCTACAGTAGGTGAGGTGGGGGAACTGTAGGAGAAATTAAAGAGGACCATATTGAATGCTACAAGCCTCTGTGCCAGGCAAGTGAGTAAAAGTAAGCAGAAAAACAGACCACTGTGGTTCTCTAGGAAGGTGGCTGGAAAAGTAAAGGCTAAAAGACTGGCTTTCAGAACATGTAAGGAGACACAGAGTGAGAAGGATAGGGAAATGTATCTGCAGAAAACAAAAAGAGGCAGGGAAATCAGTAAGGACAGCAAAGGTGAAAACTGCAGAGAGAATAGCACAAGAAGTCTGGAAAGGGGACAAAACATATTTTAGGTATATACGTGAAAGGGTGAGGAATTGTGAGAGTAAAAAGGAATGGAGGAATATGCAGAGAGAGAGAGATCAGCAAAAAACAGACATATTGAACAAATATATTTGTTCGATGTTCAAGATGAAGGAAAATGGGGATGGGCCACAAAAAAGCAGTATACGCTCTGCAAGGAGGAACCTGTCTCAAAGGAGAGGGTACTAGAGGGACTTGCTAGTCTGAAAATAGGCAAGGCAATAGGGTACATCCTGGAGTATTGAAAGAACTTGGGTAATACTGCCCGTGCCTCTGGCAGTCCTTTTTAACAGCTCACTAGAAACAGGTGCGGTTCCAGAAGACTGAAGGAGGGAAGATGTAGTCCCTCTTCATAGAAGTGGCAGCAGACAGGATTCTGGAAATTATAGGCCAGTCAGTGTGACCTCAGTAGTGGGAAAGTTAATGGAAACTTTTTTGAAGAAGAGGATAGTCGATTATCTGGAACCAAATGGGTTACAAGATCAGAGACAAGCAGGGGTCCACAGGAGGGAGGTCATGTCAAACAAATCTGTTAGATTTATTTGATTAGGTAACAATGGAAGTAGATCAGGGAGGTGCAGTGGATGTGGCATACCTGGATTTCAGTAAGGTGTTTGACATCGTTCAACATAGGAAATTATTAAACAAGCTGGGGAACTTAGTAGTGGTACCAAAGGTGTTAAACCGGGTAACAAATTGGTTAAAGGCTAGAAGACAGAGGGTAGTAGTAAATGAAGTTCACTCAGGGAAAGGGAGGTTGACCTGTGGGGTGCCCTCAGGGATCAGTGCTGGGACCAGTCCTCTGTAATGTACTTATAAGCAACATTGCAGAGGATCTGAAGGGGAAAGTCTGCCTATTTGAAGATGATACCACCATTTGTAACAGGGTGAACATTCCAGGGAAGGTGGAAAGGATGAAGAAAGACCTAAGAAAGCTAAAGGAGTGGTATAGGGTATGGCAACTTGAGTTCAATGTGAAAAAGTGCAAAATAATGCACTTGGAGTACAGGAACCCATGGTCAGAATGCAAAATGGGAGAAGTGATATTGATAACAACCAAGCAGGAGAGAGGCCTCGCTGTAATTATCTTGAATGACCTAAAGATAGTCAGGCAATGCAATAGAGCAGTTGGGAAGGCTAATGGAATGCTGTGCTGCGTAGGGAGGGGATCACTAGCAGAAGTATGGAGGTTGTGTTATCTCTGCATTGGTCACTGGTGAGACCTCATCAGGAGTACTGTTTACAGTTCTGGAGACCACATCTATGGAAGGATATAGACAGAGTGAAGGTGGTCCAGAGGAGAGCAACTAAAATGGTGAGGAGTCTGTTGCAGAAGACCTATGAGGAGAGGCTAAGAGAACTTAATATGTACACCCTTGGGGAAATGATGGAGAGGGGGATATGATAAAGACATTTACATACATAAATCCTCTTCCTCTTAAATACATAATATCTCTTCCCCTTCCCCCAGGGAGCATCAGGAAAACAACTGTTACCAGCTCAGAATGTCCTTTCTGGTAAAATCTTTGAAATGAATGAATGAATGAAGTAAATAACGTGGAAGAATGGAGTATTTTTAAGAAGAAAATGTGTTCAAAAACAAGGAGGCATTATATGAAGCTGGAAGGGGATTAATTTCAGGAGGGATATAAGAAAGTATTTCTTCACAGAAAGAATGGTGGATCCCTGGGACAGGTTGCCAGTCAAGGTAGTTGGTGTGAAAATGGTGGAAGGATTCAAGAAAGTTTTGGATAGGCATAAAGGAATCTTAGGGCAAAAGAAACAAGGGGTGGGTGGAAGAACAGGAGATCATGTAGGATCTGCGTGGATACTGTAGGTAGGGTTTAATGGGCAGACTGGGTGGACAAAGCGGTCCTTATCTGTCAACAAATTCTATATTTATATGTTTCTATCTCATCTTAAATAGCCTCAGTTCAAAAAAGACACAAGCGATGCACTTTGGTAAGACAAAAAAAGACAACCAGGGAATTAAAGGATTTCAAAATTAAACAACTTGCTGGAACCTCTCTTACAGTGACTAATGAATACAAATATTTAGGGGTAAATAACTGGATGCTACAGTATGGTAGCCTTACATCAGACAGACTCCTATAACAGAGTACCCATTGAGAGCCCTGTTGTAAGAGTCCAGTGTCTCAAAATACACGTTTTTTATTTATTTGTCATTTTTGACCAGGAAAGGCACATTGCTGTATGTTGTGGCAGCTTGTTTCCAGGTGCATCCTGGGAGGTGGGTTACATGGACCTGTTTTATTGACAGGGAATGTTGGTCATCACACTGAGGAAACTCCCCTACACTCCAGTAGTGGAACACTCTATCTGTTTTGCTGTCTTGTAAGATGGAGGACCCTGGTGATGGAAGAGGTGGAGGAGGATGTGCCCCTCCTGATCCTGCTGGTCCTACCATCCCTATTTTGTTACCTGCTTTGCAAAGTTCCATGGACATCCCTGACAACTCTAGAGAGATACCTGTTGATTTGGGGGAGAAGATGGAAGGTATTGAGCACACAGCCTCTGCTGGCCCTCAGTCAGTTGACATGACAAAGAACTGTTTGCCTGAATCAGTACCTGCTGTGGTAGAAAGAGCCCCTTTGGTGGAAACTGTCAAGGTTGTTTCTGTGTCTGGAAACCTGGTGGAGGAGATTCGAGAATGTCAGAATTGACTGCAGCAGCTGTTGACCAGGGAGGATGAGGCCCTAGCAGCAGTTTCAGGGAGCGATAAGAGCTATCAGAATCAACTAGAAGGCATCCCAGATGAGATGTCTGTGCTGTCAATGCATCCTGTGATATCTTTAGAAGCATAAGAGACTGTTGTGGAGAGTAACCCCACTGCAGATTTATCTCACTTCCTCAGATAAAGCAGTCCCATTTGATACCACCGGTACCAGGATCAAGCTCCTGGTCTCTCACGAAAGCCCTGCTTGCTGCAGGCTGGACTTTCTCTGCTGATGAAACTGGGTGGATAGCCAGTGCTGCCCTAAGCACATCATGGTGGCAGCATGCACTGCTACAGATTTTTACAGAGTGAGTAAACCTGTGAATACTGCGCATTGTACTGATAGTCACTGTGGTGCAAAGCTGGTTGCTGGAATGAAGGGGGAGGGTAAACCTGTACATCCATGTCTGATAAGGCCCACTAGGCACAAGTCATAGAACAGTTATGCTTTTTGGTGATTAGAATGCACATGTAGGTGATTTAAATGAGACAGATTTAAGATATAACTTAGATGATAAGGGTTACTATAAAGATATTCCAGATAGAGTGTCTAAAGACCACAGTAAAAATAAAAAGGGTTTGGTGCTTACGAACTTTATTGTAAATCACAATCTTTGTATTCTAAATGGTAGAAACATTTTTGATAATTTAGGTGAATATACATTTTCTACAAAAAAGGGGGTCACTTTGTTTGATTTGGCACTAGTGGATGTTGCACTTTAAGCTATGTAGTTTTAAAATAATACCAGAAAACTTGTCAGATCATTTCCCTATTGAGCTCTGAATGAATGAAGAGTTATATGTACAGAATTCAAACCATTTGATAGCTGCTCTGGAGACAGATCAACATTTACAACCGTGGAAGAAACGCATAAAATGGGACCCTATAATACCATTAAAAATGCAGAATTTGTTACAAAGTTCTCACATTTTAAGAAAGAAAGAATCAATATGTAATGCTCTGGATACTGATATTTTCATTTATTTTGAGAGTCTTTTATGTAAAATGAGTAATGATATAAAGAATAACGTACATGTAAAAAACAAAGTTTTAGAACCATTAAATAAAGTACCATGGTATGATGTAAAGCGTATGAAGTATAAAAAAATTGTTAAATAAACTTACACGTTTAAGTAGGAGACACTTTGATTGTAATTTTAATAAGGCTTTAGCACATATAAGGAAAGAGTATATGCAACTTATTTTTAATAAAAAAGGACTTTAAATATATTTTATGAGGTCAGATTCAGAAAGCTATAAGGGAAAAAAAATTACAGGAGTTCTGGAAACTTATTCAGTTAGCAGAAAATAGATATTGTCTGAATATAGAGGCAAATATAACTGCTGTTTTATGGGTAAATTATTTGCAATGCCTATATGAACCTAACAAGATCTTGGCTAAATCTTTTGAAATCATTACCAGTATACATGGATATAATTTTCCTCATCCTGATCTTATAATAACTAAAAGTATGATTGATTCAGCTATAAAAGCTCAAAAAAGAATAAAGCAGCAGGTAGTGATGGAATATGTGCTGAGTTTTTCCAGTTTGAAACATCTTGGTGGTTTGATATCTTTGAGAAATTGTTTGAGGCAGTAATTAAATTGGAAAATGTTCCAAATTCATGGCTTGAGGCTGAGATTGTGCCTATACCTAAAAAAAGGTGACAAATATGACCCCTCCAATTATAGACCAATAACTTTACAAAATATTTCAGCTAAAATATTTGCACGTATCCTCTTACAACAATCCAACTACTGGGTAAATGAAAATGAAATTCTGTCTGATAAACAGTTTGGCTTTAGAGAAAAACATGCCATACTTGATTGTATACTCATACTGGATTGCTTAATTAGGAAGGCAAAACTGAATAAAACTCTCGTATACCTTTCATTTATAGATATGACATCAGCATTCAACAGTATCAATAGAGACATTCTCTGGAGTAGTTTGGAGGTGTGGAAAATCGATAAGAAAATGCTTAGACTTATTCAGAGATTATACTCAGATACAACTATTTGAGTACGTTACTTGGTAGATGGGAGATTGAATGAATCTATCAATACAGTTAAAGGTGTTAAACAAGCATTTCTTCTTGCACCACTTTTGTTTAATGTTTACATTGACCAACTAATGAGAAGACTGGACTTAGTAGAGACTGATGCCCCCAAAATAAATAATGTTAAAATTAACGCACTTTTATATGCAGATGTTGTATTAATTTCAAGGACAGCGAGTGGTCTCCAAACAGCATTGTTAGATATTGCATCTACTTTAGGAGATTACAGTGATGTGTTAATATCAGAAAAACAAACATTCTAATTAAAAATAAACCTAAAACAATGAATTTCCAGTGGAAGGTTGGAGAAAATATAGTGATTACTGCAAGTAGTTACCCTTATTTAGGCATCACAATTCATAACACACAGATTTGGGGACTGCATATAGAAGAATGTAAAAGGAAATCAAGACAAATATCACTGGCAATAAATACATTTTTGAAACAATTTTTTAACAACTCAGCATCTGAGTTGTTAAACATTTTTCAGATGAAGGTGGATTCAGTAATTCTATATGGAGCAGAGATTTGGGGCTCACACAATAATTTGGAATCAATTAAGAAGTTATATATGAGATTAATTTTTTGCCTTCCAAAATTTATGCCGGGTGAATATTTAAGAGATAAAATGGGTTGTTTGTCCCTTGTCTCTGGTGGTCTGACCAGGCAATTTAATTATTTCTGTAAAATATTAAGTAGTCTAGAGGATAATCCTGTATTACATAATTGCTGGAAAGATAGTAGGGCTCAGATTTTCTAAGAAATAATTGTATTGAAGAATGGTACGTAGATGAAGGAGCTGGATAATAGGCTGAGAAAGTTAGGGATAGAATCAATTTTAAAAATAAGTACTATGGACAGAAGTGCTAAATTCTGTATAGAAGTGGTAAACAGGATCCAAGCTGTTTCTAAGCAGTAGGATATGACCAGAGTCTCTGCATCAACAAATGTTTCAATATATAAGTCACTTAAAACAAAATTTTGGTAGAGAGATGTATCTATTAAAATGTGAAAATAATCTGCACTATAAAGCTTTAGCGAATTTAAGATTTAATATAAATGGGGAAGTTTCAGCTGGTTTTACGAACTGGAATATATTTAAGAGAGGAATAGAATGTAAGGGCAACAGCCCAGGAAATGAGATACTGTTCATATACTATTTATATGTCCATATTTGAGTGAACTGAGAAACAAATGGCAGTCTCAGTATCTTAGTAGGATTTCTGATCTACCTTGTGTAGACAGATTGGAATTTTTATTAAATACAGAGGATGTGGCAATACTCTATTGTGTTGCACACTTTCACTATAGCTGCTACTAGATTAAGGAAAATAGAGAATGCTATCTGATTTGAACCATGGGCCGGATATTCAAAAGGGTTGCACCATGCGCAATAGGGTTGCACATGCACAAGTCCGAAAGTGTGCCATTCTGCGATATTCAGCAGGAGGCAGTTGCGCCACCGAAAACATGCTGAGCAACAGCGCAATGAAAATGAAGGCATGCTCAACCGAAGGGGGTGGATCCATGCATAAAGAGCGCAATGCGATATTCAAAGACTTGCGCAATGCGCAACAGCGGAACAGCCGGAAGTTGCGCCTCAGCGGAAATGAGCCAAAATAAAAAGGCTCAAGGAAGAAGCGCAAGAACGCTACAGGGATGCCAAGTGGGGAAGAGAGAGAGAGAAAGACAGACAGTGACAGGCCAGGGCAGGCAAGGGAAGCAGTGTGGGCCATAGGCTGCAGAGGCCAGCGGGGGGGGTGCCCAGTGCAGTGGAAGTAGCAGTCAGGACAGCAGGGTAACAGAGCAACATCAGCCGGGGGGGTCACAAGCCAGGGAGATGGACAGTGGCAGCTTCCACATGGAAGCTGTAATGAGGGGGTGAGAATGCAAGGTGCAGGAGGACGTGGCCGTGGATGGGCCCATCGGCAGTACGCCCCCAACAGGCAGTACCCTGCCCACATCAGCTTTGAGCTGTACACAGATGTAGAGATCGTGGGCCAGTACCACCTGAACAGGGCAATACTGAGGCGGCTCTGTGAGCTGTGCAGTGATGTGATGCAGGCACCCTCACGACGGAGTCACGCTCTGTCAGTGGAGACCAAGGTGACAGCCTGCATGTGCCTGCTCACCACGGACACCTTCCAGAGACCAACAGGGGACACCACAGGCATCACACAGTCGCCACGCCACGCATCCTCACCCAATTCCTCAGCAGACTGCTGCCACATGCTGCGGAGCACATCCATTTCCCCAGCACCGCGGCAGAGCGTACAGCAAACATGCAGGAGTTCCACAGGGTAGCACGTATGCCTGGCGTGCTAGGGGCCATGGACTGCACCCATGTGGCCATTCGCAAACCACCTGGCCCTGATGGGGCCGCATATAGGAACAGAAAGGGCTTCTCCAGTGGTGTCAACTGCTAGGTGGTGTGTGATGCCACTGGGCGTATAATCAATGTCTGTTCCACACACCCTGGCGGAGCACATGATGCCTTCATATGGCATCAGTCCGCACTGTGCCATCGATTCGAGAGTGGGGACATCCCCACAGGCCATCTAGTGGGTGAGTACGCATGTAGGAAATGCAAACTAGGGGCAAGGGTGGGAATGCCACAGGTGCCATGGTAGTGGCACACAGGGATATGGGCAATATGGACCTGAACATGATACTGATCTCCACTATCTCCACACAGGTGACAGCGAATACCAACTCCGTCCTTGGCTGCTCACACCGTACCAGCGCCCCATGACCCCATCGCAACAACGCTATAATGAGGCACATGCCGCCACACGCAACATCATTGAGCGGGTGTTTGGATGCTCAAGGCGCATGCCCGATGCCTAGACACCTCTGGCGGTGCTCTACAGTACAGCCCCTCAAAGGCCTGTGGATATTCTGCCTGTTGTATCCTGCACAACATGGCCAAAGACTGTGGGATAGCCCTACAGGTTGAAGAGGGGGACAGCGATGGGGACGCCAGCAGTGCCGGTGTTGATGGTGATGAGCACCCCCCCCTTGGACGGCGGGACCCCTGACTGATCCGGCAGGCCCAGCTGCACCGGGACACCATCACGGAGGAGCATTATGCATGACACAGGTAAGTCAAGGGGCCATGTGCAACCAACACTGTCCTGGCGCAACCCACAGGCACACAGAGTAACACACCAGGGGTGCATGATGACAAGGGGAGTGGAAGGGACCAGGCACACAAACACACCATCAGGGAGGGGCGAACAGTCATATGGACACACACACACACACACACACACACACACACACACACACTAGGCACAAAGCGTACATGGGCAGGTGCACAGCAGAGCAGGAACAGACATGGCAAACACACAGATCCACAGACCACACCCACCACCTGTGCTGTCCAAGTACGTGTGTCAGATGCTGGCACCCTGCACCTTGGTGTACAGTACAATGCAGGCATCATCATGCACACGCACTGTGGACAGCAGTCGGGATGGTGTGCAGGTGGTCCGTATGTCAGCGTGATGTGCAGGGCACCCACCAGTGCACTGCCCACCATGACGCACAGTGCACACAGGGCAGCACCAGACAGGGCCCACACTGGGAGACAGGTCAGTCATGTTGCACCATTCCACGGCCACCGCGGATGCATGAGCGGACCCGCCGTGACCCAACAGCACTGGCAGGCTGAGCAGGGGCCACATAGGGTGGCACCGATGGACCACCAGGGGTCCCACTGCGCGATCGCGACCTTGTCCGCAGTGGGGTCTGTAGTATGCCAAACATACCTGCACCAGGGGTGCTTGGGACACCCACAGCAGAACCCGGCATCGACAGGCTTGGTGTCGCACGACGCTGGGAACAGGGAGTGGAGAGCGTACTGTGTAGGGTGCGCAGTACAGGAGTACCTGCTTGTGTGCCCAATGCAGCCATGACAGTGACCAATGCCTGGGTCTGCCTGTCAATGGCGGTGGTCACATCCATCCGCATATGGACTATCTCTGCATGGTCCAGAGCACAGTCCCTGCTGTGCCGCTTCCACAGCCACACACAGTGCCTCCACGGATGTTGCAACCCGCCTTTGCTGCTGTACTGATTCCCGCAGCAGGCGGGTGTGCTCTTCAAATGGGTACTCTGCCACAATGGCATCCTGTCCCCCAGGATATGGAAGGTCCTGATGCTCAACACCCCTTGAGGGTGGGTGCTGTTCACCAGAACCAGGAATGGGCATATCAAAGGGCAGTGGGCATGTGCCACCGCTGGACACTGTACCCCCAGACCTGGTGGGTGACTGCTGCTGCTGCCCCTCCAACCGCTGTGCCCCAGGGACCACTCGTTCCACTGCTGTGGCCGCAACAGTGCCAGACACCTGCACAGCCACCGGTGCTGCCCCACCGGTGCTGACAGGCACAGCCTGGGACTGTGCCGACATGCTGGCACACACGTTGGAACCAGCTAGGCCCAGGGGCACGTGCTGGCCTGCTGTGTGTCCATCATGGGACACACACATGTCACTGCCCATTGCAGTCCTTGCATCATCAATGGTGCAGCTATGTGCTACAGCCACAGTCACAGCGTGCTGGCATGCTTGCATGCCAGACTGCTGAGTCACAGGCTGTGCACCCCCCACACCCGACTCACTGACACCAGAGTTGGCAGCCCGGCGTGCATGCTGGTGCAGTGCATGCTGGCTGGTGACAGAGGTGGATGGACCCTCCTCCATGTCCAGCAGGTCTTCCTCACTGCCTGGACCCACCACCACCATCCCTGAAGACGAACAGGATCTGTAACAGAAAAAGAGGACATGTGAGTGCATGTGAACAACCTTCCCCCCCCAACACCACCACCATGTCATACCGTGCAGTGATGGGCTTCCACCTGTCTGGAATCCACCTCCTGGTACGCCCTCAGTAGCACTCCACTGCATTGATGCAGCCAGTCGGTCCTCAGCCAGGGTCAGCTCCACCACCGCTGGCTGGCCCCCGCCAGTGCCAGCACGTGCCGCCCTGAGGGCTGCCACCTTCTCCTTCACCCTTCTGTGGTCTGTCCCCATCTTCTTTTTGCATTCCTGCACGGAGTGCTGGTGGCTTCCGTGCAGGTTCACTGCCTGAGCTACCCCCTCCCATGCAGCCGCATGGGCCTGAGGGGTGCCCCGCCATCCACTCAGTAGTGACTCCTCCTCCAGGTAGGCCTGGAAGAAGGCCTCTGTCTCCGCCGTGGTGAAGTTGGGCCTCCTCCTCCGCCCACCATCCTCACCCTCACCTTGGCTCTGCTCGGTCATGGCGATCTGTATGGGTGGAAGTGGACACCTGTCACTGTGCAGTCTACAGCGTTATCCCGCAGACCATTGTCCAGAACATCACACAGCATGCAACCCACCTCTCACCTGCAGTAACCGAATCTGGCCAGCGCAGCCCAATGTCGACATTTATAGCGCAATGCATGCAAATTAGAGTGGAGCAACTGTAATGAGATGCAAATCACGCCACTGCACCTTTGAATGGCTGATCAGATGATTTGCATGTGTCGGCTGAATATTGCGCCGCTATGCGATTTGGCGCACACGGTTGAGCCGGCTGAGCCAATGGCGCAGATCTGTGACTGTGTAGTACACTGCATTGCTCATGCCCAGGTAGCTTGCGAAGGTGTCTGCCGCGCTGATGACGTGCTGTGCGCGATCGGCAATTCAGGCCATGGCTACCATTGTGCCAGTGGCACTACAGCACTGGGCACCATATGGTGCTGTGGCACTACTGCGCAATAGTCCACTGTGGCACTGGCATGCAGGTGATCGGTCGTGCAGGATGTGTAGACGTCAGATGGCGCTGTGCGTGGCCTTGCATCATAGACCCCTGACCTGGTGTCCGACCTTTGCCCCCTGGCGCTGTTCAGCTGCCATGTGTACGGCTCTATTGTGCTGTTTGGTGACAGCGCTATGTGAACCGATGGCGCTATACGAACAGCGCGATTGGAACCTATGGTGGTCTATTGCGCAACATTTCCACGTGGGGTTGCCGTGCTGCGGGGCACCATATTGCCTGCTGTACGACCCCAAATATGTCACACAGGAGAGCTCCCCAATGGAGCCAGGTGGAGGTGGCCAACCTGGTGGCCCTGGTTGAGCCCCACTTTGAGGCACTGTACGGGATGAGCCCCTCACCATGGCCCGCACCCAGGTGTGGCTGCAGGTGGCCACTGACCTGGTGAGGGTCACAGGGCGGTGCCGGTCTGCGGAGCAGTGCAGGCACAGGTTTAGTGACCTCCGCAGGAGGGAGCCGGACGTGCTGCGATGCCTCAGGTCACGTGCCACGAGGGGCGTTGTGCCTAGGCCAGGTGGGTGTACCATCTATGCACCTGTATTCTCCGTAGGGGTGTGACTGTGTTTTGGTGGCGGTGCATGGGGGATGGCTCTGCCATGGTTGGCTGTGTCAGTGTGTGCAGGTGTGAGATGCATGGGTCTGGCTGTGTGGGCAGGCACACTCACTGGGGCAGGGGGCAGTCTGCTTTGGGGTCACACTGATGTTTGTCTCAACATTTGTCACCCACAGGCCTGGCGGAGAGGATGCAGGCACAGGCTGAGGAGGGCCGTGGCAGGGCCCAGGTGGCGGACGGAGGAGACGTGAGGGGTGGGCTACAGCGGCAGCAGCAGCAGCAGCCACAGCTGCTTGATGAGTGTGAGTATCATTACATCATGGATGCTATTGCATGCTGGAGGGGGGGTGGGCATGACCACCAGCCATGGACAACACAACCATGCACGACACAGGTGACAGTCATCACTGTCCAGTGTCACTGCACGTCTGTGTGTGCGTCACTGGTGGTCCATGCATGCACTGGGCACATGGCTGTGGAACTGGCATCCCACCACATTGCCACATCACTTGACAGCCTTGTTTGTGCTGTGATGGACATGGGCAGTGTGTGTGTGTGCAGTGGTGCATAGCTGGTGCTGTCTGGTTGGGCGGTCATGTGTGCATGGTCACTGTGGGTGGTGCATACCATCACAGGTGCGGGGCACTGGGCTATATGCCTTGCAGGATGGGTGGTGTTCAGGGTTGTGGACAGTCATAGCCATTGACTGTGTTCCCTTTTCCTAGGCCTCAGCATCCTATGCAGGATGGACCGTGCCTTCCAGCGGCTGACCAGGGTATCCATCGCAACACATGACATCCTCCGGGACATTCAGCGCCATGGGGTCAGGCGGCGGCGGCGGCAACAGGGACAGCACCAGGCGGCAGAAGACCAGCCTGCAAGGTGCTAAATGTGCTTCCCCTTCCCACTTCACCCATCCCTCCCACCCTGCCTTCCCTCTCCCAGTTGTTCACCCCTACTCCTTGCCCACCCCTACCTTGTACCCCTACCCCTTGTCTTGTACATATCTGTATATAGTTTTGTTCTTGATCTTGGTGTTGTAATTTCTGTTTTCCAATATATATATATTTTGTTATGAATACTGTGGTGGTCTCTGATTTGCAGCTGGCTATGGTTGCTCAGTTGCAGTGGTGTGCATGCCATCTGGGGTGGTATGGTCCTGGGTATGTGTGTGTGTGTGCATGGGGAGGTGTCTCTGGTGTGGCAGTGACTTTCAGTCGGTCTTGCCATCTGCTGCCGCCCACTGCTGGGTGCCCAGGGTGGGTCTGGCTTGTATGGTTCTATGCTACACGAGGTTGACGTGTGCCGGGGGTGCATGGTGTTTACTGCAGTGACAGTCACTGCACATGGGTGGTGTCTTGGGATCATGGTGCAGGGTGTGCTGTGCAGATGGGGGGCTGCTGTGCACTGTGGTTGTCAACCCCCTGTGTGTGGCAGTCTCAGCCTGACAGTGGTTGTGCTGGGGCATCATGGCCCTGCTGTGCTTTGTTGGCTTGTCCCCATGGGCCAGTGGATCATCCATCCCTCCCAGTGATGCTGTGCTTGGGGTGTGGGTGTCTTGTTGGTTCTGCAGTGTGTTCCTGTGCCCATGTGTGGCATGGCTGGCGGTGGGCCCCAGTCTGCCTCCCTGGTTGTGCAGTTCCATTGCTCTGCTGGGGGGTGGGGGCTCTGCTTGTGCTATGGCACCTCTGACTGCTCAGCTGGGCTAGCCTTGTTGCACTATGGTGCAACCTTTCTGCTCAGCTTCCTTCTTGGTTGCGCTATGGCGCAGTTTGTGCGATATTCAGACGTTGGCTGCTTGCGCAATTTGTTTTGCTCCATGTTTGAATATCGCGTCTGTTGCGCCTATGCACAATTGACTTGTGCTTGCTCCTGTTGTTGCACACTTTTTCGACGCAGTTTGAATATCCAGCCCCATATATTTATACAAAAAAAATATTCTGAGGTTGAAATCGCTTGGAAATTTTTTTTTTATTTCTATGTACTGTATGTGTAATACTCATTGTAAGTGCACTTTGTGTCAATAAATTTGTACCTTGTACTAGGCATAAGTGCCTATTTTCAGGGGTGACTTGGGAGCACTTAGGAGGTTAAGTGACTTGCTCAGAGCCACTCAGTATGCAAGTGGGGGTTGTGGGAATCAAACCCAGGTCTGCTGAATGTACCAACCTCATTTGCAGCTCATTACTCTAACCTCTAGGCTATAGTGCCAGAACTTCTGGTTAGTGCAAGATACAACTGCAGTCCTTGAAAAGAACAATGACACAGTAACTACCAGAACTGGTGATTCTGTAGCAGTTGATGAGACCCATAGCAACTCTTTTCATTCACCAGTGTTGCATACTGCTATGGTTAGTTCTGTGGGTTCCCTGGACCATGGTGTCCCACCTCAAGCTCCTGTGTCTGTTCCAGGTGATATTCCTGCTTTGCCAGAGGATGTGTTGCATGGTGTGGAAGAGACCTAGTAATTCAGTCACCCAGTTACCCTGTCCTTTGGATTTCGATCAACTTCTACCTGTGGCCCAAGAGACATATTTTAGAAGCGGGAATTGAGAGGAATACAGAACCACTTGACTTTCCAGGCCCTGATCCAAGGGATAATAGTGTGCCTCCTGGGGGAGAGGATTTCTACTAAGAGGCCTGAGGATTCACATGGCCCTCCTGGGGATGGAAATAAGGAAGAAGAGGCCCCTCGAAGGCATGGGGAGAAAAGGGGGAACCATGGAGGTTCAGATCACACACTGCCTAGATTTACAATGGCAGACATATTCAAAAATTGGCCAAAGCCTGCAAAAATGTATAATGCTGTGCACCTTCCATATTGGGGAAGCCCAGACACAATCCCTGATAGCGTGCATGTGGCAAGAAAAAATGCTCAAGGAATCCAAACTTTTTTGCATATGAAATATATGCCCTCATACATGTATTGGGGAATACTTTTTCATCATAACTTTCAAGACGCCATACTTATTGGCTAGATTCTGGTGTAAATATTCAAAAGTGAAGAATTCTCCCCTGTGGTATCCCTTTATGGCAATGCCATTAACGAAGTCCCAAGACCATAACAGTGCTGTTTAGAAATGAAGGGACTACTGTCTTAGACATTTCGTACTGGCTTCAGCAAGCCTATGACATACAAGCAAACCAGAGCCCATCTTTGGCTCGGAGCTGAATTGAATAGTTGGCTCATGCTTTATGGTCCACTGTACCAAATGAACTCTGGGATTTCACATCTTTCTAACAGTTTCTTTAATGGAAGGGACCATGGTATAATCTTTTATGCCAGTCAACAGAAAGTCTGCTACAAGTGTGTCCCCCCCCCCCAATTTGAGCAATGCTTGCAAACTGCTAAGCTGTGATCTGTGCTCTGCCATCGGACATGTAAGCCTAGCCTGTGGCAATGTTTCACTGTGTAACATATGTAATGAATAAGGTCATGCTTATCGGTCTTTTCCCCATTCAGCTCATAATGGCAGAGTTCAGGTTGATCAGGAGGCCATTTTGACACAGATTCAGCAGAGTGAAAGTATGAAGCCTACTGCATAGGAAAGTCCAACCATTAATTCCCTGGCCCCTCCTCAGCTCCAGTCAGTTACCCTGTTGGCTTCCTCCCGGTCAGAAGTTCCAGAACCTGCAACACCATCAGTGAAGCCAATCCTACCCCAGATCCTCCTGTACTCCTGCAGAAGGAAAAGATTATTGAGCCAAGCCAGAACCCAGGAGAATTTACAAGCTCAGGAGTCTGAAACTGTTTCTATAGCCACCAAAGTGGCTGAGCACCCCTCTTCCACAGCTATTACAGAAATGCTCCCCAGCTTGTGGGTAAACGTAATGTCTTGATGCCACGAAAACAATGGAATAAGGGTAGACAGCCATGTTTAAAGCTGCTGAAGACACATACCATTAGACTGTCTAACAAGTATGACCTCTTTGCACAAAAAAGGACTGTCTCTGAGGACTGTCAGGTGGGGGAAGATGGGGATATAGGGATATATCTGATATGTCCTCTTGCCTTATCACATAGGACCATATCATCAGAGACTGAGGAGGGGGTCCCTGACTGAGCATCCTATAAGAAGAGGAAAGGCAGTAGCTAACCTGGTGGCACTGTGTGTTGAGGCACTAGACACCACACCTTATGCAACGCTGGTGACCCAGGTTTGGGAACAGGCCAGGGTTGTCAGGGGTCACGGGGGGGAGGGTGAGGAGCAGGATCGAGCTGCTGCTAAGTGGCTCTCCTCTCCCAGGGAGGGATGTGGAGGTTACCCTGCTCTTGACTTCCATCCAGTGGAGGATGAATGGCAGTTCGGGCTACTGAGGTCTCAATAATTGCCAGGAGATTGGCAGAAGAGGCTGAACTGACATGAAGGGGTGCGTGTGCACCTCCACACGCATGCATGGCCGTGTGCTGGGGTCCCAGGCACCAGGGAGAAAATGGGGTTAAAAACACCATGTATCCCCATCACCAAGTAGGTGGGAGGTGGTGATGAGTTAAACAGCTAAATAAAAAAAATTTAAAAAAAGAAGAGGAAAGGCAGATCAGACTCCAAGGACCATACCTGATCAAGCAATACTCTGGTTTGATGGGTACTTCTGAATCTGAAACTGTTTTCATCCTTATTCTTGCTTTGATGACCAGATTGTCTGTGGCCTGTACCTCTTCAAACACTAACAGTCTGAAAGGCATGAAAAGATGATCAGAAACCTTTTCTTTTTTGCAGGCATTGCCTTACACTGTGTTTTTCTTTAGGATAGTTTGCGGACAATATGGTATATGCAAATTACTCAAAATCTGTGTGCGTGTGAGGGGTGCTTTTACTGGCAATATGGGATTAACCTTGTTCTGGGGTCCAAATTTGTTATTAGAACTTTCTGGGATCAGTAACTAGGCAGGCTGGTGGATGGTGTGCCTGGATGGTAGTGAAAATATTAGATATCACCTCATTGGGCCAATCCTTTGTGTTTATTTGTGTAACCCCACTTCCCTTGTGCAGCAAACAGTACAGTATTACTCTGGGCATTAGGGCAAAACCTGGCTCTGTATCTAGGAGGTTGGGGGTGGGTGCAAAGTAACATTTCTATTTTACCAAGTCCTGGGGGACAATTATCTGGCAATGGAGGGTCTTACGAGACTTGGGGGACCCCATTAAAGTCACACACATCACACACAGATGGAATGTCCACAAAAAAGCATAGGATTATACAGTATGGCTTTATTCTGACTGGTGTCAGTCAGAAAACTATGGTGGTGCCACAAGGGCTTTTGTAGGTGCAGAACAATTGTACACAGAAATCCACAGGTGTAGAAATTACTACCAGAACAAACATTTTGAACATCTACTCCCTCTTCTGGGCAAATGGAACTGGGCACCAGAGTCCTCTGAACATGTTTAGCACACACTGGGTCCCATAGTCCCCCAAACATTTTTAACACACTGGGCACCATAGTACCCAGAGAATTTTTAACACACTGGGCACAGCAGTTCCCTGAACATTTTTGGCACACTGGACCCTTCAAGTCCAAAAGTTACCTGCAAGTATACATTCCGACCAGGAGGGAGTAAAAAAGCACAGAAAGAACCATGCTGTGTGAAGCATGAACACAGTTACAGTGACAGAGGTATAAGAGAGGACAGCAAGTACTGCTATCCCTGTCACTGATGTCCACATTCAGGAAGCAGTCAGGAAGCCTGAGCTGTGGTGTCTGGCTGAGCTGCTCACATGGTGAAGTGGCTAGGGTACCAGGACACAGCAGCAGTGGAGACCTGGGACTGTGGCTCGGTTCGGTTCTGTCCTAGGTAACATTGTGTTGTGGCATTATTTTAATTAAAAACAAATTTCCCTCCCCTGAGGTTTTCCCCATCCCCAAAGTCCACCCCCCAAAGTTGATTATTTAAAGTCCAGGGGGTGTGGGGGACAAAGCCTCCTGCATAAAAGAAATTCCCCATTGATTTCAATGGGATGTGTGCCATTCTTGTGTAGCCACTGTCATGCCCGATGTTATGTCCGAGCATGACATTTTTGTCTCTGGCATTGTTTACTGTGCTGTTTTTGGGTACAGCGCTATGACCTCATCTAAATTCACACAGGATCAAAGAACTTGTGAAGGCACTAAATGTCTTTTAGCAATTCCGATTTAGTTCTGGCAGATCACATTTAGGGGTGAGCGGACTGTTCCGTGGGACATCCGGACCCCTGGATTGAAGCCACAATCCATGGACCCAGATAAATACGGACTTTGCCATAAAATTCCAGTTTCTGATCTGTAGAGATGCCATTTCTGCGATTTTGTAGTCTGTTGCCTGGGAGATGCCATCGGTACACACAGGCATCCGGTGGCATCCAATCAGGCAACAGAAGGTCACGTGATGCACTCACCTGTATATAAGGCTGCTGAGTGCACCACACAGACCAGAGGAGGAGGATCACAGCAGAAGAAAGAAAGACTAGATGGAGAGACTGGAGAGAGAGGTGAAGTGCCAAAATGCAAAAGCACTACAGTTAGGGATGGGAGGGGGAGAGATTCCTGATTACGGAGGATGTGGAGTGGGTGAAGTCAGTAGTTTGATGATGGGAGGGAGCGTCAGGAGTACAGGGAGGCCCATGAATGATTACAGAAAATCCCAAATGAACCTTTTTTTCGGCCTCAGACATTAGTAGCTGTGTGTACAAAAAGGACAGGCTGGTCGCTGGCAAAATCTGACTTGTGCTATTCCATATCCAGAGAGAAGAGAGTACTGGTGATGGTGGTGGCCCAGAGATTACAGTTACAGAAAATCCCAAATGGAAGTTTTTTTTTTCTTGGCTTCAGATGTGTAGCTGTGTGTACAAAAAGGGTAGGCTGGCAAAATCTGACTTGTGCCATTCCATATCCAGACTGCAGAGTACTGGGGGGGGGGGGCAGAAATTACAGTTAAGGAAATCCCAAATGAAACTTTTTTTTTGGCCTCAGACAGTAGCTGTGTGTACAAAAAGTGCAGGCTGGTAAAATCTGACTTGTGCCATTCCAGATCCAGAATACTGGGGTTGGGATGGAGGGGTCCCAGAGATTACAGTTACAGAAAACCCCAAATGAAAGTTTTTTTTTTTGGCCTCAGACAGTGTAGCTGTGTGTACAAAAAGTGCAGGCTGGCAAAATCTGACTTGTGCCATTCCAGATCCAGAGTACTGGGGGGGGCAGAGATTGCAGTTACAGAAAATCCCAAATGAAGCTTTTTCTTGGTCTCAGACAGTAGCTGTATGTACAAAAAGTGCAGGCTGGCAAAATCTGACTTGTGCCATTCAGATCCAGAGTACTGGGGAGTCCCAGAGGTACAGTTACAGAAAACCCCAAATGAAAGTTTTTTTCTTGGCCTCAGACAGTGTAGCTGAGTGTACAAAAAGGGCAGCCTGGCAAAATCTGACTTGTGCCATTCCAGATCCAGAGTACGGGGGAGTCCCAGAGAGTACAGTTACAGAAAACCCCAAATGAAAGTTTTTTTTTCTTGGCCTCAGACAGTGTAGCTGAGTGTACAAAAAAGGGCAGCCTGGCAAAATCTGACTTGTGCCATTCCAGATCCAGAGTACTGGGAGGGGGAGGGTCCCAGAGATTACAGTTACAGAAAATCCCAAATGAAACTTTTTCTTGGTCTCAGACAGTAGCTGTGTGTACAAAACGTGCAGGCTGGCAAAATCTGAGTTGTGTCATTTCAGATCCAGAGTACTGGGGGGAGGGGGGACAGAGATTACAGTTACAGAAAATCCTAAATGAAAGTTTTTTTTTTCTTGGCAGTAGGGTGGCAAAATAAATCTTTGTGACATAAAGAAGGGAGAGGGGAAAGAGACTGCAGAGTGGCCCAAAAATAAATGTGACATCCCAGAAATCCCAAATATTTTTTTTTCCTGGCTTCAGTGCGGCTGTGTGTACAATCCAATCACGAATAACAATCATCATCATCTACATTCAATCATGATTTCATGTGTTAAAAAAAATACTGTTCAAACAACATACAAGTTAAAGTGCCTGCCCAGTGCTGCTGGCTGTGGGTGGCCAAGGGGATAATCTGGCTGTGAGTTGCAGCAGGCTGAGTGTTTACAGTACAACACAAGTAAAGCACAAGCACTACACACAAGTGCCATCATCATCACTCATTCCCCATAATTCCTTATTATCATTAGTTTCATAGTATATTGCATTACAAACTTACATTACGTATAAACATTAACCAACCCCTAGTGTGGAACTATGCTGCGTGCGCCTAATGCACCAGATGCGTCTGCATCTCCAGTTCAAATTCTGAGGCACACTTAACAGTTGCTGAATTTGGTCACTTTCATTTAACAGTAAGTTTTACAGGAGCCAGTACGGCAATCTTGGAAGGAAGTGGTGGTGGACTGCTATGCTGTCGGTGTGCTGTGTACAGTCACGAGTCACGACAGTAAATTTGTTCCTGGTCTGTGTGGGTGGGAGTCATCAGAAGGACATCACATTTAATGTTAGAGGGATCTTTTGTTCCGAAATGGATCAAAGTGTTAATGAGGCACTTTCTAGTTCTCAGGTAGGCAGTGGCACTGCAAAAGACAGGAATTGGCCTGAAAAGGGAAAACAAAATCAAAACCCCAAAAGAGATTTTTTTCACATCTTATAAGGTTTTGTCTTCCTAGAGAATGCTTGAATCCAAGAAAGATGAATGTCTTAGATCATCATCATCAATCCCAAGTAAAAAAAAAAGTTATGTAGTTAAAAAAACTAAAGACGTGGTGGGTGTGAAGCTTGGCCAGCTGGTTATGATTTTTGCATGATATTTGTAAAATAAAAATATTGTACGTGATTGTCTCACATAAGACAGTCTGTGCTTCCATGGGTGCCCCTCCCCCAGGTTTCAGTGAAGCTACAGGATATGTAAGCTGACCAGGAACCAGTTACTTTAATTACCTTCCTTCCAGAGGGCATTTTATTATCTTTTATGGCCTGTTACTGCTTTGAAGTTGAAAACCAAATGTAACTTTATGAGTCTGCTAGAGGATGAGCCTAATAAACTTTTATGACATTTTGAGAGGAACAGGCCATTGATACCAACATGGTGTTAAAAGCTGTGAAACCCTTTGATCTGCCTTGGGAACAGGAACCACACAAGATCAAAGAGAAAATGTTTAATTAAGGAGTCATATTTAGGAAGTGCTTTTCCTTCTGATGTGACATTATTTAACATACCTCCTGCTAGAAAATCATGTTTGTATTTTTTTTTATTCTAAAATGAGGAGCTAAATGACTCACCAAAGGAGTGGGGAGATGGGGTTGAAATGTATCCTTGTAACTGGGGAATATGTTATATTATTTTGGAACTCCAAGTTCTCTGATTTAACTTAAGCACTTCCAGAGGTAATACCTTAGACAGCAAAGGTCTAAATGTATTGTGGTAGGAGTTTTTGTTTTGTACTTTCCCTTGTCCTTTTATGTGATTGTGAACTCTTTGATATATTGTTCTGTGTTTACATTTTTCATATTTTTAGCATCTTTTAGTAAAGTACCTTTTCTTTGAAAGACTTCCTGGGTGTCTGCCAGTTCTTTTTTTGCAAGTGACGTATAGATGGTTAAGTCTGGCAATTGTTCAACACCTTGATGGTGTTACTGAGCTTAAGTAAAAAGGTAAGAATGTACCTAAGGTCTCTTATAAAGTTAAAAGGGTTCATTTTGGATACCTGATTAGGTGCCCTTAGGCAAAATATATATTGCATCCCCATGAAGAGAATATTATCTGAGCCTGTACATTTGGGTACACTAGCATAAGGTTCACAGTTTGAATCCCCCCAGAACTTGAGACTATAGGCGATTCAGACCCAAAAGCAGACAGGAGGGTTACCTTGTCTGTTATCTGTTCACACTATTGCGCTCTGAGGTTGGCACTGTGGGAGCAGAGGGCCTGACCTGCGGAGTGCGTTTGCGACAGATTTGGTTGGCAGTGGTGTGATAAATTTGGTAACACAAGCTTTAACTGTTCAGTGTGTCAGCTTAATACTGTACAGCTCACTTGCAAAATAAGGCAGTGATTTATTTTTAAAAGAAAACAGAACAATATAATTTTGCTTACAGTCAAACTTCCTGTTTTATTTTTTTTTTTCAAAGTGCAAGTTAGAGTAGCTGTAGTTAGGGAAGAAGATGACTTCCAACTACAGTGGATACACTGCAGACTACCTGAAGCAGTTGTGCAAGGAGAGAGGAGTCCTGCCCGAGGGGAGAGTCACCAAGCCCAAACTGAGGAAAAGATAGCCAACTCAGTTAAGAAGGGGGATAAAACCTTTTATAGGTACATCAGGGAGCATAGAAAGACAAAGGGAGGGATAGTGAGGCTGAATAGAATGGACGGTGGGTGGGCAGAGAGGGACAGTGAAAAAGCAGGGATACTGAACGAATACTTCTGCTCAGTATTCACAAAACAGGAGGAGGAGGAAGTGCCTAATCCAATTAACAGAAGCACTTTGGATAGGAGGATAGATCCCAGTCCTTTCACAGAAGAAAGGGTTTTGAAAGAACTCCTAAAACTGAAGGTGAACAAAGAAATGGGGCCTGACAGGATTCACCCCAGAATTCTAAAAGAATTAAGGGGACAACTAGTGACACCACTGACTACCATTTTTAACAAATCATGGGAGGATGGTGTGGTACCTGAGGACTGGAGGAAGGTGGATGTGATTCCCCTTCACAAAAGTGCGAGCAAGACTGAGGCAGGAAACTACAGACCTGTCAGTTTGACCTCTGTGGTAGGGACAATGATGGAATCACTTCTGAAGGAAAGAATTATTGAGTACCTAGAGGCCGGTGGGGCACAGGACCCAAGGCAGCATGGATTCACAGTGGGAAGGTCATGTCAGATAAATCTAATTGATTTCTTTGACTGGGTGAACAAAGTAGTAGACCAGGGAGGGGCTGTGGGCATGGCCTACCTAGACTTCAGAGAGTCATTTGTCACAGTCCCACACAAAAGATTAATAATCAAATGAACCAGCCTGGGAATGGGTCCCAGGGTGGTAGCCTGGGTAAAACATTGGCTGAACAACCGGACACAGAAGGTAATTGTAAATGGAGTCCACTCTGAAGAAAGAGGGGTTACTAGTGGAATACCGTAGGGTTCAGTACTGGGTCCAGTCCTTTTTAATGTCTTTATAAGTGACATTGCAGAGGGACTGGACTGAAAAGTATGCCTCTTTGCAGATGACACAGAGATTTGCAAAAAGGGTTAATACACAAGGAGGTTTGGAAAGGATGAGAAGGCACTTGGCAAGGTTGGAGGAATGGTCAGAAGTATGGCAGCTTGGATTCAATGCAAAGAAGTGCAAAATAATGCACCTGGGAAACAAAACCCAGGGGAAGATTACACAATGGGGGGTAGTAGTAACAACAACAAAAATGAAAAGGGACCTGGGGGTAGTCATATCAGATAACCTTATGGTTAGCAAGCAATGTGAGAAGGCAGTAGGGAGGGCTGGGGGGATACTGGGATGTATAGGGAGAGGCATCAGCAGCAGAAAACAGGAAGTTGTTATCCCTCTGTACAGACAGTTGGTGAGACCTCATCTGGAGTACTATATCCAGTTCTGGAGACCCCATCTCCACAAGGACATAGACAGGATGGAGGCAGTCCAGAGGAGGACTACTAAAATAGTGCAGGGTCTGCAAGAGAAGCCATACAAGGAGAGACTAAAGGAGCTTAATATGTATACCCTTGTGGAAAGGAGGGAGAAGGGGGACATGATAGAAACTTTTAAGTACCTCAGTGGAATCAACAAAGTCCAAGAGGGTAGCATCTTTCAGAAAAAGAGATGTGCAAGAACAAGGGGACACAATTTGAAGATAGAGGGGAGATGACTCAGGGGCAAAGTGAGGAAGTATTTTTTCACAGAGAGGGTGGTGGACGCATAGAACAGCCTACCTGAGGAGATTGTGGGGTCTAAAACTGTGGGAGAATTCAAGAATGCATGGGACAGACATAAGGCAATTCTTGTGGGGGATAGGAAGAAATAAGCTGTTGGTTAACTAGGATCTGCAGCTTATCCAGTAGGTAGGAAAATGGGCAGATTAGGTGGGCCAAGCGGTCCTTATCTGCTATCAAAGTCAAAGTCTATAAGCAGAACCTCATGGATGTGCT
This sequence comes from Neoceratodus forsteri, assembly GCA_016271365.2. Taxonomy (NCBI): domain Eukaryota; kingdom Metazoa; phylum Chordata; order Ceratodontiformes; family Ceratodontidae; genus Neoceratodus; species Neoceratodus forsteri. The sequence goes on along the minus strand of CM028137.1, from coordinate 129,576,543 downwards.
GATGGCAGCAGATGCCCAGAGCATCAAGTCACAGACTGTGACTGCAAAGGACTAAACCTTGGGCGTGGAGGGGCCAGTGGCCAGTGCAGTGTCCAGATCCAGTGAGGAGGACAGGAGGGCCAGTGCAAGCAAAGGGCCACAGCAGCAGGGAAAGGTCACCAGCCTTCTAGAGCCAGAAACAATCTGGCTGCAGATTGAGTTGTGCAGAATGGAGCTGGAGTTCCAGAGAGACGCTGAGCAAGAACGTCGAGAAGCGGAGTGAGAGAAATGAGCCGCAGAGGAGAAGAGGGAGTGAGAACAGTGAGAAGCTGAATGTGAACAGCGAGAGGTGGACCGTGAAGAGCGTAAGCACCAACGGCAACATGAACTGGAGAAGCTGCGACTCCAACCACCAGCACCAGAGCAGGTAAATGGCTTGGGTTTAACTGGAACTACAGGACTGGGTTACAAATGAAATTCCAAATTGATAGCTGAATTTAAAGAGAGGGAGGATATGGATGCCTTTTTAAATTCCTTTGAAAAAGTTTGTATTAAGGCAAAGATTCCTAGAGGGTTCTGGAGCTTTTAGCTATCCCCGCTACTTACCAGGAAAGCTCGGGATGCATAGGGTCAAATGGACAATGAGGACAGTAATAATTACAGCAAACTTAAGCTGCACTTTTAAAAAAGTTTGATTTAACTGCAGAATCATACAGAGCTAAATTCCATAAGCTCAGGAGAAGCCCTGACATGAGCTATGAGGAGCTAGCCATGAAACAACGTCAGTGTTTAAAATGTTGGTGGGAAGGAAATGAAGCAAACTCTGTAGATAAAATTGAAAATGCTATATTGTTAGAACAGTTTTTCTGGGCATGCCCAGCAGAGCTGAAAACCTGGCTGGAGGACAGAGATCCCAAAACAGTGCAAAGGCTGCTGAACTCTTGGACCGCTATGCCAAGAGCAGACCTGCTCTGAGAGTGAATGGGGAGGGTGTGGCAGTGCAGAAAGGGAAAAGCGTGCCTTCAAGGCAGCTAAAACCCTCACTGCCGCCACCAAAACCAGTTAGCCCCAGGTTTCAAAGAAAAGATTTCTCTGAGAAAAGAAACGAATGTTGGGTTTGTAAAGAAACTGCATATTGCCAGACAGCGCCCCAAAAGGATGAGCAATTTGCAAAATGGGGATAGGAAAGAAGTAGGTTGTTTGTGTGTCCCTGGAAGCATGCCTGTGAACATGAGAGAACACATGCACCCAGTCACTGTGAATGGTGTACAGACACAAGGGTTAAGAGGCACGGGGCATCCCTGACATTGGTAAAAGGGGATCTGGTAGAGCCTGGTCAGCTTATATCTAATAAATTTGTAATTGTACAAGGGTTCTCTGGGAAGGAGACAACATTGCCACTCACTAGTGTTCTCCTAGACTGGGGTGAAACAAGGGGAACTGTGCAGCAGGTGGCTGCAGCCAAAACTTTAGCAGTTCTTTAAATTTGATGGACTGCATCTGACTAAGGAGGGAAGTTTGACGTCTTTGCAGAATATTTAAACTAGCAAATGGGGAGAGGGGTGCAGCACTCCATACGTTGAATGGGAAGAACACCCCTCGCCCCTCAGCTAGTGGTCAAACATGGATTCAGCATGTTTGCAGTTCATTTGCATCACCAGGTAAGAAAAAAGGTTTGTCTCCCCATACGACACACAGGGGTAATGCCAAACCTCACCCAACAACTAACACACCAAAATCTGGCCAATGGAAAATCACGTGCAACAAATGCTCACAGCCTGGGAAATAAGATCCCAGACCTGCAGGCAATAATGTCAGAGGCTAAACTGGACATAGTAGCAATTAATGAGACGTGGTTTACCAGTAACCACACTTGGGAGACTTCAGTACCTGGCTATGTATTGTCTAGAAGAGACCGAGGTGCAAAAAGGGGAGGAGGCCTGTATGTCAATGAAAATATCAAAGCTACAGAAATTCAAAATACACATAAGGAGCCAGAAGAACTGTGGGTCACCCTGGAAACAGGAAATGGGACAGCCATAAGAACTGGGGTTGTCTACAGGCCCTCAGACCAGGGGGAGGACATAGACACATTACTGTTAGAAGATATACAAAACATGACAGTAAAGGGGAGGTTCTGATAATGGGAGACTTCAACATGCCGGATACAGATTGGTCAATACCACCAGGAACATCTGCCAGAACTAGACACATAGTGGATTCCCCGCAGGGGGAGGGCCTCAAACAACTGGTACAGCAACCCACAAGAGACAGGGCTATCCTAGAACTAGTACTGACTAACAAGGAAGGGATCACAGATCTCCAGGTAGAAGGTCACCTGGGGGCCAGTGACCATCACATGGTATGGTTCAATTTGGCTACTACATCTAAATCAGCCCATTCCAAGGCAAAAATATGGGACTTCAGAGGAGCTGACTTTGATAAGATGGCCAACAGAGTTAAGCTAGCCCTGGCAAAAAGAAACACAGGTGAGGGGGTACAGGCAAAGTGGGCAAGCATTAAGGATGCAATACTTGAAGCAACATCCCATTGTGTTAGACAGAAAAGGAAGTGCAAAGAAGAAGGAAACCACTTTGGTTCTCAAATACAGTAAGAAAGGTCAGAGCCAAAAGGCTGGCCTTCAGGAAATATAAGGGAACACAGCGGGATGAAGATAGGGAGGCATACCAAACTGCCCTAAGGGAAGCAGGGAAGGCAGTAAGGCAGGCAAAGTCCCAAACGGAGGAAACACTAGCACGAACAGTAAAAGAAGGTGACAAGACTTTCTATAGATACATTAGTGAAAGGAGAAAGTCCAGAGGGGGTATTGCTAAGCTTAATGGAGAAAAGGGAGCATGTGAGGAGGAGGACCCTGTAAAGGCATCTATCCTAAATAGATACTTTTGCTCAGTATTTACTGAAGAGAAGGTAGGGCAGGGCCCACAGCTCAGCATCATGGACACAGGGGGGAGGGAGGTGAGCACTATTCCCTTCACAAAAGAAAGGGTCCTACAAGAGCTTGCTAAGCTCAGGGTGGATAAGGCAATGGGACCTGATGGCATACATCCCAGGGTACTTAAGGAACTAAAGGTGGAACTAGCAGAGCCATTATCAGAACTGTTTAGTGAGTCTCTGAGCACAGAAGAGGTCCCAGAAGGCTGGAGAAGGGCTCATGTGATCCCGCCTCCACAAGAGTGGTAGGGAGGAGGCGGGGAACTACAGACCAGTCAGTCTTACCTCAGTAGTGGGCAAGATTATGGAGGCACTCCTTAAGGAAAGGATAGTGCAACACCTGGAATCCATAGGGCAGGGATCCAAGACAGCATGGGTTTACAAAAGGAAGGTCCTGTCAAACTAATCTCTTAGATTTCTTTGACGGGGTAACCTGAGTGGTGGACCAAGGGGGAGCAGTTGATGTCACCTACCTTGACTTCAGCAAAGCTTTTGACACTGTTCCACATAGAAGATTGATAAATAAGCTGGGTAGGCTTGGGGTGGGTCAGAAGTTGGTCAACTGGGTGGCAAACTGGTTGACGGGCAGAAAACAGAGAGTGGTGGTAAATGGTATACAGTCAGAAGAGATGCAAGTCACAAGTGCGGTACCTCAGGGATCAGTCCTGGGGCCAGTCCTCTTCAACATCTTCATTAGTGAATTTGCAGATGGACTAGAGGGTAAGGCTTGTCTGTTTGCAGATGACACCAAGATCTACAACAGAGTAGATGATCCAAATGGGGTGGGCAGAATGAGAAGAGATCTGGATAAACTAGCAAAATGGTCAGAAGAGTGGCAACTGGGATTTAATGCAAAGTAGTGCAAAATCATGCACATAGGGAAGAGAAATCCTGAAGCCACCTATAGGCTGGGAGGAGTTGCTAGCAGTCACAAAGGAAGAAAGAGACTTGGGCATCATCATCACTGATGACCTGAAATCATCCAAGCAGACCTCCTAAAGCAGTAGGTAAGGCTAGGGGGTGTTAGGGTGTATTAGTAGGGGATTGCCAAGTCGTAAGAGGGAGGTAATAATCCCTCTTTACAAGACACTGGTTAGGCCCCATCTGGAGTACTGCATGCAGTATTGGAGGCCACACCTTCACAAGGACATTAATCAAATTGAGGCAGTCCAGAGAAGGGCAACCAAAATGGTGCAGGGACTGCATCAGAAGACATATGAGGACAGATTAACAGAGCTCAATAGGTATACCCTTGAGCAAAGGAGGGAGAGAGGTGATGTGATTGAGGCATTCAAACACCTTAAGGGCATTAACAAGGTGAAAGAGTCTAACATGTTTAAATATAAGAAAAATAGCAGGACAAGAGGACACAGCATGAGATTAGAGGGGGCCAATTAAGGGAATGTGAGGAAATTCTTTTTCACAGAAAGGTTGGTGGATGCATGGAATGGCTTACCACAAGAAGTGGTGGCTATGACTACAGTGCAGGGCTTCAAACAGGCATGGGATAGGCATAAGGGAGCAATACAAATGACTATGAATAGATAGGCCACTGACAGAGCAAAGGCCGATGGCACATTTATAAGGTAGAAAAAGAAATGGGCAGACTGGATGGGTCTTGTGGTCCTTATCTGCCGTCAACTTCTATGTTTCTATGTTTCTATCCTTGGCAACAGTCTCAAACAGGGGATGGTGTGTGCAGTTACCCATAGCCAAGAGGCAAGGGAAAATTGTACTTCCCTGTACCGCATAGAAGCCATTGTGGAAACCACTGGGAGGCTGGTCCCCCAGCCTGTGTCCCCTGATATGGAGACTAATGAAAACGGGGTAGAAATGTCCCCAGTAGCAGTTAACCAAACAGCTATGGAGGGTTACTCCGAAGAAGGAGGAGTGACCCATTGTCATAGGGTTAGGGATGACAGTGATCCTGAGTGCCCTGATGCTAGTGCTAGGGGTCCTAGTTTAGAGACTGAAGGGGACCTGACCCATGCCTTGGGAATGTGTAAGGAGTTTGCAGCTGCTCACAAAAGTGACCCTAGTCTAGAGAAGCTGAGAGCTTGGGCAGACTCTGATGGAGCACAGGGAGTTGACGGAAAACATAAAGTTCATTGGGAAAATGGACTGATGTATACTCAGGCTGTGAAGACAGAGGGGGAGGTGATAGGCAGGCAACTTGTCATTCCCCAGGGGTACCATGAGCAGTTCCTCAAAATTGCACACAATATTCCTTTGTCTGGTCATCTGGGAATTGCATGCACTATGCAGCGGTTGGCCCAGGATTTCTATTGGCCCAACTTCACCCAGCAGGTGAAGAAGTATTGCAGGTCTTGTCACCGGTGCCAAGAAATAGGGAAGGCAGGTAAGAAAACCCAAGCCACCCTAATTCCATTGCCCATTGTGGAGAAGCCATTCCAGAGGGTGGGAATGGATGTTGTGGGGCCTTTAAATACCCCCAGCTCCTCCGGGAAGAGGGTTACCTTGACTGTGATGGATTGTGCCACCCGGTATCCAGAGGCAGTTGCCCTATCCTCACTGAGGACAGACAAAGTGGCAGATGCCTTACTTGGGATTTTCTCCCATGTTGGGTTTCTGCAGGAGGTTATCACCTTTCGAGGGGGTTCCTTCATGTCAGACCTGATGAAATGTTTGTGGGAGAAGTGTTGGGTAGTGCAGAGGTGCACAACACCTTATCATCCGCAAGCCAGTGGGTGTCAATGCTCCAAGCGTTTGCTCAACAGCATGGGAGGGACTGGGAGAAACACCTTCCCCACCTGTTGTTTGCATACGGGGAGGTGCTCCAAGAGTCAACAGGATTTTCCTCGTTTAAACTCTTATATGGACGCCGGGTACGTGGGCCCCTAGACTTGATCCAGGAGGACTGGGAAGGCAAGTACACCACCCAGGGAACTCCCATAGTGGATTACGTCCTTAGGTTTAGGGAAAGGCTGAAGGAGCTTATGGGACAGCCCAGAGCAACCTGGCAGCTGCCCAACAGAAACAAAAAGTGTGGTATGGCTGCAGAGCCAGAGCTCACTTGTACATGGTGGGTCAGGAAGTCATGGTGCGAGGTGAGAGGGCAGGACAGTACAAAGTAGTTAGAAAGGTAAATGATGTGAACTATATCATAGAGTTACCTGACAGAAGACAGACAGAAAGAATGTACTATGTCAATATGATGAAGCCATATGTTCATAGGGCTGACATGGTGTTTGCAGTATGTAGTCTTGGGGAGAGGATGGATGAAGGAGACCCCCCTTCTGGGCTTGTTGGAAGAAAGTGAGTGGGAGGCCTCTGTGGAGGCAGTTAAATTGTCACCCCAGCTGGCCCCAGACAAGATCTAGGAAATAAGGGAGGTTTTAGCAGACTTTGCCCCACTGTTTAGCACCAAGCCTGGACTAACCCCCTTAGCGACACACGATATAGAGACAGGGACACAGACGCCCATACGGCAGACAACATATCGGGTGTTAGAGGCTGTTCAAAAGGTCATTAAGAGGGAGGTGGAGGAAATGTTGCATTTAGGGGTAATCCAGAAATCCCACAGCCCCTGGGCCTCACCCGTAGTCCTTGTTCCCAAGCCAGATGGCTCTACTCATTTCTGTGTGGACTGAATGCAGTCACAAAGTCAGACACCCGCCCGATGCCCCGGACTGACGAACTCCTGGACAAGCTGGGAGGGGCGACCTACCTTACAACTATTGACCTGACAAAGGGGTATTGGCAGGTAGAGTTAACTGCCAGAGCTAGGGAGAAGTCAGCCTTCATCACTTCGATAGGCTTATTTGAATTTAAAGTAATGCCCTTCGGAATGAAGAACACCCCTGCCACTTTCCAAAGGTTGGTGAACCAGGTGTTAAATCGTGCTGAGGAGTACGCCGTGGCGTACCTGGATGACACTGCCATCTTTAGTGTCAGCTGGAGGAAACACCTGTTCCCCCTTAGGGAACTGCTGGGCAGGATACAGAGGGCTGGGCTCACTGTCAAACCTGAGAAGTGCCAGGTGGCCATGGCTGAAGTGGCATACCTCGGGCATGTTGTAGGCCAGGGACAGCTCCGTCCTAACCAAGTGAAAATAGAGGTGATCAAGGCATGGCCCAGATCAAAAATGCAGAAGCAGGTCAGGAGTTTTCTAGGGATAGCAGAGTACTATATGAAATTTGTACCCAATTGCAGTGCCCTGGCTGCTCCTCTATCTGACCTGGTAAAGAAAAGGAAGCCTAAGAAAATTACTTGGGAACCAGCCTGTGAAAAAGCCTTTACCAGACTGAAGGAGGCACTGTGTAGTACTCCTGTATTGACAAGTCCTGACTATAGCAGACCCTTTATAGTCCAGACTGATGCCTCAGATGTGGGTATTGGGGCAGTACTGAGTCAGACATCCAACCAAGGCAAAGTTCACACCATAGTGTACCTGAGTAAAAAGTTACTTCCCAGGGAGCAGGCTTACTCTACTGTGGAAAAAGAGTGTCTTGCCATAGTGTGGCCCTAAATAAGTTAGAGCCATACTTATATGGGCAGCATTTTGAGGTACAAACTGACCACAACCCCCTGGGTTGGATGACACAAATGGGAAAAACTAATGGTAGACTATTAAGATGGAGTCTTGCCTTGCAAGGGTACGACATAACGATCTTACATAGGGCTGGAGTGACCAATCAGAATGCAGATGGCTTATTGCTTCTATATGAGGAGCGAACTGACTTAGGGAGCTCATCCCATGCAGGGGATAGAGCCCACAAGTTCAATCTAGGTGGGGAGGAATGTGACGCTTGGCCACTGGTTATGATTATTGTATGATATTTGCAAAATAAAAATATCGTATGCGATTGTCTTACATAAGACAGCCTGTGCTTCCATGAGTGCCCTTCCCCAGGTTTCAGTGAAGCTAAAGGATATGTAAACTGGCCAGGAATCAGTTACTTTAATTACCTTCCTTCCAGAGGGCATTTTATTATCTTTTATGGCCTGTTGCTGCTTTGAAGTTGAAAACCAAATGTAACTTTATAAGTCTGCTAGAGGATGAGCCTAATAAATTTTTATGATGTTGTAAGAGGAACAGGCCACTGATATCAATATGGTGTTAAAAGTTGTAAAACCCTTTGATCTGCCTTGGGAACAGGAACCACACGAGATCAAAGAAAAAGTGTTTAATTAAGGAGTCATATTTAGGAAGTGCTTTTCCTTCTGATGTGATATTATTTAACATACCTCGTGCTAGAAAATCATGTTTGTATCTTTTTTTTAATTCTAAAAGGAGGAGCTAGATGACTCACCAAGGGGTTGGGGAGATGGGGTTGAAATGTATCCTTGTAACTGGGGAATATGTTATATTATTTTGGGACTCCGAGTTCTCTTATCTAACTTAAGCACTTCAGAGGTAATACCTTATACAGCAAAGGTCTAAATGTACTGTGGTAGGAGTTTTTATTTTGTACTTTCCCTTGTTCTTTTATGTGATTGTGAGCTCTTTGATAATATTGTTCTGTGTTTACATTTTTCATATTTTTAGCATCTTTTAGTAAAGTACCTTTTCTTTGAAAGACTGCCTGGGTGTCTGCCAGTTCTTTTTTTTGCATGTGACATATAGATGGTTAAGTCTGACAATTGTTCAAAGCTTGATGGTGTTACTGAGCTTGAGTAAAAAGGTAAGAATATACCTAAGGTCTCTTATAGAGTTAAAAGGGTTCATTTTGGATACCTGGTTAGGTGCCCTTAGGTGAAAGATATATTGCATCCCCCCGAAGAGAATATTATCTGAGCCTGTACATTTGGGTATGCTAGCATAAGGTTCACAGTTTAAATCCCCCCAGAACTTGAGACCAAAAGTGATTCAGACCCAAAAGCAGACAGGAGGATTACCCTGTCTGTTACCTATTCAGACTATTGTGCTCTGAGGTTGGCACTGTGGGAGCAGAGGGCCTGACCTGCGGAGTGCGTTTGTGACAGTGGGTACCACCTGCAGAGGCACCCAATGGTATGGAACAATTGCATACTATGCTACTGCCAGTCCCTCATCTGATTCTTCTGAGGCTGAACCTGATAAGGGTGATACTGATGCTAATAAGGAAGATGAAGAGAATGCTCAGGCAGCAGAAGGTTTACTGGAGGGGATGAAAATTGCAGATGAGGAAGGAACAGGCAGAAATGTTTTGGTTGTGGAGGAGAGGGGCAGTGGGAATAAATCAGAACAAGAACAGGCCCAGGACAAATCTTGGGGGGGGGGGGGCCCTGAAAAGATGACTGAGGTGTCGTGCCTTCCTGGAAAAAAAAAAACGAAAAAAATATCATCTTTTTGTTTGGCCATACTTCTCCATTAGTGCTTCCAATGAGTTGATAGCAACATGCGTATTTGTAAACGGCCAATCAGCAGGGGTAAAAAGAAAGGAGCATTGGGAGCTTCAGCACTGAAAAGGCACCTAGACAGATGTCATAACATTAGTGATAGTGAGATGGTCAATTGTGAGTCTCGAAGAGAAAGTGATTTGTGATAGCTCACTACACTCGGGGGGGGGGTAATGCCCATAGATGAAAGCAGTGGCTGCCCCCGCAGCACTACACCTCAACCACCACTTGCTGCCATTCAAAGGACTCCTCTGACTGTTACTGAAAGTGACCGCAATGTGTTCAAAAGCCCTCCTCCTCCTTCAAGGAGACAGCTTACCATCTCAGAAACATATGAGCATAAGGCCAAATATGCCTCGCCTCACCCTGTTGCTGTTATAATAACCAAAAAAATTTCCGAAATGATAGCTATTGATTTGCTACCATATAACGTGGTTGAACATATAGGATTCAGGTGACTGCTTGAGTACCTCAAACCTTGATATGGTATACTATCGTGGAAATAATTCCCGATCTTTACGATGTTGTATATAAATAATTAAGACGCGTCTTGTGCAGTGCTGTTGGGAGAGTAGTGCATCTCACAACAGATATCTGGACAAGCTGTCAGCCTGAACCCTTCATGTCTGTCATGGCCCATTTGGGAATGTTTCAGTAATTCACATGGGAGTGAGGACAGTGAAGCATCGCAGTTTGCTGTTCTGAAAATGTTTTATTTTCATCTGAACATACCTCATACAACATCAATGAATAGCTCCAAAAAACAACACAGAAATGGTTCACTTCAGAGGGACCATCAGTTGGCTTTATAGTTGCAGATAATAGGTCCAACATAAGGAAGGCCTTGGAGGAGGCGGGCTTTGTTCACATCTGCTGCTTTGCGCATTGCTTAAATATAATAGTTCACAGTTGCCCCGATGACAAAAGGGAAATTAAGGCTGTTATTAGCACTGGTAAAAGAATATGCACTCATTTCAGTCACTCAAGCAAAGCTCGCCACTTGTTTGAAAAAATACAGCAGGAGCACAGTTTACCTTTGCACAGACTGATCCAAGACATTTCTACTCAATAGAATTTGACCTTTTATATGTTCCAAAGGCTGCTGGGACAAAAGAAAGCTGTCAGGCAGTACACCTTAGAAAATAAAACTGGTGATACAGACATCTATATCACTTCACCACAGTGGGCCATGCTGAAGTTTCTCATTGTACTGCTCCAACCATTTGAAGAAATCACCAGGGAGTTTAGTGCAAATGCAGCAACTCTGAGCCAGGTGATACCCCTAATAATTTTTTTTTAATTCAGATTGCAGTGTCAGTGGCTCAGCAGGTTGCACACTCACCTCTGAGTCTGGAAAATCATAATATTGTTGGTTCTAGCCACACACCAGGTACTTGGGATAAATTCCAGTACTGACACCGTAGTGCATCATGGGGGGATGCTGCACTCCTGAGGTGCTGTCTTTCAGATGAGACATTAAACCAAGGTCCCATCTGCCTGTTCTGGTGGTTGTTCAGGTGGACATTAAAGATCCCATGGCACTTCTCGAAAAGAGTAGGGGAATTTTATTTGAAAAAATTGGACTTCGTTACAAAACAAAATCAAAATAATATTACAACTTAATCCAAGCTTTTTTTAACACATTCATCTATACATACATGTAAAAGTAAAACATAAGATTCAAAAAGAAAACCAAAAAAAGGAAGATAGCCATGCTGTTTATCAAAATATAACAGTCGATGCAATACATTGTTTAAACCATTTTTCAACGTTTACCCACAGATATAGAAATTTTTCTGCTGGAAAATGCTTTTTGTCAGCTTGATAAACCTGCACGAGAGTTTTCCTTATATTGTACAATAATTCAATATGACTAACATATTTCTGCTGTAATACCTGCATGCACCTGGACTGCCACATATAGTATCGTATTATTAGAAAAGCTATATATATATATATATTGTATCCTTATGGTATTTTATACATAAGGCTTCCTCTGGAACATATAAAAACCTGGTGTATGCTATATTCAACAAAAATGGTTCTTCCCAAGTTTGAGATAGCACCTTCCAAAACTCCTGAGCATACAGACATTCAAAAAATAAATGCATTTGAGTTTCTAAAGTACCATGGCACCCTGCCCAAGGACAGTATCTCTCAGAAATTTGCTTATGCCTACTGTCGGCTTTTACTCCTAAGTGGTCATAACTGCACAGCCATGTACAATCCCATGCATAAGCAGGGCCTCTGATATTAGTTAACTGTTGTAGGACTTATTATGTCCCAGCTACAGTACATGAAGAAAATACCACTTTGGTTGTACTTTCAATACGCAGGATTTCTGCCTGGATTGTCTTCCTAGTGATGGTCAAAAAATCTTCTGGGGAAAATCCTCACTTTATTATCATTTTATTGCTTTCTATACCATATTTAGGTACATTTCTGGACTGAGCCAGTGCTCTAATTTTCTTATTTTGCCAGGAAGGTAAGGCTATATTAATCCAGTTCATGACAATATCCTTCCAGACCACAGTACCAGGCCTCAAAGCACAACCTATATTGTAATCAATAAAATTACTATAGAAGAATGCCACATGGTTCACCATTCCCATCCCACCTTGAGATACTAGGAGATAAGTTAATTCTCCTTTTATAGGGTTAAGACGAGACCCCCAAAAGGCTTGAAAAAAGATACTAAATAACTGTGTTGTGATTTCTGAGGGGGGAGGGAAGATGTAACTTAAATATAGAAAACACGGAATAAGTAGTGATTTGATCAAGACAACTCTACGTTTCTTAGATAGTAAACACCCCTTCCATTTTCCATGATGAGGTCAGTCCATTAGCTTTTTGTAACTGGTTATCCCAGTTTCTCCTGGCCCAAACTCCAGTCCCAAGATTTGTATGGGGGAGTCAGATATCATTATACCAGCCAGATGCCTACACTGTGGGATATCTGTATTCCCTACTGTAACTCCTTTACATTTATTTATATTAATCTGTGACCCAGACACAGACGAACACAAAGACAAAGTAGAGGATAGAGTTTCAGCTTTACAGTAAGGGTAAAGAAGTATTACTAAGTCATCTGCGTACACTAAGATTTTAACTGGGGGGACCCAAGGGAGAATAGAAATTCCTCTTATTTCATTCTACTCCTGATCAGATGTATCAATATATCTATCCCAAAAGAATATAAAATAGGACTCAGTGGGCACCCTTGTTTAACCACTCCCTGAATTTTCAGTTCCCTTCCAAACCATCCATTGATATTAGGGATCAACACAGAATTCTGATATATAACTTTTAACAATTTTACAAACTGTTCTGGAATACCAAAAGCCTGTAATGTTGAAAATAGAAAAGAATGCACAATTCTGTCAAAAGCTTTTTCCTGGTCAAGCCCAAGCACGTATCCTTGTACTGCACCAATTTCTCCTGTAGAAAAAAGTTCTCACAAAATTATTAAATTATCTTGTTGTCTTCTCCCTTTAATAGCACAAGTTTGATAGGGGCTGACCAGGTACGGGGCCACTTTTGTCAGTCTTGACAGCAAGATTTTACCTAAGATCTTTATGTCAGTGTTCTGTAAACTAAGGGGTCTCCAGTTATTAATATTTTCTGTAGATCCCCTTTTGTGAATGAGAACTAGCACAGCATCCAGTGTTGGGTAAGTTACTTTTTCTATTACTTTCTATTACTTCTGAAAATTTGTTCCAGAAAGCTCTGTGCAGTCATTAGCAAGGATGGAGAAGTACTGGAAGATGTATTACACCTTACAGTTACATTTACTTATGTCTTTTTATACAAAAGAAATATGTAACTGTAACTGATTACATTTATTTGAAAATAACTGGTAAGTAACCTATTACTTTCAAAAAATGTAATCTGTTATAGTTATTTATTATTTTTGTGTTGCTTTTGCATTAAAAAAAAATAAGTAACTATAATTGTAAGGTGTATTACTTTTTATAGTACTTCACCATCCTTGCTAGTGACTGCATCGAGCTTCCTGGAACAAGTTTCCAAACGTAATAGAAAGTAATAGAAAAAGTAACTTACCCAACACTGACAGCTTCTAACATAGATGTAGCATAAATTAAATCTTGCAGGCATGTATTATCTAAAATGGTTAAGGCTGGTGCAAGTTCAGTTTTAAAAGTCTTATAGAATCTTGAACTGATTCCATCCATGCCCGGAGAGGTGTTATTTGGTAGTGCCATAATGGTCTCGTCTACTTCATTGATAGAAATCTCATTTACCATTACCCTATCAGCTTCAGTCACTTTGGGCAGTACAAGATTATTAAAACTGTGATGTATGTTCCCTTTCTGAGGGTTTTTTTTTTCAAACAGATTAGCCATGTGTGTTTCTACAATATTTAATAGCTCAAAATGGGAGCTAACTAATGCACTGTCAGGTCCCAAAAGCCCAGTTATTACTCTGCTATCAGTCCCTTTTTTAGAATTTGTATATGGATCTAATGAATTTTTTTTGAGTCCCAAATCTATTTTCTTGCTGGATAGATTTAGTGCTATTGTACTGTAATTCTTTCATTTGTTGTTTGATCATTTTTACTTGTTCACTGTAATCAAATCTCAAAGTTTCTGCTGCTGAAACAAGTTTCTGTAATTGGTGTCAATCTTAAATATTGAATATATTCTTTTTGAGACTTAACTTGCCCACATTTTTGAAAGAAGGACCTTCATAATGTTTTTGTCTCTTCCCACCAATCTTGAATGTTCTTATAAAAGATTGCAACAGAAGGTCTAGCCATCCATTCTTTTTTCCAATTTTTTTTAAGGCTCTCGTCCTCTAAGATAGATTCATTCAGCTTCCAAGTATTTTTTTTACAATGGGGGGAACTCCCCAAGAGACCACCGATTTAAGGGCAACATTATTGGAAAAAGCACTTGGAACAGTATTTATTTTTTCAATTTTAAGTATTTCAGAAAGAAACATAAAATCAATCAGTGTTTTTAAAGTCCCTTTAAAAAAGGTATAACCCTCAACTGGGTGTATTGTCCTATATGCGTCTATAAGGCCTGCAGTTTTAGTTATCTGAGATAAAGTTGTAGAATCACTAAAGATTTTATCCATTTGCAAACCTCTATCCGATTTGGTCAACCCACAGTTAAAATCACCCACCCATAGTACCAAACAGCAAGTATGAAGGAAGAGTTAGATTTCCCAAGACAGATCTGCACGTAAAGCCTTAGTCTGGGGGGCATTGATGGATATAAGTCTAAACCTTTCAGAATGAAAACAGAAATCTGTAAGAAGGGCGTTTCCAGGATGAATATCCACCAGTCTAGGTTAATAAATAAAATACCCACCCCGTCACATGTTTCCACCCCAGTAGACCAAAAAGAAGGCCCTAAATCCCATTCCCTTGAAGAGGCCCGGAGTTCAGCCATAGTTTTTATATGGACATCCTGCAAACAAATAATATCACTATGCAGTTCTTTAAAAAAAAGAAAAGCTCCCATATGTTTTTTTCTCACTCTTAATACTGTTGATGTTAATAAAGCTGATAGAAAGGTAACCCATGAGGAAAAAAGTAAAAAAAAAGAGGCCCAGCAACCACCGCACATGAAGGTAACCAGAATCCATTATCAGGGAGTTTTAGAGACTTGCCTTTGTCTTGTTCTTTTAGCAATAGATCCACCATCTTTCCCTTCATTATCAGTCACAGAATGTACTGAGGAGGAGTCTATACTATCCTTATCAGAGTCTGTGTCTGTAGACTCCAAATGAAGGGCTGAGAACTTAGTTCGTTTTTTTCAACTAGAAGTCTGAGCTGCTACTCTATTGTCTGTCTCTTTAAGTTTAGTTGTGACAGTTTTCCCATGCCTAGATCTTTTTTTTGCTTACTACAGTAGTAAAAGAGGTTGTTGTATCCCTGGGGGGGGGGGGGGATATCTTTTTGTACAATCATAGGGGCCTCAGATTGAGTTAAGATATCAAGGGTAACCTGTACATCTGTAGATTTTTGCTGAGGTACTTCGTATACAGCTGCTGTAGTAGTTTGGGTTAAGGGTGTTGCTATTTCTGCTGCAGGGTCCTGGTTCTTAGCATGCTGTTCTGTGATATGTTTTGCCTCCAAATGCTGGGCCTGGTTAATAAGGCCTTCTTGGGGGGGGGGCAATCATCTTTATTATGGGAGGCTCATGGGCATCTCCCATAAGTGTGCCCTGTTTGCTCACATAAGTTACATTGAAATAAGTTCAGACAAGCAGAAGCCTGGTGACCAAACTCTAGGCAACGATTACAATGCACAGTGTCACAAGCATTGCTTAAATGCGTTCTGGATCCATATTTAAAACAGGACATGGATTGGCCAAAAAAAGAACTAGGCAAGTGAGCAGGCCCTGCATCAGTAGAGAACAATTTAATTTTAATCCTACACCCTCCATCTCATGTTTGCTCTGAATCTCAAGTAGGCACCGGTTTCCCCCAAATTTCACAGCACTGTTTTAACCAGAACAAAATGTCCTCAATGTGGACACCTTCTTTTTTAAACATAATCGTGATGGCTTTAATTAAAGGCTTAATAAGAAGGATAGCAAGGAAAGGGATCCAAAACGGGGGGAATTTTTTAGGCTCTGGTATTGGGCCCAAAATCGATCAGGTTAGATACATTTTTAAAACTGACATCAAAATTACCATTGCCAAGACCTACAGTATGAGGGCAAAAATCTCAGAAGAAAAAAAATGCATGGACTGTTTAAGTAAGTTTTTAGCGATAAATATGTGATCAGAAGGGGATTCCAGACCCCCTTCAAAAAGGAGTCTAACAGCATTGCATCTGGGTGCAGGCTCACCTTTCGTGGAAAATAATTCAGAAAGCTTAAAAAGAAGGTCCGATTTAAGGGGGGAAAGAGGAACTGATTTCTGACCTAAGGGTATTTTTTCAGTAAGGCTATCTGTTTGTTCTATTACAGTTTCCTGACCTGTCTAGACAGTCATGGATTTTGACAAATTATTTTGTGCACATTCAGATTGTATAGCTGTAAACATTATCACATTATTTCTACATTGGTGGCCACTTTAGCAGGAACTTTCTGCATCATTTCTTGAAAGGAGGGAATCAGTCAGGTCAGGCACCCAAAGTCCAGTAGGCCCAATCGCCCATCCAGCCTTCTCTAGAGCATTTTGAGGAGACCGATCGTCAAAATCAATACTCCAGTCCTGTTGCATTTTAGATTTGGACTCTGCCTTAGCTCTGTCTGAAAATGAAAAGGTAGGACCTTCTTGAACACTTTGAGCTGGGTCAGAGATGTTATTTCTCCCGTGACAAGTTCCAGTCTTTTTTCCCCCCCAACTCTGAGATGTTTTTTTCAGTTTACCTGACTTTTTATCAGTTTTCATCGTGTTGCCAGGCTTTTGGCACAAAGATTCAGAATCTTTCAAGCTGCCAGCTTGTTCTCTGGTTGTCTGAGAGGCGTCATTCTGTCTTTCAGCTGGTTTTACTTGCGTTACTGTAGTGTGACTCATCGTACTTCTGTCAGGCGCTTCAGCTGACTTGTCAACAGCGCTTGACAGCTTAGCAAGAGCGACATCTAATTCACGAAGTTTGAGGAGCTGTTTCTCCCTCTCTGCTTCTAATTTGGCTTTAGAGATGCCATAAGCCTCAGTTTTTCCTATTCATACAGAAGTCACATTACTTGGCTGTCCCATAGGTTCAATCGTTCATCCTTCTTCCACATTGGAAGACATTTCAATCTCAAAACATTCTGCCACAGTCAACTCTGCATCAGCAGCCTCTTGAGATAAAAGAACAGGGGAGGAGGTTATCTCCCCTGCTCCTACATCCGCTCTCTCTAAAGTCTCCTCTAGACTGGCCATCCTGGCAGACGGCCAAGGGTTCCTCCTGCTGCAGAGTATGGGAATTTTTATTCAAGAAACCAAAAACAAATCATTACAAAAACATATACCTTAATCTTCATCCATTAAGGCATACAAAAGTATTTCCAAATTCATCTTAATTACATTCTTATCTGACCATTGTATTTTCCACATAACCTTCAAATATAACACATTCATTTTGATATATTATGTCAATTTCATCCTGAATTTTAAATAGTAAATCCTGTAACGTACATACTTTGTTTTGCAAAACTTTCTGACACCTTACTTGCCAGATACACCATTTAATAACAGACAGGATACCATAAGCTGTGTGTTTATTAATATTTGCCCACTCTTCTGTTAGCTGCCCATATACTCGAATATTGTAATCCATATTCCTAAACATCCTCATCCCTCAAAAAGAAGCCAAATTGTCCCAAAAACTTTGAATAAATGTACATTCAAAAAAAAGATGTTCCATGCTTTCTTCCTGTAGACCACACATAGTTTCTAAACACAATCTCTCCCCTTTACTTTTATGTTTGTGATTTCCTCTTACATTAAGCTTGCCATGACTACACAGCCATACAGTCTCTCCCATTTTCTTTGGAATTCTTTTTCCTAAAGTAATCTCTAAAATGTTGCTTATATCAATACCTTCATTCACCTTAAAAACTGGTTCTTCATAAAAATGTGTTACCACTATTTCTTTATACACCTACTTTCTATTTTTCCTAAGAACTAAATCTGTTGTTATAGCCCACATTATCATGTATTTTCTACATACTTCCATATACTGACATATCATTGATGTCCCCTTTATATTTCCTTTAATCCCATTATTCCTCACTACTGTGCCCACCCATTTTTGAGCAAATAGCCCCCATATACCCCCTTCCCCTTTCATAAATGAAACCAAATTAGCATAAATAAAATTATTTATGAAAAAGAATACTGGTTGTACCATATTTAAACCTCCCTCCTTAACTGGTCTATGCGTATGCCCCCTTTTTACCGGATTCAACCTAGAACCCCATAATAACTGAAAGAACATACCCAAGATTTTAGACTGCATTTTTAATGATACTGGAAAAATATAAGAAATATATAAAAATATAGGGATGATAAATGTTTTTAATAAGTATATTCTTTTTCCTTTTGTCATAGACCAGTTTTTCCACTTCTCTATTTTCCCTCTTGCTATTTGAAATGTTGTTTCCCAATTTCTTTCCGCTGCCTCTTCACCCACAAAACTAATCCCAAGAATTTCTATTTGTTCTTGACATATTCTCAGGCTACCTTTTTGCTCACAACTCATGTCTCCTATAGGATAAATCTTACTTTTCTCCAGATCTATTTTAATCCCAGTATATTCATAATATCCTGCCAAGATTCCCAACATTTTCTCCCCTGATTCTTGATTTTGTAAAAAGAAAAACTAAAAAATAACATATTATTATTCTATGTCCTTGTATTTTTTTCCTTTTCTTTGACACTTGTGTGTCTGTAGTATTCCCACTTTCTGAATCTCTGTCCGAGACCTCAAAGTCTGAAGTTAAAGAATCTTCTTCAACAGTTGCCCAGTCTTATTCTGTATTGCAGCAAATCTATTAGATAAAACGATCCCTTCTCTGTCTTTTTCCACTGTTTTTGCCCCTCTTTGTGCACAAGGTCGCCCCCTTCTGGATCTTGTTATAATAGTAAAGTATGTTTCTGTTTTTTTCCCTTTTTTCTTTATTTCTTCCTCTTCTGTTTCTAGCCTTGTATTTTTTGAGCTACTATTGTCTTTGCTTGTGGCTGCTCTCCCCGGGGCCGGCTCTTCTTGATTTTCATTCAAGAGCGTAGTGGGAAGAGGATGGGAGGGGACTCTTATGTTAAGTTCTTCATTAACACCACCCCATAGGTTTCTAGAGGTTCTGCATTTCTTGCTTCATAAATTATTTTGTCATCCATCCCATTTTCCTTTTGAACTTTTGCTAATACCACATCCTGCTCAGCCATCTCATTTTGATCTGAGCTATTATGGGCTGCCCAGGAACAATTTAAATAAAAATCACCCTCTTCTTCACATAGGCTGCACCTGGGTTTATTTTTACATTCAGAGCCTTGATTTATTTATTTATTTAGCTTTTGTTGACCGGGTAAGTGCACTAGACAAATCCTGCCTATTTTCAGGCACGACCCGGGGGAGGGGGAAACAGATGAATGCCAACTGACCTTGAACCAGATTAAGCTGTTGGTGGTATTTTTAGTGAATGAGGGAAATTTGGCCAGGACACCAGGGAAATTCCCCTACTCTGGAGTTAGGGGGCCCCTCCCCTGAGACGGCTGGACCAGGTTCAGTATGTCTCAGCTGCCGGAGAGTATGGAGGTGGTAGGTGATGGCTCTATGGAGGTAGTTGAAGCACTCGAGGAGGCTTCATCCGTGTCAGCAGACATGGAAATTGTACAGCATACTCCACCTACTGAAGAATCTATTATGTCGGAGGCTGCTGAAGGACGGGAACTGTCCGACGTGGCTTTAAATATGGTTAATGAGGATGACAAGAAAAGAAAGCGTCCTGACAATGGTCAGGTTGATTCCTCTGGTTTGGTTAAAAAAAGTGCTATGCAAGGAATTGCTGGACCGAGCGACTCGACCGCGGGAGTCCCTGCCACTGACCTGGATGATGACTCCTTTCCTTTTTCTGCTAGACTTTCCACTTGGTCTCCGGAGGTGGTGTTGGAGCAGGCCAGCTGGATACGGACCACAAACGCCTGGATCCTGGATCCCCAGTTGCCGTTACCAGGAATAGGACCGAAATGCCAGCAGGACGTCTTGGAAGCACAGGCTGTTGCAGGGAGTCAGTTTTCAGGGTCGGACCATACATCCGCGTCATTTCCGCTGGCTGCAGTTGACTCTCGGGACCCTGATTCGGTGGCACCTGAAGCTGGATTACCGATTTTGAATCAGGATGACTTGGAACTTGGTAATGCTACAACATTAGTGACTTCTGCTGCTGTGGTACCTGAAATGACGCCAACAGGTCAGTGTTCGCATTTTACAAATGCTACTGCACATGCTGGTACTCCGAGTGTTACTGTTAATGGCTCTCCTCAACTGCAGCATGCATGGCCGGCTAGCTATGCTTCCTTGTTTAAACCTACGGATATTCCAATGAGAAAACGTTTTGTAGCAAGAATTCACTACAAAGGAGGTATGGACCTCCCTCCTGATCGGGACTTTGTGGGCAAGTCTTTAATAATAGACTCATTAGGTATTCGACCTTCAGAGGTATATGCCTTTATTCATTCCTCAGGGGATTCCAACTTTGATGTTTCCTTTCGTTCAGCTGCATTACTTGATAAATTTTGGGCTGCTTATCACACTGCTCGTACAGACCCTGCTTGGAAACATTTTGTGGTGATTCCAATCACTAAACCGACTGCTAAGGTTATTACTGTTTTGTTTCGGAATGAAGGGGTCAATGTTCTGGATATAGTATATTGGTTGGAAAAACGCTGTACAGTGAATGGAGTACCACGTGCCTTATTTGATGATAATGGGTTTTGGACTGGGGGATGGAAAATTAATGTACAACTTAAAATAACCGAGGATGGAGTTCAGCATCTCCCTAATTGTTTTTATTTAGGGAGGGATCGTGGTGTTCTGTTTTATCCAGGACAACCACTGCATGTTACAAATGTGGCTCTTAACTCATTTGAACTATGATTGTGATCAAGTGAAATGTACATCTTGTGGAATGTTAGGTCATTCAGCTTTCTTTTGTCAGGTCCCACCTACTTGCAATCTATGCGGTGACTCCTTTCATATTTATGCAGCATGTCCATGGGCGGCCCATAATACATCTGACTATACCGAACATGATTCTTATATAGCTAATTCTTCAGCTACTGTTAGACCCCCCCAAAGCTCAAATCCTCCTACCAAACATGTGGATACGGCTCACTTATTGTCTGTTTCCCATACTACTTCCCTTAACCCTGATCTGCCTAAAAATTTAACTACTTCAGATCCTGTTGTACCTCTAGAAACTACATTATTGAAGGAACCTTTAATTCCCCATAGTGATTCGGTTCCGACCTTTACTACAGAATTCTTCTCCTCCGTTGGAAGTGAAGCGAATTGGTAGAACCCCCTCCACTTGCTAGGCGACTGCGCTCCACTAAACCACCAGACACTGTGTCCATATTAACCGTTCCAGTATCTAACACCTATGATCCTTTACAAAGTTGGGGTGATGTTATGGAGGAAGAAGAATTAGGGGATTCCCTTTTCTCCCCCTCTCCTATGGCAACCCCAGTACCATCATCCTTGCCTACTACTCCTGGGATTCATTCAAAGAAGAAAGTTGTTAAATCGAAGAAAAAGAAATGATGTGTTTCGATTCACAGTGTTTTTTTCCTTTCTTTTGGTTATGACTTCTTTACACATAGCTAGCTTTAATGTTAATAGTATTAAGTTTGCATTATAAGCGCACAGCTCTACGTTGCAGCTTTGCATAAATTGGATTATGAAGTTTATTTTTACAGGATGTTAGATTATATACTGTCAAGACGTGACTATAGCCTCAAAAGAATGGGGCTTGGGCTTTCATATTGGTCCTTAGGACAGGACCTTTGTTCTGGTGTTGGAATTTGTTTTCTTTCCTCTAACTTTATTTTACAAAAATAGTAGATTTGGTTCCCGGAAGGGTATTATTATTGGATATTTTATGGTATAATTTACCATATAGATTTGTTAACATTTATGCGTCGCAACAAAAAGCTGCTAGAGTTCAGCTTTTTGCAATTAAACCATTTTTGCTACTGATCGGATTGTTTTGTGGGGTGGGATTTTAATACTAGTTTGGCAATCTCTCTAATAAGAAGATTTACTGCGATACCCATGCCTTACGTAATCATTATAGCAGACATGAATTTAATTGATGTCCTTGCTCAGTCATTGTTGCCTACCTTTTCAAAGGGCAAATTGACTTCTAGAATCGATTTTGGTTATGTTCAAAAACTATTGGGGTGGTAAATGGCGTTACAGTACCTATGGCTACCGGATCACAATTTAATAGGGATACAAATCCAGTTGGGAAGTTTTATCACAAGGTCCTGGAGTTTGAGGGCTAATTCATCCTTACTCCTTGACTCAGAATTTTCGCATAGGTTTTTGGCATTACTTTCAGATCGACTTACAGTAGTTTTTCTTTATGATTCTGTAATCGAGTGGTGGACTGATACAAAATTAACTATAATGTCTTATTTTAAACACTATGCCAGATTCTTAGCTGATACCAGACACCATACTTCTGATCTACTACACACTGAATTATTACGATTGTTCACTGACTCTTATTTACATGGCTCTGATTGTTCGGTTCGTATTAAGGAGGTAAAAACTGCTTTAACTAAAGTACAATATGATAGGCAAAGGTCTATTCTTTTTGAACAGAAATTTCGGACTACTGGGACGCGATACCAATTTAATCCCTTTGATGTTACTAAAGAAAAATTTAGTGGTAAACAACTGTCTCAACTATTGGATGATCAGCATAATATTGTGAAAGGGCAAGACAATATTATGAATTGTGTTACAAAATTTGTAGAAACATACATTTGAAACTCCAGTTATTGAGTCATCTGCTATGTCATTTTACTGCAGGCAGTGGATATACCTACCTTAACATCGCATCACAAACATGAGCTTATCAAACCTTTTACTTTTGATGAAATGAAAGAAATTATTCAGAGTCTTGAGACAAGGTGGCTCCTGGCTCAGACGGTTTATCAGCAGAAATTTATAAATTTTATGGAAATTTATGCCGACTCAGCTTTAGCTGTCTTTAATGCCTTCCTACACAAGATCGCCTGACCGATCAAATGTATGAAGGCTTGATGATATTCCTTTATAAAAAGGTGACAGGAATAATTTATTGAATTGGAGACCAATCACCTTATTAAACACGGATTATAAAATTTTTCCAAATTACTGGGTAACAGGATATCAAACTCTTACCGTCTTTGCTTTCCCCCTTTCAGTATTGCTCTGTTTCCGGTAGGTCTATCCATGATGCTTTACTTTTATTGAGAGAATTGTTTTCCCAAGGACAAAAGGGAATTCTACACGGATATTTGTTTAACTTTGATCTTTCCAAAGCCTTTGACAGAATTTCACAAGAATTTATCTGGTTGACACTTGGTGCCTTCGGGTTCCCACAAACTTTTGTTAATTGGGTTAGCTTATGCTATTCCTTGGCCTATGTCAGACCATATATTAATGGCAGGATTGGTTCCCCTTGTTATATTCGTCGGGGAGTAAGGCAAGGTTGTCCCCTAAGCCCCTTATTGTTTGTAATAGCACTGGATCCTATTATTAGGTTGCTTCATAGATCACCTAGGCTTTTAGGTCTCCCTCATCCTGGCTATACTGTGCAAAAGGTGATTTGTTATGCGGATGATTTGTGTGTCTTAGTACCCACTGTTTCAGTAGGTCGTTTGTTATGTAAGGTGTTACCGGTTTTTCTATTAATCCTTGGTTCTAGTCTGAATCTGCAAAAGAGTGTGTGTCTGAATTTGGCCTCCTCCATAGAGAGTATTTCTATTGGGGTATTAGACTAGTGGATTGTCCACATAAACTCTTGGGTATTTATTTTGGCGTTCGGATCTGGCGAAGTATAATTGGGAGATATGTTTGAACAAGGGAGAGAAACAGTTAGTAAGTGGCATTCGTGGTTCTTGAGTAAAAAGAAACGTATTTTTGATTAAACGTGCTTAGTACCTTTGTTTTTACATATAGCACATGTTTTTCCATTACCCAGATGTTTTTTTGTACCTCTTCTTAGTCTTTTCTTTTCCTGTTTTTGGGGCAGCCGTCTTAATCCTATCAAGCGCAACATTTTATTACGAACTTACCGGCAAGGAGGGGTTAATATGATTCACCCCATTGTGTTTTTTTATTCCCTTTTTTTTTCAATCAATTTGAAGCCTTTAGTTTTGGACTCTTTCCAGCTTTGGGTCCCCTTGCTACGTGTGTCACTTAATGACATTTTTCAGGAATGGAGTAAAGGGGAATTTCTCCATAAAAATAAAAGAAACTATGTTTTATCCGTGGATTGGGTCATAGTGTTTGACATGTTAAAAACATGGCGTATTTCAGTAAAAATGATTAAAGATTTATCCCGGAAACAATTGTATGCAGTTATAGTAGAATCCCACTTTTCGGAGGACATTTTTCCAAGGTTTTCACCGGCAGAAAAGACATTGGTTGGAAACCGTTTAACTGATCCCCGTATTCCTGTGTGCTGTGGGATATTGCCTGGTTAGGTGCACATGGGAAAATTAATGTCCGTGATAACCAGAAACATAAACAAGTATTAGATAGATATTGTTTTCGGATTCTTGTACAAATCTTACAGAAACTATGTCCCATTTATATTTTTCTTGTCCTTTCATTTTGTTTTGGTTTTTGTGGCGTTGTCATTTTTGGGATAAAGTTTGGTGCCAGTGGGATCAGAGGGCCTTATTTTTTGGTTTATTTCCTGTTTCATGGTCCAAATGTAATTCTAGTTCTTTGAACATTGTTGCTAGTATTATATTGTATTGGGTATGGCAGACCAGATGTTGGTTCCTTTTTCAACAACGTTGTCTTACTCCTGAGGAATTATTCCAAAAAGTATTAGGCCATATCGATCATGTTAAGGAAGGAGAAAGGAAAATTCTTCGAAGGAATATATGGGAACGATATTGGGATTTTTTTTGATTTCCTTTTGCTCTGTATAATCTGTTTTCTTTTCTCTGAGTCCTTCTGTAAAATAGTGTGAAGGTTTGGAGTTTCATGTTTGATATTTTGTCACTCTGTTTTGATTTGCTGTAAATTGTTTTTTTTTGTTTGAAATTGACACGATGCTATGTTGTATATTTATTTGTGTTTTTAAATAAACATTCCCCTACTCTTTTCGATAAGTGCTATGGGATCTTTAACATCCACCTGAACTACCACCAATCCAGGCAGATGGGACCTCAGTTTAACATCTCATCTGAAAGACGGCATCTCAGAAATGCAGCACCCCTCTCATGCTGCATTACAGTGTCAGTACTGGGATATTAACCCAAGTGCCAGATGTGGGAACTGAACCCACAGCCCTCTGATCTCCTGGCCTCAGAGGCGAGTGTGCTACCTACTGAGCCACTGACACTGTTGATGTCCCAGAGGCCCACAGAATCCACATTTTCATTGATCACAGGCATTACTTAGATGGCTCTTGTCCCCACACTTATAACAAGCCTTAGGTTGGCCTGCATAGAAAACAACTCCATGATCACTCCACAGGAAAAATCAGTTGGCCAAATGCTGAACTTCACCTTCTGTTTGTTTTAATGTAACTTTATACTTCCATCCCCCTGTCCATAAACACTCATCATCCAAAATCAGCTCTGTGGGGCCATGAACCACATATCTTTGTTGTAACCAGAAAAAAGTATCAGATACATTCACCCCCTCGTTTCTGAATAATATTGTTACAATCCAGAATGCAGATTTTGTCTGGGGAATTGCATAAAAATTAGACCATTGTAGTGTTCTTTTAATCTGATGAAACAGTTTTCAAAACCCGTCTAGGCCTCCAGGATGTTTGAAGCTAATATCATACTCAAGGCTTCCTGGAATGTGAATTAGTACATATATTTCATACAGGTAAAATTTCATGCAATTTTTCAAACGTTCTCTGCCAATGTATAATCTGTCTGGGGCCTCTGAAGGGGGCCCTCTATATCTTAACCTGACTGCATTTCTTCTTTTTGCTTGCTGTGGACCTTGATTTCCAGGAAATAACCTCTCTCTCTCTCTGATATTCCTATCCCAGGCATTCTCTTTCTGGTTTTTCTCTTTATCATTTTGATTTTCATTTTGAACTGTATCTTGTTCTAATTCCATAGAGGAGTCCCCACCACTATTTTCTTTATTTATTTGTTCTGACTCAGGGGTTTCTGCACCCTTTTTTTCCATTTCATCCTCAGTATTTTCTCCTGAAGGGTGTACATGCTCTTCAGGAGAACCAGACCTGTTTGGTTCCCAACCCTTCCCATCTGCTGATCTTCTCCAACCTGCTTTGATCAGAGCATCAACCACCCATTCAGGTGTAGCTTTATACACATGAGGGTCCATATTCATTACTTCTTCTGCCTGTAAATCATTTGTTGCAATATCCTCTTCTTTTTTATTTTTACATGTATCTTCCTTTTTATGTTGAAAATTTCCTTGCCCCCCTGCCTGTCTTAGGCCTAGTCTTTTTTGACTTTCTTTCACCATTCCTTTCAGGGCACTATCTGGGTTAACATCTCTTTTACTAGCAGACCGTATTTTAGAAGGGCCTGGTTCTAAGTGTGCAACCTCTGCCACGTCATCGCTACACAGCTGATTTTGACAGGCTTTTTTCACTTCCCTCATTCTCTTGCCTTTGCCTGCAGTGTGCATTTTCATGCCCGCTATCCCAGCCAATCTCTTTTTAACATCTTTAAAACCCACAGTATTCAGCTTACTGTTGTTCTACTCTGAGATCACATCATCCAAGGGAACTTCACATACAACCCCCCATGCACTGCAATGCCCTTTTCTCCTTCCAAAAATTCCATTTTTCTTTCCATCACAAACACTTCACCTGTGCAAGTCTCCTTTAGGATTAAAGCTGGGGTGGAGACCTGCTCCCCAGCCTCCCGCACATCCTCACTCATGCAGAAACACCAAACATCCAACAAAGACTGCAGAGTAGAAGAATTTCCCTAGTGTCCTGGCCAAAGTTCCCCATCCACTAAAAATACCACCAACAGCTTAATCTGGTTAAATTTCAGTTGGTTACCATCTGTATCCTCTCACCCCGCTTCGCCCCTGAGAAAGGGACTTCTAGTCTCAGCGGGCCTACCCGGTCAACAAAATTCAATAAGTAAATAAATTGAATCTGATTAGGGAAAAGTTAGAGAAGCAAGACAGCTCCATGATCACACAGGCTGCCAGTGGCACTGACACATGTAGGTTGCCCTCCAGCATACAACAAGATCTAATGAGACGTACGGTCAAAAAAGTTGAAGAAGATGACAGACTATGTAAAATGTTTCATTCTGATTATTACATTAAAGCAACAATCTTGGATCCATGATACAAATTGAAATAACTATTGAGTGATGATGATGATGACACTTGTTTCGAGAGAAACAAACAAGAAATAATTGACGGGGTGTATGCTGTCATGGAACAGAGTACAACAGCAGCACCACATGCAGAATCTTCTTCATGACACAGCAGCACAGCATCAGGTGGCCCATCCTCCACTGTTGTGGCATTTTCTCCCTCTTCCTCCTCAGCCACTGCAGCTGAATCTTCTTCTTCACCACCACCAGCCAAGCATAATAACACTGTCCCAACATCACTTGGCTCAGCTTCATGTCTCTGGAGTCACTTAGAAGATGTTATTGTAACATCTTCATCTGCCTCTTGTAACACAGCCTCAGCACACACCATTGTTGAAATGTACCTGGCAGAGCCCAATATCAGCTGGAATGCAGATCCTTTTGAAATACTGGAAATCAAAACAAAATAAGTGGCCTGCTTTAGTAAACATTGCAATAAAGTACATGAATTGCCCTCCGACTAGTGTCTGTTCAGAATGATTGTTCAGTTCATCTGGTAACTTCATTACTGACACATGATCCCGTTTGACACCAGAAAATGCTGAGCGCCTCATGTTTCTCAAAGTCAACATTCCCTTCTTTAATTTCAAATATGATACCTGAATAAAACATACACTGACTGCTCTGCGCAAGCCATATGCACAAAACACTTTCAAGAATTTGTGCCTATGGTGAAAATCTTTTGTGAACAGGGTCTACTACATGAGGTAGCAATTAATTGCAACAAGGCAGGTCAGAATGAAGTAGGCCAGGCCACTATGATCACATAAATAGCACAGAATAGAAAAAAAATAACATCAGTGGGTTCAGAGTCCAAATACAGCAAGCAACTGCATTTCATGTCACAAACTTACTTGGTGGTACCTGGTACCACTATCCAATCTGGAAGTAGGGTACTGCTGCCTACAACTACTGCTACTATTTATTTATTTATTCATTCATTTGATAACCGGGTTGGGGCACTGATCCAAAGACCTTTTTCAGGCTCGGCCCGGGACAGATGCTGGCAAACAACATAGGTACCAACAATTACAAAGCAAATAAACATAGTGGTATCATGTACAGAGTAAATACAAACAGTGAACCGAGGGCTCAACTAAACAGGTATAATGCAGTAGTGTGGG
This sequence comes from Neoceratodus forsteri, assembly GCA_016271365.2. Classification (NCBI taxonomy): domain Eukaryota; kingdom Metazoa; phylum Chordata; order Ceratodontiformes; family Ceratodontidae; genus Neoceratodus; species Neoceratodus forsteri. The sequence continues at coordinate 129,548,122 of CM028137.1, read as the reverse complement.
AGGATGCAGTGGTTATCATTGATACAGTAAATACATTGTATAGAGCATAACATACATCAAAAGGGCAACTGAAATGTGTACATAGGCAATCAAATAACTAAGTCATTAAGACCACAACAGAGACATGAGAGAGAGGTACATGTGTGTAGGAGAAAGGACTGCAGGTACAGGTAAGGCAGTGTGGGGGAAAAACAGTGGGTAAATGGGTAGAGGCTCAAAGGAGGAGGAGATGGGGACAACAGAGGAGGAAACAGAAGGATTAGATACCAAAGGGCTGTCAAAAACAGAGGAGGATAGAAAGTGAGCTCTCATCATAGCATTTAAGTTGAATGGGGGGTCATTTGAACAAGGGGATGAGGGGAGGCCATTCCAAAGTGAGGGGGCAGCTGCTGAGAGAGCTCTTAGGCCCATATGTGTGGTGACTTGGAGATATTCAAGTTGAAGGTGGGATGACTGACTCAAATTCTGTGTGAAAATTCTGTATTTAAACAGAGTAGATAGAGTTGAGAGAGAGGGATTGTGAAGGGCATCTCCAACTGTATGGCCAGGAGGTAGGAGCATTGGGCTTGATGGGGGAGCCAGTTTAGGGACTGTTAGAGAGAACAGTGGTGGGTAGAGAGAAGAGCATGGAGTACAAAGTAACAAATGAGATTCTAAGTAGAGTTAAGCCATGTTAGATTGGCAGCAGTGGTGAGGGAGTAGACAGGGCACACATAGTCTACAAGGGGCAGAAGATTGCCTGGGGCCACAGCAAGTTGGGAGTCTGGAGTGAGGTAATCAATGATCTGATAATACAGCCCAATCTTTTGGTTTATGAGCTTTATAACAGAGGCTATGTGGTCATTGTAAGTAAGGGATGGGTCAAGGATGACCCCCAGGTATTTAAAGATAGTAACAGTTTCAAATGGAGAACTGTTTGGGGAAAGGACAGTGAGACTGAGGCCAGAGGGAGCAAGGGCAGAGAGTTTTGGTTTGGAGTCAAATAACATGACTTTTGTTTTGGCAGCATTGACGAGAAGTTTGTTGTCGGAGAACCAGTGATGGGTCTTGTGGTATCCATCACTGAGGGAGTTTGATAAAGAGGTAGGGGAAGGGTCACTCAGGAACAGTGTAAGGTCATCCACATAGAGAAGTGAATTGCAGGTGGGAACCACTGACAGGAGAGAGTTAGTAAAGAGGGAGAAGAGGAGAGGGCCAAGGACAGAATCCTGGGAGACTCCCACCATGACAGACAGAGGGGAGGAGGAGGAGGCATCACCAAGGCAAACCATTTGGATTCTGCCAGAGAGGTAGCTGGTGACCCAAGCAGTGGAGGCAGTGGGAAAACCAAGGGCAATGAGTTTTTCTAACAGCAGGTTGTGGTTAACAAGAGTGAACGTTTTAGACAGATCAATGAACACAGCGCCTGTTAGTTTCCCATCATCCATCTGCCTTAGGACGTGATCAGTGAATAGAGTCAGCTCTGTGGTAGTGCTATGCCCCTTCCTAAAACCATGTTGCTGAGGGCAAAGGAGATTGTATTTCATTATGTGTTCACTGATTTGCTGGTTTACTGCCTTCTCCAGTAGTTTTCCTAGGTCCAGTAGTAAGGAAATGGGGCGGTAGTTGTCCATGAACCCAGGGGTCACCTCCTTTATGGATTGGAACAATTTTGGCCTGCTTCCAGGCAGTGGGGACAGAGGTGATAGTGAGAGAGAAAGTTAAAACATGAAGGTGAGTGGGTAGGTAATGCCATGAGCAGCTAGTATTAAGAAACAGGGCGACAGTCCATCACTACCTGCACTCCCACAAGATGGCAGGCTGATGAGGAGTTGAAGAGTACCAGGTGGGGAGATGGTTTTAAAGTAGAAAGAGGGACTGTTTAGAGTGGAGTGAGGGGGGGTGGGCAAATTGGAGGAGGCAGACCAAAAGCGCTTGGGGTTCCCTAGATGTTCAGTTTGCAGTTATTTTAAATAGGATGATTTACTAGTTTTGATGTGGTGTTTGCAGAGATTACACAGTTGTCAGTAGGTATTCCAGAGGGTAAAGGATGGGGGGTGGGTTTATAAGCAGCCCATGCCAGGTCACACTCAGTTGTTGCCCTCATGAGTCGTAACTACTACTTATTTATCACTTTTTGTCCTTACTCCAGTCCTACTCCTTACTACTACTAATTGCCATGTTTTTTTGCCCTCAGCAACTGATCATGAGTCCTAACTGTACTGTTTTAATTTTTGTACAGTCATGGCTTAGCAGATGCCTGAAAGTTCAGAAACTGAGTACTCTTTGTATATTTCTCACATCCCCAATATTTGGCTGCAAATACTTCAAGAGAAAATTGCTACTAAATTGAAAATTCATATAATTTCTTTAGAGTGTGTGTGTGTGTGTGTGTGTGTGTGGTATGTTAGCCTGGTTGCATCTCACTTATGGTAACTGGGCTGAGATTATTATATTACTATATTTTATTTGTGATACTTAAATTACTTGGCAGTGGCTGGCAGCAAGCAACTGTGGAAATAGGAAGGATGTCATTGTATTGTGTTGTGTGTCATCAGGTTTTCATCAAGTGGCAATGGCAAACCTTTTTATGACTGCTCTGCACTTGACCAATGCGATGTGTGACTGGCTGCCTGCCTGGGTGGTGATCGCTATGTCTTTCATTTTTCTTCTTTAAGGATTCAGCATCCTCAGCATGTTGATCAGATGCAGTAGAAGTAGTCATAGCACTAGAAAACATTACCACCTCTTGGACCAGGTAGTGTACCATATTCCACAGTACACTGGGGCATGCAAAGCAGTTGCAGCATTCACATGGGTAGGGGGGTGAGCTATCTTAGTACTGCTTATTTGATCATTCATATCCATTTCTTTGGCTTGTTCAGCTCTGACTGGAACATCCATTAAAATAATACCCACACAGCAACATTAATAAAAAAATGAATCGTAGCTACTTGGCAGTGCCTGCAGTGCTTGGTGGTGCTATGGTATTCTGTAGGTATTTGCATCTGTCTATCTGTCTCTCTCTCTGTCTCTACCAGCACACTCATGTCACGGGCCCAAGCATGATATGCCACCATTATAGGCCAGCCATGAAGGGGTATAGTAGTGATAGATTTCTTTTTTATTTAGCAGTTTTACTTAACTTTTTATGCAATAATGCATTAAATTATTTCCTGTGGGCCTCTGTGTCAAATGTGAGTGACTTTGGCCACTTTAATGCATTTTTTCACATTTTTTTCAAATATTGATCAATAAATCAGAACTAATCAGGATAAATGAGGACTTCACCGTGTTCTGGTTCTTATTTAATAAGGGTCAGAACTTCACCGAGTTCTCCCATCCCTAATCACACTTTACGTTCCTAAGCTGCAGTGGTCCTTCTCTATTGAACCTATCCCACAGCAAACAATTGATGAAGGTTCATACTAAGGTTCATACTAAGGTATGAAGTGAGCAAGAAAGCTTTGCAGCCATGGAAACTCACATACTAACCAAGGTTTTAATAATAAGTCAATTGTTTGCTTGACAATAAATAATTATCTAGTCTTGCCTTAAATTGTTTTTTATCTTTGCTTGTAATAATATGTAATGGCAAATTATTCCATGGTTTAATTACTCTTAAAGTAAAGAAATATTTCCTTCTAATATTATTAAAGGATTTATATGTCAGCTCAAGTGGGTGACCTCTTGCATTATATGATAAATCCTTAAAATTCAGACCCAAGTCTACCATTAATGCAGGATCAAGAATTATGTCATAGAAAACAACAAATCTCCACGTAGTCTACGTGTTTCTAAAGAAAATAAACCAAGATCGCCTAATCTGGTATCATATGAGAGGTGATTCATACCCTTAAGATTTTTTGTGAATATATGCTGAACACGTTCTAATTGCTGTATGTTCGATTTCTTATACGGATTCCAACACTGTGATACATATTCAAGATGAGACCTAACATAAGCTTCAAACAAGGGCAATAAAACTTTGGGATCTCTTGAGGTAATATTGTGCTTAATAGACCATACAACCATATTCGCTTTATTGACTGATTCATTAATATGCTGGGAGAAATCCATATTATTAGAAATAATAATACTCAGATCTCTTTCCTTCATAGTATTACTAAATGTAGAATATCCCAAGGTATAAGTTTTTAAAGGGTTTGTGTTACCTAAATGCATAACTTTGCACTTTGAATTATTTAACTTCATGCCCCAAAGTTTAACCCATTCAGAAATACTGTTTAAGTCCTGCTGTATGATATCATAATCAGATTCACTGGAACACGAGCCACCAATCTTAATATCATTTGCATATTTAATAGACAAAGATAAGCAGTTTGAAGTTAAATCAGAAATAAAAGCTTGAAATAAGCATGGTCCAAGTACCGAACCTTGTGGAACCCCACTAGTGACACAACCAACATCAGATAACTTTCCATTGATACACACTCTTTGAGTGCAATTTGACAGCCAGTTTTTAATCCATATAATGATATACTGATTTATCTTTAATTTATGCAGTTTTACTTCTAGTGCCCAATGTGGAATAGCATCAAATGCTTTACTAAAATCTAAAAAGATGACGTCATATGAAGTACGGTTGTCAACTAGGAACTTCTATGCTCGTAAAAACTCAATACGTTTGATAAACAACCCCTACCCTTTCTAAACCCATGCTGTGCAGAGTCTGCATTATGCAGTATTGGAGTTAATATATCCCTGATCAAACTCTCAAAAATCTTGCATATAGGAGATATAATACTAATAGGTCTGTAGTTAGAACTATCAGACTTTAAACCTTTTTTATATATAGGGATAACATTTGCAATTTTCCACCTTAATGGAACAAAGCCCTCCCTCAAACAGGATTCAAAAAGCAGCTTAAAGGGACACAGTAAACATGCAAATAGTAAAACCAAAAAATGACCTGAAATAAGTTCTGGTCCTAAACTAGTTTTTCCTTTTTGTAGTTCTATTTTCTTTTCAATATCAAGTAACTTAAACAGTATCATTACTGAAGACTTATCTGGAACAGCAGACACGGATTTATCTGATGGTATAAAGTTATTACAAAATTCCCTATTAAATAAGCTTGACATTTTTATAGGATTTTGAATAATTTGATTGTCCACGTGTAAGGGACCAACTTTACACAATGGTTTTCTTAAAGAATTAATGTAAGAAAAGAATTGTTTGCTATTAGACTTAGTAACATTAATAGCCAAATTATATTCCAATTTTTGCTTGGTCCTTTTAATAGGACATTGTTTTTGAACCTTTTTATATGTTGTCCAATTGTGAGAAGTCTTTGCTTTCAGGTATTTAATATATTTCTTATTTTTCAGTTTAATAAGTTTGTTTTATGGTTTTGGTCATCCATTTGGGTTATAATTTATCTCTAGTGTATTTAGTTTTGCAAGGTATAAATTCATCTCTAACTGATAATAGAGTATTATACAGTAGTTCACAAAAATCATCTAATGGAAGATTAGCATGTTCTTGCTCCCAATCAATCTGCGGAAGTTTATTTTCCATCCCAGAGATATTTGCTTTATCATCCATAAAGATAATTACAGGCTCAGATTCAATTTCTATTGGTCATTTTAATTTAAAGGAGATAACGTTGTGGTCACTATTGCCAAAAGGAGCCTCAATTGACGCCTCATAAATATCTGAACTATCCTGATATATAATAATATCCAAAAGATTACTACCTCTTGTTGGGTGGGAAACGCTCCATTTTAAATGAAGCTGAGCACATACTGCTAAAAGTTTTCTACTTCTAGGAGTCTTGGCTATATAATCATTCCAATTAATATCTGGTAAGTTTAAATCACCCATTTGAATTGCACTCCCAATCTTACAAGCATTTTCAACTTCATGTAATATTAACTCCATATAATTTGCAGAGGAATTTGGTGGCCTATAACAAATACCTAAGACGATAGGGGGTCTTATTTTAATTATAACATTTTACCCAAATGGTTTCGGTTAGAATATCATGTTTTTTAACTAGCTTAGATATATCCCAACTCTTAAGATGTTTATTTAAAAATAGTGCTACCCCACCTCCCTTTTTTATCACATTTGAGAGAGAATATATCAAACTCCTTAATACTAGCATCCCATTCAATTTTAGTATCCCATCAGGTTTCCGTAACTGCAACTATATCCACTTTAACTATCGCTATTCTAGATAAAAGTTCATTGAGCTTATTATTGAAGCTCCTAGCATTTAAGCTAAGGATATTTACATGAGTTGTAGTATTTAGACTGCATTTCCTAGGGATAAATGCTGGAACCTTAACAACTGGACCCCCACACACACACACATTTTAGTTTAAATGTTGGTCAATAACATCAGTTATAATTTTACCCATAAGGGAATTTCCCCTTGTATTCAAGTGTAATCCATCAAAACAAAATAACTCCAACTGCCCAATAAATTCCTCCCAATAAGTGATGCATCTGATGTCTTGACGTATACACCATTTGTGCAACCAATCATTTAAACACTTTATTTTATCATTTATGTAGTCAGGGGCAGCAGGACATGATAAAATCTCATATATAAAAATATCACATCCCAGGGAAACTAACTTATTAGTCAAGGCAACATAACCTTGTTTGATGGAGTTAAGAGAGTGCCTATACAAATTGTTTGTACCAGCATGAATAATTACCATGTGATTTTTACCAGAGTCAGGAATAATGTTACTAACCATTTGCATTATATCAGATATCAATGCCCCCTTGAAGGAAGAGCACGTCCAATTTTGTTTGTCTGCATTACACACAGCCCTGTCCAAATTTTTAATAATTGTGTCACCCAATATAAACAGTTGCTGCTTCTCTACAACAAGACTGTCATCCATATTAACATTACCATTCGGAATAGAATCTAAAACTGTGTCAGAAGGACAAGAACCCAGGGGTATATGTTTAAATGAAATAATATTATTTGAATCAAAAGTAGTTGGAATAATAGAGGTACTAGCACTATGTAGGGGAGGTTCTAAAGAGTTCCAAAGTCATACTCTGTATCACATATGGTATCACCCAAAGGGTTAAAAGTATTGCTTAAATGCAAGGAAAACACACAAGCCTTTCTACCTTTTTTCATGATTTAGAGTTTTGAACTGTATACCAATTTTCACTTAAATCTTCTGCCTCTGAATCACTTCTTGTACATTTATTAGAGTTAATTCCACTTGAAAAATTAGGCCCACATACAGAAGGAGAATTGGTGTCATTACATATGACATGGGTCAAGAAACTTCAATATGAGAAGCAATATCTGAAAATGGGGGAATTGCTTTATTAGGAGGGAGAACTGCACATTGGGCTTCCATTTGACTTTGAAAGCATTCTAGCATGGTTAATTGACTTTGTTCAAGTTGTGATATTCTACTATTAAATAATAGAATATCATTTTTTAATTCAATCACCTCTTTGCATTTATCACAAGTATATAGCAATGTAGGAAATGGGGGAGATACTAAACTATACATTGAGCATGAAACACACTTAATACCCACATCCCCCTCTAACGTCATGATGGAATCAGCCATTTCGTATACAACACCAATTCAGGGCTATAATTTTTTACCAAGAGAGACCAGTAACACAAGTACACAGATAAACTGAGTGTAATGACTGCAATACTACGAACAGCAGTACAACAACTGCTACCTCAGAAATAGTACGAAGTAGGCATTACTTACTATGTTGCTACTACTCTCCTCCCATCACTCCCACCAGTCATGTTTGACACATGCACAGATGTGCATGTCTCTGCACACATCTCTGCACGCATCTCCATGTGTGTCAAATGCATGCTCGCCCGCTCATGCTCGCCCACTCACAGAGCGTGAGCTATATGTACCCCGCAACCTGGAAGTGCAAACACCGGGGGTCACTGACTACAAACTACCCAAACTAAATAAAGTTTAAAAAATAACTAAAAATCTCACCCTTATTGGTGCAAAGGTAGGTTTAGCTTCTTTTCCCAGTAGAAAATATGCAGCACAAGTTGAAAACCCCAGTGTGACAGCTGCAGTTCCTCCCTCGGGCATAGGAACCACAGCCCATGCAGCTGCTTCCTGGGACCAGGCATAACCTTAGAGCAGCACAAATATTAAAAGGCACAGGTAGTTTAAATATATGAGGCAGAAATATGTCTAGTGCAATGATGTGCTTCAATAACTCAGCAACATACAACTGCATCATAAGACTTCCAAGCACCCCCCAACTGAAGGAGCTAACCTACTTTGCAGTCCTTGAAATGACAAATTCCAAACACACAGCAGTTCCATGACTGGAGCCAAACAGTTCTGGGCATCACTTTGTAAAACCAATCTCCCAGGTGTGGGGATTACTCCAACAACTACTTACTGTTATCAGTCCCATAAGCAACTTCTCTGAAGGAATTCATCCCCACGGGGCATCACGGAGACGGCAACCACCACATCCCAGTTCATGGACCATTTCATTCACAAACTAGGGTGAGAAAAGATAAGGTGGGGGCTCCCCTCTGGCAATCGGTCTACCCACTGGCAGAGCACTGACCAACTCACTCAAATGCCAAGCTCTATCTGACTACCAAGTCAAACTCCACTGCAGCACAGTAGGCGGGGGTCATGCTGCTGCTAGAGTTCTAAATTCCACTTCAGTTCCCTCTGCTCAGCAGAGCTGAACAGCTGGATCTTAAAGGAGCCCTACAGGGATTTTCCCTTGTGCTGCAACCATTCTGGTATCCAGTGATGTGGGTGACTCAAATCAAGTGACTCACATTTGAGCAGCTCAATTTGAGTGCCTGTTAGGACAGCAAACCTTGAAGAATAGTGACTGAAAGAAATACTGAGGAGTGAGCATTATAATAGTGACAACAAAGTGAGGCAGCCTTAGGGAGCATTAGCGAAAGTATGCAATCAGCATTTGTTGGAAAGATCAGTGTTGAGCTGCTTGCTTGTATGATGTAGTGGGTAGAGTGATGGTCTGCGATGCTGGTAGGCCTGGGTTTGGATCTGAGTAGTTTGTTCAGGGGTGTATTTTATTTTGTGTGTAGCTCGAAGTCCTGTTCTCCCAACATTGTTCCTCTCACCCTCCCCAGGTTGCCCCCCATGTTCACCTCCTCCCAACTTGTGCCCCCTGTGAGATTCTCCCCCTTCCTGACATGCACCCCTCTGGAGTTAGTTATGATAATATAGGGGATGCGGGGGTTGCAGCCCCCAACATAATCCATTGCTGAAAATTGTTGCTGTTTATTAAATATGTATTTGTGGCTGTTGTTTTGATTGGTGTACTGTACCATCACCATTTTTGAGTTTTGGCAATGTACACTTGTTGTGAAGGCAATCACTGTTTTGCAGTTTCCATTATGACATGGAACCCCAAATCCTACATAAACTATACTAAAGAGGTTCTAGTAACCCCAGGGGAACTCGGGTGTTACATTAGTTTTTATGCCCCCCCCAGTCTAAGGCAAAGCATGTGGAGTTTCCCTCTCCCAGATATTTTCTCTTCTTGTCTAGGCATGGTCAGCAAGTCATCCCCGACCGACCCCCAGGCCCTGAGCCCGAGATCAGGCCACCTCCTCATAGCTCCCACAGATTACCCCCCATGGCGGGGTTGCAAGGAGCTACCCACAGCTCGACTCGCCCATACAGGATCCAGCCAAAAAGGCACTATTTGGGCAGGGCCACGGAGGTTGGAGGATCATGCTGCCCAACCTGTGCCTGTTTTTTTCCCCTGATTTTTGCTCACTGTGGAGTGTGGCATGCAATGACATCTAGGCATAGCATGCCGACGTCTGTTGCACTCCACCTCCCCCTTATGGCATCACTCTGGTAGGGCACCCGGTCATCACCAGGTGCTGCTACAGAGTGGTGACTCCCTGGATCCCTCCCCAGGATAGGAAAGTAATCCTCCAGATGCTCAATCCTATCTCTCCCCTGCCAACCCCTAGTGGCCTGGGCTTATGTCCAAACCTGGGTCGCCAGCATGGCGTGAGGTGTGATGTCCAGGGCCTCGACCATCAGTGCCACTGGGCTAGTGCATGTGGAGTTTTTTAAACTGCTTCAGCCTTTTCTGTGTACCTCACAGCAGTTAATCATTAGATGCCCTTTAAACCTGAATGGAGATAAAGAAAAGAAAACATACTGTGACTCCAATTTCTTGGCTAATAAGATTAGGTCAGCAGGTTTGGTGGATGTGAATAGTGCCATACATAAATCACATGGTTATACCTTCTTTAAGGGAAAAATTGCATCCCGTATAGATTTTATTTTGATATCGCAGTCCTTACCAGTGCTCGGGCTGTTACAACACCATAGAAGGCTTCAGATCATACCCTAATAGGCTGTGTTATAGATAATCATGGAAGGGTAGTGGAGAGTGAGTTCTGGGTTATGGAAAACTGATAATTAACTCTTACAGGATCCTGAAATTAGGTCAGCCATGCCAGCAGCTTCAGAAGACCAGACAGAAGCATGAGGATGGAAGCGTGAGTGAGTGTTGCTATAGCAATGCTCGCTCATGCTTCTGTCTGGTCTTCTGAACCCATGGAGTCACTTGCTTTCCTCGCTGTACACTCCATGGCTTCTCTCTCTCAAAACCCACAAAAGCCACCTTAAACCTCACAGCTGGTAGCATTTTCATACAAAATGTACGATAGCTCTTGCTATACCCTTCCTGGAACGTTCTTTACCAGACCGGACACCGCTCGGTCACATTACACTGAGGGACCAAAGTGAAAGTAATTACACAGTAAGTGGCTAGACAAAATGGCAGGATCAACCAGATAGCTTTTTTATGAGTTTTTAGCAGTCAAAATTAAGGCAGGATCAACCAGATTACCTGAATAAAGCTTTAATTTCTGCCATACAAGCACTACCAGGATCACCCAGATCACCTAAACAAAACAAATTTGTACCACAGGACTACTTTTTGCCCCCCAAAACATTTCTAGCTATTTTATAAGATATATAACCTACTCTAGGGTGTGCGGTCCTGCTTTGATATACGTACACCTTGGGTGGTTGAACGTACTTGGTCTGTGGCCTCATGCATTACAACGCACTCCAAGGCTTGCATATATCAGAGTGCGAAGCACACCCCAGAGTGGGTTATCTATCTATATATATATATATATATATATATATATATATATTTGCTTTATTATATGATCCTTCCTTTCTTTCACTGTACCTAAACTTAGTGTTTTGGCCTGTATATGATTATTTGTCTGGTAATATTTTTTTCTGTACCTATCAGTATCGTGGTTCTTTCCTTTTTTTTGGTTGGTATTATTAATAAAAACTCCCCTACTCTTCATCGATAAGTACTATGGGATATTTTACTTCCAACTGCACAGAGATTAGAGATGGGCAGAAAGGACCATGGTTTACGAGCATCCGAAGGACAGCACCCGAACAGTGCAGTACCCTTCTCGTACTGCACTACAGTGTTAGTTATGGGTATTATGAACGGGCATGGCCAGCAGCTGAGCTGTGAACAGCATTTTGCAGAGCACCTCAGAATACTACAAACACTGAATAAAAATAAAATGTTTAATTTGAAATGGGGGAAAAAAATACAGAGTTCAAGAAAGCAGACTGAGAGGATCACACAGATATAAAATTTGGAATACTTGCAGGGAGACAAGAAGAGTAATGGTCCATGGATAGGAAGGGAAATGAGTGGAAAGGGTGCCGGACTTAAAGAACAGTGCCAAGGGAGTAATAGGGACCCACCTGTCGTGGCAGGTGAGATGGCTATCAGCCAGCCATCTAATGCTGCACTTCTCAAGACAATCCAAAGTCTTGATCATAAAATGGAAAACTTTTCTACTCAAATAAAACAGCTGGATGCAAAGGTGGGGATGGTGTCTAATGATATGAAATGGGTGATTAAAACAGCAGGTAGTGTTGGTGGGCTTGATTAAGGAAATGACTTGCTGTGGCAGCAGCTAGGAAATATTGAGAACGGCACTAGGGGAACACTCGTTCGAACTTTGGGGTTGCCAGAGGAGGCAGATGGAGAATCCTCAAAAGATTTCCTGAAAGGTTGGCTAATAGACTTATTAAATTTGGAGGTAGACATTCGAATATTAAAAGCTTGCAGGGTCTCTCCATGTGGGGAGAAGCTGAGCAGCATCAGGAGAACCCCGGTACTCTGCTGGTTGTACACTGGATGTCCTCGGAGTGGGACATTATTTAACAAAATACCAAAAATTAGAGCCCATTAACTTGGTGGAGATGCCCTATACACTCGTTCACAGATCTCAGCCATACTACTCGAATGCACAGAAAAAACTTCGATGGCATTCAAGCTCATCTCCATGCTTTAGGGGTGCACCGCATCTTTTTGATGCTCACAAGCCTGAAGATCCTGCATGGAGGGAAAGCTTTTTAGTATTTGGATGTCACCAAGGCCTCTAAGTTGCTTGGAAAAATCAAATGACAGTTCAACACCTGAGGTAAAGAGATGGACTTAGAGGGTGAAGAGAATGCATATAGTACAGTGACTGTCTACTAGGTTGTGAGGGTGGGAGGAGAGCTGGCTTTACAGACAACAGTTTTTCATCAAGGACATTGATGTTGCCATGCCTGTTTAAATCATTAAAGTCATATTTTGGACTTACATGCTGACTCGTATAAAGGACTTGGTGAGACCTGCAATACTTCAAAGTGATGCGTGATGGTGTAGTCATAGACTTCTCTAAGCCTGCTTCCATCACGCTTCTTCCTTCTCCTTTCCCAATTTAGTGCCTAAACAGTGCTAGGGCCTGAAAAAGACTTCCAAACAACAAAGCAAAATTGGCCCAGTGGCACTGAGGGGTGAGGCGCTGGACGCCACACCTCAGGCCACACCGATGACCCGGGTTCAGGAACGAGTTCGGGTCATCGAGGGTCAGCAGAGGAGAAGAGGATTGAGTATCCAGAGGACAGCTCTCCTCTCCTGGCGAGGGTGGGGAAATGATTCCCCGGCACTAGCGACTCCCAGCAAAGGCTGGGGGTGCAAAAGCTAGAGGATCACGTTGGTAACGGGTGGGAGCTTTGGTGGACATCCGCAGGAAGGGCGCAGGAGCGCGCTCAGCTCATGTTGGACGTCATTGCATGTCTGTGCTTTTGGGGGGGAGCTCACTCACAAGCAAAGGAAACCATCCATCGTCTGAGAGGAAGACATTGCCTGCCCCCACCTCCAACACCGGACCCTGCCCACCATATCTTGGCTCTCCCTCCACCTCTGCCTGAGAAGCATTTGAAGAGGAAGCACCAGGGAGCAGAAGGCGGCCCTGCTACAGGAAGTGTGGACCAGGGGATTCTCCAGAGGTGTGTCACTGGTGGAGAGGAGAGTTTGAGACAATGGCTCGGGAAGGTCTCAGCAGGAAGGAAACAGGCAGGACAACTGATTGGGCCCCAGCCAATGGCGATAGGAGGGAAAAATAGAAAAAAAAAAAAGCAAACTGTATTTCCTACTGTATGTTGGTCAGTGTTGAACTTCTGACATTAAAATGCTGTACTCTAACCTCATGCTTTGTCTAATAGGTGGCAATAAATTCAAACTTGGGAGAGGGACCTCTTTGCAGTCGTCTTTTCAAAATCATGCTGCATGTAGTCAGAGTATCACAACTAGTTCAAGGGTCTGGTCTCTTAATGTTACCCTGCTAGTATTAAATGGTACAGTACTTTATCCTTTTCTGTTTTTATTCTAAGAGTCTAGCTCCTTTTTGGAACTCTACATCCCATTTCAGTTACTTAGGACTCTATAATCTGAGGTGCCTCTATTGTTAAAGTTATACATGTAATATGACTACCTTCAAAAAGATACTAAGGGATGCCTAACCCTTAGTTAAAGTGTGCACAACGTTAGAAACATAAAAGTTGTGGGTAGATAAGGGCCTCGAGGCCCACCTACTCTGCCCTATTTTCCCTACCTGCAGTGCCACCGCAGACCCTACTTGATCTCTGGTTTTTCCCCCCTTGCCTTATTTCTAAGGTCCCCTTGTGTCTATACCATGCATGCCTGAATCCTGTTACCATTTTAGCACCCACCACCTCCGCTGGGAGGTTGTTCCAGGGATCCACCACCTTACCATGGAGAAGTATTTCCTCACATCTCCTCTGAGTCGCCCCAGCTTCATAGCATGACCACTTATCCTCAAGCATCTTTTTCTTTGTAAAATGCTACCTTCCTGTATATTATTAATACCTGTGAGGTATCAGAACATTATAGAAACATAGACTTGTCTGTCAGTATATCCCTGCTCATGGCAGCATTGGTTATCTTCTACACACTAAATACTGGGCTGGAATTACATTTCTCTAGTATGCTCAAGTTTAAAAGTTGCAAATAATAGATACCCCCCATGTGAGATACCTTGTGTCAGGGGGATTTGTAACTCCATTCTGTAAAAATGCTGTGCTTTCTACTGTGAAATTATCAATTTCTGTACATCTTCCTGAAAGTATTATGCATTGTATCCCTATATAATGCCAATAAAATATAATTTAAAAGAAAATTAAAAGTTATTGGTATCCAAGTACCTGGTGTGAGGCTAGAGCCTAGGAACATGTGATCTTCCAGCCCCAGAGACAAGCATGTTACCTACTCGACCACTGACACTGTTCATGACATTACCAAACACAAGATAGGAAAGAGGGAGGCCTGCAAATACATGCATTGGGTCAACAGAGGGAATTGGTCAACACTGTTCAGGTGTAGAGAGGGGTCAGATACTAGGGGCCATAAGTACAAGTTGATGGGAGGGTAAAATTTAAAAGGGACTTAAGAAAATACTGCCTCATGAAGAGGGTGGCGGACAGTTAGACATCTAGGTGCACTGGTAGGATTCAAGACTGTCCATGGGTTTAAGGTACGATGGGAGAGGTAGAGGAGCATGATGACTGTGGTTTCAGGGGTTGGGAGGGGGACAACATTACAAGTAGCTCAGAGTTCACATCTGGGGGCTCAGACTAAGACACTGGGTGACAGGCTGTAGTGGGTATAGCCAGAACAGATCAGACACAATCAATCCCAAGTTTTTTCTGCCTGCAAAATGTCTTCTTATTGTGTCACTGTATGTCATTTACATATGTG
Organism: Neoceratodus forsteri; assembly: GCA_016271365.2. Taxonomy (NCBI): domain Eukaryota; kingdom Metazoa; phylum Chordata; order Ceratodontiformes; family Ceratodontidae; genus Neoceratodus; species Neoceratodus forsteri. The sequence continues at coordinate 129,533,035 of CM028137.1, read as the reverse complement.
TTTATTAATTATCTGTATATGTATCTGCTCCTAGCTACTGTCATGATTGTACTTTTTGTTTTTGTCTACTATTGTAACACTGTAGTTCTGCTGACTCTAAACTATTGTATTGCTTTCTGTCCTACCCTGGACATCCTTGTAAACGAGTTTTGCTCAATGGAGCTTTTGTTCCCCTAGTAAATAAATGCAAATATATTTCTAAACAAATGGGAAGGCAAGTTGGACTGTTTTTGCCAATCTAAGAGCTTTGCACTCCATGCAAGACCAAGAAACAAAAGTAGATGTAGACATGTAGTACACGTGGTGGACAGAGAAGAGACATAGACAGACTGAGTAATTAGGCAAACAGAGTAGTTCTCAGAATCAGGTGTGTAGATAGTAACTGTGATTCAGTCAATAAAAGAACTCATGCATATTTACGTTAAGCATACCATGTCATATACCCAGAGGGCACCTCTGTCAGACTTGAGGATTGACTTGCTAGTCTTCCTGTGAATTACATCATTTTAATACAGCTAACAAGCTTCTCCTCTTTCCAGAGAAAGCCATGGTAATGTTTACAGAAAATCAAAACTGTGCTGAACTTGAAAGCCTTTTCTCCCAATAGCAGCTGTTTTTTGAAATTTTGGTTTCAATTCTGTTACTTTTTTCCATCTATATGGGCCTGTTAGTAACCTCATCTGATGTTTCTGATTTACACTCTGGTGGTAAGTGCCATTTTAAAACTGTATGATGTAGTTTATGCCCCGTTATAAAATGGGTAGAGAGTTTTCTGCATCCTGATTGGTCAGGACCCATGCCATTTTAGGACAGCAACGCTGAAGGTGGCATTTTTTGGGGCAAGCTGGATGCAGCTCTGCACAGCCAACATATCCATACCTGCCAGAAACTTTCAAAAAATTTGTGGCAGTCATGTTAGTACTGTAAAATACAGTACTTGCCTTAACATACAAATACACCCCTTGTACCGCTTCTTAAAAACTTATCAACCCTATATCTTAGGGATAAACACAATAAAATCAGAGAAACATTTAAATCTATGATCTGACCTGTACTTATGAAATTCTCTGATAGGCCCTTAATCCTCATCTGCCTTGCTGATCATCACTGACATCTGGTCAGTGCAGGTCCATGACACACCCACTCCCCCTTCAGCACTCCCACCAGTTTCTTATATTTGTCTCTGCTCCAACCTCACTTGTTCTACTCTCCCTTCCCCCCAACTCACACACTCTGGTCCGAGTCTTGTTAAACAATTTTTTTTCTTTTCTTAATCAACTACATTCGTATACAAGCACCAATTGCGAACCAGGAAGTACTGCTAGTAGTGCACAGAGCAGGCAGCCTTCCCAGACATGCTCCAGCACTGCAACTCATTAACAGAATAAAACAGACTCTGGTCAGAGCCAATATCGCTATTAAGAGATTTTAGGAGTGGCAAGAGCGCTGAAAAGAATATGCGGTGCTCTTGCTGCACCGGAGTCAGCCATAATAGTGCAACAATTACAGTACTGCACATGCGTGATACTCGTACATGTGCAGTTTGCCCCAGAGTCAGCCTTGCTCAACATGGCAGTGCTGACTACGTGTAACAACCCAGTCCCCTCCGGTTACTAGAATTCCATTAGTACTAGTCTCAGGCGGGTAGGAAAAGGCAGCTGGTGGGGAGCTTATTAGGGTCTTTCTACATAATGACATCATTGCTTACTCAGCTAGCCTAAGAGAAGAATGATTACGTCATTTAGAACTCTCACAGCAGCATAACCATTTAGAGCTGCTCTTGGGGAACTTAGAATGTTCATCAGTAAGTTCAAGTGTGGCAGTCAGAGTGGCAGGAGGTCTGCTATTGGGGCTCTGTCAAAGGGAGCCCTGGTATTTCTCACCCTAGTTTGGTCAGGCCTTCACTTTGCCTGCAGGAATCTTTCATTTCACGCCAGGGAGACTGAGAGGGAATGCAACTCTTGTGGATCCAAGGGACCATCCCCTGAAGTTCCTGAAGTTCACAGCTGCCTTAAGGAAGAACAATGAGTAGAATCTGACCATTACCAGAGAAAGAAAGGTGCCTTTTGTTCTTTCCATGACTGGGAGTAAGGAACAACTAATCTGTGAGTACAGATTTTGAGACTGTTCTCTGATTGAGTTGTCTGAGGTGTGTGTACACTAGATAAGGCTAGATCACACTGGTCATGACCCCTTTCACCACAACTGTGCTGAATTTAAAGTTTAAGTTGGGAGTCTTTAGCAATTCATTGGGGACTGGAGACTCATTTGGTGTAACCCTGAAGGAATGGCAGAGGCTGTTTGGGGCAAAGGGCGGGAGGAACACCATCTAGAGTTTCATGCAGGGCTAAGTGGTTTGTGGATGGGCACCACTGTTCCCTGGGCAAAGACCATGCACCAGGAGGAATTTAAAGTTTGTGGCACATTCCACAGATATACACTTTGGAAGAGAGATAGATAAAGATGTTTTTGTGGAAAACAGTACTGCCTAGCAAAGTGTCCTGCAAAAGAGAGTGTGCCTGTATTGCGATGACAGACCTTTGGGGGCCCACTCTTGCTTTAAGTAACATCTGTAAATAAAGCCATACTGCAAAATCCCAGTTACAGCTTTGGACATTCTGCTTATTGCTTCTGGTATGAACATTACTGGGGCCCCTCAGCAGTTAGGTCTAGCATATGCCTAGCATCCTCTCTTCTGGACCTGGTTGTAAATAAAATATTCATTTTAGTATGTACCCCAACCCCCTGGATAATAAGTCTGGTATACACGCCAATGCTAGGGGTGGTATCATGAGTGTAGTTCTGCCAAAATAAAATTGTGTGCTATGTAGTTGACAGTAGTTCTTTTAAGGGGGGACAGCTAGTCAAAGGTGGCATGGGGGTTACATACATATGCATGATACTCATGCATGCACAGTTTAGGTCAGCACCATCATGTAGCACACAGCAGCCATCACTTCCACAGTTGTGGAAAGGAAAAGTAGTGCACCAGGAAGTGGGTATGTTTATGCAGCCCACAGAGGGGAAGGGCTACATAAACAGAAACACTGGAAACCATGCTGGAGCACTGTGGCAGAACATCAGACAGTGGTCCAGTTACATGCTTCCACAGTGCTCTTATACAAATCTGATAATGGCATAACATCTGTGCAGCTTGGCCCACACAGCTGTAAAAATCAGACTCAGAAGGAGACTATTAACAAACTAGAGATCTGATCTGGGATTTGCTCATCATCACAGTCACTTTCTCATTCTTTTCTAAGCAGTAATTTCTGGTAAATGTGCCTTAACAATTTTAATCTCAGTGCTAGTTGACTACTTCTGGTTTTCCCCTGATTGTATTAGGTGGGGAAAGTAGCAGTCTTGAAGTGGTAGCTGCCGGTGGTGGCATGCTCTGAAAAAAAGTGGTCCCCATGCTTGTCTGCACATTTTAGAAATGCCCCTTTCCTTGTTTTTGCTGTAAAAAAATGGACCCCTTTAACACAAAAACAAAGAATCAGTTAAGGCCCCCCCTTTTCGCTTCAAGTGAGTAACGTGATTATGGGTTTGCATCAGATGTACAGTGGCAGCCATAGATGTATAATGCTGTTAAACAGTAATCAACTGTATGTAAAGGTTTTTTTTTTTTTGAATGTGTGCTTTCTTAATGTTGTCAATATCACTCCACCCATCTTGTACTCTGCCCCTGGCTTTCTGTGCCCCAAGTGCATTATTTTACATTTTTGTGTTCAGAACAAAAAGGCCTTTCAAGTGACGGTAGTCACTAATCTAAATTCTTTATAGTTTTTTTTTAAATAACCAATAGAAATGTGAATTTTGTAAAACCAAAAATGGAAATACAGGTAATAAGATTACCGTATTTTACAAAATATAAGAAATTCAGATTAGTGATTACCCTCATTTGAAAGGTCTTTTTGTCCTGAACAACTTTCAGACTGGTTGTTTTTGTGCACCTGGAATAGTTTTAAAGATATTTAGATTTGTTTGGAATGTGTGCACATTTGCTAAGAATTCTGCACAGTGCCTTAGGAAGATTCTCAGAGAAAAGCAGTTTGGAGTTATTTCTCCAATGTTCTAAACACACAATGGGTCTGAATGAGTTAAAGGGGACAGGAATTGATTACTTATGTGCAGCTGTTTGAAATGTCTCTGTTTTCATAAATTATATTAATACCTCTAAAGGATTCCTATTTAACTGTGCCTGAATAAAAGCTGAAGCTGTCAGTTGTGTTTTGTTTTAGTTTTAGATTTATAGAACTGTTATTTAATACAACAGCAGATTAGGTACATATGGACACATGTTGATACATGGAACATATTAGAATGACAATATCTCAATTACAAAGGGGTCTGTGTTAGGTTGGGCTTTGAATGTACACATACACTAGTCACTTGTTACAGAATTGCAGATATATCATGTTTAAGACAGTATAAGTTTGACTATTCATGAGTAATATGGACTTATTATATGCAGAGTTTAAGAAAAATGTATCTGAACAGTACACTGTGTAAAATTTGGTGACACCACTGTGTTAAACAGCTGGTGAATGCTTAATTTACATTAGGGCAGGTTGTCTTCTAATCTGTTGTTTACTTGAAACATAGATATTTTCATATTTATAAGACTTTTAACATTATTTACTATGTACTGCTTAAAGAGCTACTGACGCCTCAAAGAAAACTTTGAAAAACATATTAGGTAAAATTCTGCTTGTATTCCAAATGTATTCTAGATTTCTCCTCCTCATTATTAATTACTGAGGAAATGTGCATGAATAAATGATTGTATCCCTTACAATTACTTTAAAGTTAATCTGGTTCTATAGCTTACTCCCTACTTCAAGTCATATTGCTCTGTTGTGACATCACAATCTGTTCCCATGAGCATAACTGTGATGTCACAAACAGTGCATTATGACCTCAGGTAGGGAGACAGCAACAGAAATAAATGAACTTTTCAGGAGAAAATATCCTGTTTTCATGCAAATGACCTGAGCAATAAATAATGGGGAGAAGGAATAAAGAACTAATGTGAAATGCAAGCTGAATTTTATTGTAACCCCAACCCAGGTATGCCATTTCCATCTTGACAGCACTACCTGGTGGGCTGGGTTTGGGGAGAAATATGTCACTCGGCACATTGGCTAGGTTTGGCTACTCTGCAATGGGGGAACCCAAGGAACTCCAGACAAAGGAAGCAATAACTGTAATGTCCAATATCAGAAGTGGGATTCTAAAGTGTGGCTTTTATTCACATCCAACAGAATAACAAAGCATAGATGGACCCCCATGAGGCTACACTCCTGGTAATGCAGATTTATGGAGATCAGAACACATCCTATTCACTTTAGCCCTCAGGCTCTGAAACACACTGGGCCACACAGCCCGAACTTGTACGCTGCTCTGGGTTTTCCCTGGCTCAGCTCCCTTGCCAGCCCTTTAGACACTTTCCATATAGCATGGAAACATTTACTGGTGGCTTCCTAAACCACCTATGAGCACTTCTGCTCCATAAGAGAATCTTCCTCATCAATTCCATGTCTGGGTACTTTCCTCAGGCACTGGCCAAGTACCTGAGAGAAAGCAACAGGTGTCCCAAAGCAAACCCGTAGAGGTGAATTTGGTTACTACTGATGGGGGGTCTCCCCACCTCTTGCTCCCATAATTCATACCCGGCCATTTCTCTGGACTGTAACACCTCATCCTTTAAAACACTTTGCTGTGTAGATTCTTTTTAAATGTATCCACATTCGATCTACTGTCTTTACATCCCATTTGTGCTGAACTTGAACATACTTAAATAAGTGGCTGTGTCCATTACTCTAGACCCCCCACAGAGTTAAGCAGTTCAATCCCCACATCTTCCAAACTGTACTTGGCTGTCTTTTCCTGACCCCACAATAACAGTCACTTTAGTTTCATCTTGTTCAGGTGAAAACACATGCCCTTTAGCAGGGTGAACCCACCCCTTGGTTGCAGGTGCCCCACAGGCATTTTCTCCTCAAAGAAAATCTCATCCAGAACTTCTGGTGCCTCAGCACAAACTTAAATCAGGCATCTTCTTTTCCCTAGCCGAACCAGGGGGGTTGCCCCTGGAAGCAGGCTGATTCCTTCCCCCCATCCCCACAGGGATGGGGCCCTGAACCACTGAAAGTGGTCTCTACAACTTCAATGTGCTCTTATTGTGTTCCTCTTCAGGTGAGAACACACACCTATAAAACAAAAAATAGCTCTTTGACAGAACTTCGAGCTCTGAGGGCCTGCCTACAGCAGAGCACCTCTTTCAGACTACACACAGACTCTACTGAACTCTACAGAAGACTTCAAATTCCCCAACATTCTACTCTAACCTCCAACTGCAACATTCCAGTGTGTCTTATGCAGCTGCGACTGTTCTAAATGATGTCATAGCTCCAGCTCAGCTGAGACTGAAAAAAGAACAAGACAGTGTGAAATCCATTTAACTGGAGTTTCATTAGCTGCCTGTCCCTGTCTGCCACTAGGTCTTACTAGGGTTCTAGTAACCCCAGGTAACAGGAGGTTACACTCACCCTGGGCAAGGAAAATGACTGCCCGCAGTCATTAGTTACCCGACCTAGGCCATCCCACCCTATGTGCTACCTACGGAGAGGGATGATCAGGCCCCCTCCTACCATGTGCTAGGCACAGGCAGTCAACACTAAGGGCCCAGAGGCCATCAGCTGATACAACAGCCTCTACTCGACCCGCTGACTATGGGTACCCAGTGGCTCTGGAAGAACTGTCCAGAGCATAACCCTATTAGATCAGCACTGTGGCCCCTACGGCCATTCAGGACCACAGCTTGTCTATCCCCCTAGCCCTCTAGGGAAAACTTGTATGCCTTTAACTTAAAATTCCCAAAACAAAACAACTAGGGGACCTCCCCAACCCTGGACACCATGCAACCACCCACTAGGAGCTAATACCATACACTATGCATTACTCTCACACTCCCCCACAACCATACCTGTGGAAGAAAAAGTTACATACTGTAACAACAACAACAATACTTTAAGCACTACACTCTAAAGTACTACTGAGGAACTCCACTGAGTCCCTCCTCCTCCTCTTCTTGTCTTCTCTTCTATCTTCTTCAGGATCACCTGCAAGAAAAAGAAAGACAACACACACTCCTAATCTGCATACACAGTCTATCTAAACCCCTAACATCAAAACACTGAAGAATCCCAAAAAAGATTTTTTTTAGAAAAGTAGAAAAACAGTATAAACATTAGAAAACAGTAGAAAACAATGACATTATTTACAATACACAATATTTGGGGGATGGAGTGCCCTAAAAGTCCCATCTAGTGACCACAGTGCCAGAAGGCAAGTCCATTAAAGAGTCTCTCCTGGTCCGAAACATGGTGAAGCACAGTTCTCGCAGGCCAAAGTCCCGAAGGGGAGAGTCTTTGAGAAAAGTTCAAACATCTGGAGTCTGCTAGTGTAGGGTGTGTACTGCAATGTCATAAGAATAGAAAAGTCTGGACTTGCCAGTCCCTTGTAGAATGAAAATGGTACCTCCCCGACCCTGGACACCATGCAACCACTCAATAGGAGCTAATACCATACACTATGCATTACTCTCACACTCTCCCACAACCATATCTGTGGAAGAAAAAGTTACACACAGTAACAACAACAACAATACTTTAAACACTGCACTCTAAAGTACTGCTGAGGAACTCCACTGAGTCCCTCTCCTCCTCTTCTTGTCTTCTCTTCTATCTTCTTCAGGAACACCTGCAGGAAAAAGAAAAACAACACACACTCCTAATCTGCATACACAGTCTATCTAACCCCCTACCATCAAAACACTGAAGAGTCCCAAAAAATATTTTTTTTGGAAAAGTAGAAAAAAACAGTATAAACATTAGAAAACAGTAGAAAACAATGACATTATTTACAATACACAATATTTGGGGGATGGAGTGCCCTAAAAGTCCCATCTAGTGACCACAGTGCCCGAAGGCAAGTCCATTAAAGAGTCTCTCCTGGGCCAGAGCATGGTGAAGCACAGTTCTCGCAGGCCAAAGTCCTGAAGGGGAGAGTCTTTGAGAACAGTTCAAACATCTGGAGTCTGCTAGTATATGGTGTGTACTGCAATGTCATAAGAATAGAAAAGTCTGGACTTGCCAGTCCCTTGTAGAACAAAAATGGTACCACACCTGGTCCTCAGCTGAAGACTCTCCCTGGCAGCATTCTTCCGATACAGCTGAGTGGACATCTTCTGGGAAACAACAAGAGAGCACATCTGGAAGCTGATGGGTTGATGTCATCTCTGGAGATGAAACCTTGGAACAGGAACAAAAAGGAAAACAGCTGGTCTGAAGTCATCCGATACCCAGGCAATGAATCAGGACACAGCTGGGCTGGTGTCCTCTCTGGATCTGAAGTCATCTGGTGGGCCAGTTGATGGATTCTAGAAAGCCAGTACACTGTAGAACTGATGAATGTGGGGCACCTGAGTCCTGGATGTCGAGACTGGTGGAGCAACATAGGTATCGCAACGGCTGGAGTGGCAGCACTGGCTACCACTGCTCTGCTTTCCATTTGGTAGGCATGGGCACATTCACAAACAGGTCTTTGCATTGTGGCCAATAGCACAATGGGTCAGGTGCTTGAATTATCACCCCATCTGGGCACTCATAATTCACACTGTGAAAGGTTTCATGTCCCTCTCCATCCACAATTAGAACAGTGTCCATAAACAGTGTCCTGCCTCTTTTCCACTGGCTGTATTTTTCTTGAAACATTCTGTTCTTTACATGCTTGTCAGGCAAAAGGAGGCTGGGAAGGCAGTCAGAACAGCAAAGGCCCAAACCAAGGAAAAGATAGCCAACTCAATCAAGAAGGGATAAAACCTTTATAGGTACATCAGGGCGAAGGAAGACCAAGGGAGGATAGTGAGGCTTGATAAAGGGAGGGAGGGTGGGCAGAGGGAGACTGTGAAAAGCAGAGATACTAAACAAATATTTTTGCTCAGTATTTACAAATGAAGAGGAGGAGGTACATAAAACAAACAGTAGAAACACTCTGGATGCAGAAGTTGATACCAGCCCATTTACAGAAGAAAGGGTTCTGAAAGAACTCTTAAAACTGAAGGTGGACAAAGCAATGGGGCCTGATGGGATTCATCCCAGAATTCTAAAAGAACTAAGGGTAGAACTAGTGACACCACTGACTACCCTATTTAACAAATCATGGGAGGATGGGGTGGTACCCGAGGACTGGAGGAGGGCAGATGTGATTCCCCCTTCACAAAAGTGGGAACAAGGCAGAAGCAGGAAACTACAGACCTGTTAGTTTAACCTCAGTGATAGGGAAAATGATGGAATCACTTTTGAAGGAAAGAATTGTCGAGTATCTAGAGGCCAGAGGGGCACAGGACCCTAGGCAGCATGGATTCACAGTGGGAAGGTCATGCCAGATGAATCTGATAGATTTCTTTGACTGGGTGACCAAAGTAGTAGATCAGGGAGGTGCTGTGGACGTGGCCTACCTAGACTTTAGCAAGGCATTTGACACAGTTCCACACAAAAGATTAATATACAAGTTAGCCAGCCTGGGAGTGGGTCCCAAGATGACAGCCTGGGTAAAGAATTGGCTGGAGAATAGGACACAGAGAGTAATAGTAAATGGAGTCCACTCAGAAGAAAGGAGGGTTACTAGTGGGGTACTGCAGGGTTCAGTATTAGGACTGGTCCTCTTCAATATCTTTATAAGCGACATTGCAGAAGGACTGGAAGGAAAAGTATGTCTCTTTGCAGATGACACAAAGATCTGCAACAGAGTTGATGCACAAGGTGGGGTGGAAAGGATGAGAAGGGACTTGGCAAGGTTAGAGGAATGGTCAAATGTATGCAGCTTAGATTCAATGCTAAGAAGTGCAAGTAATGCACCTGGGAAACAAAACCCAGGGAAGAGTACACACAATGGGGTGAGATACTAACAACAACAAAATGGAAAGGGACCTGGGGGTAGTCATATCAGATGACCTAAAGGTGGGCAAGCAATGTGAGAGGGCAGCAAGGAGGGCTGGGGGATACTGGGATGCATGGAGAGGCATCACCAGTGAAAACAGGAAGTTATTATCCCTCTGTACAGACAGCTGGTGAGACCCCATCTGGAGTACTGTGTGCAGTTCTGGAGACCCAATCTCCCATAAAGACATAGACAGGATGGAAGCTGTCCAGAGGAGGGCATACGAAAATGGTGCAGGGTCTGCACCAGAAGACATATGAAGAGAGACGAAAGGAGCTTAATATGTATAGCCTCGAGGAAAGGAGGGAGAGGGGACATGATAGAAACTTTCAAGTACCTCAAGGGAATCAACAAAGTCCAAGAGGGTAGCATCTTTCAAAAAAGAGGTGTCCAAGAACAAGAGGGCACAATTTGAAGATAGAGGGGGCCGGCTCAGAGGTAATTTAAGGAAGTATTTTTCACAGAGAGGGTTGGTGGATGCATGGAACGGCCTTCCGGAGGAGGTTGTGGAGTCAAAATCAGTGGTGGAATTCAAGCATGCATGGGACAGTCATAAGGCAATTCTAGGGGATGGGGGTAGGAAGAAGTAGGCTGCTGGTTAACTAGGATCTGCATCTTATCCAGTAGGTAAGGAAATGGGCAGACTGGGTGGGCCAAGCGGTCCTTATCTGCCGTCAAATTCTACGTTTCTATGTTTCTATGCTTGTTTGCACTAGGATGCACATATTTCATTGCTTCTTCCCAAATCCATGATTTTCTGCTTTTTTCAATCTCCTCCCAGACTCTCTGAGGAAAGGTAGGAAAGGACATCTCATAGATTTCATTTGCTTTCCTATGAACCAGTCTTTCCTCTTTACTAACTTTGGTCAACCTGAGACCTCTGGCCTGGCTTGGGAGTGGCCAGTCCTGGTTCTGCCAGCTATGCATTCTCAAAAACACAAAAAATGGATGCCTGGCTTCTTCTTGCACAACCAGGGCAGTGGAATCACCACTCTCTTCCATGCGTTCCTCTGAGACAAGAGCCTGAGGCTGTGTACCAGTTCCTTTTTCACAAGGCCACATAGGTTCCTCCTCTTCTTCTTCCTCACTATAAATCTGTGCCCAGGAGTGAGCAGTCGTCCTCACTCCTGAGACTGTCCACTCTTCACTGGGCATGGAGGTCGAAACCTCCCATTCAAAGGCCTCCCTCATCTCATCTTTACCTTTGAGACTTGGGCTAGGCCCCTCTCTCCAAGGGTCTACTGATGCTCTTCACGAAATGTCTCTCTGTGACTCAGACTCTGAATCATCAGCACATTGTTCTGTCTGTAAATCTGCACCCTCTTGCTTTGTGCCACGCTCTGAGGGGCCTTCTCCAACAGGCTCTGCCTGGTGCTGTGTGCTGCCATCTGCAGATTCTTGAACTTTTGTCCATGTGGGAGCCAAACGAATCTTGGGCGCTTTAAATAAATCATATTTCTCTAGGCACCCAGAACAGTGAGGTACCATGAAAACATCCCTTCCAGCATTTAAGCACATCACACATACTCACACTGGATATCCAGGAATCACCACATAAGGAGGCAGTTGTCCCCCATAGTAATATCTCTCAATATCCCTTAACTTGTTAACTTCTACTGCTATCACAGCCCGGGCATGATCCGGGTAGTGGGCTGGTCCTGAAGCCATAACTGCCAAGAAAAAACAAACAACGCTCACTGTTATTTCAAGTCCCACATCACTGAAAACTTTCTTTCACTTACAAAATGGCTCCTCTGCTGCTGTGTTTACATTACTACCCCACCCTGTAATGGTGGCGCAGCACTCATACGCATCAACATTCTGTAAATGGGTCAAGCCACTGTGCATCCAATTTACACACTCTACTTATAACTTTGCTCAAACTGCACAAACTTGCACTGTTCTTTTTCCTAGCACATTTATACGATTTACCACAGACTTTTTACTCGCTGAAGACATTGCTCTAGCTTACAGTCCCTTAAAGCCTCAGTATTTCATAGTACAGGTTTGCCTGTATTTCTTGCTGCATATCTGATACAACTCACAGTCTCTCACATGGCTTTGAAAATTATACTGACGCAAAACCTATAATTATGCTCACAGTTGATTGCTTAGAATTCTTGCTTTTGCTGGTAAAACTTAACACAGTCCTTCTTTGCAAAGTGATTACACTGCTACACACAGATTCAGCTGGCTTTTGGTGAAATCACACAGTTTGAGCAATTATTTCTGTTGGTACTCACTGTTATCAGTAGCTGTTTGCTGCGATAGAAAAACGGCCTGCATCCAGTCTTGGAGGCCTCTGGAAAGAAGCGGGTTGACACTCCTGCCGATTGTCCCTCTGAACACCACACTCACAGTCCAGTCGATCGAGATGTGGGTTGAGCCCGAATTTAAACAGAAAAGTCAGTTTTTTTAACTTTTTACAGCACTTTCAGTCACCATGACGCTCCTCCTGGTAAGCAAGTTTGCACACTCCACTCACTCTCCCTCTCGAATGCTGTGCAGTCGCTCTAGAGCTGGCTTGGGGGCGGGACTGATTGCAGTCTCACCAATCACTCAACACCATGCAAATGAGCCTCTTTCCTCTTGTGCTCTTCTCCTCACAGCGATCGTCGAGCAGGCAAAATTTAAACTGCAAAACCATACTTTTTTGTTTTCACTGAAACTCCTCGGCGGCAGCCCATTTCAACCATTTTTCATGGCCATTAAGCACAATAAGTCTCTCAATTCACACAGAAAGCATTTCCAACATCTAGGGCACAATTTTCCTTTTGCTACCCACAGTTTTCCACACTTTTCTTTGTCACAAACACTTTTAAAATCTGACAAACACTGTAATTTGATGCAGGACAAAGGCATACACTCTCAAGCTTTACTGCTCCTTGGTAAACAGTTGGCATTTTAACAGCAGCACATGGATAACAGCACACAGTAGCACATTAGTTAAACATTGCTTCAGTTGTTTTGGGCTACCCACTGCCAGATAACCAAAATCCTAGCCATTGTCTGAGTGACCTTTCTTACATTCCTCCCTAAATTCCAAACCATATCCTCAGTGATGCCTCCATTTTTGTAACCCCTACCCAGGTATGCCATTTCCATCTTGACAGCACTACCTGGTGGTCTGGATTCGGGGAGAAATATGTCACTCGGCACATTGGCTAGGTTTGGCTACTCTGCAACAGGGGCACTCACGTAACTCCGGACACAGGAAGCAAAAACTGTAATGTCCAATACCAGAAGTGGGATTCAAAAGTGTGGCTTTTATTCACATCCAACAGAATAACAAAGCATAGATGGACCCCCATGGTGCTACACTCTTGGTAATGCAGATTTATGGAGATCAGAACACATCCTATTCACTTTAACCTTCAGGCTCTGAAACACACTGGGCACATAGCCCAAACTTGTACATTGCTCTGGGTTTTCCCAGGCTTGGCTCCCTTGCCAGCCTTTTGGACACTTTGCATATAGCATGGAAACATTTACTGGTGGCTCCCTAAACCACCTATGAGCACTTCTGCTCAATAAGGGAATCTTCCTCATCAATCCCATGTCTGGGTACTTTCCTCAGGCACTGGCCAAGTACCTGAGAGAAAGCAACAGGTGTCCCAAAGTAAACCCGTAGAAGTGAATTTGGTTACTACTGATGGGGGGGTCTCCAATCTCTCGCTCCCATAATTCATACCTGGCCATTTCTCTGGACTGTAACACCTCATCCTTTAAAACACTTTGCTGTGTAGATTCTTTTTAAATGTATCCACATTCAGTCTACTGTCTTTACATCCCATTTGTGCTGAACTTGAACATACTTAAATAAGTGGCTGTGTCCATTACTCTAGACCCCCCACAGAGTTAAGCAGTCCAATCCCCACATCTTCCAAACTGTACTTGGCTGTCTTTTCCTGACCCCACAATAGCAGTCACTTTAGTTTCATCTTGTTTCAGGTGAAAACACATGGCCCTTTAGCAGAGTGAACTCACCCCTTGGTTGCAGGTGCCCCACAGGTGTTTTCTCCTCAAAGAAAATCTCATCCAGAACTTCTGGTGCCTCAGCACGAACTTAACTCAGGCAGCTTCTTTTTTCTAGCGAGACCGGAGGGGTTGCCCCTGGAAGCAGGCTGATTCCTTCCCCCCATCCCCACAGGGATGGGGCCCTGAACCACTGAAAGTGGTCTCTGCCACTTCAATGTGCTCTTATTGTGTTCCTCTTCAGGTGAGAACACACACCTATAAAACAAAAAATAGCTCTTTGACAGAACTTAGAGCTCTGAGGGCCTGCCTACAGCAGAGCACCTCTTTGAGACTGCACACAGACTCTACTGAACTCTACAGAATGACTTCAAATTCCCTAGTGTTCTACTCTAACCTCCAACTGCAACATTCCAGTGTGGCTTATGCAGCTGCGACAGTTCTAAATGATGTCATAGCTCCAGCTCAGCTGAGACTGAAAATAGAGCAAGACACTGTGAAATCCATTTAACTGGAGTTTCACTAGCTGCCTGTCTCTGCCTGCCACTAGGTCTTACTAGGGTTCTAGTAACCCAGGGTAACAGGGGGGGTTACACTATCTAAATATTATGTTTTGTTAAAGTTCTCCTGAAGGTGGCAGCTGCTCTTTAAGCTTATTTTTCATTGTGATTTTTAATCATTGTCATTTACTAATGCTAGCACAGACACACACAGAGGGTTTAAAATGAAGCTTCATTTGGTTTATAGCTTTTCTCAGGAAGTGAACTTTCAAGTCAGTGACATTTGACCTTGGGATAGCTTTATCTTGATGGAACTTTTTATTTATTTATTAAATTTTGATGACCAGGTAGGCCCACTGAGCCCCGAAGGTCCCTTTTTCAGGGGTGACCCAGAATAACATTACAGGGTAAGTAACACAGATGCTTGAGATTAAGAGAGAGTACAGATTATAAATACAGATGCATGTGGTTACAGAGAAAGTACAGATAATTAGCAGGTTACTGGCAAATATCATAATAAATTCTGAGTCATATTGACATATCAGCAGAGATGGTGTAAGGAAATCCTAGCCTTGAGTCTGCTAAGTTGACATGAGACAGGTGGTGAGGGTTGGTCTAGGCTGTGGGGGGGAGGGGCAGTCAGGTGCCGTGAAAGTGACACGTGCTGGTCTCAGTCATGTGGCCTTGACCCTGGTGCAAAAGTTCAAAAGAGAGGGGGCTTCCTGTAGTGAGGGTGGAAGCTTATTCCACAAGGTGGGGGCAGTGAAGGAAAAGGATTTGTCACCCGCATTGGTCCTAACCCTTGGGATTTCTAGCAGAGTCCTACCTGAGATCCTAAGCCTCCTGGGGTTTTGCTTGAGAATAATTGTTCCTTTTAGGCTGGGTGGAACAGCTGGGCTGAGTAACTTAAATGCCAGACAGAGTAGAGGGTACTGTAGTCGAGAGCTGAAGGATGGCCACTGTAGTTGGGCAAGCGTGTCGCAGTGGTGGCTTCTTGACTGACTCTGGGTCACAAACTGAGCTACCTTCTTGTACAGTATCTGTAACCAGTTAAACTCCTGCTTGGGCATGCCCTGTAATACAGGGGCAGCATATGTAAGTGTTGGGAGCAGGACACTGGAGGCAACTGCGAGCCTAGCTTCTGGGATTAGCTGATCTTTTAGTCGATATAGGGTGCCAAGTTTGCCATGGATGGTCCAAGTAACTGAGTTAACATGGGACTTGAAAAAGAGACAGCAGTCAATTGTTAGCCCTAGATATTTTAGGGAGTCCACCACATTGATACTATTGCCAGAAAGTGTCTTGAGCTGTAGGGACTTGGTTCTGTTTTGTCCCAGGGATCTGGGACCAGACAGCATGATTTTAGTTTTGCCTGCATTGAGGACCATCCTATTTGATGCTAGCCAGGCCTCAAGTGTCATAAGGTCTGCTTGAAGGAGAGGCCCCAGAGCACACGGATTTTCCTGGGAGCAATAAATAGAAACATAAAACATAGAATTTGACAGCAGATAAGGACCGCTTGGCCAACCCAGTCTGCCCATTTCCCTACCTAATGGATAAGCTGCAGATCCTAGTTAACCAGCAGCCTACTTCTTTCTACCCCCACCCCCTAGAATAGCCTTATGGCTGTCCCATGCATGCTTGAATTCAGTTACTGTTTTGACTTCACAACCTTCTCCGGAAGGCAATTCCATGCATCCACAACCCTCTCTGTGAAAAAAATACTTCCTTACATTACCTCTGAGCCGCCTCTATCTTCAAATTGTGCCCCCTTGTTCTTGCACACCTCTTTTTAAAGATGCTACCCTCTTGGACTTTGTTGATTCCCTTGAGGTACTTGAACATTTCTATCATGTCCCCCCTCCTCCTTTCCTCAAGGCTATACATATTAAGCTCCTTTAGTCTGTCTTCATATGTCTTCCAGTGCAGACCCTGCACCATTTTAGTGGCCCTCCTCTGGACAGCTTCCATCTTGTCTATGTCCTTGTGGAGATTGGGTCTCCAGAACTGCACACAGTACTCCAGATGGGGTCTCACCAGCTGTCTGTACAGAGGGATAACAACTTCCTGTTTTCTACTGGTGATGCACCTCCCTATGCATCTCAGTGTCCCCCCAGCCCTCCTTACTGCCCTCTCACATTGCTTGCCCACCTTTAAGTCATCTGATATGACTACCCCAGGTCCCTTTCCATTTTTGTTGTTGTTAGTATCTCACCCCCCATTGTGTACTCTTCCCTTGGGTTTTTGTTTCCCAGGTGCATTACCTTGCACTTCTTAGCATTGAATCTAAGCTGCCTACATTTGACCATTCCTCTAACCTTGCCAAGTCCCTTCTCATCCTTTCCACCCCACCTTGTGCAACAACTCTGTTGCAAATCTTTGTGTCATCTGCAAAGAGACATACTTTTCCTTCCAGTCGCTCTGCAATGTCGCTTACAAAGACATTGAAGAGGACTGGTCCTAATACTGAACCCTGAGACACCCCACTAGTAACCCCCCTTTCTTCATAGTGGACTCCATTTACTATTACCCTCTGTGTCCTATTCTCCAGCCAATTCTTTACCCAGGCTATCATCTTGGGACCTTCTCCCAGGCTGGCTAACTTGTATATTAATCTTTTGTGTGGGACTGAGTCAAATGCCTTGCTAAAGTCTAGGTAGACCATGTCCACAGCCCCTCCCTGATCTACTACTTTGGTCACCCAGTCAAAGAAATCTATTAGATTCATCTGACATGACCTTCCTGCTGTGAATCCATGCTGCCTTGGGTTCTGTGCCCCTCTGACCTCTAGGTACTCGACAATTCTTTCCTTCAGAAGTGATTCCATCATTTTCCCTATCACTAAGGTTAAACTAACTGGTCTGTAGTTTCCCGCTTCTGCCCTGCTCCCACTTTTGTGAAGGGGAATCACATCGGCCCTCCTCCAGTCCTCAGGTACCACTCCATCCTCCCATGATTTGTTAAAGAGGATAGTCAGTGGTGTCACTAGTTCTACCCTTAGTTCTTTTAGAATTCTGGGATGAATCTCATCAGGCCCCATTGCTTTCTTCACCTGCATCATCCGCATATTGAATGACCAAGCTTGCCCCACAGTGGAGGTTTAGGTCATTAGTGTACAGTGAGAACAGGAGGGGACCTAAGATAGATCCCTGAGGAACTCCCTCATTTATGTGTAGTGGGTCCAAAGCTGCACCCCTCCAAATGATCTTCTGTGTACAGCCTGCTAGGTAGCTTGTGAACCACTTGAGGACAAGAGGGTCTAGACCTATTTTGTCTAGCTTTGTTAGCAGGAGTCTGTGGTCCACAAGGTCAAATGTCTTGGACAGATCTATAAAGATTGCTCCGGTCAGCTTCCCTACATTCATTGCTCTGAGTATATCCACTGTTAGGTTGGTGAGGGCAGTGTCAGTGCCATGGTTAGTTTGAAAACATGCTGGGAGGGGGATAGGAGCTGGTAGGACTCCAGGTATTCACAGAGTTGACCATATATCAGCCTCTCTTGCAGTTTTACAAGGGTACAAAGCAGTGAGATGTGCCTGTAGTTGCTTATGTGTTACCTCGGGCCACCCTTGTGGATGGGGACCACATTGGCACATTTCAACTGGTCAAGAACTGTTCCTTCCAGAAGAGATTTGTTAATAAGCCAGGTCAAAGGTCTGGCAAGGGATTAGGCTCCTTCCATTAGTAACCTAGAAGTAATCCCATCCGGGCCTCCTTAGCCTTTGATTTTAAGAGTCCTTACAAGAGTTAAGACCTCTTTTGTCTTGACCGGTCTCAAGTGAAATTAGGGTCTATTTGAGCAGCGGGACTCATTCATGTTCCATACCGAAGTAGATGTAAGTAATCCGACCTTGCATCCATCAAGGTTGGTAAAGTGGAGGTTGATAGCTGAGGCAATTTGTGGGCCATCACACACTAGGTGACCGTTGACCTCAATTGGGCCAGGTTCCTCCTTGGAATTGCCCCTAAGCAGCTCGTTGATGTGAGACCAAAAGAGCTTGGGGTTGCCTAAATTGTTCTTTTGGAGGTGGGTGACGTACTAGCTCTTTGCAAGTTTGATAGACCTCTTACATTTGTTTCTTAATGTTTTGTATGCCACAAGATCAGCTGGGAGAGAGAAGTGCCTGAATTTCTTCCAAGTCTTGTCCTGACTGATCATCAGGGATTTCACAGTTGGGGAGATCCACTTGTAGCAGCTTCCCTTTGATCTGAAATTTTTAAGTGGGGCAAAGAGGATGTCTGCATTGATTAGTGAGTCATGGAAGTATAATAAGGCCTCATCCAAGGTAGGGAGGAGCTGAAGGGGGCTCCAGTCCAGGTTACTGAGGTGGTCGTTAAATTGTGCCACAGTGAAGTTTGAGTAGTCTCGGACAGTGAGTATCCTGGGTTGTACCTTTGGTGCTCTATTCTTCCATATACAAAATATGGGGGGGGTCACTCACAGCATCGGCCATTAAGCCTGCTTTTTGGATGTTGTGGGGGTTAGACACCAGAGCCCAGTCCAAGAGGGTGTGGTTCCCCATTTTGTAGTTAAGCCTGGTTGGTTTAGAGATAACCTGTACCAAGTTAGCCTCTTAAGTCACTGCTGAGAGGGTTTTGTTAGGGTCTTGGGCCCAGTTTAGGTTGAAATCTCCCAGGATAAGGAGCTCCATTGAGATTTCTTTGACCATAGTGTTTGTGATACCCTCCAGGGCTTGGAGAGCGGCCTTAGGCTGACTGTAGACACAGCCAATTGTGAGATGCTTAGCATCGCCAAGGATAATGCAGATGAAAATTGATTCACAGTCTTGGCTGTTACCCAGGTTTAGCACCAGGTACGACACAGTAAGGGTGTCCTTTGCATAGATTAGTACCCCACCACCTCTCTTGTTTACCCTGTCCTTTTGGTAAGTGTTATAACCTTGAACCATGATCTCATGATCAAGGGTATGGGCCTTGAGCCAGGACTCTGAGATGGCGAGAATGTCAGGCTTATAGAGATCAAGCCAGGCTTGTACCTCTTGTATTTTTGGTCTAAGGCTGCAGACATTCATGTGCTCTATTCTAAACCCCTTGGAGGATATCCAGTGTGCGTCCTGGGGAGAAGATATTAAGAGACTGGGAATTGGAGGGCCTGGATTAGGCTGTACATCACCTGCCTGGAGCAGTAGGACTGCCAGCAGATGGAGTGACTTTGGGCTGATCAATGGGATTGAGTTACTACGGAGCCTCCTGCATGTAAAATGGAGTATCTCATAGTATACGCACCTTCTTCCCAGCTCATGAGATATGAGAAATGCATGTATGCTAGGGTGAGGTGTCCAGAGGTAATTGCCCCTTGGGGGGAGTCATACTGAAAGGATCCCTTTGAGTCTGAGTAACCATGGCCTATGGTTATATCCACCCAGAGGAGAAACAATATATAATGTGTAGCCAAGAGTACTCCGCTATTTGGGAGAGAGACACAGGGCTTGTTTGCACAGTGCGGCTTGTGGCAAAGTTTTCAAAGGGCTGAGGTGGCTGCCACCAGAGCCATATTAGGAGGATAGTAGCCCCTGTATTGTTACCAGGGGAGCCAAACCTATCCAATTAGTTGGCCAGGGATTAAAACTCTGTCTGGTAGAGTCTAAAGGGCAACTCAGGTTTGTTTAGCACCTTGCAGTCTATAAAAAGTTTGGACTGCACGCCTTATACTGCCAGGTGAGTCAGCTAGACATCAAGCGGCTCATGCTCTAGAGTTGGAGTCGTAGTCTATATGTGCTGTCCCTTTGTGAAGCTTAGGAGTGAAACTTGAGGTATATCTATATCCCTGTAACAAACTTGGTTTGCTATTCTTTAGAGAAATGATATACGGGAACTTGTTACCTACAAGCCTACTGGGTAGCGTTAATTAGAGGTACAGATGATCACAAGAGAAATTATGCACAGCTTAGCGTTGTTCAGCACAATTATGACAATACACACTAGTTTCCTTCCTATGTGGAGAAACTCTTCTCAGCCCAGTTAACTAGTATGGGTTGGGCATTCTGTTTTAATGGTAGCAGGGCATTCAAGAGGCACAGGGCATGATGTGTCAGCTGGTTTAGTGGGCTTAGGATGACTTAAGGGGCAGCAATTTGAGTAGGGAGATGAATGTGGTTTGTCCTAGCCTAGAGCCCAACTTATTGGCAAAGGAAGCAAACAACCTAACTATCATTGAAACTAAATAAGGCAGGCACAGTACCAAGGTATAGTTAACTGCTAAGTGCTGCATCAGGACTGAAGGCAGTCTTTAGGCACTGTTAGTAATCTGTTGCTGTAGGCATCAGCTGGCAAGAGGGACTAAGATTTAGAGTAGGGGGTTGGAGGTTGTTAGCATAGCTTGCAGCCCTACTACAGGCTCAGGAATCTTTAGCACTACTGGCTAGCTTTAAAATTGTTAAGGGCCAGCGCAGTAACAGCTAAGTTTAAAAAGGAAAAGGCTGGCGCTATTGAGAAGTATAGG
The DNA here is from genome assembly GCA_016271365.2 of Neoceratodus forsteri. NCBI lineage: Eukaryota > Metazoa > Chordata > Ceratodontiformes > Ceratodontidae > Neoceratodus > Neoceratodus forsteri. The sequence continues at coordinate 129,512,092 of CM028137.1, read as the reverse complement.
GGTTGCTATTGGATTCGCCAGGGGCTAATGGGTGTTGCTGATGACCATTTAAGGGGAGGAGGGAATGGTGAGGGTGGGACAGACTAATTTTAGCCCCTTGTTCCCCGGTTCCCCCACTCAGAGCTGATTGCTCAGCATGTTGTCTTTACATGGGTATGCTGTTTGTTTGAATGCAGTTTTAACCAATGGATTCCTTAACAACATTTCATCTGTTTTATTTGTATGATCTGGGTTTTGAGAAAGTATTTTCTTCTAAAACAACTGCCAGTGTTTTCTGATGAAGGATTCTGTAATATGAAAGCTAAAAACACCTGTGTTCTTTTGTAACAACTCTGTTGGTCCAATAAAAGGTATCAAATCATCTGTTTCTGTGAATCTTGTGTTACAAGGGCCAATACAGCAATAAGTTTTTCTGTGGCTTCATGGTTTCAGAAATGTTAGCCTGAACTTATCAGTACAGTACCCACAATTCTGAAACCATGAAGTGACACGGTCAAAACTCCAAATTCTTGGTTCCACAAAAGGAACTGCACAGAATGTTGTCCACACAAAGAAAATAATACAAAGCACAACTGACAGCTTCAGCTATTATTCAGGCACAGTTAAATAGGGATCCTTTAGAGGTATAAATATAATTTATGAGAACAGAGACATTTCAAACAGTTGCACATAAGTAATCAATTCCTGTCCACTTTAAATTAGGTATGACAAGAGATGAGCAATGTGGTATGGTTTAGAATTTCACTTAAAAAGCTAGTTGAGACAAAACAAGCAGACAAGAATATAACACAGATTTTAAGTAGTAGTTAGTTGTAACTTTTATATTTCTGAAGTATTTTTCTTTTGCTCATTTAAAAGACTTCTATGTGATAATATTGTGCTGGATGTGTGGAACATCTCTTAGCCTGGCAGCTGACATATCTAACTCTGCTGCCCCACACTACATCATCAGTATTATGATCTCACTGACAATGACATCACAGTTGAATGACCTGGCAGTCACTCACTTGCTGTTCCTAAGTAGCAGTGATGTCACAGTCAGTGAGGTCACAGTGCTGCTGATGTAGCATGGGGCAGTACAGCAAGATATGTCAGCTGCCAGACTAAGAACTGTTCCACATATCACACCTACTAACATCAGGTAAACAATCTTCTAATTAAACAAAGGGAAAAAGGTTCCTCAGATATAAAAGGTAATGGTTGGCTGCTTTGAAAATCTAATATTAGTTTTAGCAGTACACTAGCTCTTTATGTGGTGTAGTAATTTGCAAAACTGAGGCTGTTTAGAAGTACAATAGGAGTTATGCCAGACAAATGTAAATACATCAAAAAGTATACAAGTTACAGATAAATAAACAGTATGAAAGTTGTTCAGGACAAAAATACCTTTTAAATGAGCATATTCATTAAGCTGCATTAATTATATATTTTTAAACTGTGGCCATCTGATTACCTCAAGTTTCATTTTTCATCAGAGTTATGCCAAATAAATATAAATGTCTCTAAAAGTATACGCATTACACATAAACCATCAGTATGAAAGTTATTCAGGATAAAAATATTTTTCCAATAAGCCTAGTCATTAAGCTGCACTAATTATATTTTTTAAACTATGGCAATCTGATTACCTGAATTTTTCTTCACAATTTTCACCTTTCAGATGGCTATATTTAAAAAAATCTAATCAAAGGGAACTACTGAAGCATGGGTCAGATATAAATTGAAAGTCAAGGAGTGTAAGAAATTAATTAGGAAAGCACAAAGTAAGTAAGAATACAAATTAGCAGCCAAGACAAAAGATAATAAAAAAGCCATTTTTAATTACATTGGGGGGCAAAGGAATGAAAAAGGGCAGGTTGGCCCAATCAAGGTGAAAAACTCCTTAATAGCTGATAGTGGTGACATAGCCAATGAGCTGAACAAATACTTTATAGGAATCAACAAACCAAGAGATGGTGACTGCTCTATGGATAACTGTCAAGCTGGACCAAGCTGCATTAGGATATCACTTAAGGATATTACCAATTGACTTAAGTCTGTCAACCCCAACAAATCAGAGGGGTCAGATGAACTACACCCTGCACTTTTAAAGAACATTGCAGAACTTGTAGCACCTCCCATAGCTGATATTGTTCCAAGATTCCCTTGATACAGGTCTAACAGTTGACGATTAGAATAGGGTGAATGTGACACGCATTTTAAAAAAGGAGACAGAGGACAATTGGGGAACTATAGACTAATTAGCATTACACATATATTATGTAAAATGCTGGACAGTATAATAAAGGAGCGACTCACTGAATACCTTCAAGAAGAGGGATATTTAGACCCATACCAGCATGGGTTCAGGGAGGGAGGATCATGCCTCACAAGCCTAAGTATTTTTTTTGAATAGGTGAGTAGGGCTATGGACCAAGGGATACTGGTAGACATCCTGTATATGGACTTCTCCTGTGCTTTTGACATAATATCCAATTGGAACCTATTGGACAGACTATCAGAAATAGGCACAGACTCCCACATCCTTAGATGGGTAGCTTCCTGGTTGAACAGTAGAAAGCAGAGGGTGGTAGTGCTATGACATATACAGCAGTATGTCAGACTTGGCTGATGTGACAAGTGGATGCCTCAGGGATCTGTGTTGGGACCCACACTTTCTAACATATTTGTGTCATCATTTAAATGCAGAAGCACTACCTGGGTCAGGAAATTTGCTGATGATGTAACTATGGGGGCACTAGTATGCAGTAATACAGATGCCCTTAAGTTCCAGCATGAGATTCAAGTACAGTAGTTGCAAATTGGGCAAACAAGAAAGGGCTAGTCTTTAATACTGATAAATGCAAAATAATGCATTTTGGGAACAAAAACATATGAGCCATCTATGATCTAAATAGAGAATGGCTGGGTTCAGTGGAGGAGCAAAGAGATTTGGGAGTTATTATAACTAGTGACTTGAAATTTGATAAACATTGTAGGGAGGCACTTAAGAGAGGGAATCAGATGCTGGGATGTATTGGGAGGAATTTTAAAAATACAGATGGGAGGGTGATGACGCCCCTGTATAGCTCACTAGTGAGGCCCCACATCAAGTATTATGTGCAGTTTTGGGCACCCCTGGATAAATTACTGGTGAATAGGTTGGAGAGATTGCAGAGAAGGGCTACAAGAATGGTAAGAGGGACTGTTAGTCTGACATATACCAAGAGACTTGAAAAACTCAGTATGTATCTATCAACATACAGGAGACTTAGGGAATACCTATGCCTGGTTTATAAGGCCCTACAGTGCCCTGATTTGTAAGAATGTTTGTCACTTACTAACAGGGATGTTGTAAGGGTAACCAGGAGACACCATTACAGGCTGAAAGGGGAACAATTCAGGGGAAACAAGAGGAAACAATTGTACAGCCAAAGGGTAGTGGATAAATGGAACAGGCTTCCCACTGATGTTATACAGAGTGATAGTACTGACATATTTAAGAGGTGACTTGATAATTATATGTCTGAACAAGGAAGGATTGAATATAGGGGAAGTTAGGGCAATGGTCATGTCCTAGTGGCCTCTTAAGGATTTGGACTTGAAACTTTCCTATTACCATATGAATTCAGATTAGTGACTACCCTCATTTCAAAGGTCATTTTAACCTGAACAACGTTCTTATTGGTTGTATATTGGTAACTTGTATTCTTTCCGAGATATTTACATTTGTTTGGCATGACTCCTACTGTGTTCACTCAGAGAGAAAAAAAATGAGGTTGTTTGGAAGACCATATTTTACAAAATATAAAGATTTCAGATTAGTGACTACACTTATGTGAAAGGTCTTTTTCCTGAGCAACTTTCATGCTGGTTGTTTTACTGCACCTTAAATAGTTTTAAAGATATTTAGATTTGTTTGGAAGGTGTGCACATTCGCTCTCAGAGAAAAGCAGCTTGGAGTTCTGTGTCCATCATTCTAAAAAGAAAGAAGGGAGTATTTTTTAACTGCCATAGGGATTTGCATTTATGGAAAGATACACTGAAAACTACTAAAAAATGTGTTCCTCGGAACCCTCTTTTATAAAGCTTAAGCAATATGGCTGTAGGCTGCACCCACAGCCATAAAAACTGACAGGTTGGTGGGCTTGCTCACTTATAAGGCCCTATGCAGGTTAGGTCTTGGCTACCTGTCAGACCTTCTGACACTTGCCCACCCTGTGCACATACTCCGCCCTTCCATGGAGGGCCTGTTGGTGGTTTCCAGGACATGGCTTAAGACCTCCAGTGACTGAGCTTTTGAGGTCAATGGCCCTGTTCTGTGGAACTCCCTTCCACGCTCTTTACGAGATGCGCCCTCAGTGGAGAGCTTCAAATGTGGTCTGAAAACCCTTTTGTTTAAACAAGCTTTTAATTTTGTTTGAGATTTTAAGGGGTTTATTTATTATTTTAAATTATTATGATTAACTGATTTTGACATTCTGAGATGATAAATGTTTTAATTCCTGCACCTATATAAAGTGCCCACAGCCCCTGGGATTGGATGCTTAATAAATAAATTTTACTTACTTACTAGGTTGTGTGGTAACGTGAAAGAGAAACAGGAGATCAGAAAAACAACAGCAGTTATTAAACACGGACACCCTCTAGTGGCACAGACACTACTGGCCACAAAACTCTATGGAGAAATAAAACACTCTGGACTACTTTAACAACAACAGACACTTTTCAAAAGATTGAATTTTTTTTATTTAAATTTCTTCAGTCATTGAATCTTAATTTTTTTTTTTTTGTGTAACCCATTTTACAAGAACATTAAGAGACTCCTGGGGTGTGGATTACTGTCTGACAAGAGAACTTCCCTGGTGCTGAAGGTACTCGGTGCAAGCGTCTCATGCCTCACTATGCACCTGCGGAGTGCTCTTATCATGTAACAACCCACACCCTGTCGTGTCTTATTGCTTTCATTAACAACCGTGTTCTGTAGTGGAACATAGATGCATTATGCCAACAATGGAAGAGCTGAGCAAGGTATAAACTATATCATACAGTTCTAAAATGGTGCTTTACTACCTGTGTGTAAATCAGGAACACCCACAGGATAACTCAGTAGAGATGGAAATGTAATGGAATTGGGACCAGTATTAAAGGGGAACAGTCACCACTAAGAACCCCACACCCAAGAGTAGGTCTGGTCCCAAGTTGCAATTTGTGTGCAAAGATCTTTTTTATTAACTGTTAACTGCTGTATAATTCAATGTATCTGGATGATCCTACAGACTATCCAAACGAGAACAATCACAGGTGGGTTCCTTTCTCTGTTGTCTTATAATGTATATAATTTGGGGGCCAGTAAGGCAAAAGTTCAATCAGCAGATAGTTGAGAGACCAGCCACACCACGACTCTATGTTCTTGTTGTCTTTCATTCATAAAATGCATCCAGCAAGATCCCCACTGCAAAGCCTAGCATTTTGCCCATCATGGATGTTTTCAGGGTACAGGATTTATGTGTAAAAGATATACTGTGTACAGCAACAATGTCAGGCAAAATTTCTCACACCAATATATTACAAAACAAGCACTCTTCAGTATTCCATAGAAATACAGGTAAGAAGGCTGGTCCAATTGCACCGAGGGCTGAGGCACTTGGACACCTTACCTCATGCTACGCCGGTGACCTGGGTTTGAGTGTGACCTTGAGTCACTGGGGAGCTGGCATGGAGGGGAGAGTCTGAGCGGGGTTGAGCTGTGGTAGGCAGCTCTCCCCTCCTGGGGTGGTTGTCTGCTCCCCATAGTTCCACTCCCACTGGGTCAATGTCCAGTGGGAAGCATAGCAAGGGGGAGTGGTGGCAAAAAATGCCTGTGGTGGGGTGGAAGGAGCCAAGCCAGTGCCCAGCATTTGCATATGCCTCTATGCACATGCACATACGTGTCTGCTGGGGTCCCAGGTCTGGGGCACAAAAATGGGAGAAAATCAAAAATATGTATAGAAGGAAAAAAAAAAGAAATATATGTAAGAAGAAAAAATCCTGATAGTTCCCATAAACATTTTAAATACATACCATGTATATTTCAAAATTTCTAATCATAGGCAACAGTGAGTGAAAAGTAACAAATGCAGAGATAGAATGACGTTCAGGATCATAATATATATTCTATTGCATTTTTGGAAGGCTGCCTAAAAGACTAAATCACATGCAGTAAACCTTTTTAATCTAATAATATTCTCAAGTTTGCTAAATCAAGGATGCATAAACAATAAAACTAAAAGTTAAAATAATAACAACCAAAATAAATAATATACAAATCACAGCCCATGCCTAGGCTCTCCTAAATGTATAGGGTCACTCAGATCCAGGAAAAGACCTTCATAGGTCAACAAATTTAAAACATTTTAAATAATTAAAATTAAAAAAAAAATTAAAAAATAATGTTTTGTAGGAATCAATTAATTTATTGATATTTATCTTGGTTGTTATTATTCGGACTTTTAGTTTTGCTGTTTATGCATCCTTGGTTGAGCAATTTTGAGAGTATTATTAGATTAAAAAGGTTTACTGCATGTGATTTAGTCTTTTAGACAGCCTTCCAAAAAAGCAATAGAATATACATCAAGTTGTTGGACTATATTCCATCTCTGCATTTGCCACTGTTCACTCACAGTTGCCTATGATTAGACATTTTGAAACATGCATAGTATGTATGTAAAATGTGTATGGGAACTATCAGGGTGTTTCTTTTTACCAGTATTTCTATGGAATACTGAGGAGTGCGTGCTTTTGTAATATATTGGTGTGTAGTAGTAAAAATGTCATTCAGCTGAAATAACAGTGAATAGGTACAACTCGACTGAGACAAGCTCATTTCCAGTTAGACCTTAGATTATATCCAAAATTAAATTAAGTTAAATAATTACAGAATAAAAAACATGAAATGCATTAAGTTACAAATACACTGCAATAGAACATACAACTGCATCATACATATTAACACACAATAGCATAAGGGCATATAAAGTTACCAAGATATACAGACAAACATAAGACTGTCAGTTTCTAATACCTCGGAATAAAAACAACAAAGAAGTAAACATTCTAATTTATTTATATCAAAATATGCCCTCTCTAACATTCCTAATAGCCTGTCTTTGGAACCAAGATTTAATTTCACCTGGGTGTACACCAGTTACTAATGATCTAAAATTGGGTGGTAAAGTGTTCCAAATTTGGGACCCCTGTAGAAAAAATGTGTTCAGCAAAATTCTGTCCTCTTTTTGTAGCTGAGTACACTCAATGGTACCCTCAAAGCATAACCCAGATTTAATTTCTCGGCTCTGTAGTTCATCCAATATATATTCAGGGACAGGTTTTGGTGTGTGAAATTTTTTTCATTTTTATATGTCTTTCACACATAGATCCTCTACCCTGAAGAAGCCCATGAAGGGCGAAATGTTGGGCTTTTCAGTGGGGGTCTGTGCTGGATACATTTTATGAATAAAAGACAACAAGAAAATATAGTCGTGGTGTGGCTGGTCATAGAAACATAGAATTTGATGGCGGATAAGGACTGCTTGGCCCACCTAGTCTGCTCTTTTTCCTACCTAACGGATAAGCTGAAGATCCTAGTTAACCAACAGCCTACTTCCTCCTACCCCCCACTAGAATCGCCTTATGTCTGTGCCATGCATTCTTGAATTCCCCCACCGTTTTTGACTCTATGACTTCCTTAGGAAGGCTGTTCCATACAACTACAACACTCTCTGTGAAGAAATACTTCCTCACATTACCTCTGAGCCATCCCCCATCTATCTTCAAATTGTGCCCCCTTGTTCTTGCACATCTCTTTTTTTTGAAAGATGCTACCCTCTTGGACTTTGTTGATTCCCTTGAGGTATTTGAAAGTTTCTATCATGACCCCCCATCCCTCCTTTCCTCGATGCTATACATCTTAAGCTCCTTTAGTCTTTCTTCATACGTCTGCTGGTGCAGACCCTGCACCATTTTGGTTGCCTCCCCTGGACAGACTCCACCCTGTCTATGTCTTTGCGGAGTTGGGGTCTGCAAAACTGTACACAATACTCCAGATGTGGTCTTACCAACTGTCTGTACAGAGGGACAACAACTTCCTATTTTCTACTAGTGATGCCTCTCCCTATTAATCCCAGTATCCCCCCAGCCCTCCTTACTGCCTTCTCACATTGCTGGTCCACCTTTAGGTCATCTGATATGACTACTCACAGGTCCCTTTCCATTTTTACGTTGCTTGCACGCATGTGCAAGAAACATAGTGCCATCATCCGAGTTTTCAGAGGTGTGGCAGCCCTCTTCCAATTCAGTCAGTGTGTTTGCAGGCATGGCTGCAGTTCTCCAATCAACGCTGCAGCTGTCTGTGACAGCAGTTGAAAATGCAGTGCCATATAGTTGAAAAGGAGAGCTACGCGTCAGTGAGCAGCAATAAGATCACCTGCTCATGTGCACTCCCTCCACTATTATGCATTTGGTAGAAGGAAATGTAGTATAGCCATTCACTACTTGGAAATCTCAGGAAGAAATGCCCCTCTCCTATCATCAATCCACATATAACTGTTTTAGTCTGGGTTCACAATGCATTGCAAGAGAGGGCGTGGAGGTAAATACTCCTCCATGTTTATTGTATCTATTTAGCGCTCCCTCTGTTTCCGCTATATGGAAAACGTCAGAAGTTTCCGACAAGAAAGAGGAGTAAATAGTAAAAGTTCGGCAGTCAGAGCCCACCATGTAGAGTGCTTGTACTGAAATCAGTAATTTTAATTTCGTACCAGAAAAGCATGATCATATATACAGCGGCGCCTAACTGCAACCACCTAGGAAAATAAACAACAGAAATCCAAATTAAACAAAGCACAGACAGAGGTCTTTTGGCCCAAAAAAAGGTGTGCACCTCCAACTCACGAGTACGATGACCAACTGACTAAACAGTAATATGCTCATTTGACACTTCAGCCTAGCACCAGCATGCTTCCAGTTATCTGTCTGGAGCATCTGGCCGTCACAAAAATCAAATGCAGCTTTGGTGGCATTCTCACCCCTGTGTGTCTGTGACATCACGGGACCTCATTAGAAACTCCTCCGGTGATTTGTCGGGCTTGCTGGTGTGACGTCCCACTGGTGTAACATTTAATGAAAGAAACAGCCAGGGTCACTCCTTTTTTCATTGCCATTGCTTCTGCTTGTAAGTGGTACCAGAATCTCAGGCAGGGCACCATCCAAAGGGTTTCATGTGCTAAATAAACATCAAGGAGACGCTTCTTTCTCTGTATAGCTGGCAGTTAGACACACTTTTGCAATGTACTAGGTAAGTGAAAAATTGTTGTACTTTAATCATGGATGCAATTACCTTTTCTTACTTCATGGGTTGTCTTAAAAAATATTTAAAAAGCCCTCCTCATTCCAGGTGAGCATTTTTCTAAGATGTAGTCTAGATAAGATTGACCAGCCATGTGCATTGCAGATTTAAGAGTACGAATGGATGGGAGACATACCGGCACCCCCTCTAATGGTTCACCAAGGTTTCCACCTAAAGGTGGCCTTACTTTTTCAACGTGCAGTACAGTATCACCAATTCTAAGCAGATGAATAATACAATAACCAGCAGGTTCCTGTACATACAGCCCATCATCCGAGTTTTCGGAGGTGTGGCAGCCCTCTTCCAATTCAATCAGTGTGTTTGCAGGCGTGGCCGCAGTTCTCCAATCAATGCTGCAACTGTCTATGACAGCAGTTGAAAATGCAGTGCCGTACAGTTGAAAGGGAGAGCTACGCTTCAGTGAGCAGCAATAAGATTGCTTGCTCATGTGCTCTCCTCCCCCACATACACACACGCATACTGCGTGCTCGTGCTTCCCCCCATGCACACACTGTATAGCCGAAGGGGATGTGCTGCACTCTCCCCCCCAACAGAGTTCCAGGTGCCACACTAGGAGCCGACCCCAGCGTGGCAGCAGTCTGTATGGCCGAAGGGGGTGCCCAATTCCCCGTCGGCTCTACTGTTCCCCCCCCCGAGTCTATCTGGTGCCATGCTAGGAGCCCACCTCAGCATGGCAACAGGTCCTATGGCTGACGGGGGTGCCTAATCCCCCATTGGCTCCACTGCCCCAACCCTCAAACAGCCTTCCAGCCGCCATGCTGGGAGCCCACCCCAGCGTGGCACAAGTCGAGCGTCGTCCAAGTAAAAAAAAAAAAAACCTAAAGGAAAAAAATTCCCTCGTGGACGGTTCTGACCCCCCCTCTCCCCCACCCGTCCGGAGTCTGGTGCGATGATCTTCGGTGGACCGGGAACACGTCTGCACTCTTCAAAACCAACTGCGAACTGAGGAAATGCTGGTAAGCTGTATAATGGAATAAATAGGGTTTTTTACACTTTGCTGCATATCTCGGGCATTGGGAATTTTTTCACCAAATTTTCAACATGGGGTTTTGGGACCCACCTCATGATTCTGTCACTGTCAGGGCATTACTCAGCCCGAAGGTGTTGCCAGTCACTCACGCGGAACCACCTTCGGGACGATTATGAAACGACAGTGTCACAGTTCATGAGACTGGCCCCCAAAAATCCTATGTGGAAAATTTGGTGAAAAACTTCCCAAAAATGACTGCTTTACGAGCATGTGTTACGCTGTTCCTACGCACACTCGTAAGTTTGCGAATTTTCAATATGTTCACTCCAGATTTTCAACATTGCCATTTTACCACACCTCCCTATGAGCAATGCAGTTGTCATTTCTCACATCTTGCCCAAAATGTGTTTCCGCGCATGTAGTGTACAATGGCGCAGTCGGTGTGCGAAATCAATGTTTGGGACAGATTAAGAAAATTACAGTGACACTGTTCATAAGCAGAGGTCTTAAAATGGCTATGTTGAAAATTTGGTGAAAAAAATTCCCTTCCACCATTCTGCAATGTTACTAATGAAGACATTGAACAGGACTGGCCCCAGGACTGATCTCTGCAGCACCCCACTGGTCACCCCCTCTCCCTAGACTGCACCCCATTTACCACCACTCTCTGCCTCCTGTCTGTTAGCCAGTTGCTAACCCAGTTTACCAACCTTTCCCCCATGGCCAGCCTACCCAGCTAGTTTAGCAGCCTCCTATGTGGGATGGTGTCAAAGGCTTTGCTGAAATCAAGGTAAGCGTTGTCCACTGCCCCACCCTTATTCACTTCCTTTGTCACCCAGCCAAAGAAATCAACCAGATTTGTCTGACATGATGTCCCCACTGTGAATCCATGTTGTCTATGGTCCTGGGCTCCGATGGCTTCTATCCTTTCTTTAAGCAATGTCTCCATGATCTTCCCCACTACTGAGGTGAGGCTGAATGGCCTATTGTTCCCCACCTCCTCCCTGCAGCCAGACTTGTGTAGAGGGACCACATGTGCCCTCCTCCAATTCACTCATGTTGAATGACTCAGTGAACATGGCTGACAGAGGTACTGCTATCTTCCTTTGCAGTTCTCTTAATATCCTTGGGTGTATGCCATCTGGTTCCATCACTTTGTCCGCCTTCAATTTAGTGAGCTCCTGCAGGACTCTTTTGCCTTTGAATGGACTATTGCCCACCTCTTCACCCCTTGGCAACTGCTGTACTGCTGTGGCCCTTGCCCCTCCCACTCTTCTGTGAATACTGAATGGAAAGACACAGTGCATGTCTTGGGAGGAAGGCATGGAACTATCACTTCCAAATACCTAAACAGCACATACAAGCAAGCAACATTCGGCATTGACAAATGCTTGTTGTTGTTGTTAGTATCTCACCCCCCCCTTGTGTACTCTTGCCCTGGGTTTTTGTTTCCCAGGTGCATTACTTAGCACTTCTTTGCATTGAATCTAAGCTGCCATATATTTGACCATTCCTCCTACCTTGCCAAGTCCCTTTTCATCCTTTCCACCCCACCTTGCATATCACCCTGTTGCAGATCTTTGTGTCATCTGCAAAGAGACATACCTTCCCTTCCAGTCCCTCTGCAATGTCACTTATAAAGACATTAAAAAGGACCAGCCCCAGTACTGAACCCTGCGGTACCCCACTAGTAACCCTCCTTTCTTCACTGTGGACTCCATTTACTATTACCCATTGTGTCCTGTTGTCCAGCCAGTGTTTTACCCAGGGTACCACCCTGGGACCCACTCCCAGGCTGGATAATTTTTTTATTAATCTTTTGTGTGAGACTGTATCAAATGCCTTGCTAAAGTCTAGGTAGGCCATGTCCACAGCCCCTCCCGGTCTACTACTTTGGTCACCCAGTCAAAGAAATCAATTAGATTTGTTTAACGTGACCTTCCTGCTCTGAATCCATGCTGCCTTGGGTCCTGTGCCCCACTGGCCACTAGATACTCAACAATTGTTTCCTTCAGAAGTGATTCCATCATTTTCCCTACCACTGTGGTCAAACTGACAGGTCTGTAGTTTCCTGCCTCTGTCTTGCTCCCACTTTTGTGAAGGGGAATCACATCCGCCTTTCTCCAGTCATCAGGTACCACACCATCCTCCCATGATTTATCAAAAAGGGTAGTCAGTGGTGTTAGTAGTTCTTCCCTTAGTTCTTTTAGAATTCTGGGGTGAATCTCATCTGGCCCCATTGCTTTATTCACCTTCAGTTTCAAGGGTTCTTTCAGAATTCTTTCTTCTGTGAAAGGACAAATATCAACCCCCCTATCCAGAGTACTTCTATTGACTGGATTAGGTCTCTCCCCTTGCTTTTCCATTGTGAATACTGAGCAGAAATATTCATTCAGTATCCTTGCTTTTTCACTGTCGCTCTCTGCCCAATCACCTTCCTCTTTATTCAGCCTCAGTATCCCTGCCTTCATCTTTCTTTGCTCCCTAATGTACCTATAAAAGGTTTTATCCCCCTTCTTAACTGAGTTGGCTATCTTTTCCTCAGTTTGGGCCTTTGCTATTCTGACTGCCTTCCCGCTTCCTTCTGCTTTAACTGGAACAGTTCTCTGTCCTGCTCCTTCTGTGTTTCCTTATACTTCCTAAATGCTATCTTTTTTTCCCTTACCTTCCCTGCCACTTCTTTTGAGAACCATAGTGTTTTTTTCTTTCATTTTGATTTGTTTATTTGCTTCACACAAAGGCTTGTTGCCTCTGTGATGGCAGTTTTGATGTTTCTCCATTGTTGCTCCACCCCACCTTCTTGCCTGTTTGCTTGTGCTTTTCTGAGGCACTCTCCCATTTTGACAGGATCAGCCCTCCTGAAGTCCAATACCTTCACTTTTATGTGGCTTGACTCTACAGCTAAGTTTATTGTGAACCACACTGTTTGGTGGTCACTTGTTCCCAGATGGCTACCCACTTCAAGATCAGAGATCCTCTCTCCGTTCATATTTGAGAGTACCAGGTCTAAGATTGTTCCCTCCTGAGTGGGTTCCAAAACTAGCTGTCTGAGGTATGTCCCCTGTTGGGCATCGAGAATGGCCCTGCTCTTGGATGTGGCTGCAGCAAAGGTGCTCCAGTTAACATCTGGCATATTCAGGTCCCCCATCAGCAATATCTCACCTTTCTCTGCCATCCCAAGGATGCCTTCTATCATTTCCTTGTCCATTTCCTCACCCTGAGATGGGGGTCTGTAAACAACCCCTGTGCGGATTGTGGAGCCATTTCCAGTCTCCAGGATGACCCACAGTGCCTCCTCTCCTCCCTGTTCACCCTTTAGTTCTGTTGCTTTGATCCCTTCCCTTACATAGAGAGCTACTCCTCCTCCTCCTCCCTCCCTGTCCCTCCTGTAGATTGTGTACCCTGGTATGTTGACATCCCAGTCATGGTTCTCTGTGTACCATGTTTCTCTGACTGCCATGATATTCAGGCATCCCTCTTTCATCAAGGCCACCATTTCAAGGAGCTTTTTACCTAGACTACGGGCATTGGTACTCATTACCCTCCATTTTTTCTGGTTTTATTTATTTTGGCCCCATCCTTGTCCTTACTGCCTTTGTCTTTTTCTCCATTTACCCCTGACCTTATCCCTATCGACTGCTCTATCTTGGTGTTTACCTCACTAACTACTCTAATTTTTTTGGGGGGGGCTACAATTTCCCTTTTCCTTTTCAGTGACTCCCCCCTTGGCTAGTTTAAATGCTTGCCAATGAAGCATTTAAACCTATCACCTAGGATCCTGGTTCCCCTCCAGGATAGATGCAGACCATCACACCTATATAGGTCTGCATCCCTCCAGGTGGAGCCCCAGTCCCCAATGAAGCCAAATCCCTGAGCTCTGCACCAGTTTTTAAACCAGTCATTGAATCCCATGGTGTGGAGTACCCTAGCCTCATCCATGCCATAGACAGGTAGCACTTCTGAGAATGTTACTGTGTGTGCTACTTGTCTAAGACCCTTCCCTAACTCCACAAACTCCTGTTGCACTGCTCTGATCCCATTCTCAGCCAGGTCATTCATTCCTAGGTGGATAATGACATCCAGCTCACTCCCCCTTGCAGCTGCTCCCATGATTCTGAGGATTCATTTCTTGTCCCTCCAAGCCATGGTGCTGGGTGGGCACCTTACCTTCCTATCCCTTCCCTCCCTTCCCCCAGTTCTACCCCATAACAATCGAGTCCCCCACCAGGTGTTGTTTCCTTCCCCTGTGTGGTCCTGTGCCAACCTCCTGTGGGTCTCCATTGTGGAGGTTCCCAGCATCCTCCTTGGTCTCCACTGTGGGTGCCTCCATAGAGGAACCATGCTCTGCCAGAGTGGTGAATGAATTGTGGAGAGGCACAACTGGAAGGATGCGCCTCTGTTCCACCACCCTCACCCTCCCTGAGCCCACTGTGGTCCAACCACTCTTCTTTCTTGGCAGCCTCTGAGGTAGTGGCAGTGGCCTTCATGGTCCCTGGGTGGGGGAGCAGGTTTCCCAAATCATTGCCAGGTCAGCATGGAGACGAGCAACCTCCCCCCTCAGACCAGAGAGGTGCCTGCAAATAGCACAGCAACGCAGATTCCAGAATGTCTCCCAGAAGACTACTGCTTCACAGCCTATACATTGCGCCACTCCCCACATGTCAGTGTCCCTTCCTGTTACAGGTGCTTTTCTTTTGTTGTTTTTTTGTTCTTGTTTTAGGGTGTGCAAGCTTGTGAGTGTCTGTACCCCCTATTCAGTCTGCTGTGCCTTTAAGAATATGAACAGGTGTATGTTGTTAGCAGTTTTGGGGAAGTGATGTCAGAACCCCGCTATAAAAGGAAGTTATGTGCTTGAGTGGTGGGGTGAGGGGAAGGTGGAGGTAATCTTTGTAGGCAGTGTAGTCCAGAAAAGAACCTCCTTGATTTAAGGAAGCTCTCTCTCTGTCTGTGTCTCAGGTCTCTCAACTTTCTGCTGATTCAGTTGACTCCCACACTGACATTTGCTGTAACCAGGAATCCCAGAATCCCCTGCAGCTGACATTAGAGCTGGACTGAAGTTGTAGAACATTCATCAGCCAGAAGTACATGTTGGAGTTTTTATGAACTCTGATCTTCTGTCTGCAGGTCTTGCTGTTCTTCCGGGACTTGGGTTCAGCATGAAAAAGTGTAAAGCCATGCATGTTGGGAGTAAGAACCCCAAGGACAGCACAGACTGGGAGGAGTGATGATCCTGATGTATGAGGAAGAGAAAGATCTAGGAACTGGAGTGACAAGCACTCTAAAACCCATTGTGCAATTCATCAAGGCAGCTGGGTTGCATAGACAGAGGCTTCATCAGCAGAAGGAAAGAGGTCATACTTCCACTGTACAGGTCAATGGTGTGGCCACAACTGGAGTAATATGTACAATCCTGTAGCCCCTAGCACAGAAAGGACATCACCCTGCTAGAGGCAGTCTAAAGCAGAGCTGCAAAGACAATTCATGCCAGCAAGAGCTCTTATACAGTATGAACAGAGAGTAGAAACCTAAACATGTACTTGCGTGAGGATAGACAGGAACAAAGACATGATTGAAACCTTCAAGTACCTTAAGAATATTAACAAGGTTGGCCTTGGGGATCTTTATAAGTGATTTGTGTGGCCAGTAGTTCTCTGATCCTGTCTAGCCGGTCAGTCCACCCATCCCTAACATGCAGTGCACTTTTGCCATTGTTATCTGACTGCTGGGCTAGCGGCATGCTTGCACAGAGAAAGGGGGAGGAACAGCCCCGGATCACTGATGGTGCCAGGCAGACCGATTGCCACAACAATATGAACAGAAAGTAAAGTGAGCCCTGACTCAGGTGCATGAAACACAGTGAAAAGGGAAAAGGCAGCTCAGAGGTTGTGGTGTATCTCAGCAAGTAGGTTAGATCAGATTAGGGGAAAACTGAACAAATCACAGTGCTTAATAGAACTTTCAAGGCTAAAGTTCCATACAAAAACTTTTGTTTAGCCTATCAACACAAGTGTTGAATAAAAGTTTTTATATCTTGGAACTTCAGCCTTGAAAATTCTGTTAAGCACTGTGAGTTGCCCAGTTTTCCCTAATCTGTATGAAACACCCTAACTTCAAATACCCTATTGTACCACATACCTCTTCCACCCTCTGAAATGCACAGACTCAATGCCATCCTACATGTAAGGGACAACATATGACAGGATGTGAGGCTGTAAATGAATATTTTTTATTTTTTATATATTTAGCTTTTACTGATCAGGTAAGTGCACTAGTCAAGTAATGCAAGCCTCGGGTTTTTGTTAGGAAAGAGGCGTAGCTGAGTGCCAAAAGCACTCAAGAAGTGCATTATTCCCCTATGACCACACATTCTAGAGTATGTTATCGAACTTATTAAACAAACTTTCTTTCAATAAACATTTCATTGTTTTTATCTTAAAAAGCAATGCAAACAACATTATAAAAACTGAATGATTAAAACGATACAGGGCCTGCCCACCAGCACAGTGGTAGCACTACCGCTTGTGGGGTAACGACCCAGGTTCAGGAGTAAGTCCAGGAGTCTGAGGGTCAGCTGGGGGGGTTGGCAGAGTATCTATTAGATCATTCTCCACCTCTGGGGGGGTCCACTGTGCTCCAGCACTTGAGTGCTGCCCAGTGGTGACTGGGCATGCCCTGGGCCAGGACTGCATGGAGAACATTTGGGCCATCAGCTGACATCTGTTGTGCATGTATGGGTGCATGCACATGCTGTATTGATGTCACTGCACATCCACAGCCTTTTGGGAGGGTCTATGGGTTTAAAATTGGGGAGCTGGCCAAATGACACTAGCTCCACCACCCTCTATGTGCCTGGCCACGATGAGCCCCCATTCATGCCGCGTAGCTGGATCCTAAGTGCAGTGGTGCAGCCACGGCCCTGCCACTCCTGCTAGAAGGGAGAAAGCCCTTGGGGCACTGACAGCTGGAGGGGTGTCCCACAGTGGTGGTCTGGTCAACAGGGTTTAGAGAGGGGGCAGTGAAGCCGATGGACTGCCAGCACTCCCCAGCCAAAAAATAGATCATTTAAGAGATTAAAATGATAAACAGGTATTGCAGTATTATTACACATACATTGACAAGAACAAATGGAGATTAAGCACTTAGGTTGTTTATAGGTAGATAACAGTTTTAATTTACCTATTTCATTCATCAGTAGATTGTTAAGGATTGTAATAATCTAGGAGGAATTCCACCAGTTAAAGAAATAGGCCCAGGTGAATTTGTATATTCTAGATGAATTACTGACAATATGACTCATTCATTCATTGAATCCCTAGCTTAACCATGTGTTTAGACCATTCATCAAAAGTAGGGAATTTAGGATCCTTCCATTTGGTGAGAAGTATACGTATGATGCCAGAGGCAGCTAAAAGCAGCCATTTTTGTTTATATTAAAGTAGAAAATGGGGGGGGGGATCTCTGAGTATAAATGTTTTGGGATCAAATGGGATATTTTATTGTTGTGACCGTCATACATACAGTACCATATATACTGTTTTCCAAATCTTTTTGATTAATTTGCACTCCCATCTGTGAAGCAGATTAGCTTGTGAATTATTATACCCCCAGCATGGGTCATTATTCAAAAGTCCCATGTCATGCAGTTTTACAGATGCAAAGTAATAATTATATACAATTTTAAACTGAATGAAATGTCCCTGCACATCCTCGTTTGTTTATATGTGTTTCCCCATAGATTGTCCCATGTTTCTTTCAACAACGGTTTACCTGTATCTTTTTTCCCAGGGTTCTGTAATCTTTACTGCATCAGAAGAGTACCATGGCACAACGAGGGAAAATGAAGAAAACAGTCCTGTAGTCAGTGAGCTGTGGCTTACAAAATTTATTCAAACTTGTTTTTTTTTCTGAAAAGCTAATCTCACAAATTGACTGGTGTAGTCAGAGCTCATTTGCCCAATGCGTCAACCCACTTGGAGCCCTCAGGGGTGGGCTTACAGAAAGAACACTCCCTTTTAAATAGTCACCTCATGAATGTTCAAAAACCATTAGTTTTGTTCCATGTTAAATTAATGCAATTTAAAAATGCATTTCATTTCAGAACACAGAATTGTTGTAGAATATGCCCTCCTGTAACAGGATCCTTGTGTTACAGTGTGGAAGCACTTTAAATATTTTTTTTTGAAACAGCACTAACATCTCACTGAACCATTTATTTCCCCACAGATAACTATTCAAATATACAAAAAAAAATGTCATTAATGCAGCATAGACAGTGTAAAACTGGTCAAGTGCTGAGCAACAATATTGCTCTTGTGTTCCTGGCATTACCAAGAATAAATCATCTTATGAATATTCATATTCCCTATTACCAAACTTGGTGCATTAAACAGCTGCTGATGCCTCAAAGAAAAATTTGAGAAACATTATAATTAGGTACAGTTAAGCTTTGATTCCATATATATTCTATAGATTTCTCCTCCCTATTATTTATTACTGAGGAAATCTGCATGAATACATGATCTTTATCCCTTTAAATTAATCTGCCTCAATAGCTTACTCCCTACTTCAAGTCATAATTCTCTGCTGTGACATCACAATCTGTTGCCATGGGAGTAACTGTGATGTCACAAGCACTGCATAATGCCCACCGGTAGGGAGAATGTAACAGGAATAGATAAACTCTTCAGTAGCAAAGATCTTGTTTTCATTCAAATGACCTCAGTAATAAATAATGGTGAGGAGAAATACAGCACTAATGTGAAATATAAGCTGAACTGTGTCTAAATATTATCATCAGCATCAGCTGCTCTTAAAAACAATGCAAAATACATGTGCAAAAAATCAGCCTCCTGGACTGGTGGCACAGTATAATCTTACATACTATGTGGACTCTTATCTGTTTTAAAGTGCATTGACTCTGATTTGTACTATCAAGCCCAGATTAAAGGTGCTAGCAAATCCTAAAACAGAAACAGAGACCTACCAAATTACATAGCTTCTTCTCCAGTGCCTACTAGAAGTCCATTAAAATAATTTTTTACCAATTTGTGGAGACAGAGTTTCCAGGTAGATGATTAGATAGGAAGTCTGGTATGCCTTAACGATCACTCAGTATAGTTACTAATGGGGACTCCTTCGTTACCATGGGGATCAGCTGCAGTGCAAGGTCCAGTTAGTAAAGAATGCACAGGTTGAAGCTGAAATAAAGGTGAGAGAAAGAGAGAGAGATACATTTTGGTTACTCACAAAAATATAATTGCACAATATAGTTAACAGTACAACAGGAAATATCTGTTGCATAGAAGTTAAGTGCTTCTCAGAAATTGGGGGGGTTCTCACTGTTATTCCTGTCATAGGAAGGGCTTAACATCCTGTTGGTCATTTAAACCTAATGGTGTCATGCTCTTCAGTCAAAAAAATCCTTTCTGTTTTTTTTCCTAAAGGACATGATGAGTCTGCCCTTCCCCCCATCCCCCATTTTTAGGTGCTGGTATCCACTTTAAACATACAAATCTCAGTCCTTCAGGATTGTAGGTATGAACTTCAGCAAAGTGTGAACCTACTGATGTGTCTACCTTTTGTTTATGATAGACCAGATATGTTATTGTATCTGTATTTTTGGATTCCTTATTGTTCTTTCCGCATAAACTTCACCAGAGTGCATATACCACAAATGTTATGCATTTTATAACCCCAGCTGAAACAGCGCTGCCCCTAGGATGTAGGATGGTGTTACCTGTCTTGGCATACTTGCAAACACTGCACCTCTTGCACTTAAAAAATCCTTTGGGTCTTGGTGGGAGCTGCTTCGTACCACCTCTAGGTGCCTTTCCTACCTCCATTTTACTGTGAACTAATCTGTCCTTCAGATTCTTAGCCCTGCTGAATGTTACTTGTGATTTATTATTTACTACCAAACCAACTTCTGTGTCACTTAGTAATACTGGCCAGTTTTGGTATATAACATTGCCAATTATGCCTGCCCATTCATTATATTCTATAATGAAGGTTACTGGCCCATATTCATTCTGTTCTTTATTTTGGCAAGTTTTATTCACCAAAAGGTTACCTCTGTTCTGTGATTTGGCTTTCTGTTTTGATCGTATTATCAAACCTGTTCCATAATCCCTTTGCTGAATTTAGTTTCCAGTTCTGTGGCTTGGGTGTCAAACTGAGCTAAAATTTCTTCTCAGTCTCATAAACTGGCTGTAAGGTACTGAATGTATTTATTTATTTTGAAAAGATTCACCAGGAAAGACAACATGAACTATAAACAACTCATTTCCAGAAGCGTCCTGGGGGTGTGTGGATGTTTTAATGCAGGGGGGTGGGCACTTTCTGCATGTAATACAGAGTTGATGGCAGTGCTTTTAGGGAAACACTTTGATTCAATTTTGCCATTTTGATTTGCATACAGGGATACTGCCAAGAAATCCAATATCGTGGTACTCGCTATGTATGTAAATTTCAAATTTACATCATTCTGATGCAGCCATTCCAAGAATTTTGGCATGTCTGTTAGTTTCCTTTGACAGAAGCGGGCCACATAATCAATGAAGCGGTACCAATATTTGATGTTTAAAAAAAATAGATTAACTTCTGGGTTCATAACCTATGTCAGTTCCCTCACGCCAAAGATCAAATTAACGTAACTGTGTGCCATGGCAGCCCCAAGGCCATACCTCATATCTAAAGGTACAATGTACTTTCACATTCAAGGGCACTATGTGTAAGTACATATTCCAATGTTATAATGACAGCACCAGTGGGAATACCTGTATTGTTAGGGTGATGTTCCAAAAATCACTTACGAGCCCTTATGCCTTGGTGATGTCAGCCTCTATGTCAGTACCCAATCAAATATACCCTTCTCTCTACACAATGCCTTCAGACTTGCATAATAAGTCTGTGGTATCCGTAATGTAAGATTTCAGACTATGAACACAATGCTGTAGGAAGAGATCAGTGAATCTACTCAGTTTCTCACTTACAGAGCCATTCTCTGAGACTGTTGGTCTGCCAGGTGGTTGGAGATATTTTTGTGCATTTTTGGCAAGATGTAAAACCCCAGTGTAGTAGAGCTCTCCTGCCACATGTATTTAAATGCTTCAACACTTATGTTCCCTTCATTAACTGCATGAGTTAGTATCTGCAGTAACTCTTTCTTAAAAATCTCAGTAGGGTTGCTGTTAAGTTCCCTATAGCTTCTGGTGTCATTCAGCAGGATCAGGATTAGCATAGAAACACAGAAACATAGAATTTGATGGCAGATAAGGACCACTTGGCCCTTCCAGTCTGCCCATTTCTCCCTACCTACGTTATTATCACAGACTGTGCCCAATCTATAGCTTTTCTCCCTCCCCCTTCCTTTCCACTAGGATTCCTTTGTACTTATCCCATGCATTCTTGAACCCCACAACTGTTTTCTCCCCACCACCTCCGCTGGAAGGCTGTTCCAGGAATCCACCACTCTTTCTGTGAAGAAGTACATCCTCATATCTCTCTTGAATCTACCCCCCTTCAGCTTCATAGCATGTCCCCTTCTCCTTGAGCACCTTTTCTTCTGAAAAATACTCCCCTCCTGTATCTTATTTATCCCCTGTGAGGTAATTAAAGGTTTCTATCATATCTCCTCTCTCCCTCCTCTGTTCCAGGGTTTACATTTATTTATTTAGTTTTTGTTGACTGGGTAAGTGCACTAGACAAATCCTGCTTATTTTCAGGCACGACCCGGAGGAAGGGGATACAGATGAAAGCCAACTGACCTTGAACCAGATTAAGCTGTTGGTGGTATTTTTAGTGAATGAGGGAAATTTGGCCAGGACACCGGGGAAATTCCCTTACTCTTTTCGATAAGTGCCATGGGATCTTTAACATCCACCTGAACTACCACCAATCCAGGCAGATGGGACCTCGGTTTAACGTCTCATCTGAAAGACAGCACCTCAGAAGTGCAGCACCCCTCTCATGCTGCACTACAGTGTCAGTACTGGGCTATTAACCCAAGTGCCAGATGTGGGAACTGAACCCACAGCCCTCTGATCTCCTGGCCTCAGAGGCGAGTGTGCTACCTACTGAGCCACTGACATATTGAGGTCCTTTAGTCTCTCCTTCTAGGGCTTTTAATGCAGACCATGCACCATTTTAGCTGCCCTCCTCTGGACCGCCTCCACTCTGTCCATGTCTTCTGGAAATGTGGTCTCCAAAACTGGACACAATACTCTAGGTGGGGTCTTACCAGTGATCTATTCGGAGGCAATACCACCTCTACTGGTGATACCGCTCCCTATGCACCCCAGCATCCCACTGGCCCTCCATATTGCCTTGCCACACTGCCTGGCCACCTTTAGGTCATCTGATATGACTACCCCCTTGTTGTCTTCCTGCTTGGTGATCATCAGTACTGCTCCATCCATTTTACATTCTGCCGCTGTGTTTCTGTGCCCTAACTGAATTATCTTGCACTTTTTTGCATTCAAACCCAGCTGCCATACCCTTGACCACTCCTTTAGTTTCTCAGGTGTCTGCTCATCCTATCCACAAGCCCCCCCCACCCTGAGTGTCCACCCTAGTGCAGATTTTGATGTCATCAAGGCAGACCTTTCCTTCCAGCTCCTCTGCAATGTTACATATAAAGACATTAAAGAGCTGCTGACGCCTTTAAAAAAACTTTGAAAAACATAATAATTAGGTACAATTCAGCTTCCATTCCATATATATTCTAAAGATTCCTCCTCCCCAGTATTTATTACTAAGGATATTTGCATGAATGCATGATCTTTATCCCTTCGGCTTCATCTGCCTCTCCAGCTTACTCCCTACTTCAAGTCATAATCGTCTGTTGTGACATCACAATCTGTTGCCATGCGACTAACTTTGATGTCACAAGCAGTGCATTATGACCTCATGTTGGGAGAAAGCAGCAGCAACAGATGAACTTTTCAGGAGCAAAGATCCAGTTTTCATGCAGATGACCTCAGTAATAAATAATGGGGAGGTGGAATACAGAACTAATGTGAAATCTAAGCTGGACTGTTTCTAAATATTATGTTTTGGTAAAGTTCTCCTGAAGGTGTCAGCTGCTCTTTAAAGATAAACAGTCCCAGCACTGATCCCTGAGGCACCCCACTAGTCACCCCCCCCCTTCCTCAGAGTGAACTCCATTTACCACTACCCTCTGTTGCTAGGGATGTGTGAAATGTTAAATTTCAAGTGGAACAGAATTCCATTGAATTTTATTCTTTTTATTTATTCATTCTCAGATTACAATACCTTTCTGCACATAACAGCTCTTTTACAAAGGTTAAACATCAGTGGGAAGGGTGACAGACATACAACGGATGGTATTACATAAAATATTGGCAAGAAAGTATTTAAAATGACAATATGACATTAACGTTGCAACTAAAATTAAAACTATGAATCAGTAGAAAATCAAAAATAACCTAATAAAAAGAGGCAGGCAAAGGGTGCTTTGTCAAATACTGTAGGTATAGATAGATTTGGGTGAACAAAAGTTCAGGTAAGTGGAAATAAATAGTGGAAAGAAGGTGGAGGGTGAGGGGGTGAGGTGAAAGAAGGATCAGGGAAGGAGGCAGGAAATAGGGCAGAGTAGTTAGGGTGAAAGTGGTCATTCACTGAGAAAGGGGTAGAAGTAGGTACACAAGGATGTGTCAATACTGCTGAGGTAGTGTCATGTCAGTTGAAACAGTCACAGGAACTGTTAGCTATAAGGTACTGATGAAGAGTGCCTTTAGATGGTACCAATTTTGGTATGGAAGAGATACCACTGGGCAGCACATTAAACCATAGTGGTGCTCTATATGCAAATGATCATTGCCCTTGTGTAGTCTGGCATCTTGGGACAGAGAAGAGTTGGTTGACTGAGCTAAGTGTGTGCTGGGAGCTGCAAGAGAGGCTGAGTAAGTTTGTAACAACAGAAGGCAGGAGCCCAAAAAGTGCCTTTTTAGTTATCAAGCAGGTTTGATAGTGAATCCTCCCATTTAGCTGAAGCCAACCTGTTTGCGCATATAGTTCACATGTGTGGGTAAGGCATGCTGCTCCAGTAAGAAGTTGACATGCTTTATTGAGTGCCACTGATATTCTGCTGAGGGTAATGGTAGAAGCTGAGCCATAGATAACCAGACTATAGTCAACAATGGATACTATGGCGGGGCGTGGCTTGGCTGAGCTGAAGATGGCTGCTTAATTCTGCTACTCCTGGGATCACCAACTATCATCATCCACTCCTACCCAGACATTCATTCTTTGCCAAATACTGGGTCTTTATTCTACCTGCATCACAGCTTAGCTCTGGTATAGTATTTTTGCTATCTTGCAGTTATAGCATTTTATATCTGCAATCAGACAGTTGCTCTATTTCTGGCCTGCAATAATGGCAGACCAACCTTTGCAAAGCAGCTCTCTCAACAGAATTGAATCAATGTTTCAGCAATTAATCAATGATTTAAATGACTTAAAAATAACCTCACAACAAAATGTTACTAATGTACAATTGCTTGACCAAAAAATCTCTGCTACAGAATCTAAAACAATTCAAAATGAAGGCTCTATTTTGGATATGAAAGCTACAATCAGGGAACAGGATAGAATTATTAAAAATCTTCAGGACAAAATTGATGACATTGAAAACAGAAACAGACGTAACAATCTTAGATTCCTGAGATTTCCTGAAGGTGCAGAGCTCGGGGATACCATTGCACTTCTGAAACATGCGCTTCCAATGTTGCTTAAACTTCCTCCCAACCAAGACCTCACTATTGAGAGATCTCATCGTACTCTAAGCCCAAGGCCTGGTCCTACTCAAAAACCAAGGCCCATCATCGCCAGATTCCTGAATTATGCTCACATAGAATTAATCATCCAAAAAGCAAGGCAAGTGGGTACGCTTATTTGGCAGGATCATAAATTATCAATTTTCAGAGATTTCTCAAAAGAACTATCTAATAAATGCAGACTTTATAATCCTATCAAAACTGTTTTGCACCAGCGGGGTATTAAATTTGCTTTACGCTACCCAGCCACAATGCGTCTATTTCTGAATGATTCATTTAAAGATTTCCACACACACCTGAAGCTTTATTAACGTTTCTCAATATACCTCAAATTACACATACTATACCTATTGATTGTGCTGCAGCCGACCTAAATATTGATCCGAATTCCTTCCAAGAGGTCTGTCAATCTCCAGTGAACGTCTTTGAAACTAATCCAAAAACCATAGAGAAGCCTGCACAAACCACAATTAAAACTTCAGCTCCTGCCAGAGTTTCAACGCGCATACAAGAAAAAAAGTCTGTTCAATCTCTGCATGCTAAACATTTATGCTGCTCGAACGATACTCCTTCTACGTCGGACCTGCAAACCGAAAAGCATGTTGACTTCTCCACTCCTCTTGTGTTGTCTAATAAATATACTCCACTATGCGAAGATTCACTCTTTTCTCATGAAGAATGCCGAGAAGATGATTTAGATCCACCTGCTGATACCTATGCAAGGGCCTGCCTAATACCAATTCACCTGACTCCTCATGGTGAGCTGGTATCTAGTTCCCATCCAAATCAGCAGAACCTCCCAAAAGAAAAGAAAGGGAAACTAAAGAACAGAATCCATAATACTGCTTCTCAGATAAATAATAATCGCAAGCACTGACTGATAGGAGGTCCTGATAGTATTTGCAGTATCTATGTTTAGCCCCCATAATCTCATATTAAAATATGTAACACTATTACTCCCAGCGGTTTGGTCTGAGTAAGGCTGTAAATTGCACCGAAATTTCAAGGGCTGTATTTAGAGCTTCTCTTTTTTTTCTTTGCTTACTTGAAGTGCATCTGCATTTCCCAACACATCTTGAAATGCACCCATCACATCTGTTTATAGTGATGCATTAGATCTAATTACTGCCCCGAATCCCTCCTAGGTGGACCGGCATTTTTCCCGTTAGCGCCTATGTAAATGACATGTATTCAGAGAAACCTGCACAGTTTACATCTAATCCAACCGCTCCTACCCAAGCCTCTACGCTTATGAATATGAAAGGAATTTTCTGGCTTTCTATATATATATTTAGCTATTAAGTATGCTGAATAACATCTCATTATCGTTTATTTCTTGGAATTTGTAAACAGGTCGGTTCTTCCACTCCGCTAGCGCTATCTAACAGGTGTGCTCCACTTCAAAATGTTTCTCTACCACCTTCATGGAGCACTTTGTGAAGAAGTCTAGGAGCCACTGACTGATGCTCTCACAAATCTGCGGTCTACATTTAATTCCCCTGTTTCCTTCTAGGCAAATCTGGTGACTGATTCCTTAAACCCCCTGAAAAAAGCAAACTAGCGGGAGACTGAAGATCAACATAATTATCATTGTATACTGGGTGCAGAACTCTAAGATTCATTGATTGCCATGTATCTCTGACTTTGTGCGTGAACATTTATGTGTAGCCCTTCATTTTAGTACCACTTTTGGTTACTCCTTTTTTTTCGCTTTTTCTTTCATTCAAATGCATTGCCTAGCATAATCTATTAGAGCTTTCACACTCAGCCGGTTTGGAAGTATTAAGGCTGTAAATTGTGTTTGAAACTTAGGGGCTATATTTCTTTCATTCAGTTGAATTTATAAGCATATTCTTGCTAAAATTATTTAAATGTGTAAACCTATTTACCCGGATATATACCATTTCCTTTTTTTTTTTTCCTCTTTCAGGTTTTTTCCCAGGCCCATAGGTGTGCTACTAGTCATCAGTTTATCAGTAAAATAAAAAAGTGAAACATAAAATATAACATATTGCCATGTATGTTTACTACATTTAAAGACTTATTTTTACTTTATGGCAAGTGCTATATATATATATATATATATATATATATATATATATATATATATATATATATATATATATATATATATATATTTACATAGTGGTTGTCTATATATTTTTTTAGTCCACCTACTACTTTAAGCTAATAGCACACATATATCACATATCCACTCTTTATTAAGCTCATATGGATGTTTATATGCCTTATAAGCCTTTATCTTTTGATTATGCTATTCAGGGATATGTGATGTTATTTTGGCATATTATTCTTTTTTATTGAACTAATTTGATATAGTTCAACATGATTATTATGTCTGGTTTAATTATTACTTTAAAAATGTTTTATGCATTGTTTTGATATGATGCTTATTGGTTTTTCTCAGGGTTCTAGCTTAAATATTTGAGTGCTAGTCATAATAATTACTTAGAAGATATTGTTACACATAGTTAATAACTTAGGAATATTATGTGTAACCTTTTCTTAAGTGTTTTCTACATGTTTACATGCCTAGTAGTGTGGCCAGAGAGTCTCAGGTATGTGTACCGACTCCTATCTCTCTACACTTCACAAATGTTCTTACTGTAATATACAAGTTTTCGTTGTTTCTAGGAATATTCTCTCTACTATTCTATTCCTCTATCTCTCTTTAGTGAGACTCAATAGGCATATTTATCATATTATTCTGAATCCATATGTTCTAAGGATCCTGCTCACATTTGCACAACCTACTCATCTGCCTTTAGAACCTTTGACACCCTCTGACTTAGTTTTTTATGAGTCCCTCCTTCCGATTTGTAACTTCCTATTTTACTGTTTACCATTATGAGTGATTTGATATTACACTCATGGAATGTTAAGGGACTCAATTCTCCTTGTAAGCGAAAACAAATACTTACCTACCTTAAGAAGCATAAAACACATATTGCTTTCTTACAAGAAACTAAACTTATGTCAGAGGATGTTGACAGGTTAAAAAAGGATTGGGTCGGTCAAGTATTTGCATCCTCTGCCTCCTCTAAAAATGAGGTGTCGCTATTCTATTACATAAGTCTCTTAATTGGAGCCCAAAAAATATTACGTACTCGGACGGCAGATGGATTATAATTCAATTATCTTCCACTACAGGTACATTTATGTTAGTTAATGTTTATATCCCTAACTCTGATTCCCCTGAATTTTTTCATAACTTGGCTCAACAAATTATGATTAATAATAACAATAACTCACCTATTCTTATGGGTGGTGATTTTAATTTAACCTTAGAAGCATACCTAGATAGAAGTAATAAATCATATGATGCTCATCCACGAAGCATTAATGCCTTGACATTGCTAATGAAAGATCTGGGCCTTTCTGACATCTGGAGGCTTTCCACCTAGACAACGTGACTATACATTTTATTCCCGTTACACAAATCTTACAGCTGTATTGATTTTTGGCTTTCATCCTCTTATTACAGAAAAACTATTAATACAGACATCCTTCCAATACCATATCAGATCACTCTCCTATTAGCTTACATCTACTTTGGGGTCCACCCCTCTAAAACTCCTTCTTGGCATTTAGATCCACTTTACTGAGGGCACAGAATTTATTCCTTGGATTACAGCCCAGATTCAAGAATTTCTCTCATTTAATGATACCTCTGAGGTATCTCAAGGCACAGTTTGGGAAGCATTAAAAGCAACAATTAGAGGCAAAATTATTAGTTTCGCAGCTCATAGGAAAAAGCTAAGAGAGCAACAACTAGCAAATTTAGAGAATTCCCTTAAAGTCAAAGAAACTCAGTACTATAAAACAAAAAAAAAAAAACAATCACGACTCACAATTACATCTCGAAATCCTCCAATTAAGTATTAAAATAAATGAATTAATATCCAGGAAAGCTGAACTTGCCCTTTTAAGGCTTAAGCATCGCTATTGGGAACAAGGAGACAGATGTGGGAAGTTGCTTTCTTATCGGCTTAAAACTCAGCAGATGGAGAGATATATTGCTGGTTTGAAAGACTTATCAGGCCAAATTTATACAGACAACCTTACAATAAATCATCATAATTACTGGTGACCCCATTTAGCAACCTGATTTCAGATACTCTTCAAATGCCATCATAACCCGAAATCGGGTTATTACGGCGTTTGACTAGCTCTGAGTCACTTCTCCCTTACACTATCCGATGATCACTTTCACTTTTTTATGACCTGGTAGCGTGGCCAAGTGGTGTTCGTTTCAGTAAATTATATGCCCCAAAATACACACACAGAGAAGTGCTTTGTATAAAAAAATTGTCACCAGTGGGTGCTGCGCTAATTTTTTATTAGTTTTGAAATACAGAAGCCGCCGAGTGTAGAGTGATGAAAGTGAGTGATTCGCAGGCTTCAGAAGGCAAGATTGAGCGTGAATGAGTGATTATAGAAACACTCATTCTCGCTTGAATCTGTCTGAAGCCGCCAGTCATCCTGTCATCAGTCTACACTCGGCGGCTTCTGTATATCAAAACCAAGAAAAAATTAGTGTAGCACTGACAGGTGACAATTTTTTTTATACGAGGCACTTCTCTGTGTGTGTATTTTGGGGCATATAATTTACTGAAATGAACACCGCTCGCCCAGGCTCTCTCTCTCTCTCTCACCCAAGTTTTTTTACATACGAAGTCCATGCCCCAGTAATTATAAAAAATAACAGATAGGCAAGTGTGTGCATATGAATATTTTTTTCACACCCTCGGTGCATGATGCCCACATAAACCTCTCGAGCTTTGCTCTCGAGGTTTATGGGTCATCACACCTTGGGTGTGAAAAAAATATTCATAACACACACTTGCCTATCCATTATTCTCTATTTATGCATTCTTTCTACCAGCAACTATATTCTCATCCAAATTCCAGTTCTTCTAATCAAATACGTGATTTTCTCGATAAACTGCATCTTCCTCACCTCTCTCATCAAGATATGGCCATACTGGATGAACCCTTTACCCTACAATAGATCCAAACAGCACTATCATCTTTAAAAAATGGTAAATCCCCTGGGAGTGATGGTTTCCCCTGTCAATTTCTACAAATCCCTATCTGGTACTCTTTGCCCTTTACTGCTTAAGGTCTATTTGGAAGTATTTTCCAATGGTAAACTACCCCACACTATGACCTAGGCTATTATTACTGTTTTACCAAAAAAAGATAAAGATCCTTCTCTTCCCTCAAGTTACAGACTGATATCACTACTCAATACAGACAGGAAAATCTTTTCTAAATTATTAACCCTTCGCTTAGATTCATTAATTTCAAAACTTATCCATCCTTCTCAAGCTGAATTTATTAAACATAGAACTGGTTCTGATCATCTTTGTTCCTTGTTTAATTTAATCTACAAAGCAAAAACTCTTAAAACACCAGCCACGGCTATAGCCATTGATTTTGAGAAAGCATTTGATTCCCATAATTGGAACTATTTATACCAAGTTTTATCACATTTTGGTTTTACTAATAACTTCTGCGCCTATATCAAATTATTGTACACTCTCCCTTCTGCTCAAATTCTGACTAACACAACTATATCCCCCTCCTTTCATCTTGCAAGAGGCACTAGACAGGGTTGCCCCTTATCACCATATTTGTTTATACTTGCCATGGAGCCTCTCTCTGCAGCTCTTCGTCAATCCTGCATAATTAAAGGCATCCCTATCAGTAACTCTCACTACACTTCACTATCTTATGCAGATGATTTTCTTATTCTCCTAGAAAATTTCCAGTCTTCAGGGCAACCTTTAGTTAAACTTCTTAACGAATTCACCTTTATCTCGGGACTAGCTCTAAATCTTAATAAATCTGAAACGCTACCATTAAACACCCTCTGTAAATCCTATATGAATGATCCTTTGGGCTTCCGCTGGGCTCCCCAAGGTATCTCATATCTAGGTATTTGGATCATCCCAACATTGGATAAAGTTTGGGATGCTAATTTCTCTCCTTTACTAACTAACATTAAAAATATATTTGACAGATGGAAATTGCTTAAACTTACCTTTAATGGGAAAATTTCTGCTATTAAAATGACAATAGCTCCAAAAATATTGTATCTTTTTTCTAATATACCTCTAAAACTTCCCTCTTGCTTCCTCATTAAAATTGATAAATTAATAGGTAATTTTATTTGGGATGGCAAAATCCTCCGGTTTAGTCATAATAAACTTAGATCACATTGGTCAAGAGGTGAATTTGACCTCCCTTGGTTTCAGGCCTACTTTTTGGGCTTTTCTTTGCAGCCCAGACTATCAAATGGTTTATTCAATCTGATGCCAATTCACCTTTATGGGTTAATATGGAAGCCTCTCTTTGTACTACAACATTGCTACTTCTTTTCTTTATAATCCCATCCTCCAAATTAAAATCTCACCACTATAGTACCATCCACATTCTACTGGAAAATAATTCATAAATATCTCAAATCAAATCCTACCCCTCTTGTTTATGCTCCTATCTGGGGAAACAGCCAAATATCTCTCGAAAATCGTCCAATCTACTGTCGATCCTGGAAAAATAGAGGCATACTTTTATTAAGAGACATACTTGAACCCCATACATTAAGAATAAAACCCTATTCTGATCTATGCACTCAATGGAATCTTCCCCACCAGGATTTTTGGAAATATTTACAGCTTCACACAGCATGCACATATTATTTCTCACTTATTACGAATCAATCCTCGCATGATCAACACATCTCCAAATGGATAAAAACAACATGTAAATTGAATAGTGTCATCTATAAAGTTATTAGAGAATCACTACCGGACCAGGCCATTAGTGCAAAAAATAGATGGAGCAACTTATTACACTATAACATTACAAATGAGCAATGGCATAGGTGTTGGCTTTCTTGCCACAAATCTTTTATTGATAAACGTAGCTCACTCATTCAGACTAAAATTCTTTATTTATGGTATAGGACCCCAACTGTATTGCATAAAATGAGATTAATGGATAATGACAACTGCTGGCGATGTAACTCGCCTAATGGCGATTTACTTCATATTTTATGGGATTGTCCCTCCATACAAAAATTTTGGCATCAGATTCATATATTTGCAATAAAGTGACTGGTCAACCCTTGTATTAGATCCTAAACACTGTATACTTGGTATTTTTGACCCTCATCCCTATAATATTCCCAATCCTTGAACAGATGGTTAACCATACTTTTTCTTCTAGCTAAACGTAGTATACTTATGAATTGGAGATCTAATATAATCCCCACTCTCCCTGATATTCTTAATCATTTATCTCAATATGCCTCCCTGGATCATATGACACACATTTCTTTTGACCGACTCAACATATATAATAAATGTTGGCAGGAATATTTTAAATATTTGGATTCATCTAGCCAATCTGGCACTTAAAGTATGGATTGAAATACTTTGTATAATATCTCTCTCTCTCCTTTTATTGATATCCCCCATTTCCTCAGATTGTGGTCTTGCTTTTTCTCTACTTACTTGATACTCTCTTATCTTTGCTATTTCTTCCTCTTCTCTTGTTTTCTTAATCTTTTCTATATAAGCTTTAGTAGCACTCTAACGATATATACATTGTAGTAATGCAACACGTTATTCATATCTCCTCTTTACCTTATACTTCTATTTTTACTGTATATTATGTAGTCTAAGCTTTTTCTTTTTCATTATAATATTGTAACTGTTCTAGTTTAGGTAGTTAACCCATAATTATTCTATTACCATTGAATAGTCTTTTTTTTTCCTCCTTTGCTAGATGTTATGCTACTTAGTTTATCATTTATATAACCTTATACAGTACTGGTATAGGATATACTTGTTGTTTGTTTATCTTTTAAATACTTCAATAAAAAGATCAACTGCAAAAAAAAAAAACAATGGATACTATGGAGCTATAGGTAGCTAGTATAAGGGCTTCAGGCATTAGATTGTGTTTCTGTCTATGGAGTAACCCTGTCTTGATACTGGCAGACCTGGCAACATTCTCAACATGCCGTGCATATGATAGTGAGCTATCCACGGTTACCCCTAGATACTTGAAATATTGAATTTGTTCAAGCAGGACACCAGAGGAGTTCCTGATGGTTAGGGCACTGGAATGTTTACTGCGAACACCACTGAACAACATGACTTTCATTTTTTTGTAGTTCAGAATCAGCTTGTGTTTCCTGAACCAGTCTTCCACTTCCTCAAAGCTGAGTTGAAGTTGGTGTTCCAGTAGTTCAGGGTCAATGTTGCTAGTGTATATGACCACGTCATCCACATAGAGGAGGTTCCGCTAGTGACAGGAGCGAGGGAGATTGTTAAGAATGATGCTAAAGAGAAGTGGACCCAGTATGGAGCCCTGTGGTACTCCAGAGTGGACATGTTGATGGTCAGAGGTGATATTAGCTATCTTCACCCATTGGGAGTGACCTACAAGATAGATTTTGAACCAGGACACAGTATCTGCTGAGAGGCCAGTTGAGGACAGCTGCTTGAGAAGTAGAGCCTGGTTCACTGTATCAAAGGCCTTTGTGAAATCTATGAAGGCTGCACCCACCAATCTACCTTGATCCAGATATTGGTGAATGAAACCAGTGAATTCTAGCAGTGCTGTGGTAATGGTATGTCACTTTCTGAATCCATGCTGCTGGGGCCACTGGATCGAGTATTTTCCCATATACTCCACCAGCTGATCCGCAACTATGCGCTCGAGTGCCTTAGACAGGGGTGGAAGTATAGAGATAGGTCTATAGTTTGTGTGTATAGTGCGTTCTTCACTTTTGTGAACAGGGGTAACAAGGGCTGACTTCCACATTTGGGGGAATTGTGCCAGTCTCAGTGAGAGGTTTAGAATCTTTGCAATGGGCACCAGTATTTCTTCAATGGTAAGGGCAACTATTTTGAGGTCTTAGAGAATTCCACTGATTTCCATCATTTGCAGAATGGCAACATTCTGCATATGAAATGATTTTTGCAGAATAAAAATCCGCAGTTCACATATACCGCAAATTCTTTCTCTGCAACCCGCAGAATATTATTTCACGGTTTACATGATCCGTGGAAAATTATTCCGCAGTTTGCACAGAAATGTTTTTCGAAATTCCATGGAATTTAAAAAGAAATTCCATAAAGCATTTAGGACTGGATTTGTCATTCAGCAGCAATTCTGATGGCAGAATATTGCATTCTGCACAGTCCTATCTGTCGCCTATCCCCTAATCAATTTCTTATCCAGTTTACCACCTTTGGGCCCACTCCTAAGTTACCCAGCTTGCTTACAAGTCTCCTATGTGGAATGGTGTTGAACACATTGCTGAAATCTAAGTAGGCCATGCCAACTGCTCCACTCACATCTAGTTCCTTGGTAACCCAATCAAAGAAATCTATCAGATTCGTTTGACATGATCGCCTCGCCAGTGAAATCATGCCGCCTCATGTCTTGTAACCTACTGGATTCAATATATTGAGCAATCCTTTCCTTCAGTAGTGATTCCATTAACTTTCCCACCACCAATGTCAGGGTGACCAGCCTATAATTGCTAGTCTCCTCTCTGCTACCACTGTTGTTTAGTGGGACTACATCTGCCCTCCTCCAGTCCTCCAGAACCACTCATGTTTCCAGTGAGCTGTTAAATAGAACTGTCAGAGGTGCAGCCAGTATTTCCCTTTCCCTGAGCTCCCTCAATACCCTTGGGTGTACCCTATCTGGCCCCATTGCTTTGTTAGCCTTCAAATTAGCAAGTCTCTTCAGGACTCATACCTCCAAAAAAGGACTAGTGTCCACCTCCCTCCCTCCCTCCAAAGCTTTTGTTACTTTTTTGTGGCCTCTCCCTTTCTCCGTCCTCTGTGATCACTGAACAACAGTATTTGTTCAGGATGTCTGCCATTTCCTGGTCCCCCTCTGCACAGTTCCCCCCTTCCCTTTTTAAGCTTACAATCCCACCCCTGGTCTTCCTGTTTTCACTTACATACCTAAAAAAATGTTTTGTCCTCGTTTGTTACCTCCTGGGCTATTCTCTCTTGAGTTTGGGCCTTTGCACTCCTCACCGCTTTCCCTGCTTCCTTCTGTTTCCCATGATATGCATCTCTATCCTCTTGCCTCTGCATCTCCATATACCTTCTGAATGCTACCCTCTTAGCTTTTATCTTTTCAAGCACCTCTTTCAAGAACAATAGTGGTTTCTTCTTCCTCTTGCTTTTGCTCACTTGTTTAATTCAGAGGTTTGTTGCCTTTACTATACTCCCTTGTATCTTCACCCACCGTTCCTCCTCCCTACTCAGGTCACCCACCCCTGCTAGGTCATCCCTGAGGCATTCACCCACCTTTTTTCTAAATCTTCCCTCCTGCAGTCCAGGACCCTCATCCTCATGTGGTTAGATTCCACAGCTGCATTGTACCATATCTCCCTATAGTGCTCTTTGCTGAGTACAATGCTGTTACCCCCCCCCATTAAATGATTTTATCATAAAATCTTTATAGTGTATAGTAAGGGCTTGTTGTGCATGGAAATCAGAGGCTTTCAAAATGTTGTTGTACCACAGTTCAAAAGGTCATGGAATGTGATTCGTTTCATTTATTTCATTTTATTTGTTATACGGGAAAGGTGTGTGAGCAAAACTGCACGTTTTCACAAGCATCCAGTTTATAGAAAATACAATCAACAGGATACAAGGTAAGAGAGAAGGTATGAAAGGCTTGATAATGACAACTTTCAATGATTGTACCCTACTGTGGTGCAACAACATTTCAAAAACCTCTAGCTGTTCCACGCAGAAGCCCATGAGCCACAGAAACAGCAGGATCAATCAGACAAACAGCAGCAGTGGCACAATCACCCGAACCTGAATCTCCAGCAGGATTAACCAGATAACATTTAAAATGCAGGATCAACCAGATATTTGCATGTAAATAAAAAAAAAAAAGAAAGATCAACCAGATATTTAAATAAACTTATGGAACAAAACTCTCATCCTCATAGCTGATGTCCTCTCGCTAAGCAAGAGATAGAACCACCATTTAAAAAAAAAAAGCCTCCCACACCCGATTTACAGCAAGTAGAAGGCTGTGCTACAAACACAGGGATGTCTGCTCCTTACCAACCACACATCGCACCCTAGCAATCAGCCCTAAGTTTCTGAATAAGACGTGGCTATCAACATTCTTTTTCTTGTATTTTAAAAATAAAAAACTGTTAAAACCAGTGGATGGACAACTCTATATACAGCCAGTGTGTTGTGCCACCTCGAGGCTCTGATTCCCCCGGACCTCTTGAGCTTCATTCTTGACATCACAGAGAATAAGAACCCCTCAGTGGCAAAACACACTGATTGTGCATAGCTGCCAAACCACTGTTCTATATGTTGTCAGAGAGCTCCTGAAGGGCCTTGTTCTCTCCATGGGTTATATAAAACCTTTTAGGAGGGGTCCTGTATTGCCCAACAGTTCTTGTACCTGGCGTGTAATTGTTTTCTCACAGGCATTAACAGTCAGATTAAAGGAGGTGGGGCAGAATGTTGACTTACCTTTAAATCCAATTTTTGTCTGTTTCTTTGAATAGTTACCTGCTGTAAGTAACTTGGGTACATCAAGATTATGGCCATTGTAATTAATGGCTTCAGTTTTTAATGTAAAATCTGTGTGGCTGACCATGCTTACAAGGTAGGTATTACGGCATTCACGCCGCTTATCTTACTCCTACGTAATGCGCCGAGACACTGAACAAACACAGCTCGAGCTTAAAATGCTCCATTTCTCTTCACACACTGCAGACCACTAAAACCTCGGCTGCTTCTTCAGCGGGTTGGGAGGCAGGAGGTATTCTCACAGTGGGAGGGAGTAAAACAGCAGTTGACAATGCGAGGGACAGCCTGAGGGCCTTACACGGCCGACAGCCATACAGGCACGATGCGGCTCTTCAGTGCTGCCAATGGGGGACCCAATTTAAAGTAAACCTCAAAAAGAAAAAAATCACCCTTCAATTATAAATAACAAAATATGGGGTGCAGTGTGTTTTGCTTAAAATTACACTCTCTCGTTGTTGGACAGCTAATAGATCCCTCGTGGCTTCTCAGCCTCGGGATTTATAAGCAATTAACAACCTCGGGAAAGTGTAAATTCTCAGAACACACTGCACCTCATACTTTATCCTATATGTAATTACCTTACAACACATTAGTGATATACTTAATGCAATGTTGTATAGTTCTCTGAGGGTTACTGTTTTCTTCAAATAACCCATCTGAATTTACACGATTCATGAGGTCCATTTTATCCAATTCCCATATCAGCTTTAGGCAGTGTGTCCATTGATACACTATTGTCCCCAGCGCCCATATTGGGCAGTCTGTTAAAGACCCACCTGGTATTTGTACTCCCTTGTTCCTCATTGGCTGTTGCTGAGATCTCATTAAGACTTCTGTTACACTATTTAATAGTTCGTCCTTAAGGCCCATGTTGAAATCATATTGGATTTTTCCTCTAATTTTATTAAAATGTTGTGCTTTAGCTTGATTTTTTTCAGAAAAAAACTTTTTAGGTTCACAAATATTTGAAAGTGGCTAAGGTTGGGGGTTGGGGATGAATGGTAATCCTTTCTGTAGGAAGGCCAGCTAATTTTCTGTGAGAGGATTATTTGACAGATTTCTCACCAGTAATTGATCTGCTTCTTGTTCCTTTTCTTTGATTTTCTGTTTCTATTCACTAGACCCCTTTTGCCCCTCTTGGTTTTCCTCCTTTATTTCTTTTCTAATTTTTTTTTTGCCTAAAAACATTTTCTCTGGTTGTTGTGATGGGGAGACTCTGAATATTATCCTCTCTTTCAGAAACGCTATGCCTCTTTGTGCTCTTGCTTTTGCTCCTTTTGTTAAAAAATCTTACTTTTGCCTCCTTCGACATTTAGAGCTTTTATTGCCCTAGCTAAGTATTTGTCCCTTATCGTGGTCTTCCTGGTCTCTCTGAAGCTTATTCTGTTTTCTTTGAATAATGTATGTCTCATACATAGTTATTTGTTTTCTCTGCAGTGTGCCCTCCAAGTCCTTGAACTCTCTCCTTCCCCTTTCAAATTCAGTGCTTTCTTTTTAGCCTTTTGCATTTCTGGTATCGGTTCATTATGTCTAGTCCCATCCTCTTTAGTGATTAATTTCACAACTCTTTCAGCACACTCACAGACAGTCTTAACTCATTACCTCCTGGGCAGCCATTTTGTGTCAGGTAAACAATGGATAATTTGGACTTCATATGGAACCATTGGAGGTAATGAGTTGAAGGAGTAGTACAGTCAAAAATCTGCAAAAATGTATGTTGTGCAGAGTGTCTTGATTTGTGTGTTGAGTCCTGGGGTGTCCTTCCCTTTGTCTGCTATTAGGAGATTTTTTTCTAAATGTACCCAACTAGTTTTATGGCCTCTGGGGATTTCCATTGGTTTATTGCACTTCTTTGTCCTACAATGCATCCTGTCTCATGTGATGATGATGCATTGTGGACCACTGATTCAGTGAGGGAAAGTACTGCAGCAGTGATCTGAAGATAGAGGCCTGATGTTCTGGCCTCTGCTAAACAACTCTAATTCAAAATGCTTTTGTTTTCTGTTTGCTTGTCTGGGTCTATCCAACAGGAGTAAATATTTAAGCAATAATGCATGACAGGGTGTGGTATATCATGGGATTTCATCATGCCTCGGGTGGTTGGGCACGAGGCCACAGGCCGAGTGCATCCAACCATCCGAGAAGTGACGATATCCCATGATATACTACACCTAATGTTTCTATTATTATGAACTGGATTGCATATATGTATCAATAAATATTTTACAAAAGCTTCTAAAATGTTTTAGTAATGCATTTTGTAATGTGTAGGGATACATTGAAATAATACAGTCCATTTAGTTTTTGAGGTGGGCAGTAGGTGGCCTTATTGTAATGCTTTGTTAGAATGAGGAAGAACTAGGTTGTGAATTGAATTATTTTTTTTTTAATTTGTAGTTGCTTGTTCAGTGGGTGACAAGGTTCTGAATTCCAGAGCAGGAATGGTGCTGGCAACCCATGACGATAAATCACTTATTTTGACGTGTATTTTCCAAACATAGAAATTAATTTATAAGTTCACCCTGATGTCAAAATACTAGTGTAGTGCTTAAAATGAGTGTTATTTTAGTTGGGAAGTGCTTTTGAAAACTAAAGTCATGATTCTGAGGAAGCGCATCAGCGTCCGCCACAGATGCTGATACACATGCTTGGAGTCTCATGTTTAGCTTTTGAAAGGCAGTTGCCAGGTAAAAAAAAAAACATTACTTTGAGTAATGAAATATTTTTTTACATCAGTGTGAATTCAGTAGTTTATTTTTATGTCCGGATTGTAAGACCACACTGCCAGAGATGAACAGGAGCAGCTGACTGTGGGGGAATTTTTGTGTAAAAGAATGATGCAAGTGGGAGTACGTGAGGAGCTATTGCTGCTGCTGACTGTAAGTTCAGCATGGCTGTCCATTATCATCGGAATTATTTTTTTTTCTGCTGGTGAGAAGGCTGGTGACCGGAGGTTTTCTGAAGCCATGATGATGTAGCCTGATATCATTATGGCTTCAAAAACCTCTCGGCCAATCAGCTTCATGAATTTACGATCCCTAGTTCATAATTTGCTTTTAAAGCTTTTAATTTCATCAAACTACACCCAGTCATAAAAAGCACACATATCACCCTATGTCACCAATGCTGTAATTAGTAAAGACTAGTTGTTCTCTTACAGAATATTCATGCAGTTAGACCTCAAGTGACTATTACCTTTCTATAAAATTGGTACTCCATGTTCAAATTGTATGATTTGTAATAAGATATGCATTATTGTGTATTCAACTTTCTTATATTCTATTCACTGACCTGTACTGCAGTGCATATCTTCTCCACTAGTTTCTTGTGCTATGTTCATAGCTTCCTTACTATTGTATTTCACTGTGTCTAGTTTTTATTGTATGCTGTCCTACCCAGGACCTCCTTGTAAATGAGCTTGCTCAATGGAGCCTTTTCCTGGTGAAATAGATAAGCTAAACTAAATGTAGACTTCTGTGCCCACTGGATAAGTACTTGTTGAATCTATGGTCCCAGATGCATCACTGTCACATGGAACAGGAGGCAGTGTAGGGAAAAAGAAGAGCAGTAAACCATGGTAATATGGAGATCCCCAGAGGTCATAAAATTAGTGGGAGAGGCCATAAAACTAGTGGGGAAATTGAGAACAAAATCCTAATAGCAAACAACGGGATTTACACACCAGGACTGAACACGCAAATCAAAACACTCTGCACAACTATAGTACTCCTTTAACCCTCACTGCCTTAATCCTAAAGGTTTCTAGTCCACTTGATGATATTACCATCATTTCTAGTCCTCAAGGTATCTGTTCCCTTTACAAATATTGTTCAAGTGTAGCAATGTCATAGGTTATGTCTATTTCTTTTAGAAATAATTTTTCAAATTTATGAAATGCAGGTTTTATATCACCTGTGAAGGGAGGAGGTTGTTCTGATCCCTGGAGTTTAGCAGTCACTGTCTGTCTCCTGCTTCCAAAGCTTTCTGTTCTTTCCCAGCTGTACTCTTCCAGTACTCCAAATGTAGATGCCAGTGTCCTTCATGTCTTCTTGTCTCAGTCAACTAATCCAGGTTAATTAGGGAGCTAAGCTGAAAGTAGCTCAGTAATTTGCAAGAAGTTTCCTTTCCCAGCCTACAACTTCACTATGTTACACCTGTGATCAGTGGTTCCTGTGGCACACCAAACAGAGACATTTACTGTAGGTTGTGCAACTATGATACCTACAGTGCCAGGTCAGTGCTCATGGAAGGGGGCTGCCTATCCCACACACAAATGACAATGGAATAGTACTGTGGTGTAAAGAGGGAAAGTGAAGAAAACAGTTAAATTTATTCAACTAACTTGTTTTTTTTGAAAAGCTAATGCTTACAAATTGGACTGGTACAGTCAGAGCTGCTTGCCACTCACCCCGGTGCTTTGGCTCACACAGAGTTTATCTCGGGGATGTGGTTTACAGAAAGAACAGTTCCATTTAAATAATCACCTCACAAATATTCATAAAGCATTGGTTTTGTTGTGTGTTAAATTAAAGCAATTTACAAACACATTTCATTTCAGAACACAAAATTGTTACACAGTATGCTCCCCTGTAACAGGATATTTGTTTTAAGTGAGTAGGAAAGTGTCAATAAAACTGCATCCACATAAGCCAATAATTTACTCTCCTTATTAATTTTAATACCAGAGATGTTTAAGGATTCTCATATAACATCTAACATATACAATAATGGATGGGGAAGTGTGCTTAATGAGAATTTAATGGTTGCCCAAGGTGTGGGATGGTACATAAACCCTGAGGGTGAAGCCCGAGGGGTTTATTTAAGCATTCCACACCGAGGGCAACCATTAAATTTGAGTTTAAGTACACTTCCTCAATTTTTTATTTTTTATAATTGCTGGTCAGCAATTTTTTCAACCTTGGCTTTCTTTAGTGTTCCTGAGTCGTGCACACACACACACACACACACACACACACACACACACACACACAGAGTCTCTCCAGCCTTCTTTTTTTAAATTTTGTCTTGATGCTTTTTTTTGTTTCGTTTTGTTTACTTGCAGTTTCAGATGGCTCACAGAAACTGCTATTGTGATCAGGCTGTTCACTTCGAGTAGTTGGAGCTTATGCTGTGTGCAGCCATGGTCCATTTCACGGGGAACGAAGAGCAGGATCAACCAGATAAGAGTTTTAAAAAAAAATACATGGCAGGATCAATCAGATATTGTTGATATATGCTAAAAACAGAACTCTCCAGAGTTCAAAGACATTATGGAGACTCAGGTGGTGGCTCCTTGATAAGCAAGAGATGGAGCCGCCATGTTTCTGTGACTGTTGAACCCAGCCACAAATGGAGGATTATCCAATGAGGAAGTGAGTTTGTTCTGAGTGTCTTGGCTCATGCTCGCCATTTTAACCCACAGGTTATAACAGCAAATTATAACTTTCTCAGACCATAGAAAAAATTGCTGACCAGTTATTACAATTTTATTTATTTATTTATTTGGTTCTAGAATTACAAATACCTTTGAGCCAAGGCTCCTTTACAAAGGTTCCACGTCAGTTGAAGTACAATACAGGGGATACAACAGAAATAACAACATTGCAGGTAAACAGTACATTATTCAGTTATTAATTGAGGGAGGAGGCAACACATTAGAGAACT
The DNA here is from genome assembly GCA_016271365.2 of Neoceratodus forsteri. Lineage (NCBI taxonomy): Eukaryota > Metazoa > Chordata > Ceratodontiformes > Ceratodontidae > Neoceratodus > Neoceratodus forsteri. The sequence goes on along the minus strand of CM028137.1, from coordinate 129,469,651 downwards.
CAGTACATAGAATGGCCTGGAGCAGCATCAACTAGGAGAGGGGTAAAGAACAATGGAGGAGGAATGGGATGGCAAGATGGGAGTAGTAGCAGCCGGAGGCATTGTCAGACTTCACCAGGAGAAGTGCTGGAGAGAGAGGTTGGGTAGGGGAGGAGGGGCATAAGGGTTTAAGAACCAGAACAAACATAAGTGGTAAAAGAGGTGACCTTGAGGCCTTTTGATATAGAGTACCTACCAAGGTCTTAAAAGTATTACAAAAATTAAATTTGTCCAATGTCAACTTCTTGTAGTCCTATTCAATAGAATCAAATGCTTTATGAACATCCAGGGACAGTGCAACTGCAGGGGACCACATCTTATTGCCTAACCAAACTGGTGATAAATGCCCTCTAACATTCCTGTAGCCATATCTTCCTTTAATGAAGCCAACCTAGTCCTTGTGTACCAAGGTATCCATAAAGTCTTTAACCTGTTTGCCAATATTTTCACTAATATTTTGTAGTCAATATTGAGAAGCAAAATAAGTCTGTAATTCTCCATGCCCATGAGGTCTATGCCTTTTTGCAGCTGCATAGCAAGAAGTATGCTAACATATAACAAACAGGAGCAAAAAGGGACTAAAGCATCATAAATATTTGCCCCGCACTCTGCCCTGTGAGTGGAGTTGAATCACATAGAGTATTGAGAAATAAGTTCTCTTGTCCTTCTGTCTCCTTCTGTCTCCTCCTTCTCATACTTTTGTACTCTCATCTCTCTTGCTCCCTTGTCCACTGGACTACAGGAGACTGTCTGCCAGCTGCCCTACTACAGTGCTTGTTGTTGCTGGCTGCCTACTAATGGTTTTGAGTGTACACATCTTCCAGACCTTGCTGCTCAGCTCAGTCAACCCAGCCTCAGTAGTAATCTCTGCACTCTTCCCTTCCTCTGGTTCCTCTTCCCTCTCCCAGGTTCCAGTTGCCATGGCATGCCTGCTGCTATCACCTCTGATTCTCCCTCAGTCCTGATCACCACAGCATTCCTACTGCTGTGATCTCCAGTTCCTCCTCCTCTCCTCAGTCCTATTCGCCATTGCATGCCTGTTGCTATGACCTCCCATTACCTCGTCCTCTCCCTGGTCCTGATCACCATTGCATACCTGTTTCTGTGACCTCCAGTTCCCCATCCCTCTCCCTGGTCCCAATCACTGGGGCATGCTTGCTGCTGTGACCCATCCCAGGATCTCTTCAAATATGCTTCACTTTCCATATAAGTTCCCAGTGTATTTGCTGTTTGTTTTTTTAAGACTTAAACTAGTCTACCTAAATGCTGACTGCTGACTTCCTAGTGCTTGTGGTTGATGTTCTCTGAGCAATCTCACCCTCACTTTCTGCAATGTCATTCCTCTCTTCCATATAAATTTCTGCTGTAGTTCAATAAATAAATAAAATAAAAACAGTTGCAGAAAGAGTACCCCTTTAATGGGAGACTTGGTAGTGCATGCACCAGATGTTTGCCCTAATTTATTAGACCTCTGGTCAGTTGGCATCTTAAATAGTCATCACATATTGAGCTTCTTTAGAGATGTGAAAGTTCACTTTTACTTGTGCAACCGGAGGCTGGGGGTCCTTCATACCACTACCATGTATGTCCGCTATATTATACATGTACATTCAACCACATCAAAGCTGCAAATTTGACATTTTTATTATTCAGTTTTTGTTTGTACTATTTGTCTTCCCTAGTGGTGAACCCCATTCAGGTGGACTTCCCCAGTCCAGCACCTCAGAAGTGCAGCATCCCCCTCATGAAGTGTCAGTACTGGGATTTACCACAAGTGTATGGTGTGGGGCTAGAACCCAAATTCTTTTGATCTTCCAGCCACAGAGGCAAGTGTGCAACCTGCTGAGCCACTGATGCTGCCAGACTTATGGCCATACCATTGAGTTTGGGGCAGGCCCCCACCAGATACTGTATCCAGTGGATTGCCCCAGTGGTGGAGTGTGGTCTGAGTGTTAACGGGCTCCACCATGTTGAACACCAACATTTTCTCTTTAAATTTGCTTCCCTCCCTTAGACAGTGGTGCAATGTGTTTCTAATGCATCCATGTTGGGCATGCACAGAGACAGGCAGCTCATCCCCCTCCCTGGGCCACCTTGCATCTAGCCCCCTCCGGTTGCTAGGATGCATTTACACAGTGGTCCACAGGCAGCCTCCAACCCTGGAGGAGACAAGCATCCATGGGGATGCTTAAGCCTCCTCTCTCTGATGGCCCTTTTATAGCCTGGGCTTATTCCTGACCCTGGGTTGCCAACGTCACAAGCAGCAGTGTTGCCCTTGGGTGTGCAAATTTTTTAGTATTATTCTGTCTTTTTTTTACATTCCCCATACATACACCAACCCCCATTCTCTCACGTTCCCTACCCCAATGTGTTGTGTCACTGTTATTGCACTATTCTTCTGGCATTGGCCAGTAGAACAGCTGCCTTCATTGCCAAACTCGACATCACACTTTGGTAGGTGGACAGACAGTGTGATGATGCCAGGCAGCAGCACCCTTCTTTCTTGTGAGCTGAGCAGCTCAGCTCTACAGCATACCCATCCCCCTATCTCCTGCAGCTAGTTCCAGCATGGAATTCCTAAGCTCGAACATTGATGGATTTAGTTAGTTAGTTGGTTATTTGTTCTTTGTTGATTATGTAGACACGCTGGTACCAGACACCTTTTTCTGATATGACCCAAGTACCAGAAGTACAATGTGAAAAGCAGCAAAAATATGATACAGTACATGATATAGTAACAGAACAATGTGAACAGGATATAAATGAAGTACAAAACGTCACTACAGTGCAAATTTAACATGGTGCGAATAGACATCAAATGAGACAACACAAAAATATAGCAGAAAGAACAGTGATGAAATTGGGCAGGTTATAAGACAAAGTTGGAGGACTGGAGTTAAGTGGCACAAGCTCATGCATTAAGGTTCAGCAGATGATCCTTCATTTTTTAGGAGAAGTTGCCAATTTGATGACCGACACCCAGTCTTCCAAGTGACAGCACAACATGCCACAGGCATCCCACTGGGACAGCACTATATCTTGAATTTTTTAACCATCCCACAAGTTTAACATAAAAAGAAAACAGAAAGGGTGGGTCAGAGGGCAGAGGGATGCAGCCCACCCAGACAGTAGGTTGGTTGGGTGAGGTTGTGTAGTATGGGCAGACCTGATAGACCTTTGCTGTCTTTCTGCAATCAGATTCTAAGCTTTAATTCTAAAAGAAATATAGGTTCAAATCCAGCCCAGGTTAATAGTGCCAAAAGCCATTAAACTATGAGGGCTTTCTAGTGTTTGGTGGCCTATGTGACATGAGTTGTGGTGGTTCTCATTCCTATCCCTAGTGAACAGGTTATAAAAGAAAATAACCACCAACACAATCAGCATCTTTGTTTGCAGTCTCATACAAGAGATCAAGGATTGAATAGGCAGGCTGAGGTACACTGGTGGGGCAGTGTAAAGAAGCTTGCACTGGGGTAACCTACATTGTACCTGTCATCTGTAGATAAACAGAGGGCTTCAGTCTCCAGTGCTGTTTATCCAGCACCTTTCACAAGCACTAAAATTCACAACAGAAGTTAAAAAAATGAAATTAACATTGCTACCCAGAGTACTGCTATTACAGAATGGTCTTTGAGGATTCCGTAGGTAGGTACACTTAATTCACAAGCTGAAATTAGTCCTTTACTGTACTTTACACCTTCAACATTCCTGAAGTGGATTACTCCTCTGTTAAAAAAAAAGATAGACCACTACATATCTCTTCCTTGGAAAAAAAACTCAGATACTAAGCAAAACAACAGGAAAGAGCAGACTGAATGCTGAAGGTCACTTCCTTCAAGTGTAAGAATCAGCAAAAGTGACTGAGTGCGAATTAAAAGAAAAATACATTATTGTATTTTCTGTAAAAACATGCTTACATATGCTTGTTCTCACACTGATTGTAACTGGGATCAAGGCTAAACAAAAGGGCAAAGTGATCAAAACCAGGTCCTTCCGAACATCTCTCTGTTTTAAAAAGTTAGCAGTGTTAACTCAGAAAGTTTTAGAAGATCCTGACCACCACACGAGTTGCCACCAATGAGCAAAGAAGGAGTGTTGAGAAGCCAGGAAGAACCCGGGATGTACTCTTCTGTGCCAAACCTGCTGCCTGCCCTGTCATCAGGGAGCTTGTACATTGCACCAAGTGGTGCTGTGGGCCTCTTCTGTGCTGGTCTCAACCCCACAGCATGGCCCGGGGGCCGGGATCTTGGGATCATATGAGAGATCTAGCCACAAAGCCCTAGCAGGGAGCCAGCCTTGACTCTCTCCACAACTAACTTAGCAGGTGGATAATGTCAATTTTTATGTAATGTAAATGTATACCATAAGAATCTCATTGGAAATAAGCTTGCTCAGTTCAGTTTCTGATTCCTACTATGAATAACATGTTTACTACTGCTACTACTAGAACTCCTGGCCACTGTTGCCCTGCTGGTCTCTGATCCTCATCCCTGTCTTTGTCATACCCTCAGTTGTTTTCAGTGACTCCTTTCCAGTCAGTCACATTACTGTATATCAATGCTAAAGATTTGCAGCTGTATTGGCTCTGACCAGGGTTTGCCTAAAGGGACTCTGTCAACTTGTTTTTCATCATATTATTTCTAGTTAAAAATCTACATTTTATGATTGCTTACCTTCTCTAAAATTCATTGATGTTGCTGTTTGTTTTGTCTGTCTCCTTGTTTAGTAGAACTGAAATGCAGGCTAATGTACATTTATAAACAACCTTGTTTTGTTTACATTCCTGAATCTGTTCTTACTACATACTTCCTGAGCATTAGAAACACACCCAAACAGTGCAGTCATTCAAGAAACAGTAGCCTTCTAAACTCCCACTGCATCATGAGAGCCTAGACTGTGTTATGGGTGTTCCCAAGTCCAGGAAAGATGCTGTTGTAGCTGATCAAGGTGTGTAAACAAACCTGTGTTTGTGTGGTAACACCAGTATGCTGGGCAGTCTGTTTTTCACTTTTTTTTAAAGAAAAAAGATTCAGAATCAAACTACCAGCTACATCAGCAATCTTTACACAATGTTGCTAATCACAAAATGCATTTTTTAAGCTACAGACACTTTGAGACCTAAGGGGGTTGACAGTGTCCCTTTAAAAATCACTGTGACAATTGCTTCCGAAAGGTTGGGGAGTGGGGGGGAGGGGGAGGTAGCTGTCCCATCTGTTTAGATTTCTCAAAAATCTTCTGCAGTTGATGACTAAAAGGATCACAAAGAAATGAGTAGCATTCCTCTACAAACCCATCAGTGCCTAGAGTTTTAGTTGGGGAAGAGATTAAATCGCCCTCACTATTTCCCTCAATCGAAATATTTGAATCTAAATATCCTGTCACACTTTAAGAGTCAGTTTCAGTGTAACTGCATGGTAGGAAACCATTAAGTATGTGCAATGTGGATAATTATACTGTAGTTACAGGTTTGTTGCATGTACCCTCATTGCAGTTACAGTGTACTTACATTGTAACTACAGTGTATTTAAAGAAACTTAAAGTGTTACCTAAATATCTTTTGTCCACTTCTGATTGAGATGGAAGTGCAACCCCATGGAAAACCCTGAGAAGTCTAGAGGGTTATTGCTATGACAATATAGTGAAGCTAAGTATGTCCCCCAGACCGAGTAGTATGTGGGCAAGGATGAGGGGTTGATGTGTGAGAGCCTGTCTAGAGTGGGTAACTGGCCCACTGCTGACAACCATTCCTGTACAGTTGGGATATCTGTCAATTTCCATTTGCATAGGCTCAGCCTTTTGGCTACTACACTCACTGCCATAACCCACTGAGCTAGAGGGGAATGTTTCGGTGGAGTGCCATCTGAAGTTTTGCTTATGAGCAGCAATGGGACCTCAAGCTGGAGGGTAGGGCCAGTGATGTGTTGATAGACCCACCAAACATCTGTCCAAAAGCTGTGCAACCTGGGACATTCTCATAATATGCACATAAGGTGTGCACCTGGCCCCTGACAACACCAGCATATATTCTGACATCAGGTCCATATGTTCCAGGGCAGCCTGTACCACCTCAGTAATGTTTTATTTTGTATACCTGTAGGTCTGCGTTTTCCATTTCTGCATGCTTTGTGTGCCCTGGAGAAACAGGCAGTTCAAGCTTCATTTGATATGGGGGTGTGCAGCTCTACATCCCAGGCTTGCTTAGCTGCCAGGGATTGGTCCAGTTAGGCATTGCATTGGTAGATGTACCCAGTTTCCTTTTCACAGTGGTCAGCCCCTTGTGATATGGAAAGAAAGTGTATTTGTTCAGTTTGGGTTACCCTGCCCAGTTTTTGAGAGAGGAGACTTCAGATCTGAAGGTATCTCCATAGGTCTTGTCTAGGGAGAGAGTACCTTGCTTGGAAGGAGTGAATGAGTCTGGGTGTTTGCCACCTGCCATTAGCAGGCCTTTCACTTGGTGTATGCCCCTCTGTATCCAGTATTGCCACCTCATAGAGGAGCCCTTGATGTGCAGTTGGTCATTCACCCACAGGGGCATGTATCAGAGGGGTAGAATCCATGCACAGCTGTTTGTGTATGGAAATCCAAGCCACTCTGGTTGCTGTGAGCAGGGGATGTTCCTTGCCTGGATGGTGAGCTTATTCTATAGAAAAGAGGCTGCCATATTTGTACCCACTTGGAATTGCTCAATGTGGAATCACTGTGTGGAAGAATGGGAGGATGTTGTAAACCATAGGACTTGTGAAATGAAAAGGTGGTGTGGTATCCAGGGTACACCCCATCCCCCTCTACTGCATTAATCCTGCAGCTTGGGCCTACTATATGTAGACCTTAGTTCCTCCCAAGGGTATCCTCCTATGATGGTGTCAATTCTGGAGAACCAGGAGTTCAATATGTGCATGGGTAGATGTGCTATGATGTGGATAAATGTAGGTGCCAGCATCATTTTAATGACTTCAAGTTTCCCTGCAAGTAATAGATGGAAAAGTTTCCATCTGTCCAGCTCTGTTCGAGTTGCATCAATTGCAGGAGACAGATTCATGTTTGACTTCTGTGTACTAGAGGGATGGGCCTTAATGCCGAGATATTCAAGCCCATCCCTAGCCCACTAAATACCTGCAACAAGAAAGGCCTCTGGTCTGCATGAACTACTGTATGTAGTGGCAGTACCTCAGTTTTGTTCTGGTTAATTTTAAGCCCACAGATGGTCAAGAACCTGGCCAGCAGCTGGTGGAGCAGACTCACTGCTGCAGGTCAGTCTGCCTGGATGTGTAACAGATCATCTCTGTATAGGAGGGATTGGTAATACTGATCCCCTACCTGGATGCTCTTGAGAGCAGGTGGGCCTGGATGGCAATAGCCAATGGTGCAACGGTCAGTACAAAGAGCCGGGGTAATAAAAGACAGCCTTACAGGGTACCTTGCTGGAGGGGGAATGGTTGTGATCTCAATCCATTGGTGAGGACACATGCAGACGGTTTGTTATAAAGCGTCCTGATCCATTGGAGCAAGACAGGCCTGAACCCTACGTTTTGCAGGGTGGAGGCTAAGTAAGTCCATACCACTGAATCAGATGCTTTTTCAAAATCTACAGCTAATGCTGTCACATGGGATGGGGATTTTTGTGTAGCATGGAACAGACTGAACAGTGTCCTCATGTGATCAGAACTTCTTCTCCCTTTAATGAAGTCCACCTGAGCCGGATGAATTAGGTCAGGAAACACATCCTCCAGTCTGGTTGACAAGACCTTTGCCAGGATTTTGGCAGCTGTACTAATTAGGGAAATCAGTCTATAGCTACCTGGTAAGGTGAGCGCTTTCCCTTTCTTGTGGAGGACTGTGATTGCTGCTTCATGTAGGGTAGGGGAAAGAACATGAACACCAGTCTTGAGGGAGGACTGAAATATACTTTGTAAGGCTGGGACAACCTCCGTACATACCACTTGATAAAAACTTGCCAGAAGTCCCCCCCACCCGGGCCTTTTCCCTTGTTCAGTGGCTTAATAGCCGCCTGGACTTCCTGTAGGGAAACAAGGCAGTTCAGCAATGCTGAGGTATTAGAAACAATAGTTGGGCTAGGTAGCTGAGTGAGGAAATCTGATATGGCCTCCTCAGAGCTAGTGGAGGTAGAGGTATAAAGAGCTTGGTTAAAGACCTTCATAATATTGTTCATCCTATCTGGGTGAGTCTGGACATCACCTGTTGGGTCCTAAAGTCCAGGGATGTGTTTATGTGTTTCTCCACCTGCCTTTTCTTTATGTAGTAAGCCAGTAATTTGCTGGCCTCCCCCTCCCCCCATAGGCTAAACAAGGACAGGTCACCATTACATGAAAGGAGCACACTGAGCTTCATCTTGGTGCTGGTGAGGTGGGCCAGCAGCGCCTTACTTGGGTGGGTGAGTTTCTTATATTAGTCCTCATCCTCACATATAAGTTCTGCTTCCAAGGCCTGCATCTGTGCCTTCCTTCTCCTTTCTCCAATTGACTGATTAATCTATATTAAGCCCTCAAAATAATAGCCTTATCGGCCTCCTGTAGGGATTGGTTGGAGACCTCCCCAGTATCACTAGTAGCCTTGTAATGCTTTGTCTCAGTCATTGCCCATTTTTTTAATTTGGGGTCCCTGAGGAGCAAGGTGTCAAACCTCCAGCTTTTATTATGTGGCACTCAGGGGTCTCAGGTCATGGTCAGTAACAGATGGGTGTGGTCAGAGACTATAACAGCATGAATGTAGGAGTCCATCAATTGCTGTGTGATATATAGTGAGATAAGCCACATATCAATTCTACTAGAAGTGGAGTGGATGGCAGAGAAGCATGTGTAAAATCCTTACTGGTTAGGTGGTGGAGATGCCGGATGTCTACCATATTATGCTCCCCCCAGCATTTATCCCAAAGCTTGTCAGGCCTAAGTATGGGGTTCCTGTGCAGAGGAGTTGTGGTCTAGGCATGCCTCCATAGGTACATTAAAGATCCCCCCACCAGGATCAGCATATTAGGATGCACAAAGGATGAGATTTCATGTCTTATTGTATGGAAGAACTCCAGGTCATCTTTATTTGGGCTGTAAAGATTAACTACTGCTAGGGAGCCCTGGTGCATAGAAAGCTCTGATAAGAGCTATCTTCCTTCTGCATCTGCTTTGGTATGAGTAAAGGACCAGCCCAACAAGCTGTGCATAAATATGGAGACACCACATTTTTCTGAAAGAGCAGAGCTATGGGCTTCTGCCCCTGCCAGTTCCCTTTTTACGACTGCAGTGGGCAGAGTCTGCAGCCATTCTGTGGTAGCTCTAAAAACCAGCCACCAGATTGACACCAAAGAGCAATTCTATTTTGGAGTTGCAGTACGATCATTCTGCAACTCTAAAATAGTCCGCTTACTCCCCCTCACCCACAGGCACACTATTTCGTTTGTCAGTTGCCCACCATGCTCAAGATGGCCATCGATGTATAGTGCCCATGCGTGAGTAGTTGCACATGTGCTACCACACCGTGGCCACCTTGGGCACAGTAGACTGTTTCACCATAAGCTCCTGTGAGCTTGGCAAGTGCAGCTGCAGCCACGTGGGCTCTGGCCAGAATTTGTTAGTTTAGCAGCCTCCCCTGAAGTGAGCCTAGTTTATTGCAGGAGTGCAACCTGGGACTGGAAACATTTCAAATGAGCAAGTACTATTTTCTCCATTTACAGGGGAGCTGAGGCCCTTGATATTCCAGGAGGTCATACTTATGTCAGCCATGAGGTATCTCCCCTGGGCCCCTATGACTTGTAAACAGCTGGTACAACATTACATTTGGAGTGAATTTATGCCTTCTGATCCTGCAAATATATTTGGAAGCAGTCTGTACTGCCATCAGTAGACCTCTTAGTACAAAATATGCATGAAACAATTTTTTAGTGCAAAACTACTGTAACAACCTGCACAAAAGAGGCAACATATGTAATTACCCCCTTCTTATTCCCCTTATCCCCTACAACAAGCATCCTCTGTCCCCACCCCTCCCATCCTCCCTCCTGGTCAATTCCTGAGGCATTTTAAGTGCCAGAACATCAGGCAGAGCATGGGATGTGGTTAGCAGGCTTCTGTAGCCCAACATCGTGAGCTTGGTGGTGCATTTGGGAATCTGGCCTGGCCCACTGGGACCGGAGGTCCCACTAAGGCCAGCTCCTGCCAAGTTGCCACTGTTCAGATGTGCCAGGAGCAACATCAGAGTGACCCCCCCCCAAATATGAGATCCATAGAATTTATCAGGCTTTGCACAAAAGGGGGAGCATCTACTAGGCGTGGGCAGACCAAGCCACCAAAAATCAGACCCCCCCCGGATCCAGTGCATCCTGGAAGATGCAGACCAATAAGGACCCATTGTGTAATTGTACTGGGTGCAGGTCCACTGCCAAATGCTGCATGTAAATGGCAAACTGCACTGTTCAGCCTTTCCGAGTTCCATACAAATGCCAATAATAATTCTTAGAGGATTGATTAGGAAAAAAACCCTCAAAATCTGAAATTAGATGAATTAAATGAAATCAGTCTGATTTTATTTAATTCATCTACATGAAAGTGTGTTTTTTTGTTTTTTCTACTCAGTCCTCCCTTTCTAGGAATTATTATATGTGCTGCGGCTGTGCTTTAGCTTTTTGTTTTCAATTTAATGCAAAGAAGTGCAAGATAATGCATATGGGGCACAAAAACCCTGGAATAACATATCAGCTGAGGGTGAAGATATAGCATGCATCAAGCAGGAAAAGGATCTTGGGGTTATCACCTCTGATGACCTCAAGATAGAAAAACAGTGTGAAAAGGCAGCAGGTAAAGCAAATAGGATGCTGGGATGCATAGGCAGGGGCATCACCAGCAGGAAAAGGGAGGTCATAATTCCACTATACAAGACACTAGTGAGGCCCTACCTGGAGTACAGTGCACAATTCTGGAGATCTTACCTATGTAAGGACATATTTATTTATTTATTAGAATTTCAGATAAATACCTTTGAGCCAATGGCTCTTTTACAAAGGTTCCATGTCAGTATACAAAGAATAGAAGTACAGTTTGTGTGAGATTAGCAGGCAAGAAGTTTGAATACAAAATTCAGTACAGGGTATACATGGTCTAAAGCTACAGGTGATAAAAGTTAGAACAACATAATCAGGCATACATTTAAGAATGATGAGTCACAACAAATAATATTTACATGAATAAAAGCTGCCAGAAGGCATTGTCAAAGGGAACGGTAGAGTGGAAAAAACTGAGTTGCTGTCAATTGTGCCATGTAGTGTAGAAAAGTGGAAGAGAGAGTGGGTATTGAGGGGTAACTGGGAGGGAGGTAGAAGGAGAGCTGGGTGGGAGGCAAGGATAGGGGAACAAGTGCAACATTGGGTGGGGTGAGCAGATTAGAAAAGGGAGAGAGGAAGGGAGTTGAAGGAGGGTAAGAGAGGAAGGTGGTGGACCTGGGCTAGGGAGAGAGGCTAGGGTAGATATGGGGAGGGTGGAGGCAGGCAGAGGTGGTGATAGTAGAGAGGTGTGAAGAACAGAAGTGACTACTTGGGAGGTTAGGAGAAACAGTCACAGGTGGCTCTGGACACAAGCGTTTGACGTAGCTTGTGTTTGAATGAGCAGAGGGTGCCTAAGTTGGTGAGTTTGCTGCCCAGGGAGTTAAACAACTTAGGAGCTCTACCCGCAAAAGACCGCTGGCCTTGGGCGGTGTGCCAGCGGGGAACAGACAGAGAACAGTTGTCAGAGCTTCTTGTGTAACGGGGGTGGTTGATTGGGCTTAAGAGAGACTGAACCGCAGGGGGCATAAGTCCCATCAATGACTTTTTTGCTAGTAGGCAGGTTTGGAAAGTAATCCTTCCCTGAAGTTGTAGCCAGTTTGACCGTTCGTAGAGGTCGCAGGTATGCGTGCGGTGGGCAGCACCAGTAAGCAGTCTGCAGGCCCTATTCAGCGCTGTAAGAATTTGCCATAGTGCTGTAGCTGTGGCTGCTCTGTAGATAACAAGCCCATAATCAATGATAGAGACAATAGAGCTGTGTATTGCTAGCTTAAGGGCGTCTGGTGTCAGACAGTGTCTATGTTTGTAGAGAGGGCCTATACAGATATTTACAGATTTTGCTACTGAATCGATATGGCGCTGGAGAAGGACAGAGTAGGGTCCAGGGTTATACCAAGGTATTTGAAAGTCTGTGTCTGGTCCAGAGTCACACCCGAGCTGTTTTTGATTGCCAACTGTTGGTGTTTATGTTTGTTATGTGTGCCATGGAACAGCATAGTCTTTGTTTTCTTGTAATTTAGCACTAGTTTCTGTGAGACGAACCAGGCCTCAACTTGTTTGAAACTTTCCTGCAGTTGTTTCTCCAAGAGGGAGGGGTCAGAATTCTTAGAGAAAATCACTGCGTCATCAGTATACAGGATAATGTTTTCATCACAGGCAGAAGGGAGATTGTTCAGGAAGATGCTGAAAAGAAGGGGTCCCAATATTGACCCTTGGGGAACACCAGCCGGACAGGTAGTTTGGAGGCGAGGGAGTCACCAATCTTAACTTGTTGTGACTGGTTGGAGAGATAACCGTTGAACCATTGTAAAGTGTCATGAGAAACCCCTAAGTTGCCAAGTTGTTCCAGTAGTAATGGATGGTTGACCATATCGAAGGCCTTTGAGAGGTCTATAAAGGTGGCACCAGCAAGTTGTCCTTGGTCTAGTGCTAGATGAATGTGGCCTGTACATTCAAGGAGGGCAGAGGTGGTGCAATGTTCTTTGCGAAAGCCATGTTGCTGTGGGCATTTCAAGTTGTATTTCTCCAAGTACTCCACCAATTGGTCTGCGATGATTCTTTCAAGAGCTTTGGATAAAGGGGGTAGGATGGAGATGGGCCTGTAGTTACAGTGTAATGTCCTGTCCACAGACTTGTGAATTGGGGTCACCAGAGCAGACCTCCACTTGAGTGGGAACTGGGAGAGCATGAGGGACCGGTTAATAATCTTGGTAAGAGAGTGCAGGACATCGTCAAAGGGTGAGGGAAATGAGCTTTAAGTCAAGTGTGGCCCCACTTGATCTGGATTTTCTGAGCACCTTGAGGAGGGATTTTTTGGCATCCCTTTCGGTAACTGCCTTGAAATAGAAATGTGGATGATTTGTATCCTGAGTCTGTTGCTATTGGTAGGCCGTGGTTTGGTGGGTGTCAAATAAGTTAGAGGGAAGCACATGGCTGAGGTCAGTGAATGTCAGATTGTAAGTATTGGCAATTATGGTGGGGTCCAGGGTGTTGCTGCCTTCAACCTTAGCATATTAGGAGTTGCTTTGGACTTTTTCTCTATCACTTCAGAGAGACTTTGCCAGAATTTCCTTCCATCTGACCATGAGTTTGATAGGGTGCTCCTGTAGTAGCTGGCTTTTTCAATGTGGATAGCTCTGGTACAGGCATTCCTGGTGGCCCTGTATGCCTGAAAGACTGCCTGGTTGCCAGAGGCTGTAGCACAAGCCCATAGCAGGTCCCAAGCTTTTAGTTGGTCTAGGAGTTTGCCTGTGATCCACGGGTTGTCAAGGCCTTTAATTTTTGTGTTTCTTAAAGGGGGCATGGATATCACATGCTGCATTGAACTTTGAGATGAAGTATTGAAGTGCAGCATCAACATCCAGAGCGGTGTCAATCAGGGACCAGTCTTGTTGTTGCAGGAGTGCCTTAAGTGGTGCAAGGTGTCCCTTGATTAGCATTTGACTGTTGATAGTTTTTGTGGGGGGGTTTATTGAATTTATTTGACCATATGCACTGGACTGGGGAATGGTCACTAATGGCATCAGGGAGAACTGTAGTGTGGCTAATATGGTCAGGGCGATTTGAAAGAACCCAATCCAGTAAGGTACTGGTCCCTGTTCTATGGTTGATCCTAGTGGGTGAGGTAACTAGCTTTGTAAAATGTGCAGCTGCCAAGGCATACTTGTAGTTGCTTGCACTGGGGGCAAGCCAGTTGACATTAAAATCCCCTAGCAATATAACTTCTGAGTTAAGCTGTAGACTACTGATGCAGGTAAGGAATGGGTTCAGGCTTGTTGTTGTAAGTTTGGGTGGAATATATACAGAGGCTATTGTCAGAGTTTTGTTATGGGCCCCAGGAATGACTTTAATAGCGAGGACCTGAAGCTCATCTCCATTAATGGGTAGGGTCAGGGCATGACCTGTCATAGAATCTTTAAGATAAAGGGCACAGCTGCCCCCTTTTTTGCATAGTCTATCCTGCCAAAAGATAGTATACCCAGGTATTACCACAGCAGTGTCAGGGATAATTGGAGACAACCAAGTTTCAGCTACAGATAGGACATCTGGGCTATGTTATACTGTCCAGGCAGTGAGGGCACCTAATTTTTTGGTAAGGCTGCAGATGTTGATGCTAGCTAGCGAGAGGGTTCCTGTTCTACGTTGCTCCCTGGGAGTAGCTAGGGGCGGTTCAGGGTGGGGGTGAACCTTGCCCGATATTAGCAGGAGTAGCAGTATTAGTCTTTTTAGGAGTTCCTTAAGATATCGGCAGTCACCGTTATGTGCACTTTTTCCCTTATACTTATTCTTAGTTGTTGTCTGTAGTGACCTGACTCCAGATAGTATGAACAGGGAGAAATAGTTTGATGGTAGGGTCAACCGTGGGCACAGTAGCATGTTCGTGTATCCTAGTATTTGGGAGAAGAGATGAATGTTGTTGCAGCTGAGACTACCGGTAACCATTCCACTTCTGTGCAAGAAGCTATCAACCAGGCAATCAGAGGTTGGTTGCAGTGGGCATTTAAATATATTGGTAGTGTGGGATGCCAGTAGGGTCAGAAGGAGCAGGTGCAGCAGGAACAGGTTAGGTTGCATTTTTGATGTAGTAATATTAAACCATGCAGATAGTTATGTTCAGGGATATGTAGTATAGTAAACTTGTCCAAGGCACCAGGAGTTAGATGATAAAAAGTAATCAAAACCCCAGGAAATGGTGAACTAATGGGGACCAGAAAACTGCTGTTACTGTAGATCAAAGACCCAGAATGTGTTAAATTCCTGAAGGTGCTGAACATTGACCTGGGGCATATGCAGGATGTAAAAATCCTTTGTTAGTATTGTCCCTTTGTTCTCCAAAATGGTTGTAAATAGACCTCAAAGACAAGCAGACATCCTTTAAGAACAAGTCAGACGGAAATGTGGATTCAATTCAACACTTCACAACTCAAGAGCTTGTATAACAGATTTACTGACCTTAGTTTTGCTTTTGATGGCTTCCAAAAAAGTTGATTTATGATGAGAATGCCAATACCTGGCAGTGATGTTTTGCAGTTTCTAAGTCCAGGAAATGTTCATAGATGTTATGTCCAAGAATGGGCCAGTTCCTCCAAGCATAAACACATGAAAATCCACAAAAACTAAACTACTGACAGAGACAAACAAAAAACAGCCAGCCACACAACAGAATAGCGTGGTAGAATAGACAGAATAGACAGACAGAATAGACAGGGTAGAGAAGGTTCAGAGGAGGGCAGCAAAGATGGTAAATGGGTCGCATCACAAGTCCTATGAGGACAGGTTGAAGGACTTGAACTTGTACTCCCTAGAGGAGAGGAATGAGAGAGGGGATATGATGGAGTCATACAAGTATCTTACAGGGAAGAACAGGGTGCAGGAATACACTATTTTTCAGTGAAAAATATGTTCCAGGACTAGAGGGCATGGGATGAAGTTGGAGGGAGGGCAATTCAGAGGAAACGTGAAGAAGAATTTCTTCACAGAATGGGTGGTGGACAAGTGGAACACCCTGCCAGGGTAAGTAGTGGGGGCTGAAACAATCATGGGATTTAAGAATGCATGGGATAGACATAAGGGAATTCTGGAGGTCAGGGGTAAGAGGCAACAGACTTCTAGGAAAACATAAAGTGAACTTACAAGCTCAAATCGGCAGACTGGGTGGGCTGTAGGCCCTTATCTGCCAAGAGTGTCTATGTATCTATGTAGTTAGTTAAATAGTTAGTTCTATTCCAGCTCAGCGACAGTGACAATGTCAGTCATCACTCACCTGAGACAGTGGATTTCGTCCTCCATCCTGGCACTTCCTGCTATGACTCAAGTTGGGGGGCAGCACACTAAGTGAGAGAGAGAGAGAGAGAGAGAGAGAGAGAGAGAGAGAGATGTCCTAACATCAGCACTGCACTTCTGCCACATACACAAGGGACACACCACAGGCCTCACCTGACCAGCTGTTACTGTACTAATGTTGGTCAGGTGGTATGAGGTATATAAGGTTACTGTGTGCCGGAAATCACTGCAGTCCACTGCTGAGAGGGCTTGAGTAAAGATGCCGGAGTTTGGACTCAAGTACCATTTTCCAAACCTTGATTTTGAAAGTGAAGGCAGTTCTAAAGCCTGTCTTGTGCAAGTGCCTTCCATTAAAAAAAAGGTAGGAACCAAGCAGGTAAAAGGAGAACAAAAGGGGGAAAAAAAATGGATCAACATGGCAGTGGGGGGGGGGGAGGCAAGAAGAGTAGTGTGAGTCAGTGACTGTCTCTTGGGCTTATTCTGCCTCACATTGTTCACACACAGGCAGGCAGTCTAGAGGATGGAGAATGAGAAACAGAATGAGTAAAAAGATAAGAAATATCAGAACAATCAGTGAGTTCCCACTCCAAATCCCTGCCTCCTGCCTGACTGCAGTGAGTGAACCTCTGGGGGGGGGGGCCTGCTGTCTGCGGTGCTTTGGTTTCTGCTTTGTTGGAACAGTTGGATTGCCTCCACGATCTGTGCTGTCACTGCTGTGATATGAATAGTCTAACCTATTTCATTTTCCAGTACCATTTTTGTACATTAAATGGGATCCCCCTCTCAGGTCAGACAGATCAGTTTACACTGCTGTAGTCAGGCAGGACGCAGGAAACCAGCTCAGCTGCAGGCTGCCATATATTCAGAACTGACCAGCACATTTGTGCCAGTAATCTCTCAGTTATCATTTCCTGAAATGCTGTTTACAATTCTATGTGTATTGCATCAGTCTTCCTGTCATTTTATGTGATTGCATGGCAGATTTTCAATTTTCCTCACATTAAACTAATCAGAACTTTTCAGGGCTCTGGCGTGGATCCTGATCCTGATAATAAGGGTCAGGACCTTTTTGAGTCCTCCTAACCCTAGCACCTACCCAGTGTTGCTGTTAAGGTGGCTGGGCTAGGGGCCCATCAGAAACTAATGGGGCAGGGAAGAATGGTGATCCAGCATGAAGGACTAGGCCTGGCTACATGATAAACAAGGTATGCACACCTAAAGGACTCCACCTGGTTATACAGACTATGAAAGAACAGCGCCGTCTTACCTCTGGGCTAATCCCCTTCAGTGATCTTGCAGTACATTTTATCTCCTGCAGAAATGCTCTGTCATAGGTCTGCATAGGTGCAATGGGGACCCTTGTACTACGGAGTATTGCTGTCTCACATGTCTGGATGCATGATTTGCATCTTCTCCCCAGGACTCTATCTGAATCAAGTAACAGTAACCCCCCCCCGATGCTTTTCACCCTTAAAACAGCCCCTGCAAGCCAGCAGAAGGATACACTGTTACAAGTTACATTCAGGAATACGAATCAGCACTGGGCTTGTATTGCCCTTATAAGAGGATCAGAGTTCAGTTGAGTAAGGTCCCTTATAGGCCCGGCACAGTCAAAAAAGAGGCCAGTGTGGTCATTAGGGTGTGACAGGGAGTGCCTACTACTCTTGAGGACTGACCTTTTCTTAAATCTGTTGCAACAGTTCTTCTATTTCTTAGCCTAATCTACCCTTGACAATTTCTAGTCCATAAGATTGGTCACTTATGGGTGTCCCCTTCCCTTTCTTGACTATGCTATAGTGTCCTCCTTAATTTTCCTTTTCCCATGCACGTCCTCATACAGGGAGCTTATTGTGGTGACCTCCAAGCTTATGTAAAACAGGTTGTGTTTATCGTTGCTGGATTTAGTATAAAATAGCACTATGTCATAAAATACCTTGATGTATATAGCTTATGTTAATGAAACCTGTAAATGTTGAAAATACCATGGCACTAGGTGTTTTTGATAATGGTAAAAAGCCCTAGGTGACTATTATAAAAATTAAGTTTGTTGTGTTATTTAAAATGCATGTAAATTGCTGTAAACTGAACAAGTCTGAAATTTCATGGTGACTTGTATACACATTATGGAAGTATTTGTGATGTTGTGTTTCTTTGAAACTTGGCTTATTGTCAATGCCCTTTGGGGTAACTCATGTTTCAGTGCTTCTGCATTGAGGTTCTTTGTCTTTAGCTTGTTTTTTTTTTCGCTTTTTTTTTATTTGAGCCCCGATCCAAGCAAACAAAACCCGCATGGGGTGGATGCTGAATCTCAGCTGCTAAGTTAGATCAGATATCAGTGTCAGTAGGTGCTGGCTAAGTGCAGAGAAAGGACATACATAGTATGTTGCTGCAAACTGATGTACTGAAGAAGGGATATGCCATTGCTGAAGGTTATCTCTTGTATTCTGAAAAAACATCACACTGAGATTGTGTGTTGAACTTGAAGTTTGGTGTCTGGTCCATCTGTTATCCCCCAACCCCTCCACATAGGGTATAAAAGTCCCCACCCAAATTGGGTGCATTGAGAGAGAATAAATGTTGGACAGCAGTTCAAGTCTGCAGAGCATCCTTTTGAAGTTTGTTGTGTGCATTCGGGGTCAGCGATGTCGTAGTTGGAGCAGCTGCCTTGGCTAGTGCCACAGTATAGTTATCCTCAGTGTTGGAAGAGTTGTCAGATGGAAGAGGCATCATGGTTGCCATGAGGCTGCTTACTTCAACCCAGGATTTGGGCTGGACCACTGGATCGAGTGCCACTGGCTATGGATTCATCTGTGGAGCTGTGTCCATCGGTCCTACAGGAGAAGCATGTATGAAGGAAGCATGCTTGTTGGCCCCAATGAGAGGTGAGTTGAATTTGGACGACTCAGGTGATGCACAGCTAAAACTTCTGTTTCTCTTCTAGGCCATGATGCCCTGTCTTGTTGCTTCCCTGAGGTGGCCTTTTGCTTCTTGTTATGGTGCTTTTTAGCTACTTGGGTACCACAGACCAACTTCTGCCGGTGCAGAGCACAGCGGATGGCTGTATTGTGCGGGCTGGTGATAGGAAGTTTCTGGCTGAACTGCTGCGCCACTCCATTTTTTAAGAATACTCAGGGCTACTGGATATCACACACTGTAGGGTATGCCCAAGTCTGTTAACATACGTCTGGCCAGAGTGTAAGCTTTGCTCCTTGCTGAAAGCTCTTTAGAAAAGTCCAGGAAAATGTTTAATGTAGTGTCCTCTCCAAATGAGATTCCCTTTCATTCGTACCCAGACCTTGATGTTCTCCTTACCAGTGAAATGAAGAAACCGGGCTAGAATGGGTCTGCTGCATTCCCTCTGTTGGGGGGGTACCAGAGTTCTGTGATACCTGTAAGTGTCCATATTTCCTCTGGATTGCACCCACAGCAGTTCAGGCAGAACTCCTTGCAGGAAGTGATTCACAGTTTTTCCCTCACAGACCTTGGGGAAGTCAACAAAGAGGAGGTTGTTCAGCTGACCTCTATTCTTGTGTATCCGGGTCACCATGCAACTTTCGGTTACTACCCCTGCCTTGCGGGCTCAATGAGGTTGAGGGGCCTGTGCTTTGTTTCTGATGGTAAAGGGGGGGGGTTATTTCTCCAGTAAAATTTAACAAATAGCGTGGTGCCTCCACCCAGAGTAAATCATAGTGGGCCAGTTGTTGGTATGGCACAACCTCTTGGGATGCTGTACCTACCCACCTTCCCACACAGTCATCCCACACATGTATTACCTTAAACTAACTTAGTACTTTATTGTGCATGCAATTAATGGCTATAGCTAATAATATACTGAGAAGGGGAAGTGGGAGAGGCAGCTACAAGATGAGGGGCTAGCTGCACACTCGAGCAGACTCGATAGACCATGAGGCCTGTTTCTGCTAGCCATTTCATTTGTTCATATGCTCGTAATATGCTCACAAGTCGGTCTTAAGCAAGAACAACAACAATTAATTAAAGGGGTAGGGAATTGGGAATGCAGAAATAAACAACTGTTCTCATTGATATGGCTGGTAAAACCATAGACATTAACAATAACAGCGCCCATCCCCCAATTGCAACACGGTAGACATAACAGGCCCACATCCCAGCTGGTACCAGTCTACCCCCAAAGTTGTACCTGGGTACCCAGGTGTAGAATGGTGCAGGCCTGAACGGTGCAGCTGGAAGGCCGGCATTGGTGCACTTTTTAGATAACAGAAGGAGCTCTGAATTAACTTTATATGACTCACCAGGTCAGGGCAAGCCCTGTGTTTACTCATGATTCTATAGACTGTCTCACAGGGTTTGAGAAACAACGGGTTCAGTCAGTTGAGCTCTGGCCTCGAGCTGTACAAATAGGGTGGCAGCAGTCTGCAGTTAACTTGGCTACAGCTAGAGTCTGGCAGTTGTCACCATCCTGCAGGCTGGATCAGATGCTGGAACAGGCCAGTAATGAGGACCAGAGGCACACACCTACCCCACACATCCAGACATCTAACTCCCAGGGGCAGATGATGAGTAATGCCTGACAATAGCACTATCCAGCTGATTCCCCAGGTTGTCCTTGTTGGCAAGGTTCTCTCCTCCTAGAGCTGAGGATCCCACAGTCTTTTCTCTCTCTGCAGCTGGCAGACATGGTTACCTCTGAAAGCAGGCCAGGTCACCCCTCAGGGCTACGGGCAGCAAACAGTCTCTAGGCAGTTTTCAAACTGCAGCTACAAACCACAACAGCTTCGATTATTTTAAACTGGATTTCCCAGACAAATGGGAATTTTCTGTGGAGTCTCTGGGATCTGGCTGCTTAAACTAGGCAACAATTCAGGTGTTTGGCAGAACTCAGTCCAATCCTCCTCACAGGTAGAGGGGCTTCACTGAGATGCTGCAGAGTTCAACTACAATAGTTCTTCTCACACCTTCTGACTTTCCAGCTTATAAAATGATTTAGGCAAGTCTCACAGAGTTCGACTGTGGAAGCCTTAGAACAACTTCCAAACTGCATCCTAGACACTGCTATATGCCCTCCTCACTCATGGAGAGCTTTGGGTGGACTGCCTGAGCTGAATCTGCCCCAGGATCTGAGGAGAGGGAAGGCAGCTTCCGATTGGTTGACCGCAGCTGTCCATCTGCAGAATTAATATTTATGAAGTCCATTCAGCACTTGATTGGTTGCTCCTAAAGGCGCCATAACATTGTTTTAACCCCCTGCCCAGGAGTCACTGCCAAGTCCTCAAGGGCTCCTCGGATTCTGATTGGTTGAGACATGGGTGGCAAATATGGCTGCAAATGAACAGTTTATACAGAGTAAACACTTTTAAGTTTATTTTACAGGCAAACTGAACAATTTTTTTTTTTATGTTCCCTCGGCCCCCAGGCACCGTACATTCAAGAGGCACCTATGTTTTCTACCCCCCTTCCTTCACCTTACTTGAAGCCCTTCCTAGACCCCCATGTAGCCATGGATCTTCCCCCCAGGTGGGGACAAGGTGGGGCCCATACACCCCGAACTTATCTTGTTTCATTGGGTCCTGGCTTCGGGACAGGCAGGTGGGAGCTTCTGGGGTCATCACCTGGTGCTCCATCTACTCTGTGCCTGGAGACCATTTTTCTGTTTCCTGGTGAGTGGGATGTGTGCGCCCTGATATCAAGGCATCACCGGTGATGTCCACCACACTCGTTCCCCTGGTAACTTGGCTGTATGTTTGCCATTCCTCAGGCCTCCGCCTGGGATCGGGGAAGCGCCGAACCACTGCCTCCCTTCCCTCCCTGGAGAAGGCAAGCAGTCCTTAGGATGCTCAACCTCCTCCCCCGGCCAGCCCTCTGACTCCCTGGCTCATTCCCAAACCTGGGTTGTTTGCGTTGCAAGTGGTAGTGCTACCATTGTGCCGGCAAGCCGGCAAACTGAATAATTTTAATAAATTCCTCAGTGTCCATTAGCTGCCCCTCTGCCCTGGTTTCCAGTGGCAGAATGGGGCATAGCAGAGTCTCCTCCCACCTGTCACAAGTGCCATAGTGCTGTCCCCCCAGGCAGCAGGCTGGGCTTCATTGATTCATGGCAGCCTTGTCTTATTTCTTAAAGATGCAGCACCCTTTTAGATACAGTGCTTAACAGCATTTTTACAACATTTATTTGTTCTCCCCTTTTCCCTTATAGGCCTCTGGACCCCCAATTATATTTTTGTAGTTCCAGTGGTCAGAGCACATGAAGGGAAGTTACCATGAACTGCCAAGTTACTTTACATGTTAAGTGCCAAAGTGCTAGCAGCAGTCTGTAAGCCAATGTAGCAGCTCACAGATTTGAGCAGGATCCTGCTTGAATGTGTGCAGACTGAGCTGCCCAGCAATCGGTGAGCCACTGAGTGGGTGGTTACATAGAAACATAGAAACTGATGGCAAATAAGGACCACTGGGGCCATCCAGTCTGCCCATTTTCCTTACCTATTGAAAAAGCTGCAAACCCTACTTGATCTCCATCTTTACCTTCTTGTTCCTATCGCTAGGATTCCCCTATGCCTGTCCCATGCATTTTTGAATTCCCCACTGTGTTTTCTCCCACCACCTCTGCTGGGAGTCTAGTCCATGCATCCACCACCCTTTCTGTGAAGAAATGCTTCCTCATGTTATCCCTTAGTCTACCCTGTTCCAACCTCATGTCATGCCCCCTCGTTCCTGAACATCCCCTTTTCTGAAAGATGATACTTTTTGGTACCCTATTTATGCCTTTTAGATATTTGAAGGTTTCTGTCATACCTCTCCTGTCTCTCCTCTCCTCCAGGGCATACATATTGAGGTCTCCCAGTTTCTCTCCTCATATGATGTTTGGTAAAGCCACTGCACCATCTTTTTTGCCCTTCTCTGAACTGCCTCCACCCTGTCTATGTCATTACCGAGATGCGGCCTCCAGAACAGGACACAGTACTCCAAGTGAGACCTCACCAGTGATATGTACAGTGGCATCACCATCTCTTTTCTTCTGCTGGTGATACCGTTCATTGTGCACCCCAGCATCCCACTGGCTCTCCCTACAGCCTTGGCACATTGTTTGGCTGCCTTTAGGTTATCAGATATGATTACCCCCAAACCCTTTCCTGTTTGGTGACCATCAGTATCTTCCCACATCATGTAATCCTCCCCTGGGTTCTTGCACCCCAAATGCATGATTTTGCACTGTTTCACATTGAATATCTGCTGCCATACTCTAGCCGATTCCTCCAGTTTACTAAGGTCCCACCTCATTTTTTCCCACCCCTCCTGGAGTATCCACCTGTTGCAGATCTTAGTGTCATCTGCAAAGAGGCACACATTCCCTTCCAGCCCCTCTGCAATGTCACTTATGAAGACATTAAACAGGACTTGCCCCAGAACTGATCCCTGAGGCACCCCGTTGGTCACCCTCCTTTCCTCAGATTAAGCTCCATTTACCGCCACCCTCTGTCTTCTATCACTCAAACAGTTCTTAACCCAGTTTACCACCTTGTGACCTACTCCTAGGCTGCCTAGCTTGTTCACAAGCCTTCTGTGTGGAACAATATCGAAGGTCTTACTGAAATCTAGGTAGGCCACATCCACTGCTCCCCATGTTCCACTTCCCTAATCACCCAGTCAAAGAAATCAATTAGATTAGTTTGACATGACCTTCCCACTGTTAATCCATGCTGTCTTGGATCCTGTGCTCCGCTGGATTCAAGGAGTTCCACAATCCTTTCTTTAAGTAGTGATTATATCATTTCCCCCACCATTGAGGTGAGGCTGACTGGTCTATAGTTTCCAGCCTCCTCTCTACTCCCACTTTCGTGAAGAGGGACTACATTTGCCCTCCTCCAGTCCTCTGAAATCACTCCTGTATTGAGTGACTAGTTGAACAGGGCTGCCAGTGGTGCTGGCAGCTCCTCCCTCAGTTCTCTTAATATTCTAGGATGTATCACATCTGGTCCGGGGGGGACGGAGGGACAACATTCTCAGGGAAGTAGGCAGATGGCCAGTGCTGGACAGAATGAAGCAAGGCGGGGAGGTGGATCAGACCTTACACTCAGTAACCGCTTCAATTCTCTTATTCTGCTCAAGGATGAGGGGGGTGATGTAGCCACGACAGAGGTGGTTAGAGACGGAAAGGGAGTGGGAGGCAGGAGGCAGGGGCCAGATAGCAGGAAGAACAGGGGGGACCTGGAATGCAGGAGAATGGGGGGAGCAGTGAATCAGAGCAGGATGGGCAGGGGGAAGAGGGAGGAAAGCGCAAGGAGAAGGACCAGTTGGGAGGAAAGGTAAAGGAGAAGGACCAGAAGTACAAGGAGGATTCAGTAAAGGGAGCTGAGGGTTTAGGCCAGGGGAGCACGACGAGCAAGGAGGAACTAAATGGAGACAGGAAGGAAGGGAGGATGAGCCAGGCTAGTTTAGCAGATGGGGAGAAGGACCAGTTGTGAGCAGTGAGGGGGAATTAACAAGGTACAGAAGGATACTCAGGAGGAGAGAGGCATAGGATTGGAGGGAGGGTGGCCATGGTAAATAAGGAGGGGTGGCATGTGGCACCCAGATAGGGGAGGAACAAGGAGCCAGCTAGGTGGAGGGCCGGTAGAAAGGATGAGGGACATGGAAGGGGGAATGGAGGAAAAGGAGTGGTCAGAGTGCTCCTGCTGGGGGATTCTATGATCAGGGGTATCAAATGGGATAGGGAGGGAGAAGCCTGGCCAGTTAGAACAAGATGCTTCCCTGGACTAATGGTGCACAGGGCTAAGCACGAAGTATATCAGCTGGCAAAGGACTGTGGGGGTTCCCCAGACATACTGGTCCACCTGGGTACAAATGACATTGAGGGAAATAGCGAGCTAGAGATACAGGCAAGATTCAGGGAGCTCGCCAGGGTCTGTCATGACATAGGATGCACAGTTTCCTTCTCAGAAATCCTGCCAGTGCCAAGGGCTAGTGGGGAACACAAAAGGAAAATTAGGGAGATAAACCAGTGGCTCAGGGAGTGGTGTGAGGCCAGAGGGTATGAGTTGATGGGGGATTGGGGGGAGACCTGGGAGGATAAGGAGTTGTATGCTAGAGATAGACTACATCTCAATTTGGAGGGGAGGGGAATCCTTAAGTTGAAAATAGAGGAGTTCATTGGTGAAAAGTGGGGTTTAAACTTGTGAAGGGGGTGGGATGGGAGAAAAGGCTGTCAAGGGGTGCTGATAAAGGAGGGACTCTCTCCACCCCTGGGGACCAGGAGGATTGCAGGAAAAGCCAACTGGAAAAGTGCAGACCAGGAGAAACAGAACCCCATGGGAACATGAGCAGGGAAATGGAACTATAGGGAAAGGGTGGAAGGTAGTCCTGCTAAATGCCAGGAGCTTGGGCAATAAAATGCCTGAGCTCCAGGCGATGTTAACTGAGGGAGCAGTGGATGTGGCAGCGGTCACTGGGACTTGGGCCACTGCAAGACATGACTGGGACCTGAACCTGGAGGGTTACACTATGTTCAGGAAGGACAGGGGGGAGGGAAGGGGAGGAGGGGTAGCAATGATAGTCAAAAACTGCATTGGCATAGGTGGAGTAGAGGAGGCAGAGGGAACCGTGGAGGCGATTTGGGTCACCTTGATAACAAGGGGGGGCAAGAGAGTAAAAATAGGAGTGGTGTATAGACCCCCTGCCCTGGCGGAGGAGCTGGAGGACAGTCTGGTGGCAGATGTTAGGAGACACTGCAGACTGGGCAGAGGAACGGTGGTGGTGTTGGGGGACTTAAACATGCCAGGAACAGACTGGGAGACTATGACATCCTCTATGACCAGGGAACAGAGGTTGTTGGATGTCTTTCAAGACGCTCCTAACTCAGCAGGTGAGAACCGACCAGGAGGCATGGGTACTGGATGTGATCCGGCAGACAGTGACCAGATTGGGGGCCTGAGGTAAGGGACCCATTGGCGGGAGTGACCATGCCACGGTCTGGTTCTGCCTGGACCTAGGAGGGATAGAAGGCTGCACAAAGACGGAAGTAACTGACTTCAGGGGCGGATTTAAGGAAAAGGGAAGGATCCTTAAGGAGCATTTGGATGGGATTGGGTCAGACATGGACGCTGATAGTAGGTGGGAAATCATCGAGAGGGCTGCAGGATGCTACCAGCACCTGTGCAAGAGTAAGACGAAAATGCGTAGGGCCCAAAACCCTGTTGGTGGACCAGGGAGGTCCAGGAGGTGGTGGGGAAAAGAAAGCAGCCTATAAGAAATTCAAGTGCTCAAGGAGTGAAAGGATTGAGGGGAGTACGGCTGATGGGAGAAGGGCCACTAGAGTGGTGAGGGCGGCTAAGGCAAGGAAGGAGCAGAACCTGGCCAGGGAAATTAGGAGAGGGAAAAAGGGGTTCTTTAGATACATTGGGGAAAGGCGAAGGGTGAAGGGGCAGATTAGCAGGATTAAATCAGGGGAGAGATGGGCACAAGACCCGGGGGAGCAGGCTGAGGTACTAAATGAGTACTTCACCTCAGTTTTCACCAGGGAAAATGGGGATGCTGCATCATACATGGGAGGAGACAGAGGTAATGAGGAGGGGACCCCTACCGATCGGCAGGTCTGGGGAGAGGGGGAGGCATCACTGGCAGGTGGGGGAGGGCTAAGCAGGGAGAAGAGGTACCAGAAGTGGAAATCACAGTAGAGAGAGTGAGGGAAGCCCTCAGCTCCCTTAAGACGGAGAAAGCACCGGGGCCGGATAAATTACATCCTAGAGTGCTGAAGGAACTTGCAGATGTCCTGGTGAAACCCCTGGCAGAGCTTTTCACCATCTCTCTGAGGACAGGGTGGGTGCCCCAAGACTGGAAGGTGGTGCATGTAGTGCCTATCCACAAGGGAGGATCAAGGGAGGTGGCAGGGAACTACAGGCCTGTCAGCCTGACATCGGTGGTGGGCAAGGTGATGGAGGGCATTGTCAAGGAGAGGCTGGGGGGACCTGGATAAGTCAGGGTGCCTGGACGATAGACAGCATGGATTCATCCCAGGGAAATCGTGTCAGACAAACCTGGTGGAGTTCTTTGACTGGGTGACAAGTGCCTTGGACCTGGGTAGACCAGTGGATGTCCTCTTTCTAGACTTCAGCAAGGCATTTGACTCTGTTCCTCACGTGGGCCTGTTGGATAAGCTAGGAGAAATGGGGGTGGGAAACCAGATGATCAGATGGATAGGCAATTGGCTCCAGGACCGGAACCAGAGGGTCGTAGTTGGTGGGATAGTCTCATCCCCAAGAAGGGTCATTAGTGGGTCCCACAGGGATCAGTCCTTGGGCCCCTTCTGTTCAACGCCTACCTATCTGACATAGGACAGGAATCAGGATGAGATGAGTCTCTTTGCAGATGACTCGAAACTGGGGGTGGTGGTGGATGGGGAGGAGGGGAGGGTGGCCCTGCAGGGGGACCTGGAGGCTCTGGAAAGATGGTCTAAAAAGTGGAAGCTGAGGTTCAATGCAGGGAAATGCAAGGTACTCCACCTGGGGGCCAGAAACCCAGGCCAAGTGTACATCCTGGGGGTGGAAATACTACAAGTCTCAATGGCTGAGAGGGACCTGAGGGTGGTGGTGGATGTCAAGATGAACAACTCTGAGACTTGTAGGAGGGCAGCAGCCAAGGCCAACAGGATGCTGGGATGCATCGCTAGGGGGATCACCTCCAGAAGGAGGGAAGTGATATTCCCTCTGTATAACTGCTTGGTGAGGCCGCACCTGGAGTACTGCATGCAGTTTTGGAGGCCACACTTAAAGAGGGACATTAACCTCCTGGAGAGGGTCCAGAGGAGGGCAACCAAAATGATTTGGGGCTTGGGGGACAGGAATTATGAGGAGAGGCTCGAAGAGCTAAATATGTACACATTGGAAGAGAGAAGGACCGGGGACATGACAGAGGTCTTCAGGTACATGAAGAGGGTAAATGGGGGAGGAACAGTCAGGGTGCTTCGAAGGAAGGAGGAAGGGGCCACTAGAGGCATGGGTGGAAGCTGGAGGGGAAGATTCAGAGAGAAAGGAGGAGGTGCTACTTCACTGAGAAGGTGGTGGAGCCATGGAATGCTACCTAGGGGCTGGTGGAGGCAGAGACAGTGGAGGGGTTCAAGAGGGGGTGGGACAGGTACAGGGGAAGGGTTCTGGAAGCAAAATCCAATGCAGCAAGAATATCCGGAACTGGGAAGGGAGAAGCCAGAGAAGGCGAGGGGGACAGCAAGGTCAGCACCCAGGGTGGGGGCTGACCAAACGAGCAGACACGAAAAACCGTTAGGCCTATTCTGCTGGCATTTTAGTATGTTAGTATGTTAGTATGTCCCACTGCCTTGCCCACTTTCAATTTTGTGAGTTCTTTTAGGACTCCCTCTTCCGTAAATGGACTGTTGTCCACCTCCCTCCCATATTTGCACATGTTGCCTAACTGTGGTCCCTCATCTTTTCTCTCGTCTGTGATTACAAAACAAAAATATTTGTTCAGTATTGATGCTTTTTCCAGGTCCTCTTCCACACATTCCCCTTCTTCTCCTTTAAGCCTTACAATCCCATCCCTGGTTTTTCTCCTTTCACTAATGTACCTATAAAAAGTCTTGTCTCCTTTTTTACCTCCTGTGCTATTTTTTCCTTCATTTGCACCTTTGCAATCCTGACTGCTTTCCCTGCCTCCCTTTGTTTGTCCAGGTACACTACCCTGTCCTCCTCCCACTGTGTTTCCTTGTATTTCCTGAAAGCCATCTTTTTCACCCTTACCTTCCCGGCCACTTCCTTTGAGAACCATAGTGGTTTTCTTTTGCCCTTGTTTACTTGCCTAATTCAAAGGTTTGTCACCTCCCTTATTGCTCCTTTCAGATGGACCCACTGCTCCTCAACTCACCCCATTTGTCCCTCCCTGCTAGGGTATTCTTGAGACATATACCCATCTTAGTAAAGTCTGCCCTTTGAAATCCGGGACCCTCACATTTGTGTGGCTTGACTCTGCCACTGTACTCAAACTACTCATACTGAACCACACCATGCAATGATCACTGGACCCCAGGTGTCCACCCACCCTGACTTCAGCAATTCTGTCCCTTTTGGTGAGTACTAGATACAAAACTGCACCCTACTGGGTGGGCTCTAGCACTAGCTTCCTGAGGACTGCCCCTTGCACAGCGTACAGGATGTCCCTGCTCCTGGCTGAGGCAGCAACTTGGATGCTCCAATCCACATCTGGCAGACTGAAATCACCTACTAGCAGCACCTCCCATTTAGCTGCCCCCCCGTCACTGGAGGTCTGTATATCAAGCCTGTGTGAATAGCTGTGCCATTGCCTGTCTCAAGGGTGACCCACAGTACCACTGTCCCTCTGCATTCCCTGCATTTCAGTCGCTCTAATACCCTCCCTGATGCAAAGTGCCACCCCTGCCTTTTACCCTCCCCGTCTTTCCTAAACAGAGTATAACCTGGTATTGCTACATCCCAGTCATGGTTTCCAGTATACCATGCCTTGATAAGAGTTACAATGTCCAGGTCAGCCTCCGTCATTAAGGCCACCGGGTCTGGGATTTTATTTCCTAGGCTGCAGGCATTAGTATACATGTTTTGCCATTTCTCCTTTTCTCATCCCCCTTTTGCCTTTGTGCCTCCTCCATTTGTCCTTCCTCTTTTTAACCACCTTCCTCCTGTCCTCCGCTGTTCCCCCCTTCGGAATTTAGCTACTTCTGGTGATATCATAACTGTATGATTCTCCTTGTTGACTTCACAATCTTGTGGGATGGGCAGTTTGATTCTCCCTTCTTCCTTCCACCACCACCAACCCCCCACTAGTTTAAATGCTTGCCAATGAAGCATTTAAACCATTCACTGAGGACAATGGTCCCCTCCCTGGATTGATGTAGGCCATCGCCCTTGTACAGATCCACATTCCTCCAGGTGGGTCCCCAGTCCCCAATAAAAACCAAAAGCCTGTACCAATTCTCTAGCCAAGTATTGGAATCTCACATTTGGTAGGACTTGGTAGTCCTAATGGTCAGACCTGCATTTTTGATAGATTGGATAACTGCTCATAGTTGTTTCAGGTGGCTTTTCCAGTCTGGACTGTACACCATGACATCATTCAGGTAAGCAGCACAGTAATCAGTGTGAGGGGCTATAATTACATCCATTTACCACTGGAATGAAGCAGGTGCATCATGCAAACCAAACAACATGGTGGTGAACTGACAGAATCCAACTGCAGTGAAAAATGTAATTTTATCTCTGGATTCTTTAACTAGGTAAATTTGCCTTTAGCCCCTGGTGAGACTGAGGGTACTAATGTACTTAGCATTCTCAAATCTGTCCACCAAATCATCTATCCTGGGCATAGAATAGCTGTCAAATGCGGACACTTGATTTCCTAAAATCAAGGAAGGTTCTTACACCCCCCTCCTTTCTACGGCTGCAGTAGGCGGATCCTGCAGACATTTTGCATGTACAAAAGGAGTGATGTCATGTTTTCTGTCCATGGAACTGACTGAAGGTGTAAATAATCTCCTCCACCTTTCCCTCCTCCAAGAAATGTTTTCCTCCCACAGATAAATATGCTTCATGTTAATTAATGGTTGCAATGCACTATTTTCTTTCTTAAGTGGGAGGTACAAGAACTGGAACCTGAGTAGTGGAAGGCAGCATTAGTTTTTTGGGGGAGTAAGATCCGCCCCCTACCTCCACTCAAGAAGCTCCTAAAGATCCACCCCATCTTTTTTTTTGGTTCATGTGGAAGGGGCATGAGGTGGATCTATCGTGCTGCAATAATGAACTTTCAGAGTTGCCTGGGGCATCAGAGCTTAAGCTTCAGAAGGAAAGAAAAAGCCTGAAACTGCATCCTAACAGCTTTGGTTCAGCTTACATTCCTCTCCTGGTCACAAATTTTCACAAATACATTCCAAGAGATTGAAAGTCCCTCCTTGTGGGTATATGGACTTATTCAGACCTGTCCTCCAACCCTGCCCCCACCACCTTACTCTGTATTTTGCATCAGCTGAAGCATGTCAGTACAGCAAAAGGTTGCAGTGTATATTTTTACTAGGCTTGCAGTTTTAAAGGAGTAGTCCACTCAGAATTTGCAAAAACATATGTTATGCAGAGTATTTTGATTTGTATAGTAAGTCCTAGTGTATCCTTCCCTCTGTCTGCTATTAGGAGTTTTTCCTAAATTAGCCTATTAGCAGAAAATACAAAATCACACATGCCCCACAATGCAAAGCATCATGGGCTGCATATGCAAATCACCACAGAATGTTATGCTGGTCCAACTTTAAGCAGAATTGCATGGTGCCAAAAGGCCTCTCACACAGTTTGCAAAGGGTGCTAACAGAAGACATAGACACGTGTTTCGTCCTACCAGGACTCATCAGTATGCCTCGTCTGTTTGACACCCCAGTGGAATGGACCAGCTACCCCTAAGGCAGTGTGCCTGGGATATATTGTGGTGAACCCATTAAAATAAAAAACTATTTAAAAGACAAAGAACCTCTGTGCGTAAACACTGAGGCAAGGGTTACCCCAAAGGGCATTTGGCTGGGAAGCCAAGTTTCAAGAAAATACAAAATCACACATGCCCCACAATGCAAAGCATCATGGGCTGCATATGCAAATCACCACCGAATGTTATGCTGGTACCAAATCTAGTACCCATGCACAAAAATCCTAGCACAGAGTATGCATGTTGTAAATCCCACTACTAACACCAACTGTCATAGAGACATAGGTCAGGAAGCATAGGCAGAGCAAAAGTTATAAAATTCACATGTAGCATTTTGTTATCAATAAAATAGAAAAATAAATTGTATGGGATAGCTCTTCATAAAGGCAGTACAAACAAAAAGTAGTGTTGCTCCTATAATATCTGCTGTGATAGGATACCGGCGTATACTACTGTTTTGACTGGATGTCATATCCCATCAGATATAAGTGGATCCATTCATGGTTCAAATGATCCGCTGGATCTGATAGTCAAATCATGGATCCTGAGGTTGGATCACAACAACGGGTTTGATCAAAGATATCCGCTGGATTTGATGGTCGTATCAGGGATCTGGTCATCGGATCACAACAATCGGAGATTTGGATCCAAGGATCTGACCACTGATTAAGACATCTGACCCCTATCTGACCCAGGATCCAGCATTCAATTGTGGTCGGATGGGGGTCAGATCACACAGCCAGATAGCACAGCTATCTCCTGGAGGGTGTTCAGATCCATCAGTCAGGTATCTGAGCACCTCTACAAAAAAGTCCTCCTTCTCAATCTCTCCCTGAAAAAGCATTACTCTGTTTATATAAGATGTTTTTGACTGGCAGTTCAAACTCTACTTCCTGTTGTTGTAAGTTACATCTCCTGTTTTTCACAAAATGTCCTGAGGCCAGCCTGTTGTGCATATAGATACATAAATACATAGATGTTGTTTGCAGATAAAGGCCTTTGGCCCACCTAGTCTGCCCATCATTACAATTTACTGTGCTTCCCTGGAACTAGGTTATCCCATCCCCCCAACTACCAGGATCCCCATATGCCTATCCCATGCATTCTTAAATCCTGTAATATTTTCTGCCCCCACCACCTCTTCCAGCAGACTGTTCCATTTGGCCACCACCCTCTCTGTGAAAAAGTACTTCCTCACATTTCCTCTGAACCTCTCTCCCTCCAGTTGCCTCCCACGTGCCCTAGTCTTGGAGCATCTTTTTCTTTGAAAAATTGTGTTTTCCTGCACTTTGTTTCTCCCTGTAAGGTATTTATATGTCTTAATCATATCTCCCCTCTCCCTTCTCTCCTCCAGGGAGTATGTATTTAAGACTTTCAGCCTGCCCTCATGGAGTTTGTGATGTAATCCTTGCACCATCTTGGTTGCCCTCCTTTGAACTGCCTCCACCCTGTCTATGTCCTTACATAGGTAAGGTCTCCAGAATTGGACACTGTACTCGAGGTGTGGCCTCACGAATGTCCTGTATAGTGGAATTATGACCTCCCTTTTCCTGCTGGTAATACCCCTACCTCTGCATCCCAGCATCCTGTTTGCTTTTCCTTCCTCCTTGTCACACTGATTCCCTACCTTGAGGTCATCAGAGATGATGACCCCTAGGTCCCTTTCCTGCTTTGAGCATTCTATAACCTCCCCTCAGCTGATATGTTTTTCCTCGTTTTTTGGGCCCCATGTGAATTATCTTGCACTTTTTTACATTAAATCTCAACTGCCAGTCCCTTGACCAGTCCTCAAGCATCTGCACATCTCTCCTCCTTCTCTCCACACCCTCCGGTGTGTCTGTCATGTTGCAGAGCTTTGTATCCTCAGCAGACAGGTACATTTTTCCTTTTAGCTCCTCTGTAATGTCACTGATAAAGATATTGAAGAGGACTGGTCCCAGCACAGATCCCAACCCCCTAGTCACCTTTCCCTCTGCAGAGTGACAGCCATTTACCACCACCCTCTGTGTCTTTCTATCTAGTTAATTTTCCACCCACTTTATCACCATCTTCCCTACTCCCATGTTCCCTAGCTTGTTTAACAGCCTTCTATGTGGCACATTATCAAGGGCCTTGCTGCAGTCCAGGTAGGCCACATCTACTGCCCCTCCCTGATCCACCTCCTTGTCACCCAGTCAAAAAACTCCATGAGGTTAGTCTGGCATGACCTCCCTCCTGTAAAGCCATGTTGCCTTGGGTCCTGTAGACTGCTGGCAACCAGGTGTTCCACTATTTTTTCCTTCAGTAGTGTTTCCATTATCTTTATCACTACTGAGGTCAGGCTGACTGGCCTGTAGTTTCCTGCTTCCGCTTTTGTATGGAAGGACTACATCAGCTCTCCTCCAGTCTTTGGGTATCTCCCCTGTTTCCAGTAACAGGTTAAACAAGGTTGCCAGAGGTTCTGCCACCACCTGTCTTAGATCCCTCAGCACCCTGGGGTGTACCCCATCCAGCCCCCATAGCTTTATTGTCCCTTATTCTTTCCAGTTCTCTTAGAAAGGGAAATGTATCCATTTCTGTACCCATCCTACTTTTTGTATTCCTTTCTGGCCCCTTTCCTGCCCCCTCCTCCATAAAGACAGAGTAGAAGTATCTGTTTAGTACGTCTACTTTGCGGTTGTCATCCTCCACTCTACAGCCATCCCTTCTTTCAGTCTAACTATCCCCCTTTGCTTTCCTTTTTTTCTCTGATATATCTGTAAAAGGTTTTTTCCCCCTCACCACTGATTTCACAGTGCACTCCTCCATTTATGCCTTGGCTTCCCTTACTGCCCTCCCTGCCTCCCTTTGTTTCTCCTTTTACCTCCCTGTCCCCTTCTGCCTGTGTCTTTTTGTACTGTTTGAATGCAATTGTTTTCGCATTCACTTTTTTAGCTACCTCCTTGGAATACCATAACGGTCGCCTCTTCCTTTTCCCCTTTCTAACCTGTTTTATACAGAATTATATCACCTTAGTTTTCCCAGATTTGAACACCACCCACCGTTCTTCCACTACTACTTCTCTCCCTATTCTAGCTAATGCCTATTCTAAGGAAAGCCCCCTGTAGACTGCTATATAGTCTTAAGTGCAACAAAATAGTACATTCTGTCTCAGAGCTGGTTACCTGTAGACAGTTCTGTAAACAAGCTTGTGGGGGATCAAATATATCTCAAAGTCACCCCTCTGTGTTCCAGTTTGATATATTTGCTAATAAATCCATATAGCTTTCTGTAATTATTTCAACAATATAATTCTATACATTTGCAATCCAGGGTATCCCAGTTTCCCATAAAGATTTACATATATTTTTTTAACCATGAAGAAGCAAGGGGAGAAAGAAATAATAGAAACAGTAGGTGATGGAAGGGACACAACAGGGGGAAATTATGGTACCATCAGAGTGGCCAGTTCCTAGGTGCCACAAGAAAATTTTGATTGTGTAATCAGACAGACAAGAGGCAGAATAGGAGAGGACAAAATAGTGCCTTGCTTTTAACTCTCTCTCTCTCTCTCTCTGCATAACAGATGGGATGGGGTCTTCTTACCCAACCCTGTCACAAGCTTCTAAACAGAAGCATGTCTTTTTTATGGAATAGGGGTTTTGACAAAAGGTTTGGTGGGGTGAGGAATGACTGAGAGTGGGCTATGGTTTCCAACATCAGTGAGTGAATGCGGGCTGCTGAAATTCATATTGACTGGAGCATATATAAGGGAACAAAAAAATAAATAAATAAGCTGCTGTATTATTTTTTGATATATTGCGGTCACTAACAAAATGTATTTTTAATCATACAGTGCTATACTGGTCAATGATCTCAAAATGTCCTGATGAAATAGAGAGTATAGAGTTCAGAGTTAATTGATTGACAATAGCCATTACATTAAGAACAGCAAGGATAAAAATAGATTATATTCCAAGATAAATTGTTTCTATACATCTGAAAAGAATCCCCTGAATATAGACTCTCTAATAAAAGTTTTTGTTCCTAATACATTGGATCAGTATCAAACAATAAGTGTGTCAGAGATAGAATAAATCTTCCTATTCACATATCCAAGAGACATTGTATATCAGGACAAAGCATTTCCAAGTAAAACATTTTCATTTTTCCAGGAGAATCCCTTGACTAGATGTAGAATTTCAAGTGAACTTTTACATTTCCTACTACGTTAGATCAATATCAAACAATGAAAGTGTCAAGGGTAAAATAAATCATCTTTACCCAGTATAAAAAGGGTTGCAGAATAGTTCCCATGTACATAATGTAAGTTCATAGAAAAGACAATTCTCCAGTATTGTTATTCACAGTGTTATTAACCATACGTTCTTAAGATATTTTATGTAAATATGTCTAGTATAGATCATAATTCTGTTGTGATAATTTGAAACAGAGAAAATACACACAATTAGAATTTAATTGAATCATATTTTCTTGGAGAGAGTCTAAGAGGGTTTGTCCTTTAGCTGTCCTGTAAATAGGATTAAACAAAACTTATCCAGGTTTGGGTCTGATTACTTACACCCCTGGAAAAATATTGTATTCCATAATCTAAATTTATAATTTTGGAAGAAATTGCCAAATAAAGGCAAAAAAAGGTAAAACACTTTTTATGCTCTCAAATACAAAGACAATGTCACTGTAATCATGAAGAATTGTCCTACTTCATAATTTCAGAGATTTAGAATATCAAGCCAGTCTTCTCAAAATTATGAACTCATGGGTGTTATACAAACAGAACATTATTAAATCTGGTGTAGTGTTGCAGTCGGACAGAGCAGATCCTAACCAGTAAGCTCTTTTGGTGTTATGTAAAGGGCAAAATAAAGTCACATGTTTTAGATCATCTTCCACTTGATTTCCACATTTACAATATTTGGACATTATTCCTTTCTAGATTTAGTTTGAAGAATATATAATTAGCTTTGTACAATTCCATTCTAAATCTCTTGACTATTCTGCAATCTAAAAGGTCAGATAAATAGATCATATAGTACTCAGGGTAATGAGAAAATTTAAGTTGCTTAGACCAACTATAAAATTTTAGGGAAGGGGTACTGTATGAGAAAAAGTCTGTCCAACTCCAACATCCAAAGCACTTCTCTTAATTTGATTTTTGATCGCATAAAAATGTTTGATGCATATTTCATGTAAGAAGTTTCCCACGCCTAATGAAAGCAAATGTTTTCTGATGATTCTAATAGAGGGCCAAATAAATAATTTCTGTACATAAGCAATTTCTTCTTCGAGACATTGTCTGGGGAATCTTTCTTCCTATTATAGGAAAAGACCCAACAAAAAATGTAGGGTTCTCTCCATTACTAAAGTAGAAATGAAAAACTGACCTGTTTCAACTCTCAAAATCTCTGCAGGGACAGAATTAGGTACAGACAATACATAGTGGTGTATCTTGTTCAGAACAATCTTCAGCAAAAATATATTAGCAGAGCCCCTTATTTCTGCTGCATATAAGATACATGTTTTGATTTTGGCATTAATGGCAATAAGTAATCCCTTAATACTACTTTTTCTGATTTTACAACTGAATCTCTTGAATGCATTAAATGTAACAGTCATTTTTGTTTTTAATATTTTTAAAGGCTTAGTCCAAAGAAAATTATCAGAGAAACAAAGACCCAAATAGTCATAATGATTTTCTGTTCCAGTTGCATCAGTTTCCACTTTCAGTTTTGGCACTTTGTTGGTCCAACTACTGAAGACCACAATTTTAGTTTTTTCTTTGTTTATAACCAAGGCATTATCTTTGTATAGCTTAAAGAATTGTTTATTTTCTTTTGTATGCCAAGAAGAAATGTAGATATTAGAACAATATTATCTGCATAAGTGAGACAACTAATGCTGTTATTGAATAATTTAGGAGAATGAAAATCGGATTGATATAACTGTATCATAGTAGAATTAATATATAGCTTAAAAAGGGTTGGAGCTAGTATACAGCCTTGCCTGATGCCTAAATTGGTTTTAATTTCGGAAGTTAGATTACCATACTGATTATATTGAACTGGTGTCCAGGTATTAGAATGGTCTTATCAAAATATTCAGCAAAAAAGGGTCAATATCAAAAAGACTCAATTTTTGCCATACTAACTTCTGACTAATACTGTTGAATGCTGCTTTAAGATGCACAACACAGCAATATAATTTGGTCTTTTTTTATCTTTGTATATTTATCGATTAAATGTGATAAGACATAACAGTGTTGAATCATGGAGTGCTTGTGACTGAAACCATTCTGGGGCTCATCTAATAAATAATGTTCTTGAATCCAAGCTTCTAATTTCTGTAATACAATTTTACAAAATATATTTTGAGTTGCATCCATTAAGCTTTTTTTTATTTTAGTCTTTTGGTAACTGGGTAAGGCCCACTAGGCACAAGTGATTGTTTTCAGGGGTGACCTGGGAGCACTGGGTGGTTAAGTGACTTGCTCAGAGTCACATACTACGCAAGTGGAGGTTGTGAGAATCAAACCCAGGTCTGGTCTGCTGGATGTACCAAGCTCATTCACCACTCATTACTCCAACCTCTAGGCTATACTGCCAGCCCAAAGCTCATTGGCCTATACATGGCTTGGTCCTTAACCTGTCCCTTTTTAAAAATGAGATATATAATTCTGCCTTTCCAACTATCGGGAAAGTCCTCACCTTGAATAAATCTATTGGATATGTCCAAAAAAAAAATAGGTGTCCACCAATCCTGAAATATTTTGTAAATATCTGAAAGATATTGATCAGGGCCAGGAGATTTATTAGATCTGGTTGTGTTGAATGTGAATAATTTTTCAAAAGAAGAGAAATATATTGGTCTTGGAGAGACCAGGGACTGTAAATAAGTTTTGAATTCATCATACACTGATGGTCTTTGTTCTTCTATAAATGAGAAATACAGAGCTGAAAAATGGCTCTCCCAAGTTAAAGGGGCAATGTAAACCAATATCCTTGAAAAGTGTTGTGTGTACCCAACCAAAACCAATGTCCAGAAGGCTTTTATGTCTTTTTCTATAATTGTATTTCTTAGTTTATTCCACATTTTAGTATGATATTTTTATTTCTCAATCTATAGAATCTTCTTGTAATCCTTCCAGTACTTATTTAAAGTTCATAAATTTCCTTTCATTCTGTGTCTTTTTGTGAATCTCTTTACACTTTATTTTAAGTGTCCTTAACTACACTGAAATTACTGCATAACTACAGTGTAACTACTGTGTAACTTCTGTGTAGTTACATATAACTACACTGTACTGTAGTAGTTAACTAGTTTCACATTTGTGGTTTGGTATAGTTACACAATTTGCATGAACTGGTAGTTACTGCAGTTACTGTTGCAACAGCTGTTACATGTGTAGTTACACTTCCAGCATAAATCAAGTTTTCTGTTGCACTTTGCAACAGCTGTTACATGTGTACTTACACCAAAAGAAAGGCAGTTGTAGTTGCATGTGTAACTAACACATCATGCAATTTATATAACTACACACCAGGAAGGATCCCTACCTGTGTATCCTTTGCCATCCACCACCACTCCACGTGGTATGTAGCCATGCCCCACCCCCAGCCATCCACCTCAGCCATAGCAGGCCAGGAGAGTAGGTACAGAAGAGGTGTGGGTCAAAACCACAGAAGAAGCACATTTCTTAGTAACTACAGCATTGTTACAAGCCAATAAGTAATTATATAAATTATTGTTATTGTAAAAGTAACCTATGTAATGAATAGCAATTAAGAATATTAGATTGCATGTTTATTAAGCAGTAAGTGCATGAGGGACTGATTTCTGAAGGAAAGCATGCATCAGAACTACAGCATTGACATTCAGTGTAAGTGTCTAGTAGTTACACCCCTCTTCATATGTTTATTTTAAGTGTCAGTTTCTGTGTACTTACTTTGCAAAAACATGTTAGTCACTGAGTGTGGAAACAATGCCACAGAAGCAACACATTCCTTGGTAACTATACCCTTCTTCTTATACATTATTTTAAGCGTCTGTTTCTGCAGACTTACTTTGTAAGTACATGTTAGTTAGTCATTAACTGTGGGAAACAATGCCACAGAAGCAGCACATTCCATAGTAACTATAGTACAACACTGTTACACCCTTCTTCTTATACTTTATTTTAAGTGTCTGTTTCTGCATACTTACTTTGTAAGTACATGTTAGTTAGGCATTAACTATGGAACAATGCCACAGAAGCAACACATTCCTTAGTAACCACAGCACTGTTACACCCTTCTTCTTACACTTTATTTTAAGTGTCAGTTTCTGTGTATTTACTTTGCAAATACGTGTTCATCATTAGCTGTGTCTAAATCCTTTGATTTGGTCGACCACCATTTATTGTATGAGAGGATGGAGATGAGGTATAGCCCCTAGGTCATTATTATGGTTTAAATCATATTTGAGTCAAAGAAAACAGCAAGTAGTAATAAACGGTAAATTTTCTGAAGTAGGTAGCATACTAAGAGGTGTCCCT
Source organism: Neoceratodus forsteri (assembly GCA_016271365.2). NCBI lineage: Eukaryota > Metazoa > Chordata > Ceratodontiformes > Ceratodontidae > Neoceratodus > Neoceratodus forsteri. The sequence goes on along the minus strand of CM028137.1, from coordinate 129,429,638 downwards.
CAAGGTTCAATTTTGAGGCCATTATTGTTTTTGTTATATATTAGTGAATTACCTACCAAAATAAATAATACACAAATCAGGTTGTAGGCAGATGATACAGTACTTTTAGCATAAGCCAAATCTCAAAATGAAATGATGGTTAAATTACAGATGGATTTTGATGTTCTTCAGGATTGGTTTTCCAGCTCTAAATTGGTGATAAGTGATAAAAAACTCAGGTTATGTTTTTCAATAAAAAAACAAAGGTTAATAAAAAATAGATCAGAGATAGGGAAATACTAATGAGGAATGGGAAAAAATTGATAATCACAGATCAATATAAATATTTAGGTGTAGAGATTGATTATGCGCTATCTTTCTCAGCTCATATTACTAATACAATAAAGAAAATTAATAATAAGATGGGGCACTACGTAGGTCTTCAAGGATATTAAATCTACAAACCCGGAGGTTAATTGCAAATCAATTAATAGTGCCTGTATTAGAATATGGAAATATGGTGTATAATTTTGCAGGTCAAACACATTTCAAGAAATTAGTCATATCATAAAATCGATTGGCAAGATTTGTCCTGAACTGTAGCTATAATACTCATCATTGCATTTTGTATAAAGACCTAAACTGGGACAGTTTATTGGTACGATTTAAAAAACAATATTCAGTATTTATCTATACAATAATAAATGGGATGATTGATGGAAACATTAAATGCATTCTGTTAGTAAATATTATCCATATCTTTTAAGGGATATAAAGCATAGAGGTTACACTTTTCCAAAAACTAATACAAGATATGGTACTATGACACTTGAGGCTCAGACTGCAAATATTTGGAATAATATTCCCCCTGAATTAAGGAAAGCAACTAAACTATCCAGTTTAAATTAGGATTGAGCACTGTATTTTATGATGAATGTACTTTTTTAAAATGTGGATAAATGTGCTAGTTGTTGGTCAGATTGAAGATTTTTGTCTTGTATAATGTCAAAAATTATTTATTAGTTATTTTATGTAGTCAGAATTTTTGTATGTTACATTGAATGTAATTTGTTCTTGACACAGGACAACTTTGAAAATAGGTCTATGACCTAAAGTTTGCTATCCTGTATAAAAATAAAAATGTTTACTACTACTACTACAATGCCACAGAAGCAGCACATTCCATAGCAACTACAGCAGTGTTACACCTTCTTCTTACACTTTATTTTAAGTGTCTGTTTCTGCGTACTTACTTTGTGAGTACATGCTAGTTAGACATGTACTGTACTTTATATTTAATGTTTGTGATTACTGCCTATACTTCCTGTTTCTCTTGATACTCCCTGTACAAACTGTACTCAGGTCTCACCTGAAAATGAGCCTCAGCTCAGTGTGCCTTTCCTGGTCATCAAATATTAAATAAAATAAAATAAACATTAACTGTGGAAACAATGCCACAGAAGCAGCATGTTTCTTAGCAACTACAGCACTGTTAAAAGTCAATAAGTAATTTTGTAAATTAATTATTTTTATTATATAACAATTTACAATGTTAGATTGCATGTTCGTTTTTAGATCTTTTTTTTGGGGGGGGTCGCACAGCATACAAGTGGTGGCTCTGGGATTTGAACCCAGTTCTCCAGATTTAAGGGCAGTGCATTTAACCATTACGCTATACAGTAGCTTCATGATGGAGTGATTTCTGATGGATAATTTTAAGTGTCACTAACTACACTGTAACCACTGTATAACTACACTGTAACTGCACTATGTAGTTGTTAACTAGTTTCACAATGCATATTGTGCTTAAATAACCTTAAATGTGCTGCTTCTGTAAGACTGATCCACACCTCTACTGCACCCACACCCCTGTCCTGCTGCTGCCCAAGTGGGTGGCTGGGGTGGAGCATGGGCTACCCTTTGATGACAGTCCTAATTCTTCTGTACCAAAGACTAAACTGTCCCATTATACAATGCTGAACAGTCATCATAAGTCTGATTGCACATCATGTATATTGCACCCACACTTTAGTTCCTACTCTATTGTGTTTCAATTATATTTTTGCACTTAATTGTACCTAGCTGTACTCCATATAGTCAACCTGGCCTCCCGGCATGTGTATCTGGCCTCTACCCTCTCCCAACTACCTCCACCTGCTTACTCCCTCAGACACACTGACCCCAGGCTACTCCACATCCCCTTTATGTGCACAACCAAATCCCTACCCCCTTACCTGGCCTCTACCCTCTCCCAGCTACCTTCACCTGCTTACTCCCTCAGATGCACTGACCCCAGGCTACTCCACATCCCCTTTATGCACACAACCAAAGGTCAGGCCACTTTCAGCTACCGAATCCCACAGATTTGGAATGCCCTGCTAGCTACCATAAGACATGCACCGAATCCCAGCCATCGCAACCAACTACTCAGCACACACTTCTCCTCCAGCTGCTCTGGTTTTAACTAACAATGTACTACTGTGTTCCTGAAGCTTAGCTGCATCTTCTAATTGTATCATGAATTCAAACATTCCACTGTATGTATCTATCTGCCTGTCTGTAGCTATCTGCCGATTGTCAGCAAGGCAGTTAGCCATTTAATTTCACTATCGATTGTCTCTGTATCAAATACTGTGTACTGTATTGGGTTTTGGCCCCCAGGTCACATCTGGAATTGAGCATCACTGCTCAGTATGCCTTCCTGGTAAAACTCGTAAATAAATAAATAAATAAATGCATTCTATTTCCTGTACCTTTCTCTGTTAATGTAAGTGTATTGTCTGTGTTACCTATGTACCATCTTTATGGCTTGGGTCATGCCTGAAATGGCCCACTGAATCAGTGCACCTACATGGTAAACAAACAAACAATAAGACACACAAACAAACAAATAAATATCACCAATCTGCTGTGTGGAGTTATGGTGGGTGATGCGAGATACACATGCCGGGATGCCTTCTTAGCCATTGCATGCCCTTCCTACTAGCTGAATGAGGTGGCAGCCATGGTACCATCATTCACACCAAGCTACCATGTCCCCTGACTATACCATGAGGGATGGGGCATGGTGGTGAAGACGTGCATGTGATGTCTAAGGAAGAGTTCCTGCATGTGTATCTGGTACCACCCACCATTACTCCACACAGCAGATATTTGTTCACCAGGGAGTCTGTAAGGGAGATAGGGGTGGTGGACTTACTGGCAGGGAGTGACCACCAATCAGTGTGATTAACCTTCAACATGGGCAGGGAGGCAGTTGGCACAGTGATGAGGGTGGCTGATGTTAGAAAGGCTGACTTCAGTAGGATGGGTGAAATCTTAGAAGAGTACATGGCATGCATTCTGTCTCACTGGGATGTGAACCAGAAATAGGGAAAAAAGTACATTGGGGCTTGTGAAGGCTGTTGGGACCTGTACCAAACTGCAGAGCAAGAAGGGAAGATCTAAGAAGTCAAGCTGGATGAGTAGGGAAGTTGTATATAAGGTGAGGGCAAAAAATAGTAGCTTTCCATACATACAAGAAGTCTGAGGGGGTAGGGATGAGTACATGAGGAAGTCCAGAGAAGTTACCAAGGGTGTTAGTGCAGCCAAGGTCTCCAGGGAACTGAGGCTGGCTCTGGGAATCAAAGACATGGAAAAGGACTTCTTCTGACACATTAGGGAAAGAAGGAGCTGCAAGGATCAGATAGTGCAGATCAAGAAGGACAGGGGTGGGCAGAGAAAGGAGCAGAACAGGCAGAAGCACTAAATGAGTACTTCTGTTCCATATTCATGAGGGGAATGGCAGGCAGCTTCTGCAGAGGGTGGAGAGGGTGGGCAGGGGAGGGGTGACAGATGGGGGGTAATCACTGAGGGCAGGTATTAGAGGATCTGAGGGCTCTGATGGTGGATAAGGCACCAAGACCAGAAAGCATACATCCCAGGGCGCTGAAGGAACTGGTGGAGGTACTGGCAGGGCCACTGGTGGACCTATTCAATACCTCCCTGGACACAAGGTGCATGCCACAGGATTGGAGGATGGTCAACATGGTGCCCTTCCATAAAAGTGATCCTAAGGATGAACCAGGCAATTACAGATCTGTAAGCCGGACATCCATCATGGGGGAAGCAGATGGAGACAATCCTGAAGGAGAGCCTGGTGACATTTCTGGAGGATAATTGACTCCAGGACAGTCATTAGTATGGGTTTGTCTTGGAAATGTCCTGTCAGACAAACCTAGTTAAGAACTATGACTGGGTACTGAGGGAACTGGACAAAGGTACTGTGGTGGATGTCATATTTTTGGACTTCAGCAAGGCCTTTGACTCAATGCTGCATGGGAGGTTGGGGGGAAATTGAGGTATGTGGGGATGGGACTAAGATGGTTAACCGGATCAAAAATTGGCTTCAGGGAAGACAGCAGAGAGTGGTGGTTGGGGAGAGCTCTCATTTCCAAGGGCAGTTACAAGCAGGGTGCTGCAGGATCAGTACTGGGGCTGGTGTCTGGGATATCTCGCATGGGATCAGGAATAAGATCAGCCTTTTTGCTGATGTTACCAAGTTGGGGGTGGTGGTGAGTAACATAGAGGGATGGCAGGAAGTGCAGAATGACCTGATTAAACTTGAGGAAACATAGAAACATAGAATTTGACAGCAGATAAGGACCGCTTGGCCCACCCAGTCTGCCCATTTCCCTACCTACTGGATAAGCTGCAGATCCTAGTTAACCAGCAGTCTACTTCTTCTTACCCCCACCCCCCAGAATTGCCTTATGACTGTCCCATGCATGCTTGAATTCCACCACTGATTTTGACTCCACAACCTCCTCCGGAAGGCCATTCCATGCATCCACAACCCTCTCTGTGAAAAAATACTTCCTTAAATTACCTCTGAGCCACCCCCTCTATCTTCAAATTGTGCCCCCTTGTTCTTGCACACCTCTTTTTTTGAAAGATGCTACCCTCTTGGACTTAGTTGATTCCCTTGAGGTACTTGAAAGTTTCTATCATGTCCCCCCTCTCCCTCCTTTCCTCGAGGCTATACATATTAAGCTCCTTAAGTCTCTCTTCATGTCTTCTGGTGCAGACCCTGCACCATTTTAGTTGCCCTCCTCTGGACAGCTTCCATCCTGTCTATGTCTTTGCAGAGATTGGGTCTCCAGAACTGCACACAGTACTCAGATGGGGTCTCACCAGCTGTCTGTACAGAGGGATAATAACTTCCTGTTTTCTGCTGGTGATGCCTCTCCCTATGCATCCCAGTATCCCCCAACCCTCCTTGCTGCCCCTCTCCATTGCCTTGCCCACCTTTAGGTCATCTGATATGACTACCCCAGGTTCCTTTCCATTTTTGTTGTTGTTAGTATCTCACCCCCCATTGTGTACTCTTCCTCTGGGTTTTTGTTTCCCAGGTGCATTACCTTGCACTTCTTAGCATTGAATTTAAGCTGCCATACATTTGACCATTCCTCTAACCTTGCCAAGTCCCTTCTCATCCTTTCCACCCCACCCTGTGCATCAACTCTGTTGCAGATCTTAGTGTCATCTGCAAAGAGACATACATAAGGAGTGGTTGGAAGAGTGGCAGCTCAGGTTCAATGCTAAAAAGTGCAAGGTGATGCACTTTGGAGTGAAGAACCGAGGGAGGAGCTATCAGCTGGGTTGAGTACAGCTACATACCACCGAGGAGGAAAAGGATGTAGGGGTGGTTTTAAATGGGATAATGAACTACTCAGGACAGTGCAGGAATGTGGCAGCAGAGGCCAACTGGATGCTGGGGTGTATTGGGAGAAGAATCTCCTCTAGGAACAGGGAGGTGATCCTGCCTCGCTATAGGCTACTGGTCAGACCACACCTGGAGTTCTGCATGCAGTACTGGTGCCCATATCTAAAGAAGGATATCATACTACTGGAAAGAGTGCAGCACAGAGCAACTAAGATGATACAGGGAGTGTGAGGAAAGGCCATATGAGGAGACGCTGTGTGACTTGAATATGTACTCCCTGTAGGAGCGGAGAGATTGGGGATTTGATTGAGACCTTCAAGTACTTAAAGGGGATTAACAAGACAGGAACAGAAGGGATATTTAAGTTAAGCAGGGGAAGGCACACAAGTGGCCATGGTCTTAGATTGGAGGAGGGTAGATATAGGAGGGAAATGAGGAGACACTTTTTTACAGAGAAGGTTGTGGTGGAATGGAACACTCTGCCAGAGGTGCTGGTATCCTCATGACAGTGGGGGTTTCAGAAGGGGATGGGGCAGGGTGAGATGGGAGGTTATTGTGAAGGGGAGGAGGAGGGGCAGCTGCAAAGTAGGTATACTAACTGCACATTTGAACAGACTTGACAGATCATGTGGCTTGTTTCTGCTGGCAAATTTCCCATGTTCGTATGGTCCTAGGTGCACTGATCCAATGGACTGTTTTCAGGCACGACCCGGGCCATAAAGATGGTACATAGGTACAGATGATACACTTACAATAACAAAGAAAGGTACAGGAAATAGAATACACTGAATATATTTAGTACAGCTAGCTACAACTAAGTACAAGAATACAGATGAAATGCAATAAAGTAGCAGCTAAAGTGCAGGTGCAATATACATGATGTACAATCAGTCAGTCTTATGACTGTTCAGCATTTTGCAACAGGACAGTGTATTCATAGGTAAAGAAGAGCCCCTCCAGTTACTGTTGTCCTGAGAGGGAGATCCCATGGGGTTCAGGGGCAATCCTGTCCTGGACAAGTCCTACCCCCAAAAACAAAGTGGGGGGAGGAGGAAAACTATATAAAGAGGGAGAAAGAGAGTCCCCATGGTCTCTCTCCTCTCTACCCCACCTAGGGGAGATCCTACACCACAGGACCAGGCCACATCCAGGAGGAACCCCCGGGCTGAGAAGGGAAGAACCTACAGGGAGCCCCTAAGGCCAGAGCAAGAAGTCCTACTTGCCCTCCTTCCCAGGGTGGGCCCTCTGTCACTTAGAAAGGTAACAGAGGACCCAGAGGTACCAGTAGAACCCAGTCCACAACTGGCCTCAAGGAGGGGGAGGGCAAGCAGAGAGGGTGCATCACCCAGGGACTGAGGCCCAGAAGGGAAGCTGCCAGTGATGAATGGTGAAGTTATACAAGAAGATCAAGAATTACGATAGGTCCATCTTGGTGCTTCTGGATCTCTCTTCAGCTTTTGGCACCGTGGATCATGGGGTACTACTTGAGCACCTGAGGTTCATCTGTGAACTAACAGGTCCAGTCCTCGGCACCTTGTTCCGTCCGGTGATCTACCTACATTAATCCATGCCTTTGTGACCTCTCACCTTGATTATTGCAGCTCCCTTTACTTTGGGCTTCAAGGGGTTGATATCTGCCACCTGCAGCTGATACAGAATGCTGCGACCCGGTTGTTGACAGGGACTCCTCGGATATCCCATATTACGCTGGTGCTGCGCAAACTGCACTGGTTGCCAGTTCGGTGTCGGATCACCTTCAAAGTCGGATTACTGACTTACAAAGCCCTAAGTGGACTCAGCCCTGACTACCTGAAAGAGCTACTGTTTCCTTACTTCCCCAAGCGATTGCTCTGCTCAACAGACGAGGGGTTGCTAGAGATTCCAAGGGTAGTCGTGAAATCTTCAGGGGCCCATGCATTTTCTTATGTGGCCCCTACCCTTTGGAATTCTCTACCCCATCTGATTCAGGATTGCGCGACCTTGAAGGGGTTTAAGCAGGTGTTGCTGTCGTATTTGTGGAATAAGGCCTACTGTGATTAACCGTGTAACTTTATGGTTTTTAAGCATTTATTATTGTTGTTTTATAAGGTTTTACATTTTGTAATACGCCTTGACATTTGAAAGGCACAAAATAAAGATTATTATTATTATTACATTATTGTCATATCTTCCCTGTGTCACTCTCCACTATTTATCACTGTTTGGGTGAGTACCGAGCCCCCGGTTGGGGATCCAGCACTTCTATGAGGGACGTGAGTCTCTCAGTCTTTTGTGGGAGAGGACCACGAAAGGAGGAGACCCATTACAAGCCAGTTAGGCCTGTGACTGGTCAGGTTGAGATGGGGTCTCCCATTGCCTGGGAGATGGAAGTTGCCCCTGTTGTTCCCACCTTGCCATGTGGGAGAAAAGGTGGGTCCCCTGGAGAGCAGAGGCAGCACCATACACCATGCCAAGGGTGACAACCTCGATAGATGAAGCTACAGTGTCCACCTAATGCAGATTGCTGTCACCGCTAGTCTTGAAGCTACCTCACAGACATCATAAGACACCCTTGCCTGGTGCCTTATGAGCTCCAGGCCCTGCGCAGCCAGGGTAATGGCCTGTCTGGTTGCCTTCATATCAGGCAACAATGTCAGCACCTGACCTAGCATTGACTATAGATGCCTGTTGTAGGCAGTGTGGTGTGCCTGATAAGCGGCAAAGCTGAGCATGATACGAGCCAAAGAGAACACTATTCATCTCTAGCAGTCAAACTCCACAGGGTCCACATCTGGGAGTCGGTCGCACACCAGGTGTCTATGCCCAGAAGGGGTATCCAGTACCCTCACTCCCGAAGTGGGATGAGGCAAGGTCCCTGGAGACCCCTGGTATATGCAGTACCTGTGCTGGCAGTCCATAGGGGCTGGAGTTTGGACAGATGAGCACTGCCAGGTGTAGGACGACACTTCCTGGAAAGGAATCAGCCAGGAAAGAATGACCAGGTGGTCTGCACTGAATTCGCTAAGGAAGATATGCATCATCCACTCAGTATTGCATCTTGCGATGTGTGATAGGTGCAGATCACTGACCAGTCTCTTTAGGAAGCACTGATACTCTATCTGATCAGCGTCTGAGGACAGATGGACAGAGGTATCCCCTTCCTTGAAGGAGGAAGATGAGGAGCCTGATGAATCTGAAGAGTCCAAGTCCAGCTGCTGTGGGGAGATAGGCAAAAGACCTACTCATCCATAGTTCTGACATACCTGAGGAAGGCGGCAGCAGAGTCTTTGAACTGCTTCCAGGTCAAGGGCCCTGAAGGATCCACATGCCCTGGGAAATGAGGGGGGCTGCAGAGGCAATGGGGAGACACATTTCATCTTATCTGAGCAACCTCTGCCAGAGCTAGGGAACCTCACTGGTGATCTTGGACCTCCTCGGGATCCGCTGGTCTGTGCAGTTACTGGTAGCTCAACCAGCTTGAAGTGGTCAGGACTGAGTCCTGAATGGGAAACTCCCCTGTGAGGAGACCAGGGCTGAATAGAACCAGAAGGGTGGACCTCAACCCCACCTAATAAGGACTCCCTCGAAGGGGAAGAGGGAGAGAACAAGGGCTCAGCACTACAACACATCCCTGAACCCCCTAGGGTCCCTGGGGAAGGTCGCTGCCCCATGTCCTGCCCCCTTAACCCCGTTGATTCCAAGGTCAACATTTTCCTCACTCCCAAGGATTTGGACTGCTTCAATCTTGCAGACCTCCTGAGGAAGGCTGCAGAAGAGTGAGTCCCTGTTCTGGCCCGGGGGGAACAGCACTGGGACTGACAGATCTCCAGGCACCTGCGACCCAAACCACCATCTCCTCAGATGGAGGGTCACTATTGGCAGGCATGCTCCTGATGTCATCACTGGCGTGGGAGCCAGCACTGATCATAATCGCCAGTGCCAAGTGAAGGGATGCCTGGGAGGGCACAGAGTTACTGGTGATCGGAGAACTCTCCAACTCTGAGGAGTTGGGCAGCCAGTCCAGATCAGTCTCCCAAGCGTGTGGCACTGGAAAGAAGGAGATCCAGAAGAACTCCAGACGAGCAGCCCCAGAGGTTTTCCTACCTACAGTACCACTTGTGGTGCAGCAGGAGGGCCCAGTATCACTCACGGTGCCCATCACCAGAGCCACAAATGGCCCCGGGATACAAAATGGCACTGGTGGGTGATGCTGCGGAGCCACCCATGCCAGGCCCAGCATGCGTGGGCTGTGACACCGGAGGAATCTGCACCTCTGAGGAGTTGATTGCCTATGCATTGCCCCCAGCCCGACCCCCGAGATGCCCAGACCAATCCTGCAGCACTGCAAAAGAGACTGCCTCCCTGGTAAGGCTAGAAGAAGAGAAGGCCCCCTTCTCACAGGTCTGTATAGAATTGGGAGGGGATCTGAAGGAAGGGTGGAGAGACCTGCACTTGGAGTCCCTCATACAATACTTCCCTTCAAAATTCAGTGGATCGCGGCAGATTTTCCACGTGCAGTGCTCTGTGGTCCATGGAGAAGCATGCGTTGCAACTATCAATATCATGAGATGGACCCAGGCAGGTGAGTTATTGGTCATGCTGGTCCATGATGGACATCTGCTAGTGTAGGGACACTGGTGCATAGGAGGCCAGCCTGCCTTGGAAGAGCACTTTTGGTCCCCGGATGAACTCAACATGACTCACAGTAACTAAAATAAGAAGAAGAAACAGACTTGGCTCTGATTCAAGAAATAAAAAGGAAAGGTCTTACCGGATTCCTGCAGAAAATGGCACCAAGTTACTAATGAATGGTGAAACTGAAACGGAGCAACAATGGTGTCAACAACAACATCGAAACAACTAACTAGGCCGCAATGTCACAGATGAACTTTCTTCAGCAGGTGTAAGGTGCTACATTCTCGATGGTGGGAGAAGCAGAACTGAGGCGGAGGAGGAGTTGCTGACCTTTGTTGGGCAACCTGCGAGCACCACATAATGCATCAGCCTCAAGCTTGGTACCGCCTCTGGTGCTGGCTCCTCTCCCTACAGAAAAAAACCTCATGCTGGGTGCTGCACCTCCGGCAGTCACCCAGACAGAGATAAATGGTGAAGACTGACATGGGGAAGATCAGTAGTACTCTGCTGTAGTTACACAATTCGCATAAAGTGGTAGTTACTGCAATTACTGTTGCCTCCCTTCTGCCTCAAATTAATTATTTCTGGCAAATGTAACTATGTATGTTGCACTTTGCAAAAGATGTTACATGTCTAGTTACACTTTTAGCATAAATCAATTTGTGCCAAAAGAGAAATGATTGTGGTTGTAAGTGTAACTACCACTTCATGCAAATTGTATAACTACTCATCAGTCAAATGTAAAAATAATTAATAACTACATAGTATTTACAGTGCAATAACAGTGTAGTTACTTCATAGAAATATGTGTCTAACTACATAATACACAAATGTGAAACTAATTATCAACTATATTGTAGCTGCATGTAACTACACAATACTTATATAGCAGTCACATTGTAGGTATACAGTAATTACAGTGTAGTTAAGGACACTTAAAATAAAGTGTACCGTGAATCTTACCACTCTCTTAAGGTCCTGCTTAGTGGCCTTGCAAATCCCATTAAACCAAGATGTATTTTTGAATTTTTTCACAGAGTTAGTTCTGAATGTAGGTCTTAGTAGATTATTAATTTCCTGCTATTTTTTTGATTTAGCTACAGTAATGCTTTTTGGAATACATATTATGTCATTTCTCAATGCTGAACAAATATCAGTATTGAGTATTATGAAAAATCTATCTATAATATTACTTTGCCAGCATATTCTTTTAGAATTAATTATTTCAACTGTAACGTCCTCTGAGATGGGTTGAATTCATAGGTTTGCCATCTGAATGGTGACAATTGCACAGTGAACAACATTACAGTGGCAATTCACTGTTGCCACTGTAAAGTACCCATGGGACCCCAGCTCCACTTTGACCAGGTATTGCACCCCACCATGAATCAACCCTGACCCGGAGTTGATAATCTTAAAGAACAGTGCCCACATGGAGGATTTGGGGAGCAAAGCCATCTGAAAAAAAGACAGTTTACTTAATGGATGTATGCCAACCGTAAATGGCGGTCTACATAAATCCATCACTGTGACGTTAGTCAACATAATTTTTGTTAAACTGGTGTCATTGATCTGAATTGGTATTGTATTATTATTATTTAGAAATGTAAACGTTACCAATATAGGTGAGTGCAAAGATTCTGACTGATCCAATACTGTTAGATCTGTCAGTTTTTTCTTGGCAACCAGATTAATCCATGCCAAGTGAATGACTGAGGATCCCATTGGTCCCATATAGGTAAAATCCCTGTGTGGGTCACCTGTGTTACGGCCATTTCACAAAAATAGATCCACGTCTGTTATTATATTATTTAATAATTGGCACTGTAGGTTATATTTACTATCCTTGGAACTTCTATTTATTTTAATTCTTGAATTAACCATGTTAAATTTGATGTCATATTCATCTTTATTTATTAAGTGTGTGGGAACTCTAGCACTGAAATCTCCAATAAGCAGGAAGGAATAGGATTCATATCTAGTGAGACAATCTTCCAAAATATCTGACCATTCCGTCCAAAGCATAGAAGTATACAATGTACTTGTTCTCAGGGGATACATAGACATTTAATATGATAAGTTTCACTTTATTATTTTGAATTCTAAAAGCGTCTAGAAAAACAGATTATAATCAAAATTATTTATTTGAAAATGTAAATTTGTTTTCAGAAATATGGCTAAGCCAGCTTGTTCTCTTCCTACCTTATTCTTCTTAGCTACAGACAGATAAAGAGTATACCCTGGAATTGTTGGTGGGAGATCACTGTACCACCAGGTTTCTTGCAAACATATAATATCATACTTTGTCAAAAATTTAATTATCTCAGAATCAGGCAATTTATTTGCCAACCCCTCAATATTCCACGATAATATATTTAGGAGAAATTGTTTACAATTATTAGTCTGTTTATCTAAAACAAACTGTAATTCTGGTCATGCCTGCATAAAACCCTCCAATGGTGCAGATATGTTCTAAGTACTTATTTCTATATTTCTGTCATTTGAAAGAATTTGATACTGTTTCCATAAGAAGATGATTTGCCAAATGATTTTTAGGTGACCTTTTATATATTTCATCATACTCAGCCAGAAAAATGCCAAAACCATGACGAACTGAAGAAGCCAAAGCAACTTGCTCTGTTATTCTAAAATTTTGGAAAGTAATATCAATCTGTGGGCTGTCCGTGACACCACTGTGTATTGTGATCCATTCTATCCCAGTTGTCCCTAGGTCAATTCCAAGGGTGCGGTTTAAAAAAAAAACAATGTCTCTTTTGATTGAACCTATTGGTTCCCCTGGGAGAACTTTCCAGCCAAAAAGAGAAAATACTACTTTTACAAAGATTTTCATACGCTTGTTTATCATTTCTAAGACTCTGTTAATTTTGTCCCTGTCTGCCTTCCTTTCACTGCTATTATTCTCCCACTGTTGGTCCGAATAAAAAGTTGGGACCTATTGTGGAGGAAGAATAGTTATTTTGTTGGGACCATATTTCAGTTGTCATTTCCTGTGAATGTAGATAAACCAATACACAATCTAAATAATATAAGTTATGGGGATGCATGACAAGTAAGCTTTCAGTCTCAGGTAGAATGTGTAACAAGTAACAGATCCGTTTTTTTGATTTTCTGTAGTTTCTACCCCCAAAACCTTTTGATTTCATGATACGAACATATGAACATACAAAATTGCCTGCAGAAAAAGGCCCACAGGTCTATCAAGTCTGCCCGATTGTGCAGCTCTTAGCTTCATATCACTACAGCTGCCTCACCCCCTCCCAAACCCCTCCTATCTTCCTGTTTCCCAGTCCTTCCCCCCTTTGTGTTCTTGTCTGTACTAACCCTGCTTTTGACTCGATCCCAACTCCGCTTAAAGCTACCCACTGTCCTTTGAGCGATTAACTCCTCCAGAAGTGCATTCCAACCCACCATTACTCTCTCTGTGAAGTAGTGCCTCCTCATTTCCCTCCTAAACCTTCCCCCTTCCAACTTCAGACTGTGCCCCCTAGTGACCCTTCCCCTCTTTAAGCGGAACACTCCTCCCTCCCTGATTTTGTTTATGCCATTCAAGTACTTAAAGGACTCTATCATGTCCCCTCTTTCCCTTCTCTCTTCCAGTGAGTACATGTTGAGCTCCTTCAACCTTTTCTCATACAGCAACTCCCCTAGTGCCATGATCATTTTTGTAGCCCTACGCTGTACCCCTCCAGTAATCTCCCATCCTTTTTGAGGCATGGGCTCCAGTGTTGTACACACTACTCCAAGTGTGGCCTCACCAGTGATCTATACAATGGCAGGATGACCTCCTCCTTTCTAGAGGTGATCCCTCTGGCAATGCACCTTAGCGTCCTATTTGCCCTTGCTGCTGCTGTCCTACACTGTGCTGATACCTTCATGTCTCCTGTAACTATTACTCCTAGGTCCCTTTCCTCCTCTGAAGCTGTTATCTACACTCCCCCCAGCCAGTAGATGTTCATGGGATTTCTGGCTCCTAGGTGCATGACCTTGCACTTCTTAGCATTAAACCCCAACTGCCACTCCCTAGACCAGTGTTTGAGTTTAGCTAGATTCTCTCTGAGTGCCTGCCTCCCTACCTCATTGTCCACTTTTGCACAAATCTTAGTGTTGTCTGTGAACAGACTGATCTTACTCTTAACCCCCTCTGCAATGTCTCCAATAAAGACATTGAACAAAACAGGGCCCAGCACTGAACCCTGCGGTACCCCACTTGTTACTGGCCTTGGCTTGGATGTGTGCCTCCTTACAACTACCCCCTGTTGTCTTCCCTGCAGCCAGCTCTCCACCAACCCCACCAGTTTTTCCCCCACCTCATGTCCCTCAGCTTGCTCATTAACCTACTGTGTGGCAAGTCAAAAGCCTTGCTGAAGTCCAGATACTGGACATCCACAGCATGGCCTTCATCAACCGCCCTAGTGACCCAGTCGAAGAAGTCAATCAGTTTAGTTTGGCAAGATCTTCTCATTACAAACCCATGGTGTCTCTTGTCTTGAAGACCATTGCTATGGTGAAAAGTTATCAGTCTCACCTTCAGAATGGTCTCCATCAACTTCCCCAATATGGAAATTAAGCTCACTAGTCTGTAGTTGCCCAGTTGGTCCTTGGGTCCATTCTTGTGAAGAGACACCACATGAGCCATCCTCCAGGCTCTGGGTACATTTCCCATCTCCAAGGAAGTGTTGAACAGGTCTGTCAGAGGGCCTGTCAACATCTCTGCCAGTTTCTTCAGGACCCTTGGGTGTACACTGTCCGGTCCTGGTGCCTTGTCCACCCACAAGGCTTTAAGGCCCTTCAGAACTCTATCCTCTTGGATGACCCCATCTGTTATCTATGCCCCCCTCCACCCTTGTCCCCTTTCTCCTTCGGTATTGGGCCATCCCTTTCTTTCACGAACACTGTGCTGAAATACTCATTGAGTGCCTCTGTCTGATCTTTCCCTTGTTCTGCCCATCCCCCCTTTCTCTTGAATCCAGCAACAACATCTCTACAACTCCTCTTCTCCCTTACGTATTTAAAGAACCCCTTTTCCTGCTGTCTGATCTCCTGAACCAGCTTCAGCTTCTTTGCTGCCTTGGCTGCCCTGACTGACCTGGTCACCTCCCGAGATGCCTTTGAGAACACCTCTCTATCCTCCTCATGCTCCAATTTTTTTAACTTAATGAAGGCCAATCTTTTTTCCCTCACCTTCCCTGCCACTTCCTTGCTGAGCCAGCTAGGTTTTTTTGACCTGGACTGCTTACTTTGAAATTTGGCACACATGTTTGTGGCCTCATTCAACACCTTCCTAATGACTGCCCACTTCTGTTCAGCATCCATCCTTGGGTTAATTTTAGCTAAATACCCCTCTAAGATGCTGCCCATTCTGGCAAAATCTACCTTCCTGAAGTCCAGCACTCTTGTTCTGGTCTTAGTCAACTCTCTTCCTGTGTTGAAGAGGAACTACACTGAGCAGTGGTCACTTCCTGCTAGAGGGTCCTATACTACCACATCCTGGACTTGATCCCCATTTATTAGCACCAAGTTCAATATGTTCCCCTCCCTAGTAGGATCCATCACCCCTTGCACTAGGTAGCTATCTTGGATAGCCTTCAGTAGCACCTGTTCCCTGGCATGTGCTGTAGTTACTGTCTGCCAGTCAACCCCAGGTAGATTGAAGTCTCCCACTATAATTGTATTCCCTTTGCCATGAACCTTCCTGATTTGCTCCCCAGCTCCCTATCCACCTTCTCGCTCTGTGAGGGTGGCCAGTACACCAACCCACATTCTGAACTTCTTGCCTTTAGTGCTTTGGAGCAATACCCATATGGCTTATGGCCTCCCCTCATCCCCCTCATCCCTGGTACACAGTATCCCTTCCCTGACATAAATAGTCATACCTCCCCCTTCCCTCCTCCTCCCGGCCCCTGCAGAACACCTTGTATCCCAGGTTAGTGAGATCTCAGTATTGGTATTGGGTGGCACAGGTCTCTGAGACTGTGGCAATATCTACATCTCCCTCCACCATCATTGCCTGGAACTCTGCCATCTTGTTTCCTAAAAATAATTTCTATTAAGATCTCTGTAGATTCTCTATTTTCTTGGGGGCCAAATAAAGTTAAAGTATAATTGTTGAGCTTATCCCAGATTGCTCTAAAAGAATCTGGATCACCTAAGTTAGCCTCAGTAACTATCTCAGGATTTGGGTGGATGTTAGGGGATTTGTCATCTGTTAATTGTTGTGCTTCTATTAAAATAGCACTGTTACTCACCACATTTGCAAGCCTGTTTTTCCCCATTTTGTTTATTTTTAGTTGTTCTTGTTTTTGTTTAGTAGTTTTGTTCTGCTGTGGGTTTTTTGACTTCCCCTTCTTATTTTTGTTTTTAGTACCTTGTTTATTGATTTGGTCAATTGGTATAATAGATTCATCTTTGGAAAAAGGAAGAGGGGGGATTGACCTGAATTGTCTTATTTTTCCATGGTATGGGAAAAATCTGGAATATTATTATCAAATATATCACTGGAAAAAATAGTATTTGGGAGTCCATCTGATCTCTAAGATGAGTTAATAAGACCTAATTATAGTTTACTGCAGCCCTTAATCCTTGCAGGGCCGCAGACTGATATATCAGTTCAAAATTCCTATACCTTCTAATTCTGTTGGTAGCCTAAGGGTTAAATTTTCAAGCTCTGACTTCAGGGCCCAAATGTTTTCCAATATAACCACATTGGCATAATAGACAGTCTTAATGATTTCTAAAATTTGCTTAGGTAAAGATGAGGAAGAAACACAATTGCCTTCATTTCTAAAGAAATCCTGATCAAATTCAAATACGCCTTTTACAATAATGTTAGTGCTTAAATCAGGTGTAATCATAGGTTCCACATTATTAACATCACTATTAGTTGCTGAAATTGAGGCCAACAATAGTGTTACTTAAATCATGTATGACAGATGCTAAATTATCCACAGGTTTTTGAGACTTAGAGCTTAAAGTATTCAGTCTAGGAGGTTTAAGCTGTAGCTTTGTAGGACTTCTTGATAAGCTATTATAAGTAAATTCTTGAGGGGAAAATGGAATATATGAATCTTGATCATCACTTGAGAACATTGAGATTGATAAAGCATGTAACTCTATAACAAGGTCCACATCAAATGCCTGTGGAAAATTGTATTTTTATGTGGAGAGGGAGAAAGACATCTAATGAAATTTGGATATCCAGTTTTACTTGTCAAATACTTGCTGAATTATAGTGATGATTTAAAACGGGAGTAGAAAGAGCCACTGGGGTGGGAGCTGAGAAACCCAAGAATTCAGCAATTCCTGGTTGACTTGGTCCCCCCCCCTCCCAGTTTCTAGGTCATCATTGTTTTTAATTATATTGATTTTACTTTTTTGTTTTTAGTGTTTGGGGGATTCAGGGGATACTGCAAGGGAGAATGGATAGGAGATAAAGATCTTTACTGAAACAGAGTCAAAAGATCAGGCTAGAAACACACTTTTCTTGCTTGAAAAAATAATTGAATAAGACAGAATGGATGATGCTTTTGCTTTACCTATCTGTATTGAGTTTGAATGATTTAAGGCGAACGTCTTTAATGTACTTTTGTTATTTAATCAACATCCAAAAGATTTCCATTTTTTTTGGGGGGGGGGCTATTATTTAAATAGCTTGTTTCCTTTTTCTCTATGTTCAGACCTAGGCTAACAGGCAGTGAGATTCTAATGTAGTACTGGCCAGTCCAGTCAGAATGCCTCTATCACTGGAATTTTTTTTTTTTTGCTGCTTTTTGGCATCACCTAGCATCCATATGGTTTGGAATTTTGGTCTGAAATTTTCAGGGTAGAAAGGGCTTGGCCCACAGATAAGCCTTTCACTAGTTTGGTGTAAAAATATTACTCTATTTCAAAGTTATTAAATTTTAACATTTCAGCTCTGAGCATACTCAGTATAGTCTTTTGGATAGCTGCTTGGAATGAAAAAAAGATTTAGTCCATACGAAAAAGAATCCTTTTTCATATGGGAGTCATCCTTTTTCATGAAGAAAAAATAATATTTCGTATGAGTGTCATCTTGTTTCCATTTTTTTCCACAATTTTTAAAAAAAAACTCAAACAAATGACACTCTGGACAGACATCAACACATGTATCTTGGTCAATGGGACCCCATTAGGTGGATTCTGCACTTAACTGTTGGAAAATGACCCCCAAATATGTTTTTTTTTATTTTAAAATCCTTCTTTGTAACTGAATTCTGTTTTCCGTATGGCCATATGGAAAAAAATTCAGCCATATGAAAAATGATCCCTTCATACGATAAAAAGAATCTAAAACAACTATGTCCAATTTATTTTTTTTCATATGAGGGCATCCTATTTTGTATGAATGAAAAAAGCTCATGAAAAAGGATCCCTTCATGTGAAAAAAATTGAAAAAAAGTAAAAAATTTTTGTGTGTGAGTGTGAAGAGATAATTTTTTGTGTGCTTTTTTCGTTCAAATGAAAAATGATGCCTTCGTACAAAAAAATAATTTGGACTTCTTTTTTTTTCCCCTGATTCTTTTTTCATATGAAGGAATCCTTTTTCATGAGCTTTTTTCATTCATGTGAAAAAGGATGCCCTCATGCAAAAAAAGAATTTGGATTTCATTTTTTTTTTCAGATTCCTTTTTTGTATGAACGAATTCTTTTTTGTATGGTTTACAAAGGATGGCCTTATATGGAAAAAGAATTTGGACTTAGCTGTGTTCCCAAACAAAGGTCATAATGAGTGCTACAAGAATAACACATACTCCCTCCAAAAAAAAAAAACACATTTAGGAGCAGTACAAAAAAAGTAAAACCCATAGGACAACATTGGAGCTTCAACAAGCCATAACTCCCTTGATATTTGGAAATAAGGGACAATATATACATCAAACAAAGGTCTTAATGAGTACTACAAGAATAACACATATCCCCCACCCCCTTAACATTTATTGGCAATATAAAAAAAACAATAAAAAATGAAAATTCCCATAGGATAATATTGGAACTTCAACAAGTCATAACTCCCTCATTGTCCTCTATGAGAAATAAGGTACCATGTCATGTCAGGGACTGCAGAACAGCGAGTACGATAAGAGTGAGTGTATGTTACGAAAACCAAAAATGGCTATGTACACTCTGCTGACTACAGAATCAGCTACGGATCTTAACATTCTATGTGGGAGGGTGATAGTAACTTACTTTATATGAAGGCCATGTCTCCTGTGCTTTTACTTGTGCAGGGCTTTGCTTGCTCTCAACTATTTATATAACCAACTCCAGGGGCATGTGTTTTAGGGAGGGAGAAACTCAAGGGAGGATGCAACTCGCGGAGGGAGACACAAGTTGGGAAGGTGGAGAAAGTTGGGGGGACAACCTGAGGGCAGGGGAAACAATGACTGGGGAATGGAACTTCATCAAGGATTAAAAAAATTACACAAGCTCCCCCAAACAAAATACCAAAATGTTTCAAACCCATACCCGGTCCTGAACCCAGGTCCACCAGCATCACAAGTGCTGACTGTAGCCACCATGCCAGATGAGCAGCTCAAAACTGCCTCCCCCAACAAATCCCCATAACCTTACCTAGCTAACTCTGCCTTGCTATTTACTCACTATTCCCTCACTCTCACTATTCTATCATGGTCGTTATCCCCACATTCATTCAATTTGTGTCGCCCATAACATGGGATACAGGAAAACAACAATAGAGGGTTTTTTTTGTCATACCTTTGATAGATGTGATATGGACATTGCAAACATTGTATTCAATTTGTTGAATTCATCCTGTATCTCTATGAAAAGTTTTCACTGCCTGGGGTTGTATGTTTGTCTTGTCCTTGTATTTGCAAACATATGAATCTGCCAGCAGAAACAGACCACCTGGTCTATCAATGTCTGCCTGAGTGAGCAGCTAGCACCCTAGATTGCAGCTGCCCCAACCCCCTCCCCATCTGTCATTCCCATGACAGCCTCAGTCCCCTCCATCCAGACCCTTCCTCTTGCTTTATCCCACTCTCTCTTAAAACTTCCTACTGTCTTGCATGATACCACCCCATCTGGAAGAGCATTCCATTTCGACACCACCCTCTCTGTGAAGTAGTGCCTCCTCATCTCCCTCCTAAATCTTCCACCCTCCAATCGTAGTCCGTGCCCCCTCGTGTCACTACCCCTCCTCAGTTTAAATACCCTTTCAGTGCTAGTTTTGTGACCCTCCTCAGTTTAAACACCCCTTCAGTGCTAGCTTTGTTTATCCCCCTCAAATACTTCAATGTTTCAATCTTATCCCTCAACGCTCCTCTCCTCCAGTGTGTACATATTCAGCTCATTCAGCCAGTCTTTGTAGGCCTTGCCCTCCATCCCTTGTAACATTTTTATTGTCCTCCATTGCACACCTTCCAGTAAATTAATATCCCTCTTCAGATATGGCCACCAGTACTGCACACAGTACTCCAAATGCAGCCTGACCAAAGATCTGTAGAGGGGCAGGATCACTTCCATATGCCTGGATGAGAAACCCCTTGCAATACAGCCCAGCATCCTGTTTGCCTTAGCTGCTGTTTTCCTGCATTGAGCAGAGTTGTTCATGCTCCCTGTTAACAACACCCCATGGTCCTTCTCTTCCTCAATGATCTCCAGCCTCACCCCTCCCAACCAAAAGTCCTTCCTTGGGTTCTTTGCCCTGAAGTGCATAACCATGTACTTCTTCTCATTGAATCCCAGCTGCCACTTCTCCAACCATACCTCCAGTTTGGTTAGGTCCCCTTGTAGTTGTTCCCCATCCATTCTCGTCATCCACTACCACCCCTGTTTTGGTATAATCTGCAAACAGACTAACTCTGCTCCCAACTCCTTGTGCAATATCTGAGATAAAGAGCTCAAATAGCATTGGGCCCAGCACCGAGCCTTGCGGCACACTGCTCTTCACTGATCCAGGTGTCGAGACCCCCACTACCACCCATTGCAGCTTCCCCTGCAGCCAGTTCCTTATCCAGTTTGTCAACTTCATCCCCACCCCTGCAGCAGTCAGCATACCCCCAGCCTCCCATGAGGCAGTGAATTGACGGACTTGCTGAAGTCCAAGTACAGGCCATCTACAGCATGACCCATATCCAGTTCTCTTGTTACCCAGTCGTAATATTCTATTAGATTGGTCTGACAATACCTCCCCAAGATGAACCCATGCTGTCACCCATCCTGGAGGTCATTAGCCTAGAGGCATGACGCTAGCCTCTCCTTCAGTATCATCTCCATAAGTTTACCCACTATGGAAATGAGACTGATGGACCGATAATTTCCTGGCTCATCCCTACGGCCACTCTTGTGTATGGGCACCACATGGTCCACCCTCCACTCCTGAAGCATCCATCCTGTGTCCAGGGAAGTGATGAACAGGTCTGCCAGTGGCTCGGCCAATACCTCCACCATCTCCCTCAGCACCCTGGGGTGGATACCATCAGGACCTGGTGCCTTGTCCACCCATAATGCCCTCAGACACTCTAGTACTCTACTCCCCTCGATCATTCCACCTGTCATCTCCTCCCCTCCATCCTCACCCTCCCAGTCCATGCTGATAGTGGACCATCCTTATCCTTCATGAAAATAGAGCAAAAGTATTCATTTAGTGCTTCTGCTTGTTCCTCTCCCTTTTCCATCCACTCCCATCCCCACTTTATCTTCACTATATGGTCTCTGCACTTCCTCTTTTCCTTGACATATCTTAAAAAGTCCTTCTCCCTTCCCTTGATGCCCTGCACTAACCTTAGCTCCCTGTAGACCTTGGCTAGTCTCACTTGCTTGGTCACCTCCTTGGACCAACTTATATAAGCCTCCTGGTCCTCTTTCTTCCTCATTCTCCTGAACTTCTGGTATGCAACTCTCTTCGCCCTCACCCCCTCCAACACTTTTCTGTTCAGCCAGCATGGTTTTCTGGCTCTGCGCTTCTTGCTCCTAGTCCTGGAGCAAGCTTCTGTAGCCCCTGTTAACCCAGTTTTAATAATTTCTCACTTTTGCAGTGCATCCATCTCTGGCCTAATACCCTGTAGTCTCCCTTGCAGTATTTCTCTCATCCTCTCGAAGTCTGCCCTCCTAAAGCCCACCATCTTTGTTACTGTGCCTCCAGACTCCCTGCCTAACTTGAGAGTGAACCACACTGTTTGGTGATCACTACCAGCTGGAGGTCTTCCACCCTTATTTCCCTATCTGCCTCCCCACTTGACAGCACCAAATCCTGCATGTTACCTAGTCATATTGGCCCACTGACTGGCTGTGTCAGGAGACCATCCTGGATTGCATCCCTGGCACTGGAGGTGGCAGGGGTGCTCCAATCTACCTCCGACAGATTGAAATCCCCCACAATCACCACACTCCCTTTTCTACACACTTCTCTTATTTGCTCTGCTAACTCCCTGTCCAGTTCCACTGATTGGGCTGGTGGTATGTACACTGCCCCCAGCCTCAGCTTTCTACCCTTGGAGTCCAGAAGCTGCATCCATAGTGCCTCTTTCCTCCCTTCCTCCCTTCCTCCCCCTCATCCCTCGTACATCTGATCTCTTCCCTCACATAGAGTGCTACCCCACCCCACCCCTCTCCCAACTCCCTGGTCTTTCCTGTAAATTTTATACCCCAGGATTGCCAGATCCCAATCATGATACTGGGTGGCCCAAGTCTCAGTCACTGAAGCGATGTCCACACTCCCCTCTGAAAGGAGATCCTGAAGCTCTGCTGTTTTATTACCCAGTCTCCTTGCATTTAGGGAAACCACCTTCCAACTGTTCCCACCTGTTCTCCCCTCCATTGGCTCCTTGGTCTGCCCCCCACCTCTCCATGGTCCCTTCCCCTTATCCTCAATGCTATCACAGGGGGACAGTGTATTTTGCACTCCAACCTGGTGACCCTGCATGCTCCCTCCATGTGCCACTTCACCACTGCCTTTACCAATAAGTGGGGTGGTGAGCTTACTAGGTTCCCCTTTCTGGACCCTTTTCCTATTAGCAGTCCCCTCGCCACCTCCCCAGTTTAAATCCACCTTTGTTGATATGTATCCCTGTATTCCACTTTTTAGTACTCCCTTCGCCTCCCTGCTCAACTGTATCCTATTCCCTGCATATAGATCACTATTGCCAAAGTTTTTTCCCCAGTCTGACACTAATCCATACTCCCTGGTGTGGCACCAATCTCTCAGCCATTCATTGAACTCATCTATCCTTTTTTTCCTCACTGTGCTTGCACATGGTACCAGAAGTACCTCACAGAATGCCACCGACCCCCCAACCTCCTCACACTGCCTACCCAGATCCTCACACCTTCCCTTTACCACCTCTACAGTTCCCCCGCCAAGTGGTTTGTACCCACTTGCATCACTATGTGAGGATTCTTCCTCCATTACAGTGCGCACTTGAGAAGTGCCTGCTCTGCCCTTCCCGCAGTCAGCCCAGGAATAGCCTCAACCCAGATGTGACTGTGCCTTTCTCCCCTTCCACCCCATCTGACCCCTTTCAGTATAGAATCTCCCAGTACTAGTACCTCCCTTCTTCTTGTCCCATACCCCTCCTCCTGTTTTCCCTGTCCACATTTCCAGATTCCACACTGTGCTGCCCTTATTACCTCTATCTGCACCATTTGTGACTCCTACAACTTCCCCCCCATTTCCACCTCTCCTTCTGCCTCTACCCTGCTCTTCCCCTCTGCCCTTCTTCCCTTACAAGCCTGACTCCTGGGCCATCACTACCCTTCTCCTCCCTCCCCCACCCAATCTCCAACACCTCCACTACCACCTCTGATACCAACACTGAACGCCTATTATTTGCTACTCCCACAGTGGTGCCCATCTCCTCCTTCCACCTGTCCTGAGCCTTTCCTCCACTTACTGCCCCTCTGCTCCCCTTACCTCCACTCCCCCTCCCTACATCCTCATGGGATTTACCCTGCTGTTCCTCCTCATCTTCTCCCAGCTACTCCTCTCTGGGGTCTCTCTTGCCCCAGCCCCCACCCTCTCCAGCTCCCTCCAGAGCCCCATACCTCTTCTTTCAGTCTGCTCAGCCTGTAACAAATTGGACAGCCCTCCAGTTTCCAAAGTATATTTATCCAAATAGTTGCCCCATAACCATTGCACTCCACTATCCTCCCTGTGCCTGCCACCCTCACTCCATGGTGCCCCCCATTCTATCCACTATTCAGATGCCTCCAGCTACCTTTATTGAAGCCCCTCCACCCCCAGTGTGATCCCCCATAATTCCCCATTTTCCTTCTGTCCATTATTCATACTTAACTTAAAAGTAACCTCAGTTTCTTATCACACAGTATGTACAGCAATAGTTGGATACATATGTGACCCTGCTAGCTTGCTTCAGAGTCCTTTTGTACTCCGTTGGTCCCTAGCTTGCTAGCTCAGTATCTCTAGTTGATACATTTATACATGACCTTGGCAGTTTGAACTTTAAACTTTCAACTTTAAATATGCAGTTACCCCTCCTAAACCCAAACCAGTTAGTATGACTTTCAAACTTGCAACTTTGAAATATTTAAACAATGAAATCTAACTAATAAAAGCTTAACTGTCTGAACTTTTCCCCCATCTGACTATTAGCTTTAAAGGGACACTGTCAGCATGAGTACTGCTCGATTTAAATGTTTCTAAATTTATAAGTGTTCTGAGCATTTGCCTCAGCTAATGTACATATAATCTATTTTTAACAGAAAGGGTCCTGAAGGAACTGGAAGTAATAAGAGCTGATAAAGCAATGGGGCCAGATGGGGTGCACCCCAGGGTCCTTAAAGAACTAAGAGAGGTGGTGGCTGAACCTCTGGCTATCCTGTTCAGCCAATCACTGGAAACAGGAGGTACCCAAAGACTGGAGGACAGCAAATGTAGTCCCTTATACAAAAGTGGGAACAAGAGGAAGCAGGGAACTACAGACCAGTCAGCCTCACCTCGGTAGTGGAAAGATCATGGAAGCACTACTGAAGGAGATTGGTGGAACATCTGGTTGTCAATGGACTACAGGACCCAAGGCAGCATGGTTTCACCAGGGGAGGTCATGTCAGACAACCTCATTGAATTTTTGACTGGGTGACTAGGGAGGTGGATCAGGGAGGGCAGTGGACATAGCCTATCTGGACTTCAGCAAGGCCTTTGACACTGTGCCACATAGAAGACTATTACACAAACTGGGAATATGGGTGTGGGCAGGACAGTAGTGTGGTGGGTAGGTAACTGGCTGGGTGGCAGGACACAAGAGGGTGGTGGTAAATGGCTGTCACTCCACAGAGGAAGAGTGACCAGTGGGGTACCACAGGGATCAGTGCTGGGACCAGTCCTATTCAACATCTTCATCAGTGACATTGCACAGGATATAGAAGGCAGAATTTCACTGTTCGCTGATGACACAAAGCTCTGTAACAGAGTAGACACACCAGAGGGTGTAGACACAATGAGAAGGGACCTGCAGAAACTTGAAGAATGGTCAAAGGGTTTGGCAGTTGAAATTCAATGCAAAAGTGCAAGATAATGCATATGGGGCACAAAACCCTGGCACAATATATCAGTTGGGGATGAGGATATAGCATGCACCAAGCAGGAAAGGGATCTAGGGGTTGTCATCTCTGATGACCTCAAGGTAGAAACAGTGTGACAAGGCAGCAGGTAAAACAAATAGGATGCTGGGATGTATAGGCAGGGGCATCACCACAGGAAAGGGAGGTCATAATTCGCTATACAAGACACTGTAGGGAGGCCCCACCTGGAGTACAGTGTACAGTTCTGGAGACCATACCTACGTAAGGACATAGACAGGGTAGAGAAGGTTCAGAGGAGGGCAACAAAGATGGTGCATGGGTTGCATCACAAGTCCTATGAAGACAGGTTGAAGGAACTGAACATGTACTCCCTGGAGGAGAGGAGGGAGAGAGGGATGATAGAGACATACAAGTATCTTACAGGGAGGAACAGGGTGCAGGAAAACACTATTTTTAGCGAAAAGATGTTTCAGGACTAGAGGCATGGGATGAAGTTGGAGGAGGACAATTCAGAGGAAACATGAGAAGAATTTCTTCACAGAGCGGTGGTGGACAAGTGGAACACCCTGCCAGAGGAAGTGGTGGGGGCTGAAACAATCACGGGATTTAAGAATGCATGGGATAGACATAAAGGAATTCTAGAGGTCAGGGGTAAAGGGAAATAGACTTCTAGGAAAACAAACTGAACTTACAAGCTCAAATGGGCAGACTAGGTGGGCCATAGGCCCTTATCTGCCGACACTGTCTATGTATCTATGTATCTATGTATCTATGTATCTATGTAACATTTGTTTTGTAGTCCCCACTGTAAACTATTTATTTTGTTTGGAATTAACTTTTACTCTGGTCGAGTCAAAGTCTATTTTTTCAGGAGGACCTCCCACAACGCACAGCATGCTTGAGACCACCCACCTTGCATGCACCAGCACAATCCAGGTGTGAGTAAGCGCGCATTCCATTCATTTATTTTCTGTCAGTTGGTCAACATTTGCCCTGTAGTTCTCGTTCCTGCTGCTGCTGTCGCTTTGATCACAGTGTGTAAGTTTCATCAGACGCTCATTTGAAATTATTCACTACATCACTACTGTTCATTCTTACTGTTTATGGCTTGGGTTGAGGAATTACTATAGAGTACAGGGATGTGCATTTTAGCGAGGTAGATCGAGAGGTTATAAGTTGATAGGAGAACCCCACTCAGACACTGAGCAGAGTTATGTGAGTGACGGTGTTTTGTTTTTTATTTTACGTTCTTTTGCTCCCTGAGTTCAACTAAGTCACTAAAACAGCACAATGAAAGCTTGCTCCTTCACTACATGTACCTGTACTTGACAATGTTGTCCTGGCCAATACATTTCTGTACTGCTGAGTTTAGTATTGGTCTCCCGTTTCTGCCTGCCATAAACAAATTATTCATCAGCACGCTATCAGAAGCAACTTATTGTTTATCACTTGCCAACTTGTTTGTACAGCCTGGTTTTGCTTACACCACTGAAAAAGAACCATTTGCTTAATATCTTGACTTTGTGCCTTCATGGCGATTTTTGGATCAAAATCAAGGTAAAAAGCAAATGGTACTTTTTCAATAGTGTAAGCAGACAGAAATGGGAGACTCAGCAGCACAGAGCTTTACTGGCTGTGACAACATTGCCAAGTACAGGTACACGTAGTGAAGACCAAGCTTTCTTTTGTCACTGCTCTCAGCATTTTTCAAAAAATGGCAACAATTGCCTGTGCTTGCAGAATCCAAAACAAAACGGTACGCAAACGGACAGCATGTGCGCATTCATCAAACTGGACCACAAAGAAAGCTCTCCAACCATCGCTGCAAAAGTCAGACCAATGCTATGAGGCACTTTCTAGTTCAGCGAATGTGTACTGCCTCAAACAATCCCCCCCCTTCCCAAGCCTAGTCTTTCACAGTCACCAAGTTGCCAAGCAGTCTATGGTCTCAAAGAGGGTGCCTTTGTTTGGCAACTGACTGTATCATCCTTCCGCATAACGCCACTCACAGTGAGACTGTTGACAGCCCACTAACGGCTACTTGAGTCACAAATTGACCTTTTCCAGGGGGCACAAACCAATGTGTAATACACCTGATGTTGCGAATGCAGAAGCACAGCCACAGTTTCTGCAGACAACAGCAGTACATCAGTGTAATCCATGGTAGACACTGCAACTAAGGTCTCAGTGCATCGATTCCCCCTTGCCAGTAGTCACATCCCCTTCTCATCCCACACCAGCCTACTTCCCATCATCGGTCAGTCACAACTGTCTGCTTCGTAGGTTGTGTTGCTTGGTTTCGGATATGTTTCTGCACAATAAATTCCATATTGCTGTCCTATGAATGCACTGCATTATCAAGCCTTCCTCCTCAGGGCTTTTGCAATGCCCCTTTCCTAGTTTTCAGGTGTGCTGTTATTTTCTACAAATGCTTGTGCAGCTACACGTTTATGTGTGTCGATGCATACACATGTGTGTTGTTTTCTCATTGGATTCTGTGGGGTGGGGATTCTGTATCATATATGTATTTCGCCATCTATATATTGTGAAATACAGGATCGGATCAAAATAACAAGTGATCTATACCTCTGCTAAAACCTCCGCCCCCCCATCCTATTATAGTGCTAGCCAGCTGCACAATGCGATCACTGGATCCAAGGGCTGCACCATCTTCTAATCTCCCATATGTGCCGCATCATTTAGACTATATTGTTTAGTCATGACAAAGACAGTATATGCTATAAGTGACCTCTGTCCACAAAACCATGTGAGAAATCGAGTGGACTGTCACACTGAACAGCAGGCAGGAGTGTGATTTGTTTATGCACAGTCTCTGCATTCCAGTTCATCTTTGTTCTGCCCTAGGTGCCTCCCCAACCACCACTGTGCCTTCAGTACAACTTTTGGGTGACTGTACATGACTTTTTCCCCCTCTCCCATCTTTGGCATGATGTACGGTTTATAATCTTGTCAGCAATTGCTGTATTTCCAGAGCCACAAATGTCTCTGTATTGCACCTGTCAACCACTGGTCATTTGCCGCGTGTTGCAAACTGTCGATGTTCTCACCAGCGCTACTTTCATCCTTTCTCTGCATCCTACTCCTTACTGGCTTATGAAATGTGTTTCTGTGTGCTTGTCTAACCAAAGGCAACATCCATTGATACTACTGTCAAGGGAGACAACACCCAGCAATATAACTACAGAAAGTGGCTCATGCTCTCCAGCAGTCACCGATCTGTCATGTTTTCCTTATCCAAATGACAGCTGGTAGTACACTCCTGCGGTATTTTTCTGTGGTTGCTGAGCTTTGGCTCATTTTTGATCTGTGCTTTACCCCGTTGCAGTGCAGCACTGGTTTTTGAGCACTTTGTTCCTCCACTGAATACTGTACTGTCAGTGAAGAAATCCCCATCGGGTGCTACACCAGAGTCAGAATGGCGGGTGACAATTTTATGTTGTGGTTGCCTGCTTTTCAAGTAGTTCTTCTAATTACCTTTTTTCCCTTGTGCACAACTATTATATATTAGTGATGCCACAGTAAATGTATTTCTACAGTTTGCTGTGATGTCCCCCCCCCCCACACACACACACAGCAATTTGGCTCATCATCTGTGTGGAAACAAATGTTCATTTCTTACTTGTGTCTGTATTTACTATGCTCATTTTTTTATGTATCTCTACAATTACTAGCCCCAATATTCAAAGGGGTTGCACAGGGCCCAACAGGGTTGTGCCCTGTGCAACCCCCCAATGCACTCCAGCACGATATTCAAAGGGGCAAGTTGCATTGTGCAAGTCCCGATGCACCGGGATGCAATGGTAATGCATGTGGTACAAATGCAGGGGGTGTGCCCATGCATATGTGGCACATCCCGATATTCTTCCCAAGATGTGCGATGCATATGCGGGCACAACCCTGATGTGCACCGTATATGGGGGGACAATGTTGAGCCCACAAAAAGGAGGAACAAGTCCTGGCCACCCACAGATGGGTGGCTGTATTGCAAGGTGCAACACACAAGCTGCCAGCTGTGGGTAACCACCCACCCAGCAAGGACACTGGCCAGAAGCACATACACCCTCCCCATTGCCCAATGTGACCCTCCCTCCAGTATGCCCATTCATGGGCTTCTGTAAAAGCAACAATAACCTGGTGGTCTAGTGGTCCTCCCCACGTATGCCCGATCGCTGGCTGTAGACATTGTCAGTTCCACACCCGGTGGTCCATTGGAATCCCCTTCCCTCTCATGTCACCTGATCTCAGGCATCTGAAATGAATATAATCTCCCGGTGGTCTAGTGGTATTCCCCTTCCATCTGTATTCCCGATCGCGGGCAAATGCTGTAATGAACTCTCTGTTGGTCTAGTGGTATTCCCCACTCCTGTTTCGCCCGATCATGGGCATCTGACATAAATATATGTCCTGGTGAGCCAGTGGTGCACCTCCCTCACTGAGGACCCCTGGCACTCAGCTCCCCCATCATCGGCGGGTGGCTGCACTCCGCCCGCATACCACCCGGCCTGCCCGCCGCTGAATGACAGTGTACAGTATGTGCTGTATGCCTATTGGTCCACAGGGACCAATGGGCCTGCAGACCATACTGTACTACACGGGCATGAATATGGAATGAACAGAGGGTGGGGATACCACTAGACCACCGGGGATTATAATTACTTTTGGATGCCCGAGATCGGGTGACATGAGAGGGTGGGGAATTCCAATGGACCACCAGGTGTGGATTGTCATTTTCTACAGCCCACGATCGGGCATATGGGAGGGAGGACACTAGACTGCCAGGGGCTTACAGCGGCAATGCAGGGTGCCAGACTGCCCTGCACAATGCATGCAAATGGGGCCATAATGACATGCAAATGGTCCCATTTTCACCTTGCATATATTATGGCCCCATTTGCATGCCCTCTTCTGAATATCATGGGTGCTGCACCCAGCGCAACTGCAGTTGTGCTGGCGCATCCCCGGTACTCTCCATCTGTGGCTTGAGCCAGTGCATTGTCACTGCATGCGCATTCCCAGCCGTATTCAGCGGTGCTGCACCATGGTGCATTGCCACTGAATATCACCTAGCCCTGGTGCATCCCAGATCTCTGCCCATGCTTGCGCCATTGCCAGGCACAGTCTGAATATCCGGGCCACTGTGTCTTTTCCTCGTCCGTTTGTCACCATGTGCTCTTCTGTCTACTACTGAGCTACCAGTAGTACCCTGTTTAGTTATAGTAACTTCCACAGTGGCCATGGAGACTATTTCAATATATCCAGCACTTTCTACCAATCATGCCACGTAACAAAAGCCCGCTTGTCATCTAAC
This sequence comes from Neoceratodus forsteri, assembly GCA_016271365.2. Lineage (NCBI taxonomy): Eukaryota > Metazoa > Chordata > Ceratodontiformes > Ceratodontidae > Neoceratodus > Neoceratodus forsteri. The sequence goes on along the minus strand of CM028137.1, from coordinate 129,398,472 downwards.
TTTTCTAGACTGGTGCTTTGGAGGGCTGGGGGTGGGGAAGTGATTGGCTTGCAAACTCCATTGTCAGCCTGCTTTTGTTCACACTCCAGCACTCTGGCTGGAGCACTTAGTTGCCTAGTATTGCAGTGCTTAGCACTTGTTCAGCAATTTCTCATACTGGTCTTTTGTCCATATTCCTGAACACTTTTGGCTATTTATCGCCTCATTGTTTTTCAATGTGTCCTTGAGTTTTGTTTTTGTGTACATGCCTTCTGCTGGGCATACAGGATGTGATGGCAATTGGCATTTGATAATAATTGACTGTAGAAGTTTGCAGGAACAATGGACTCCACAACTCTGCTGCTCCCATGGTCCTTTCAATCCCTCAGCTATTATAAATCCTCTCAATTTGTGCATTCTTATTCTGCCCCTGAATGACCCCTGCCAGAAATGGGTGGTGCTCTGTTTTGCTGTGTCTGCTCATGGCAGAAGCATCATACCATGGATTCAGCTTCCTTTTCTCACTACATTTTGATTCTATGTGCAAATGCTGTACAGTGTTGTATGGGCTGAAAAAGGTGATTGTACTGTGACCTGCATGCCTGACACATTCTGCAATATGGTGAATTGTCTCAAAGTGGCATGACAATGTGATACAGTTGTATTTTTAGGTGGTTGTGATAAGAACATATGGACTTATGAAAATGACAGCAGATACATGCCAATTGGTCTACAGTATGTAGTCTTATCTATTCATAGCACTTCTGTCATTCACACTGCTGCGCGCCCCCCCCCCCCCGGCTTCCACCAACATTACTAACATACTAAAAGCCAGCTGATTATTCCCAATGGTCTATCGTCTTCTCATGGACCAGTGCCCTCTCATGGTATGGCACTATTTTAGCCCCACCTCCCCACAAGGTATCTCCCCCACCCAATGTGAGGCTCTGGGCTGTACCCTCCCCCAGTACCTATCCTAGCCTATTTGGAACCTCTGCACCATTCCAACAGCCACCATTTCTGCAGGCAGCACATTCCAGGGCTCCACAACCCTCTCCATGTAGTGCCTCCTTTTCTTCCCCTTTATTCTCCCACAGATCAGTCTCATTGAGTGCACCCTGGTGGCCCCTACCTCCCTCAGCTGCAGAATGCCCTCAATGTTGACTCTATTTATTCTCTTGAGGTACCTGGATACCTCTATCATATCCCCCCTGTACCTCCTCTCCTCCAGTGAGTACAGGTGTAGCTCCTCTAGCCGTTCCTCATAGTGTCTTTCCCCCATACCCTGTATCACTCTGGTCACCCTCCTCTGAACCAACTCTCCAGAAGAGCGATATCGCCAAAACTGCATGCAGCATTCAAGGTGTGGTCTAATGAGTCAATTATACAGCAGAAAGAGCACCTCTCAGCTCCTTGAGGTTATCCTGGTGGCTAAATTCAAAACTAAGCTCCAGCGGCACCTAAAATCAATCTCAGAGTGGAACTGCCACTATCGGGTTGCTCTCTCTGCTTGCTATTCTCACTGCCTCCCATGCTTCCTAAAGCTTGAACTGGTACCTGTCTCAATCCGCCTCCTAGTTGTGCTACTTTCAGTGAAAGAATGACATCTTTTGGTCACGGTCCTTCATCACAACCTCTGTGGCACCAGTACTTAAATAAAATAGTGAATCCAAATAAATAAACAAAAGAAGCCTATGTAGCTCCCCCCCACCCTGGCACCCACCTGGAAATGGACTGTCACATCTCGGTGCGCCTTCAAGGTGAAATCTTGTAACTATGAACATAACATAATCCTATATAATCCTGTCCCAAGGTAAGCGTCTTGAAACTAGCTGTCTTAGCCGTGTGTGTAATGCCTATAAAATAATAGTGTGTGGGTGGGGTGGGGTGGGGCTCACTCAGCTTTCTGACATAAGCCACTTCCCTCATTGAGTATTTGCATCACATCCCCTTTATTATTATTGGAGGAAGTATAGCGCAGTGGGTTAAGGCTCTGAACTGGAGACCTGGGTTTGAATCTCACAGCTGCCTAGTTGCATACTGTGTGATCCTGAACAAATCACTTAATTTGCTTATGTTCCCAGGTCACATCTGGAAACAAGCTTCAGCTTAGTATGCTACTCCTGGTTAAACAATGTTCCCTTTCTCTTTTCCCTTTATTAACAGATAATTGCAGCAAAGTTCCACCTCAATGATGATGGTCCAAAGGTGGGCAAATGAGATTATCATGGTCCAGCAGGGAAGGAGGTATGAAGAGAGCACTGGGTGAATGCCATGGGAGTTAATCAGCATCAACAGGAGGAAGTGGCGGGTGGAGCACATGCAACTGCAAAGGGAGGCAAGGGAAAGGAGAGTCATGGTGCAGGATACAGGAGGATAAATGGAACAATAATTGCAAATAGCCATCTCAGCATCCGACAGTTGGGGAAAATATTTTCTATGTTTATGACCTGTGATCCAACCATGCACCTCAGGTCATAATTGAGTCAACTGGCTGAGGCTGGCAGGGAGTCTGTTTGACTTGTACACCTCCTGTCTCTGTGGAGGGAGGCTCTTACCAGTGCACGGTGGCCAACCCGGTAATTCAGGGGGCAGGGATGATGTGGGCATGAATAAATGCCCTGGAGTGCTACCAGGCACTGAAATGAAACTAAAGGTGGTGGCATCTACTCTTCAGTCAATATCATACCTGTTTGAAACAAAGGAGCTGGGATCTTGGTCGCACCACCACAGACACCTGAGACACAAAGTGCCTCTGGGGACATGTGTCAGTGGGAGGGGGGAGACTGTGTAGTAAATCTTTGCATGGGAGAGAGCAGATGAAGTTTAAAAGCATTAAAAACATTGTGAAAACAAGGCTTTTTTCCCTCCTGGTACAAGAATTAAAGAGGAACCCAGAAAAGGTATTTCAGTAAATATTACATTGGTGTTTACCACCTATGAAAAATAACACATCATAGCAGGGTTTCATGCTACACTATGATGTGTGAAAGATTTTATTTCAAGTCAATGTGTGGAACTGAGCAGGCTAGTTGAAAGGGATTAAACACAGCTGTGTACAGAATAGTTACGAAAACACCAGAGCACTGTGCTGGGGGGGGGGGGGGAGTTATGGACAGTGTTTTTTTTATTTTAAAAATATATTTATTGTTTATTGAGCTTTCCACTTCTCACCAAGAAATGCAGACAAATCCAAATCTTAGAAAGAAAGGTAAACTTTTTGAAAACAACGTGTCTTTGATATTGTAAAGGTCTTATTTTCCCCTAGGCCTAAAGGATGTACTAATTGCATTGTATTGTATGTGATGTGTATAACATTTTAGCTGTATTTATTATGTATTAAGATATTACTGTGCTTCGTAATGTATTTTGTAAACATGCATGTTGTAAAGCATGTTGCATGTGACAAACTCAGACCTAGAACGGATTCTTTGTTTCTATGATGCACAGAGTCGCAGTGTGTGAGAGCAGATAATAATCTCCTCTCATGCACTCATGATAATCTCAAGTATCTCAAGGGAATTACTAGGGTAAGCCTTGTGGGGGTCCTTCAGCTGATGGAGCTGGGGGCCACCAGGACACCTATGAAGCTGGATGGGGGAGGCTGAGGGGTGAAACAAGGGCTGCTACTTCACTGAGAGAGTGGTGGAGCCTGGAATGAGCTGCCCATGGAATTGGTGTCTGCTACTACTGTGGAGGGCTCAAGAAGGGCTGGGAAAGAGTGGTGGGTGGAGGTTACATCCAGGAGCCACAGCTGGGAAATAGAGGTCCTTGTTGGGATGGAGGGTGGCTAATATCGGCACCCTGCATTGGCACTGACTGTCAAGTAGACCAGATAGACCATAGGGCCTATTCTGCTGGCTTCATAGTATGTTAGTATAATACTTTATGTCCCTTGGCTTCCTAATCTAATGTATGCGTGTGTCTGCCCTGTTGCAGATTTATTTGACATCTGCCAATAGGCATATTTTCCCTTTCATCCCACATGTAAGGTCTCCACTTAATACACTAAATACACTAATGATAGTGTTGATGATGCAGCCCTATCCAGTGCACCACTTTGCACCTCCACCTGATGGAAAATGGGTGCAGATTAGAGATTTTATTAATTGTGACACAACCCATGTAATTTATTTAGCAGTATGTCAGTATGGGGCTCAATATGGGTCACACAGAATGCAAGTTTAAAGAGCATGTGGCGACCACATACTAGCAATTCAAAATCAGAATTGCAACATGCCACTGCGCGTCATATGTGCATGAATACAAATATGAACTTGCATAAGTGGCTTTTCATTGGCATCAAAAAAGTCAAAACTGGTCCGAGGGGTGGGTATATCAATAATGATCTTGCATGTAAAGAAAATTATCGTATATTTAAATTGGAAGGATGAACTTCCAAACTCTAAATGATGAGAATTACCACCTCACTTGTAGGCTTCATAGAAAAAAAAAATGGGGTCCTATATGAAAAATTGATTAATACTATAGTGTTATACTCTTGACAATGTGCAATGCAAAATGTCGAGTTTCTTCTGGGTTGGTGTGGTATGGTGATTGGGGTGTTGTCTGCTGATTTATTTGAATGAAGGACTGAACAGTTTTTACCAATGTCATCACATGTATGTCCTAGGTGTGAGTGTGTGCTACAGTTTTCTGTTACATCATTTCTCTAGTTGTGCCCAGTCCTCCCTAATGTCCTGTCTCCTCATTTTTGTGTTTCCGATGTCACATGGAGTTTTTTGTCATCTGCAACACTGCATATTTTGCCTTTTACCCCATTTGCAATGCCACTAATGAAGATGCCGATAAACACAGGACCGAGCACAGAGCCCTGTGTTGCCCCACTACAGATTAGTCTTTCATCCAAGAATCCCCCCCACCGCCCACACCCACACTACCTTCTGTTTTCTATTATACCACCAGTCTTTTTCTAACCTAGCCAGTTTAGCCCTTATGTCCAAGTCTTCCAGTTTTCTAATTAATCTCCTGTATAGGGTGAGGATGGCATTGAATGGGAGCTACTGGAAGACAGGCAAAAGGGTCTCAAGGACCACAGCAAGGGGCTTAACCTCACAGAAAGGAGCACTTGTAAGCAACCTCCTGAGAGGTTCCTGGTCTCAAATAGGTACTTGCCACTGGCAGGTCCCATAACAGGAGGGGCCTCAGAAGAGTGCAGTGCACAGTCAGCAGAGGTCAAAAGGAGGATAAAAGTGATGGGGGAAGGTGGGTGGTGGATTGGACGCCAGGACTAATAGAAGAGCCAGGGATAGCACAGGAAGAGGCAGAGAGAGATGGTGGTGCTTGGGATGGGAGGATTAGGGGACAGTGAGGAGGGAGCACGGATCCAAGGGGGAGGGAACAGCCAGGAGGTAGTGTGTGTGGGGGGTGGAGTTGTAATCAGGATGATGGGTGGGGGTACGTAGCAGCTGCTGGTGGAGGTCATGAGTGTCCTCAGGCTAATGCAAGGGCTGCTGGGACACACCTCTGTGGTGAGGTGGGGGAAGCTAGGAAGAGGAGCAGTCAGACAGGGAAATATTAAGAACAGGGGGTTAAGGCAGTCACTGGCAATCAAATTGATGTTGTGTCATGAAAACGGAGATGTAGTGGAAAGGAGGGTGTGTGGCAGAGGAGGAGTTAGGCCCAAGGAAAGAGAGATTAAAGTGCTCCTGCTAGGGGACCCTGTGATCATGGGCATTCAGTGGGAAGGAAGGAGTGAGGGGCAAGGCTGTGCTGTCAGGGTCAAGAGTACATCTGGCTTGACTGTGCACAAGGCCAAGCACTTGGTCGATACTTGGGTGAGGGACTGTGGAGGATTTCTGTAACATATTACTGCATCTAGGTACTAATGACAGAGTGAGAGAGTGTGGAGGAGAGACAGGCAATGTTCTGAGAGCAGGCCAGGGTGTGTCATGCCATGGGGTGCACAGTCTCTGTCTTGGATGTCCTCCCATTGCCTTGAGTTAGTGAGAGAAAGTAACTAGCAGAAAATCAGGGAGGAAATTGAATGGCTCAGAGCATGGTGTGTGGCCAGGTGGTGTGGGTTGTTGGCAGACTGGAGTTCAACTTTGAGGACTAAGGGCTGTACGCTAGGGATAGTCGCCACTTAAAATGGGAGGTGAAGAGGTTTTGCAACTGACAGAGTTTATTGAAGCTAGGTGGTGTTTAATACTTGTGGGGGAGGGGCTGGTGCTTGAGGCTGCAGCTTGCAGACATGTTGAGGAGGACTTTGCCTTCTCACTCCATTGGGGGTGTAATTGTTTAATTGGGAAACCAGACAGTGCAAAATCGAGGACTTTGCAGCTAATTGTGGGAACTCAAGTATGGGGAATGAGCGAGGGCAAAGAGCAGGGATTGAGGCTGGCCTGATTAGAAACATGAAAATTGTCTGAAGATACTAGGCCCTTGAAGTCTGCCCATAGGCACTATACATTGTATGTGGTCACTGATGCCAGGAACATGGGAAACAAGATGCCTGAGCTTCAGGCAGTGCTACCAGAAGTGGATGTGCAGGCAGTTACTGACATGTGGGCTGCCCATAGGCACGATTGGGTCATAACGCTGATGGAGTACATTGTGTTCAGGCAGGACAGGGCTGTGGGCAGCGGCAGTTTGGTTTTCCTGAGACCTATGTGGATTTGAAAGGAACTGAAACGGTGGTGGTGGACATTAGGGAAGCGGACATTAATGGTATGTATGGGATCCTCAAAGGGCTTTTGGAGGGATCCGGCCAGACATGGACACAGAAGAGGTGTGAAAACAACAGAGGCTCCTGGAAGCTAAAAAATGACTGCACAAAGGTCCGACACCAGTATGATAGGGCCGGAAAGCATAGCTGGTGGACCAGGGAGGTCCAGTAGGTGGCAATGGAGTAAAGGGCTGCTTATAGAAGATATCAGCACCTGTGAGGGGACGTGGACTGGGGGAGTGGGGGGCCAGGATGAGAGGATATCTAAAGAGGTAACCAGGAAGGTGAGATTAGCCAAGGCAAGGACAGAGAAGAGGTTGATTCAGGATCAGAAACAGGAAAAAAGGGTTCTCTAGGTATATCTGGTAAAAGAGGAAGTGGAAGGGGCAGATTAACAGACAGAGGTCAGGGACTGGGTGCGCAGGAGACTCGGGAGCAGGCAGAGTTTTTTTTAATTCTGTTTCTTCAACGCACTCAGGGAAACCTCTCCGGCATCCTCTGTCATCTGTACTGCACCTCCCACCTGATACAGTTATCCCTTACTCCATCCTGACATATGCCCTGGTTCTGAGCCACTCCCCCCACAGGAAGGGTTGCCCTATCCGCGCAGGGCACTATACATGTAGCGTAGAGTGTCATGGCTAACTGTGCTGGGTATGGATGGGAGACTGTCCATTGTTTGTAGTGTTGCCCAGTTCATAGGTACCTTCACCTATCCCAGAGGATGGGGATTTTTCTCTTGTGGGGAAGGTATAATCTCCTAGGATGGTCATTTGCAGGGTCCCACAAGGATCAGAGCTGGGCCAACTGTTGTTTAATGCTTACATCGCTGACATCAGTGATGGCATCAGGAGTGAGATGAGCCTCATTGATGACCACTCTAAGCTGAGGGCATTGGTGGATGGGAAGGTGGGTAGCAGAGCCCTACGGGGGGACCAGGAGACTGGAGAGGTGGCCATGTACTTGGAAAATAAGGTTTAATGGCAAGAAATGAAATGTTCTCCATTTGGGGATTAGGAACTCTGTTCATGAATAGTTTTGTGTGGTGAGAAACTGCTGGCTTTGGGGAGGTTGGTTTTTTTTGGGGTGGTCGTGTATGCTGAAATGAATCACTCTGAACAGTGTAGGAGGGCTGCTGTTAAAGCAAACAAAATGCTCTGGTGTATTGACAGGCAAATAACCTGGAGGAGACAGGAGATGCTTCTTCCTCTGTACAACTGCCTGGTTAGATCGCACCTTGAAAACTGTGTGCAGTTTTTGCGTCCATAGCTAATCAAGGACAATTAACTTCTGGAGAGGGTCCAGAGTCAGGCAACCAGGATACAGGGTCTGGGGGAAAAAATCCTATGGGGAGAGACTTGAGGAGCTAAACTTGTACTCCCTGGAGGACAGTAGGGACAGAGGGGATCGAGGTCTTTAAATGTCTAAAGGGAGTGAATAGGGTCAGCCTAAATAGGGCGTTATGGATGAGAGTGGAGGAGGGGGCCACCAGGGGCCATTATATGAAGCTGGCTGGTGGGAGGCTCCAGGAGGTGGAGACTGGGAGACGTCACTTTACCGAGAGGGTGGTGGAACCATGGAATGCACTGGCAGTGGAACTGGTGGCTGATGACACAGTGTAGGGATGCAAGAGGTGCTTGAACAGACATAATTGGAAGGGAAAACTGAGAAATTGCAGAAGTGGTGGTGTAATTGTGATGGGGTTGGTCTGATTTTGGGGTGGGGGGGTGATGAGGGTGTCTTGACAGGGCGCTGATTTTCAAGCAGAATCCAGATACCTTTAGGCCCAATCTGCTGGCATCTTAGTATAGCCATTTGTTCACACCACCTCATGTGACAGGTGTCATTTTTCAAATCCTGGCCAAATTATGTTTCTGCACTTGTGGAATGAAATTATGTTTCTTCCACTGTTCTAGAAATCACACCTGTCATGTTCAGAAGGAGGCTGTCATAAAATGACTTAAAAATTAAGGGCCGAAAAGGTCACAAAACAATGAAGGTGAGCAGAGATATTGGATTTTTTTAAATGTTTACTCATACCATTGTGATGTGTGCAGATTTCGGCCTCCAGTTTTTAACAGCACTCTTTTTTGCCCCACCACATAAAATTGACTGGTGGCAGTTTTCAAATCCCCTCCAATACATGTTTTTGTATTTCTTCTTTACCAACTGACTCACTCAGTTTCCCTACCCCCGAGGTCAATATAACATGTCTGAAGCTGTCATGCTCTGCCTTGCTACAGCTATTGTGAATGGGAATGGCATCCGCCCTCCACCAGTCTCAGGTTGCACACTATTGTTCCTTGATTCGGTATAAACGGTCATCAGCAGTGCCACTAGTTCTCGACTTGGTTTGTTTATGTTTCTGGTGAATCCCAGCCGACCCCATTGCTACGTCTAACCATAGTTTCAGGAGTTCTTTCCAGACCATTTCTTCTGCGAGTGTACTAGTATCTACACACCCATATCCAAAGTGCTTCTACTGTTTCTTAACAAACAGTGAGTACTCTGACTTTGTGCTTCCCAGGAGGAAAGTACCGGCTCTTTGGTGTGTACTCTGATGAAGGGAAATATACACCAGCTGACACGTTGCATAAATCTTAAAGTCCTATGCCATACGCACCCTTGTATTCATGAGAGGAGGTCACGGGCACACTCATCTCCTCTCCCATCTTTGGTGTACATGACATCGTTCTGGGACCAGCACCAGCAACTCTGTATACATTCCTGCATGAAGCAGACACATAAACTCACCCTCAAGGAGCTACGTCTGTGCACTCTGAAGCTCCTGCTCCTCCTGTTGCTGCTGTCTGGCAATATTCACCCAAATTCTGGCCCGAAAAACTCTAGCTCAACCAACCAAGTCAATCACTGGGGGACTCTCCTTGTGACTCTAACATCTGCAGCCTACTCCCAAAGCTTTAAGCCCTGCACATTTTTACAAACTAATACAATCCGGATATCCTCATGGTTGTCGAAACCTGGCTAACACCTAAAGTCTCTGACATGGCAATTGTCCTGCCAGGCTACAATGTTTTCAGGCTAGATCGGAAGACTAAAAGAGGAGGGGGCTGTGCAATCTACCTCAAAAAGTCTGTCTTGGGTCACCCCATAGCTACCCCCTCTCAGAATCATCTGCGCAGAATCTTCCTATCAAACTCCTACTAGGGGCCCACGACAAAGCCCTCACAGTTGTTTCAGTGCACATTCCTCCAAAAGAGCAAGGGAAAGGTCTCAGTGCTGTCCTGGACTTCATCTGAACCCAGCATCCAGGCTCCGAGTCAATCCTGCTAGGTGACTTTAACATTAATTAGCTTGCACCTGAATCAGCAGGCCTCAAGGACGCCATCTCATCAACAAACCTTGCTCAGCTGGTCAACTCCCCAACCAGGCACAACTACAAAACAGGCTCTAGCACCCTCCTGGATTGGGTTCTGGCCAGCCATCTAACTCGTATCTCTAACATCTCTGACCTCCCGGATTCACTCAGTGATCATTCCCCTGTCATCTGTGAATGGTCAAACAAATTCTGCAAGCCCCCTCCAATAGTCATCTCTAACAGAGTACTTCCCTGTGGGCAGTTGAATCACCTCAAATCCCACCTTAGTCAGCATGATTGGACTCCTATTTACAAAGCATCGTATGTCAACTTGGCCCTGGACTATTTCTTCTACACCTTTACTGTGCCCTGTGACTCCCATGCCTCCTTCAAAAAGCACAAAGTCAAAGGCCTTTGTGACCCATGGCTCTCAGCAGAGCTTATAGAACAGTTAAAAGCAAGGGACCACCTCCGGCTGCGAGCACGGGCCACCAGTATGCAAACTGACATACAGAACTATAAACGTGCTCAAAGTGATTGCACAAAGTCAATCCTCCCAAAGAAAAGTATCTACTATAGGGAAGCTCTCAGTAATACCTGGGGAAATGGGAGAGCTGTCTGGAACAATAGCAAAGAAGTTACTGGAAAGCTGCCTAAAACCTCCCCTATTATGCTGGACATTGATGGGACTACAACACTGGACCCCACAACTATTGCTAATAGATTCAGTACTACTCTCACAGACCTCAGTAGTGTTCTCCCCCAGACTTTTTCAACATAGATGACTCTCCAACTCATCCTTCCAGCTTCCCCCCTCTTCCAAATACCTGCCGTTCTACTTTAAAGCAGTCAAGATGCACGAAGCCTGCAAATACATTAGTAAGCAATTGCCAAGTCCAGAAATAGTAGGGACACACTTGACCTTAAACTGCTGTCCCTCACCCTTGATGAAGTACTAGGATCATTAACTAAGATCTTCAACCTCTCCCTCAGCGTTGGCCAGTTCCCTGACAGATGGAAATCTGCTACTGTTACTCCGGTCCAAAAAAGTGGAGACAGGGACCTCCATGGGAATTATCGACCAATCTCCATATTACTTCCCCTCTACAAAGCTATCTGGAAAACTAATCCCAAAGAGTTAAAATTGCAGATGTCCTCTCTGACACTAGACCTGTCCGCTCAGGAGTCCCCCAGGGATCCATACTGGGTCCCTTTCTATTCAGTCTCTTCCTGAACAGCCTTCCTCAATCTTGCCAAGAACAAATTATCCTCTGTGCTGATGATGCTGTAATTCACACCACCCATAAGGATCCCGAACCCCTACAAAACAATCTACAGCTAGGCTTTGCCTCAGTTGAGGACTGGTTTAGTAAGCGCAAATTGATCCTAAATTATTAGAAAACCAAGTCAATGCTTTTCAGCAGCTCCCACAACAAGTACAGGCTACACCACCTGACCATCACAAACTGCCTTGGAGCTGCCCTTGAACAGGTGCAATCTTTTAGATATCTTGGGATCTCTCTTGACTGTAACCTATCCTATGGTGCCCATATCGATAGCGTCACCAAAGCTGCTCATATTGGACTGCTCTACAGGCACAGGCAACACCTTACTACAGAAGCCTTAAGGGTCACTGTTCAGAGCTCTGTTGTCTCCATAACTGACTATGGCCTGATCATATATGGCTCTGCTACTGTAACTGCCCTCAGACACATATCCATGTCTCGCAACAAAGCTTGTCGGCTCATCACTGGAGCTCACCGTCTCACTCATACGTGTGACCTCTATGCACAAACTGGCTGGCTACAACTCTCAAACCGCATAAAGTACCAAACCTGCATTATGGCAAAGAAAATAAGATGGACCAAGCACCCCCTGGTGTCCAAGCTCTCCTTTGCCCCAGTAGTAAGTAACCCTTGCCACACTAGGGGATCCAAATCTCAACTTCTGCAGGTCCCTCACTGCTGTACCATCCAGGGACAAAGATCCTTTGCTCATAGGGCCCCTAGATGGTTGAACGGGCTCAGCAATGACATCTCCTCCATACCTAAGCTTGGCCTGTTCAAATCCAGGCTCCACCTACTCCTCCTTGCCTCTAGCACCTGCGACTGTCTCCTTTAATCAGCCCCCCTCACCATTACCTGATCCTTGTCTCAGCTCTTTCAACATAGCACTTCTATTATCTACTCTTAATGTCCTACAACCCCCCCCACCCTCTCCTCCCCTTCCCCCTGCATCCCTTCCACTGCCTGTTGTTCTCTCTGTGATGTGACAATGCCTCTGGCTGCTCCTACCTTTTGTGCCCTTGCCATGTCTTGCAACACTATTTACCCCATCAATGCCTCTGGCTTTAGTTGAACCCAAATGTATGCATTCATATTCATGTAATTGATTGTTAACCTGTTATCCTGCCTTAGTTACTTAACTCATATGCTCCAAGTGGCCATTTTGGGTGTGGTCTAGCACTGGATGGTTCCGACATCAAATGGCGTCTATGGGAACAAATGTTTTAATTGCCTTCTTTTTTTTGTTATTGTACTGCAACTGACATGTAACCTTTGTAAAAGAGCCTTGGCTCAAAGGTACTTGTAATACTAGATTCAAATAAATAAAATATGGGAAATGTGCTCAGTTGTGGCCGTTGCTACTGGACGAAAATGTGTGTTCAGCTGAGGCCATTGACGTGGAGGAGAATTCTAGGTCCTATGACATAGTCTTTCTTTGCTGAAAGAACAAAGGAGTGTCAGGGACCTCCGCTTTTTAATAGTGATGGAAAATACCATGTTAACAGGAAGCGGCATACCTCTCAACTGTTCCTGATTTTCAGGGACGTCCCTGATTTGGCCTCAACATTTTCCTCTGTCCCTCCTAAAATTTGAGTTTTTCTGACAGAACAGTGGGGATTAATAACACAAAATAATGTTAAACATTATAGTTACAGACTTGTTGTTCTTCAGAAAATGCATCTTAACACAAATTCCTTTATTCTATCAGCTTTCTGAGTGAATAGTATCAGTTTTTAAGCTATGTCCCTGATTTGGGGTCTCTGTCCCTGATTTTTTTAAGCCTTGTCCCTGATTCATGAGGTAACTGGTTGAGAGGTATGGGAAGCGGTGGTCTCTAGGTCGACTGCTGAAAATGCATCCAGAGGATGCCACCATTTCCCCTCCTCTTGTCTAAACTTGTCAGACCACTTGGAGTCTGGCTCAGTTTGTAATTGTCTCTGCCTGATGTTCTGGGTATGCTCTGACTGTGGCTCCACTGCTATGGGGTCCTGTAATGTGTGTAACTGTTTTTATTTGCATTTCAAACAGTATATATCGTACTGCTCATATCTCTATGCATTTTGTACCACTGTACATACCCTATCTGGTCATGTAATGTTTTCCCTGACTCTGTTAATCTGATTGTATCTGTACTATGTTGTCCTATGTATCTGAATCATAATTTCCTGTACTCTCCCGGGTTGTTCCTGAAAATAGGCAAATGTCTTGTCTAGTGTCCGTACCCAGTTAACAAAAGCTAAATAAATAAATATGACACGGGCGGATGGACATTCCCTGTATTATGACCTGCTGCAAGAAACTGGGTGGAAGAAAATCATTTTATATCTTTACCTACTCCATGAAAGAATTCTATGGCATACATCTTATCGTAATCAAGGGTTGGATAGTGTTGAAATACACATTATTAATATTTTGATAAAATGCCATTGCCCATCCAACACAGCCTGCATGGAGTGCACACACAGCTATGGGTGGCACGGACTCAGTCTTATGTCTCTCTCTTTATTCTGTATGCTGTACTGTGCTTTCAACACACTCAACAAATTTTTTTTGGGATATGATTTTTGTTTTGCTATACACATTACACGGAAAGTGATAATTAATAAATAGACTACTCAAGACTGTAAAACCAGTAAGAAAAACTGGGTAAGAGTTTGTACACTCAATAGGGTGACCACGGAGTGACTGCGCACACATCACGGCTTCACACCCTACTGTTAACATAACATTGATGCATACACATTTCTCACAGTCACTACCCATGATCATTTGTTACATGTCAACAGTGGCATAGTGTACTGAAAATAAAGAATGCAATGAGTAGTGAAATAAAAGAAACACTCATACCTCTTGGTAATTATTACACTTGCTATCTAAAATTGTGAACAAACTGTTCGATAAGATCAATTTAAGGTATTACAAGTACAAATGAGACATTACATGCCTCTTGTTTGTAATCCTAGCAAAGCGCACATGCACATAATTTGCTTGCAATTTCACAGGATCTATTAAAAGGTGACGCACGATTAACAGCACTGCTGCTATGGTTTACAGTTCATCACACAATGCAATCTGGTCAGAACCCCATGTACTGCCCAGAGGGATCTGGATATACATCCCGTATGCACCACATGCAGCAGCTTGGAATAGGCACCCAGAATCTGCTCCCCAGCTGGCCTAGGCACCACAGAATGTAATGCCTATAGGCTGTATGTCTCCGAGAGTGATTCACATCCTGATCTGGAGAGAAGGCAAATATATCTTGCCGATATGAAGCAGACATCCCAAGCACAGCAGGATCCAAGACCAACTGATTAATTTCCTGCAATGAAAAAAAAAAAACCGTGACATGTACAGAGTATCACATATGGTCACAAAGCCGTTAAAAGCATGTGGTAATAAATGTGGTGCATGCTGAGAGGGTGAGGGTGACAAGCAGGGTGACCCAGGTGTCAGTGCTGGGTACACTTCTCTTCAGTATTTACATATGCGACATAACGGATGGACTGCAGGGACAGGTGGCATTGTTTGCCTATGATATGAAAATATGCAATAGGATGGACACTGGAGGGGGGGTGGTGGAAGACATGAGATATGACATGAAGGCACTGGAGAAGTGGGTGAAGACCAGGCAGCTAAACTTTAACATTAAAAAGTGTGCTGTCATGCACCTGGGACACAAGAACCAGAGGGCAGGGTACAAAAAAGGGGTTGGAGGTTAGGAGGAGATCAGGACATCGTAACGGAGAAGGACTTGGGTATAATTACTTATTATTTGTAGTTACATTTGTAATACTTACAGTTCATGTTGATGTGTTCATGTATATATCATATTGGTGGTGTGTATGTCTTTTTTTATAGCAAATTCTAGCTTGATGTAACTATAGCTTGTACTTCTAGATATGGACTACACAGGTCTGTCTTCCAAACTGGACTTTTGTCCAAATGACATGTATTACCTGTATAAAAATAAACTTTTACCTACCTACCATAGTAGTCACCAGTGACCTCAAGGTGGGGAAGACATACAGGATGATTGCAATTATAGGCAGGGGAATTACCTGCAGTCGGAGTGAAGTCCTGGTGCCCCTATACCAGGCCATGGTGAGACCACATCTAGAATATGAAGTGCAGTTCTGGAGGCCTGACTTACGTAAGGACATAGATCTTATCAAAAGGATTCAGCAAAGAGCAACCAAGATGGTGCGAGGGATGGAGGGCACACCATATCAGCAGGGATGCAAAAAGCTGGGGCTTTACACACTGGAGACCAGAAGGGAGAGAGAAGACATGATTAAGGCTTTCAAATATGTTAATGGGATCAATAAGCTTGGCCTGGGAACCATATTCCAAAGGAAGAAGGACACAATGACAAGGGGGCATGGCCTGATACTACAGAGAGGACACTTCAGAGGGAACGTGAGAAGGCAGTTCTTCACGGAGGGTGTAGTGGCCACCTGGAATGGGCTTCCAAATGAGGTGGTTGAGGTAGAGACAGTGATGTGATTCAAGAGGGCTTGGGATAGGTATAAAGGGTTACTGTGGAGTGGGGTGGGTATCCAAAGAGGGAGGCAGGTAGTTTAGCATGGGGTAAAGGGCCACCTGGATGGACCATAGGGTCTTTTTGTAAATAGGGACTGTTTGTTGCTAACATTTCATTGCTTTATTTTTTCTCTGATTCAAATTGTTGTTGCTGGTATACCTTCTTCTGCATTATTACAAGGTGTGCCTACAGGTGTGTGCTAACAGATTTACTCCTGTAATCTTCTGATTCAAATTGCCATTTGCAAGGTATATCTTCTGTTACTGCTTTATTTTTCTCTGGAGCAAAGTGTTTCTTACAGGGTATATCTTCTCTGAAATTACTGTATTACAGGTGGAGCTTACATTTTGTGACTTTTTATCATTGGGCTAAGCAAAATTACTGTTTGACACTGTGTTTTATTTTATTCTTGTTTGTTGAAAAGGTTTGTTGTCTCAGAGGTGTTTCAGTCTCCTTCTCACATTGAAGGAGCTAATTGCTTTCCTCCACAGCTCTTCCAAAGGATTAGGTGTGTATGTGAGAGTGGAGCTGGCAAACTGTCAGTAATTTCCAACAGAAAGAAGGGTTAAAAGTCAGGTTAGTTGATATCTTGGAGGTAGAAGACTTGGTTTGCTGGCCAAGGCACCTAACTTCACCTGAGCTCTTTCCTTCTAAGACTGCTTGAAAGGCAGAGTAAGAAACTTACCAGAGCAAGGGAAAAGGATTAAGACTTAGTTTGGCTAAGCAGATTTACTGTGTGGTGGTGTTTTATTTTTACTCACAGGGATTGCTACTGTTTGTTGCTAACATTTCATTGCTTTATTTTTTCTCTGATTCAAATTGTTGTTGCTGGTATACCTTCTTCTGCATTATTACAAGGTGTGCCTACAGGTGTGTGCTAACAGATTACTCCTGTAATCTTCTGATTCAAATTGTCTTTTGCAAGGTATATCTTCTGTTACTGCTTTATTTTTCTCTGGAGCAAAGTGTTTCTTACAGCGTATATCTTCTCTGAAATTATTACAGGTGGTGCTTTACAGGTTTTACAGTTTTATCTAACATTAGGATAAGCTTTCAGGGTTACTGCATTTGTTGTTGACTGATTGTTTCTGCTCTTACCTCCTTGGTCTTTCGTCTGTGGTTCTTCTTTTAGGCAGGGAAGGGCCCAGCCACCACCCATCCCCAACCACCCACTACACTCCTTTTATAGGGTACCACAGTTGTGACATTTCCTGTGGCAGAGCAGGAAGAGGCGGATCAGTGGGGCCTCCACAAGGTGATCTCATTTACAGGGGCACTAGTAATTTAACTTGTTATAACAAATTAAACAAAGCACAATTAAACCATTACTTGCATTTTTTTTTCATTTTTTTTCTCCTTCTAATTACTCTGACTAGGTTACAAACCCAGCAACTTATTTGGAATGGATTTCATTAACTGCAGGTACTGTGGAACAATTTTCAGAAGGACAGTCTTACAGGATTTAGGATACTGTCCTACATGCTGGGCCTTTGGAGATCTTAAGGCACAGCTCCGGGCAGCATGGGCAGAGATTGCACACCTCAAATTTCATATTGAAGAGGAAATACATTATAAGAACCACCTGCCATTTCCCCAGCATCCAACAGAAAAACCTCGACCGCAGAGGGTAGTTGGTCCAGGAGGTTGGCAGATGGTTAGGAGGAGCAAATCAGGTGCCCCATCACTCTCTGCTCTCAACACATTACCTCCAAAACCATATAAACACTACAAACAGGTATCTGCCTCTATCTCTGAAATCAAATAAAAGGCAGAAGACACTGCAAACCAGGACACTGAGCACAGGAGCTAGCACAACAAAACTCACCCAAATCAGGAACCAAAACAAAACAAGCACAAAGAAATCAAAAACTTCTGATCATAGGAGACTCCATGATTCGGGAGTTGATACCCATCTCCAGCCAGGGGTGATGGTCAGATGTCTCAGGTACATCAGCATGGAGAGACACTGACTGCATGCTAAAATTGTTCCAAAGCAGGAGAAAACATTGATGTCTAGTACACACAAGGGACTAATGATCTCACCAGCCGGTCAGTTGTGGAGACCAAGGAACACCTGACTAGGCTGGGTGACAAACTATCATCTATTTAGTCCGGCATCTCCTTCTCTGAGATCCTGCCAGTCTGGGAGAGGGGAGCAGATGGACGGAAAGGTCAGAGAAAGGAGATAGGGGAGCTAAACACGTGGCTCAAGGGCTGGTGCCAGGAAAATGACACAGATTTGTAGGAAACTGGCAACAGTTCTGGGAGAAAGTTCTTTAAATTTGATGGACTGCATCTGACTAAAGAGGAGTCAGTGCATTGGGGCAGAAGTTTGATGTCTTTGCAGAATATTTAAACTAGCAAATGGGGAGGGGTGCAGCATCCCATAATCGAATAGGAAGAACACCCTCCCCTCAGCTAGTGGTCAAACAGAAATTCAGCATGTTTGCCGTTCATTTGCATCACCAGGTAAGAAAAAAGGTTTGTCTCCCCATACAACGCACAGGGGTAATGCCAAACTTCACCCAACAACTAACACACCAAAATCTGACCAATGGAAAATCATGTACACAAATGCTCACAGCCTGGGAAATAAGATCCCAGACCTGCAGGCAATAATGTCAGAGGCTAAACTGGACATAGTAGCAATTAGTGAGATGTGGTTTACCAGTAACCACACTTGGGAGACTTCAGTACCTGGCTATGTTTTGTTCAGAAGAGACCGAGGTGAAAAGGGAGGAGTGGCCCTGTATGTTAATGAAAATATCAAAGCTACAGAAATTCAGAATACACATAAGGAGCCAGAAGAACTGTGGGTCACCCTGGAAACAGGAAATGGGACAGCCATAAGAACTGGGGTTGTCTACAGGCCCCCAGACCAGAGGGAGGACATAGACACAGTACTGTTAGAAGATATACAAAACATGACAGCTAAAGGGGAGGTTCTGATAATGGGAGACTTCAACATGCTGGATACAGATTGGTCAATACCAGCAGGAACATCTGCCAGAACTAGACTCATAGTGGATTTCCTGCAGGGGGAGGGCCTCAAACAACTGGTACAGCAACCCACAAGAGACAGAGCTATCCTAGATCTAGTACTGACTAACAAAGAAGGGATCACAGATCACCAGGTAGAAGGTCACCTGGAGGCCAGTGACCATCACATGGTATTGTTCAATTTGGCTACTACATCTAAATCATCCCATTCCAAGGCAAAATATGGGACTTCAGAGGAGCTGACTTTGATAAGATGGCCAACAGAGTTAAGCTAGCCCTGGCAAAAGAAACACAGGTGAGGGGTACAGGCAAAGTGGGCAAGCATTAAGGATGCAATACTTGAAGCAACATCCCATTGTGTTAGACAGAAAAGGAAGTGCAAAGAAGAAGGAAACCACTTTGGTTCTCAAATACAGTAGCAGAAAGGTCAGAGCCAAAGGCTGGCCTTCAGGAAATATAAGGGAACACAGCGGGATGAAGATAGGGAGGCATACCAAACTGCCCTAAGGGAAGCAGGGAAGGCAGTAAGGCAGGCAAAGTCCCAAACTGAGGAAACACTATCATGAACAGTAAAAGAAGGTGACAAGACTTTCTATAGATACATTAGTGAAAGGAGAAAGTCCAGAGGGGGTATTGCTAAGCTTAATGGAGAAAAGGGAGCATGTGAGGAGGAGGACCCTGTAAGGCATCTATCCTAAATAGATACTTTTGCTCAGTATTTACTGAAGAAGGTAGGGCAGGGCCACAGCTCAACATCATGGACACAGGGGAGGGAGGTGAGCACTACTCCCTTCACAAAGAAAGGTCCTACAAGAGCTTGCTAAGCTCAGGGTGGATAAGGCAATGGGACCTGATGGCATACATCCCAGGGTACTTAAGGAGCTAAAGGAGGAACTAGCAGAGCTATTAGCAGAATTGTTTAGTGAGTCTCTGAGCAGAGGAGAGGTCCCAGAGACTGGAGAAGGCTCATGTGATCCCGCTCCACAAGAGTGGTAGCAGGGAGGAGGCGAGGAACTACAGACCGGTCAGTCTTACCTCAGTAGTGGGCAAGATTATGGAGGCACTCCTTAAGGAAAGGATAGTGCAACACCTGGAATCCATGGGGCACAGGATCCAAGACAGTATGGGTTTACAAAGGAAGGTCCTGTCAAACTAATCTCATAGATTTCTTTGACTGGGTAACAGGGTGGTGGACCAAGGAGGAGCAGTTGATGTCGCCTGCCTTGACTTCAGCAAAGCTTTTGACACTGTTCCACATAGAAGATTGATAAATAAGCTGGGTAGGCTCGGGTGGGTCAGAAGTTGGTCAACTGGGTGGCAAACTGGTTGACGGGCAGAAAACAGAGAGTGGTGGTAAATGGTATACAGTCAGAAGAGATGCAAGTCACAAGTGGGTACCTCAGGGATCAGTCCTGGGGCCAGTCCTCTTCAACATCTTCATTAGTGACCTTGCAGATGGACTAGAGGGTAAGGCTTGTCTGTTTGCAGATGACACCAAGATCTGCAACAGAGTAGATGATCCAGATGGGGTGGGCAGAATGAGAAGAGATCTGGATAAACTAGCAGAATGGTCAGAAGAATGGCAACTGGATTTAATGCAAAGAGTGCAAAATCATGCACATAGGGAAGAGAAACCCTGAAGCCACCTATAGGCTGGGAGGAGTTGCTAGCAGTCACAAAGGAAGAAAGAGACTTGGGCATCATCATCACTGATGACCTAAAATCATCAAGCAGACCTCCTAAAGCAGTAGGTAAGGCTAGAGGGGTGTTAGGGTGTATTAGTAGGGTATCACAAGTCGTAAGAGGAGGTAATAATCCCTCTGTACAAGACACTAGTTGAGCCCCATCTGGAGTACTGCATGCAGTATTGGAGGCCACACCTTCAAGGACATTAACCAAATTGAGGCAGTCGAGAGAGGCAACAAAATGGTGCAGGGACTGCATCAGAAGACATATGAGGACAGATTAACGGAGCTCAATATGATACCGTTGAGCAAAGGAGGAGAGAGGTGATATGATCGAGGCATTCAAACATCTTAAGGGCATAAACAAGGTGAAAGAGTCTAACATGTTTAAATATAAGAAAATAGCAGGACAAAGAGGACACAGCATGAGATTAGAGGAGGCGATTAAGGGGAATATGAGAAATTCTTTTCACAGAAAGGGTGGTGGATGCATGGAATGGCTTACCACAAGAAGTGGTGGCTATGAATACAGTGCAGGGCTTCAAACAGGCATGGGATAGGCATAAGGGAGCAATACAAATGACTATGAATAGATAGGCCACTGACAGAGCAAAGGCCGATGGCACATTTATAAGGTAAAAAAAGAAATGGGCAGACTGGATGGGCCTTGCGGTCCTTATCTGCCATCAACTTCTATGTTTCTATGTTTCTATATGTTTTTCTGCAGTAAAGTTCTATGATTCAATGGATACTTTACAGTCTTTATTAACATTACATTTTTCATGTGTCACTCAGTCACACTAATGCCTATTGTTATACTGATTGTTACTGTCAGTCAGTTACTGGCATGTAGCACTCAGCCTGCATCCCCAGTGCTTACAAATGTACTATCTAGCTACTCTGGGTGGGACCACCTCAGTTACTAAGACCCAGAGATGCACACAAAGACAACCAGAGTGTGAAATTGTTGTGGTGAACACATGCAACAACATGAGTGGTACTGTGATATTAGCATGGCCTCACTGCATGCACTTGTGATTACATGATCACCAGAACAATATTGCTGTCTGAGTAACACAACACAGTAATCAAAGACTTGAACAGATGAACCTGCACACATGGTTGTGCGTGTTAACTGAGCCGGTGACAAGACAGCTGTGTGGGACAGCATCTTTGATGCAGAGGTGTTGTCATGGGCATAGGTATGTGGAATGAAGTAGAAAGATTGGTCAATAGTAGACCGATGGTGTGTGCAGACACAATGTCAGTTGTATTGTATTTATTTTATTTATTTAGCAATATCGGAATTACAATCCTTTGAGTCAGAGTCTCATTTATAAAGGATCCACATCAGAGTATATAGGTTACAAGACAAGCATCATTGAATAATTTTTTAGCAAACAGTATTTATAATAACCAGCAGGTAGGGCAGGACGGGAGTCCATTGTCTGAGGGGGGGGGTGCAGAAAGACGGCTGGAAGGGAGGGAGAAGGCAGGAGAGGGGTCCCTTGGCAAGGAAGATGAGGAGGGCCTAGGACAGGAAGTTGAAATACTTTAGTGGCAGTTGCAGGTTTGAGAATTGAGCAGATGATCCCCAAGGAGGGTCTTGAAATGGCCGAGTTTAATCACAGCAGCATTAAAGTAGGGAGGAGAGTTCAGCCGAGTGGGGGCATGGTAGCAGAAGGATAGCTGACCGAAAGCTGTTCTGAAGTGTAGAAGATGGAGGGAGGGTTTAGAGGAACTACGGGTTGCTATCAACGTGGGAGATGGAGGAAGGAGGGAGGATAAGCCTGGGGTGGCACGGCCAGAGAATTTTCCTGCCAAACAAGCAGGTACATTAACCATTCATCAAAGCTGAGCCAATTAGCAGTATTGTAGAGAGTGAAGGTGTGGGTGAGTCTGTTATAACCCGTGACTAATGGGCAGGCTTTGTTCAGGGAGACCCTAATTCTATGTAGAGTGGTGTTATCTGCAGACCCATGGACAAAGATCCCATAGTCTATGAGGGACAGCTCCGAGGAGGAGACAGCAAGTTGGAGGGCCTCGGTGGGCAGACAGTGTTGGTGGCAATATAGCTGGCCAAGCCGAGCATTAAATGCCGAGCCAAGGAGGTGAATGTGCTCATGGAAGGTGAGCACTGGTTATATGGTGATCCCAAGGTATTTGAAGATAGGCACTTGTTCAAGAGGGTAGAGATGCTTGGTATGAAATAGGATGGGGTGGGGTACTATTGAATTTGTTTTGGTAATAGGAGAAAAGCATGATCTTGTTGTTTTTTTGTGGGTTGAGTACCAACCTATCATTGGAGAACCAGAACTCCACCTTACTGAATGAATCTTGTAGGGACAGTTGAAGGGAAGTTGGGTTGGAGTGAGTAGAGAAGAGGATGGCATCATCCGCGTACATGATGATTTTCTCAGGGGAAGGCCCTGGGAAGGTTATTAAACAAAAGACTGAACATAGTGGAAGGTCACGGATGATCTTTGGCATGTAGATGCCTGGTACATGTGTTAGGCACATAGCTAGGGCAATAGCAAGGATGGAGGAAGTGGATGATATCGTCCACCTGTGGATGACTGACATGGTAAGAGACAGGGTGGAGTTAGTCAGAATACTGGCAGACTTGAGGCAAGATGGGGTGGAAGCCAGAAGTGGGTAGCAAACTCCCGTCTCCGTACTGGAGGTTCTACCTGTTGATGGCAAGAGAGAGGCTAGACATTGCGAAGCCTTAAATTCAATACAGCATTAAATGAATGTTGCAGAATGTCAGGATTTAGCATCATGGGGACTATATCCCCAACCTGGATGGATAGGAGAGTGTATAAGAAAAACAACCATAAGGTGTCAGAGAAGGTGACCATGATCCGGAGTGACAGATTTGAATGATTCAGCATCAAGCAGTCAGTCTGGCAAACTGGGGTTAGCCAGTAGGGACAGGCAGGCTTTGCCACTCCCCAAACTCCACAGACACACACAGAAACACACACACACACAGAAACACAAGAAAAACACACACACAGAAACACAGACAAAAACAGACACACACACACACACACACACACACACACACAGAAACACAACCGAGGGCACATATAGAAAATAAATTGAAGGTAATTAGAATGGAAATAGTCACAGGGTCATCCAAAGTGGATAAATTGGACCACTTAGGAAAGGTAACTGGGGTCAGGAAAGGAAACTGGAGATTTGTAACAGGGACAGGGAGAATAACCGAAACTGCACAGCATGAAAAGTCATGGTAACTAATGCTGCAGCTGTGGAAATAATCTCACAGAACTAGAAGTATTGCGAGTAGAGGGAGGAATGGACATGGTAGCAATAACGTAAACTTCGATCACTGAAAATCATGGATGTTAAATCAATATAGAGGGTCATGCTTTGTTCAGGAAGGGTGGAGGGGCATCAAGGCAACACAGATACTGGTTTGAGGGGATGGCGATGGAGAGTCCACGTAGGTCACCCTTGAAACTGGAGAAGGCACAGCAATACACAGGAGGTGACAAATACTGGCCTTCAGTAATGTGGAAGGAACTGCAAATGTAACTAGTTGGTGAAATACACGTGGTGGTATGTACACATACTGTAGTTCAGCATGGGGATATGGGCTCAATCAAGGCACAGTAGATGAATGGATTGGCAAATGAATACTAGATTCATAGCAGGGTGTATATAACGATGACGTGGTGGTGAAATTTAGGAGTGACAGAGAAAAGCTTGAGAAAACATGCATAATGGCCACTGAGTTTTAATAAAAAGACGTGCAAAATGATACACGTAGGGCATAGGAACACTGGTGATAGCTACATGATGGGGATGGGGTGGGTATGGGTGCAGCTGGCAGTCACCAAGGAGGAAAGGGAAATTGGATTTATTATTTCTGATGATCGAAAGATGTTAACATAGAGTACAAATGCAGCCAGAAAGCCCTGTGTTTGGGGTGCATAGGGAGGGGTATCACAAGCAGAAGATAGGAGGTATTGATGCCCTTGTTAAAAACCACAGTCATGCCCAACATGGAGTCTTGTGGGTATCCTGTGACTATGGTAACCACGACTGAGCACTTGTAAAAAGGTAGAATTAATGACAAGGGAGGTAGACCGGATGGGGCATGCATGCAACGACAGGATGCCGCTATATGTACACATATGGGGGGGGAGTAGGGATCACACTCTGTGACAGGCAGAAAGGGAGGGAGGGAGGATTTTTGGGTGTAGTGTGGTTGTTGGCTGCCGAGCTGGCCGTGTGGCATGATGGGTTGACATCAGGCTAAGGTTGGGAGGGTGACAGGTTCTGTTCTGGGCGTGCATTCCTTTTAGTTGCGACAGTCATACCTCTCAAGTGTCCCACATTATGAGGGACATCCCTCATTTTGCTCCTTAAAATTGCTCTGTCCCTCATCCGTCCCTCATGGAAAAGGTGCTGCCCACACAGAGAATGTGCTGTAAATTCAGACTTTAAAGCAGAAACTCTTAATATTCTAAAATGCTGAATCCAAAATGAACTTTGCACAAGTAAACATTATGGTTTTCACAGTGTTATGAGCTTGTATCTCCATGTTTGAAGATGTGTCCCTCATTCTGAGGGTCTGTGTCCCTCATTTTGAGTGCCCCAAAATGTCCATGTCCCTCATTTCAGTGACAAAAGGTTGAGCGGTATGGTGACAGTCATGGGTTTTTTCTGCTTTTCCACCCCCCCCCCACATGTACAGCCCTGGAGTTGAGAATCCTTTGGTAGGAGGGGTGGTGGTGGCAAAGCCATACCCGCATAAACAAGAAAAAAAAAAAGTATCTGAAAGCATTTCGCTGTGTGCCTAGACTGCACATCACCAACATTAATTTTCGGCAATGTACAGTCACCCTAACAGCAATTGCCTTTCCACAATCTCCATAATTACATGCAACCAGCACTGTGTGAAGTTCTCGGTGCATCACCTCTGAATGGACATCAACACGTAGAAGATGGTGCAGAGACGGGAGACCAAGTTGGTACATGGTTTGTACCACAAAACTTACGAGGGAAGAATAAGTGATCTCAATATGTACACAATGGTGAAGAGGAGGTAGAGAGGGGACATGATAGAAAAATACTGAGCAGAAATATTCTTTGAGTATCCCTGCTGTTTCACTACCCCCCCTGCCCACCCACAGTTCATTCTATTCAGCCTCACTATCCCTCCCTTTGTCTTTCTATGCTCCTGCTGTACCTATAAAAGGTTTTATCCCCCTTCTTAACAGAGTTGGCTATCCTTTCCTCAGTTTGGGCCTTTGATATTCTGACTTCCCTCCCTGCTTACTTCTGCCTTAACAGGTACAGCTCTCTGTTCTGCTCCTTCTGTGTTTCCTTATACTTCCTGAATGCTATATTTTTCTCCCTTACTTTTCCTGCCACCTCTTTTGAGAACCATAGTGGCTTTTTCTTTGGTTGTGATTTGTTCATTTCCTTCACACAAAGGCTTGTTGCCTCTGTTGACCTTAAGTTTAGCAAGCAATGTGAGAAGGCAATAGGGATAGCTGGGGGTATACCGGGATGCATAGGGAGAGGCATCACCAGCAGAAAACAGGAAGTTGTTATCCGTCTGTATAGACAGTTGGTGAGACACCATCTGGAGTACTGCATCCAGTTCTGGAGACCCCATCTCTGCCTAATGGCAGTTTTGATGAGTGCCCATTGTTGCTCCACCCCTCCTTCTAGCCTGTTTGCTAGTGCTTTTCTGAGGCACTGTCCCATCTTGCCAAAGTCATCCCTCCTGAAGTCCAGTACCCTCACTGTTGTATGGCTTGACTCTGTAGCTGACTTTAATGTGAACCACACTGTTTGATGGTCACTTGTTCCCAGATGGCAACTCACTTCTAGATCTGAGATCATCTCACTATCCCCATTTGAGAGTACAATGTCTAAGATTGCTCACTTGCGAGTGGGTTATGAAACTAGCTGTCTGAGGCATGCCACCTGTAGGGCATCGAGAATGGCCATGCTCTTAGATGTGGCTACAGCAAGTGTGCTCCAGTTAACATCTGGCATATTCATGTCTCCAGTCAACAGTATCTCCCCTTTGTCTGCCATCCTAAGAATGCCTTCTATCATATCCTTGTCCATTCCCTCCCCCTGACCTGGGGGTCTGTATACAACTCCTGTGCGGATTGTGGTGCCACTTCCAGTCTACAAGGTGACCACAGTGCCCCCTCTCCTCCCTGTTTATTCTTTTGTTCAGTTACTTTCATCCCTTCCTTTACATAGAGAGCTACTCCTCCCCCTTTTCTCCCCTCCCTGTCTCTCCTGTAGGTTACATACCCCGGTATGTTAACATCCCAGTCATGGTTCTCTGTGTACCATGTTTCTGTGACTGCTACGATATCCAGGCATCCCTCTTCCATCAAGTCCACCAGTTCAGGGAGCTTGTTGCCCAGGCTACGGACATTGGTACTCATTATCCTCCATTTCCTGATGGCCTTACTCCTTTTTGCCCCATCCCTGTCCTTCTTGCCTTTGTCACTTTCTCCATTTACCCCTGGCCTTCTCCCTATCGACATCTTTATGTTGGTGTTTACTGCACTTACTACAGTGACATTTTTGGGGGGCTAGGATTTCCCTGCTCCTTTCCAGTGCCTCCCCCCTTGGCTAGTTTAAATACTTGCCACTATATTGGCAGCCATGGCTGATCAGGCGGAACCAGAATAAAATGATTGGCATGAGACGTACCAGTTAATAACTGAGACGCAGCATTCAGCAGCAGCTGTAAGTGGCAGATATGAACCACAGGAAGCAGTAGATAAAGAGAGTTGCAATAATCAAGACGTGAGGTCACAAAAGCGTGGATCAATGTAGGCAGATCGGAGGGCAGAACAAGGTGCTTAATCTTGCCAATGTTCCTAAGATGTTTAAAGGAAAGTTTGAAAACTGCCGACACCGGCAGACACAGTGTCAGCTCATTGTCAAAAGCAACCCCAAGTTCCACACCTGTTCAGAGGTGGGGGAGCTGGAAATCCCACTGAAATAAACGTGAGGGTAAACCAGCTCCTGTCCCCTCTACCCAGCGACCCGGGTCCACAACCATTACCTCAGTCTTCTCTGAATTCAACTTTAGCCAGCTTTAATACATCCAGCATTGGATGACAGTGAGGCAGCTATTAAAGACCGAGAGAGCTCTATCCTGTTCAGGTGCAAAAGATAGGTAGAGTGGGTATCATCTGCATAGCAATGAAAACTCAGCCCATACCTTCTGACAATGTCTCCGAGGGGCAGCAAATACACTGCGAACAATATGGGGACAACACAGAGCCTTGGGGAACCCCACATGACAGAGAGACTGGGCAGGAAGAATTTATCCCCGGCACAACTCTCTGGGTGCTGTCAGTGAGGAATGATCTAAACCAACTGAGGACTGTATCTGACAGGCCACAGATGAACTCCAGGCACTTGAGAAGTACCCCATGGTCCACAGTGTCAAAGGCTGAAGAGAGATCAAGAAGAACCAAGAAGGAACGTCTCATCTGATATCTAGCCATCAGGAGATCACTGAGCACCAGAACCAGCACTGTCTTGGTACTATTCCTCTTTCGAAAACCAGACAGGAGTGGTTCATAGATGTCACGATGGTTAAATGGTTTTCAAATTGTATGGCCACTACTTTCTCAACAATCTTCCCTACAAAGGGAAGATTAGAGGAATCAAAGGGAGAGTATGAACAAACATACAAGACATTCAACATGGTGTTGAGAAAAGAGAAATCAAAAAAAGGAGCAGTCCTTGACCAGGGGGATCACGAGGTGGGACAAGGTGTTCTTTAGATACATAGTTAAAAAAAGGGAAAGTAAGGGGCCAGATCAGCAGGATAAGGATAGTGGATGGCCAAGCACAGGATGGGCTGGAATACCATTTACATCATTTTCCAGGGTGGATGGAGGAGACAAAATTTTAGTCACGAAAGGTGAGAGGAACCTGGAGGTAAAAGTTGATGTCAACATGAACAACTGCAATACCTGTTGGAGAGGAGCAGCAGCAAGGGCAGAGAGGATTCTGGGATGCATCATTAGTGGGATTACCTCCTGAAAGGTGGAAGTGATGCCACCTCTGTACAACTGCTGGTTAGGCCACACCACAAGTATAGTGCACAGATTTGGAGACCACATTTAAAGAGGGACATTGCACTACTAATGAGAGAATGCAAAGGAAGGAAAACAAAATTAGGTGTGGCCTAGGTGAAAGGACCCATGAGGAGAGGCCCATGGGGCTCAACATGTGCACCGTGGAGGAGAGGAGGGACGGGGGGTGGTACATAATAGAGGTTTTAAATTTCATGAAAGTGACCAACAAGGTGTGCCCAGTCAGGGTGCTCTAAAAGAAGGTGAAGGAGGCAACGAGCGGGAATGGGTGTAAGCTGGAAGTAGGCAGGCTCAGAGGATGGAGGAGGAGGTGTCATTTCACTGAGAGGGTGGTGGAGCCATGTAGTGTGCTGCCCAGGGAGCTGTCAAAGGAATCTGTGGACTGTTGTAATAGTGGACGGGCCTTGTACACAGGGATGGTAAATCTGAACTGGTCCAAAGTTGGTGTCACGTATGGGACTGTGGACAGTATAACCCCCAAAAAAATCCTAAACAACAAAAATTGCTCCCCAGTGCAGCTGATGAAAATATAGTAGAGTCGCAAAGATCCGTCTGTGCATTTAGCCGTCAGAGTAGTATGTTAGTACAATTGTCACATTGATTGTCAGCCATTTGTGTGTCTGAGCTGTGCACCCACCAGTTAATCAATTTTTTTATTATTTGTGATTAGAGATGGGGGGTTATGGTCATGCCACTCTATCATTAAAGTTAGCTGTCCTGCAATGGAACAGCTGGTGTCTAGTGGAGACGGAGGGGTTTTGGGATCAAGAAGTCTTGGTCCAGATGCAGGTCACCCTCATGACTCAATTGTTCCACTCGAGTGTAGTTGGTCCGGTGGGGGGGGGGGTTTATAACCTCCTGTCATGGATTGCAATATTGAGATTTACAGAGGCTTCTACCATATCTATATTTTCAGCATTCTTGTAGTCAGGCAATGCTATGCATCCCTTGCATGATGTCCAATGTTTACATATCCAGCTGATGCACAATTAGAAATATGTATTTATTGTACATGCTATTCTGGCCAAGGCTTGCTGAGCTGTAGTCATATACAGAGTGGCTGGAAACAAAGGAAATACATTTAATGACAGCAGTCAGTGCAATTCCAACTGTCAATGGCACTCATCAGAGGACCATTAGCACCAAATTGTTTGTGTTTTTCTGCTGTGGTTTTCTTTTGTCTCAGTGAAATGAGCACTCCAGGACAATAATGAGGTGCCAATTATCCAGTGATCAGACTAACTACATTGGCAATGCTTATGAGTCGATTGACGTCACAGGTGCCTCATCAATGCATGGCCTCTAACTGTGAAATACAGTCCCAGGAGCCTTTCAAGACTGTGCTCCTGTATACTAAGAACTTTGTGTAAAAAGTAGACTGCTAAACAAAAGCAAAATACACATGATAATCAAGATGTTTGCAAATTACTTTTTTCCCAATGGGCAACATTCAATCTGCAGTGAAATCCATAACTATTAAGATATCAATACCCGGATTCCATGTAACACAGGAAAAGGTGCACATGTACAATGGTATGTATCCACAACAGACCATGAAATAGGCAGTGTAGCACAGTGGTTTAAGGCTATGACCTGTAAACCGGGGAGACCTGGGTTTGAATCCCACAGCCCCCACTTGTGTGAAGTGTTGTCCAAACTGAGATAGTTTGTCATGGACCCAGTCATTAAAGTCACCCAGGACCATCAGCCTGGGTGAGTCAAATGCCATGTCAATGGCGAAGTATGCTACTTCCTGCAGAAAACGCTTCTCATCACCTTGTGGATGATACATGAGAGAAAATCTGCAATCCACACCTGTCACTACAGTACATTCAAAGGACTCTGCTCCCTCTACTTGTACACTTGTGAGTCCCAGTTTGGTTTTGAAACAGACTGCAACCACCCACCGTGGTACAACCATGGGCGGTGTAACACCAAGTACCCATCTGGAACTGCTGCCTCCAAAATTTAACCAGTATTTTCATCTAGCCAAGTCTCGGTAATGCATGCCGGAGTCACAGACTCTACAAGATCCTCAATAACTGCAGTCTTGTTTCTTATGGATCTGGCATTGCACACCACCACCCGTGTAGGACAGTCCACTGGAGCTGCACAGACCATTTGCCCAAGATCATTAGTGGTGCCCTTGGGTATGGAAACCAGACAAGATTTACCCCATTCCAGAGTCCATTTCATACCAGGGCATCTTCTGGTTTCCACTACCACAACACAGTGTCCACGCTCATTTCAACTCCACTGTTCGCAACCCCCAAAACCCCTCCTCCACCTTCGCCGAATACCCAGCACTGTACAGCGATGGTGTGCTGACAACTGTAATGGCAATTCAGGCAATTCTTCAGGGATTGCCACACCCGTTCGGTGGAGAGAGCTTCATCTATCAACCCCTCCTTGCTGGCCTTTCTATCACTGTCCAGATGTGATACACCAGGTGTGGCTCTACCTCACTTAAGTTTCTTTTCTTTTACTCCCCCGATCCCACTCAGTTTTGCTTATGTCCCTTTTATGCCTTTCTCAGCAAATATCACATCCACATCCATAGCAAAGACAGAGGAGAAGTGGTTGCTTAATACCTCCGCCTGCTCACTCGCCTCTTCCACCCACCCACCATCTGATATTAGTCTTCCAAGCCTGGCCTTAGTTTTTGTCCTTGAAGGCTCACTGAACTTCACTGGTCCACCAGCATGGTTTATGTGACCTTGCTCCCTTACACTTCACCTTAGCACGGGTCCGGACTCACTCATGAAGCACCTGTTTTATGACCTCCCATCTCTTATCCACGTCTGGCATTGTTGTAATCCCTTGCATGTGATCCTTTAGAATATTTCCCATTAACATAAAGTCTGCTCCCCTGATATACACTGCCAGTGTCCTAGATCTCTCCACCCCTTACCCCATGTTACTGTGAAAACAGACATTGCCATGGTCTGTCACAGTCAGGGGATCCTCTACAACCAGGTCCCTTACCAGATCCCCATCCGCCAAGACAACGTAAAGAACATAGCCCACCCTCAACACCCCATGACAACGTTAACGTCCCAGTCACGGTTGTTGTTGGCCCACATTTTCGTGAGTGTTGCCATCCTCCTCAACCACCAAACAGCATGGCCTGTAACTCTGTTAACTTGTTATCCAAGCTTCGTTCACCTAGGTCCCTATGCTTGGAACAGGCCCCTCTGCTGAGGGTGGGTACTTCCCACACCTCCTTGTGTTCTAGATTCTCTCTAGGCCTGCTCTCCCCCCTCGTTTCTGCTATATATTGCATCTCCCATCTCTGCTTCACATTGAGGTTTACACCACTCTGCTACCCGTACCCTCACCCCTTATCTCTGGCCCCCCCCCAGTCGCCCACCTTACTCCTTAACCAATAAACTTCAATCCTAATATGAGATAGCTGCCTACAGAGTCGGCATCCTTCCCCTGTCCTGGCCCACTTTAGAGTTATTGCCACCCCACAGCATGTACATCCTAGAAGCCTTCCGAAGATGCCTGCCATGGTGGAAAGCAGCCACCCCATGTGTCCTTCTATATTCCTTGTAGGCACGTCCTCCTTTTCATATTCCCTTCCCCCTGGATTACTACCCCTCCTTCCACTCAACGTGGTCATACTGGGGTATCCTAGGTCAGCCATATTCAAGTCAACATAAAACCAAGCACAAGATTGTCACTTAAACTCTATCTGACACTGGATAAACAGGCTTTTAGATGAGTCACTTAATCAATAACTGAAGATACAGACTAGATTGGTCATGTTCTCTTCCAGCAAACAGCCCTGTTCTAAATAGACACTTACACTCTAGCTGATGGGACAGGGTTAAACAGGCTATAAAACAACTCTTTAAATCTAACAGAATGTACAGATAAAATTATCATCATAGAGTATATGTTAGCTCTGTTTTATAACCAGCTGCCTGTAATATCACAGTACCAGAATAAACAGTATAATCATATAGTATAACTTTCATCTGTTTCACAACCCAATTGCATGTAATATCACAACCCCACTTGTACTCCAGGTTTTTTTCCTTACTCGCCCCAGAATGACACAGTGCTATTAAGGTAGAAGTCCTGATTTGTACACCTCCAGAGAACCCTTCCCCGTACCAGCCCATAAAGTCTATTGAAAAGGTTGGTGGTGCAGGGTGGTTTGGACGGAGGAAGAAAATTTCAGTACCATCCCTCTCTCGCTCTCCTGCGAGGCTGCAGGCTGCCCGTTAAATAGGTCAGAAAGATGGCAGAATTTTGGTGCCAAAAATGAAACTTCAAAAGTTCAGCACCAGTCCATGAGCTCCCTCTCGCTGGCCGTTTCCTCTCTCACTCTCCGTCGCTGCTTCAGGTCGCCGGTAAAATAAGGCAGCTTCCTTCAGCGTTTTGGTACTAAAATTGAAAATTCAAAAGTTCAGCCACAGTCCCTGAGCTCAGATGAACACCGTCTCGCTGGCTGGTCCCTGTCTCGCTCTCGTCAAAACCTTTGCATTGTCATAGCTATGATAGGGCCTACTTTTGCTAGGAGAGGGGGGTAAGGGAGAGTAAGGTGGCATGTGGGAGAAAGTCAGGGAGGAGGGTGATTTCACTAAAAGATAGGAGCCAGGGGAATAAAATGGCAGAGCAGCATGAACTGCTGTCAGACAGAGAGCTGGACATAGCAGGTATCATTGAAACATGGGCAAACCAAAACCATGACTAGGACCTGTCAGACAGAGAGCGGGACATAGCAGGTATCATTGAAACATGGGCAAACCAAAACCATGACTGGGATGGGGCCATCACAGGAGTTAAAGTATTCAGGAGTGACAGAGAAAAAGGTAAAGGGGGTGGTAGAGTAGCTGATTTCATAAAGGAAAGTACATGTTGAGGGCCATTAATCAGCCATCATAAGTCTTGAGTTGCAAGCATGTCACCATTAACGGGGATATCCACTACCTGGTAATGTCCCTAGGAAGGTTCTCGCTCCATAACTGCACTCATTACTGAAACTTGAGACTTGAACATTACTCAATATAATGGGACCACAACATCCCTACGTCTGCTTTTGTCACACCTGATGATGTACCACTGCATGACATCTGACCTGCATGGATGGCTTTTGTACTCTGTTGTGACATTTTGTGTTCTTCCAAAATTAGAACCCCCAGGTGCCTTTCCTCCTTTGTGACTGTGAGCACCACCACATCGCACTCACACCATTATGTAGACTTATCCATTGGTTTATATTGAACAGGTGGTAATGTTTGGAATTCATGGAAGTAAACTACAGATGCCAGTCAAGTGGACCATTTTAAAAGTTTGCCCATGTCAACCATCATTCTGATGCACCCCCCACACACACCTCAGGGTGAATCAGCTCTGGTATTGAGTTTGGTATTCAAATGCAAACAGAAACATATGGGACACCAGTTTTTTACAATGTCAGTAATGAACACATTGAAAAGGACTGGCATCAGGACTGATCCCTGATGCAACATCATGTCAGCCACAACACCACATGCCAAAACTGCACTGCAGCTGACAATATCCTTTGCCTCTGGCCTGTTAGTTACTTGAGAAACATTGTTAGCACACTGTGCCAAATGCGCAAGCAACAATGCTTATATATATACCTCTTATGTGGATTGGTTAAAATGGCACTTTAGAAATAAAGGTAGTAGAGTGACAGAGCCACAAGGTGACATACACCATGCATGTGGTGTTGTGGCTGACATGGTGGTGCTCACCAAAATTACTTCTTTCCTCAACGACTCTAATATCTTCACACCCTACCAATCGTGTTTCAGAAAGGGACACTCAACTGCATCCTCCCTGATATGGCTTACTGACCGACTCCTGACTGGTATGGACAGTGGGCTGATCATCTCAGCCGTCTTCATCGACCTTGCGAAAGCCTTCGACACTGTCTCCCATCCTATATTGCTGTCTTGTCTCACTGAATCAGGCCTCTCTGTTGCTGCCACCAACTGGTTCAGATCTTACCTCTCTGGCAGAATCTGGTCCATTACAGTCGCAAATGCTATCTCATCCACACCTTGCCTTAACTACCAGTGTCCCCCAGTGGTCAGTTCTGGGACCCATACTGTTCTCTGTATTCCTAAACGACTTACCGATCATCTGCTCTACTACCTCAATCCACCTGTATGCAGATGACACTGTACTCTTCTGCTCAGGCTCTGACACTGAAGTGGTAAAAAATTAACCTATAAGCTGGCTTCAACAAAGTACAGCAATGGTTTAGCTTGCACCTGATCTCCCTAAATGTGAAAAAACTGTCACGATGACTTTTGGGACACGACAACGCCTGTGCAGACTCCCATCCCTTACCCGTTTCTATACCGTGGATGGTCAAAACTCGAGTATGTCTCCTCATTCCACTACTTGTGGGTATGACTCGACTGCCATTGTTCCTTCTCATGCCACAGTGATGCTATTTCAAAAACACTACACCACATGCTCGGTGCACTTTATGGGAAACGCAGTATCCTCCCTCCCCGGTCAGATGTGAAGGGGTCCAGGAGATGATACTTCCCTCCTTTGATTACTGTGATATTGTTTAGGGTACAGCCTCTAAGCCCACCCTGTTTATGCTGGACACACTTTTTAATGCCTTCTGCTGCTTTGCTTTTGATGCCTAACCTCTAGGCACCACTGCAACTCTCACCATTCCCTGGCACTACCATCCCTCAGAAACCACCACATTTCACATTGTGCTAGCATGTATCTAACCTATGGCTTGGCACCATCACTTTCTACTCTCCTCTGTGCTGTTAGCTGCCCCTCCACGGCCCATTATCTTTGATCCTGTGACTACCACCAACTATAAGTCCCTAGGAAGAAGATTACTGTCAGGCAAGCTCCCTTCTCATACCAGTTACACAGGCTATGGAATGATCTCCATCTCAAATTCATTATTCCTTCTCTGCCCACTTTCTTTCCACCACCCTCACTAACTTCCTCAACGCTAATTGCTCCTGTACCTGATTCGGCCACGTGCAAATTGCTCACCTCCCAAGTGCCCTACCAGTGGCCTTAGCTTAGCTAGAAATGCTGGCATATAGGCCCAACCTATGCACACCACAGGAGCGAGCACACATTAGCCAAATACAGGGTCATCAGGTCTTTACTCTTTCTGCTAGTGATGCCAGCAGCTGTTTCCATGCCAACATCGATAAGCTAGTCACACAGTCCTGCTGCATTGCTTGCTCTGTATGATGGTGATTTAGCATCAGTTTGTCAAGATACTTCTCATGTTCAACTTCCCTGATCTGAGTTCTGAGTACTCAACCACATTCCAGTGTATCACTGTAAACAATGTAACATTGAAATTTAGCCCATATGTCAGAACACTGTTCTAGTGCTTTCGGTCTTGCTTCATGTTGTCAATAAGCTTCTAGGTCTGCAACCTATTACATGTTTTCTAGAATGCAACAAGAGCAGCCCTTCCAATATAGTTCACCACTATGTCACTGATGAAAATATTGAAAAGGAGCATTCATAGTACTATTAAAGCCCACGCTTACCACTCCAGATACTCACCAAGACAAGTGGCGTGGTGTTCACCCGTGTAATGCAGTCTGACTTCTGACTGTCTACAAGTTTAAATATCCATATAACAGTGTTGTCCCAGAACACTTTACTGGCATGTTTGTTGACATGCATGCAGTGGGTTACAGTTTTAGAAACATAGAAACATAGACTTTGATGGCAGATAAGGACCGCTTGGCCCATCTAGTCTGCCCATTTCCCTACCTACAGGATAGGCCTCAGATCCTAGTTAACCAACAGCCTATTTCTTCCTACCCCCCCACCAAGAATTGCCTTCTGTCTGTCCCATGCATTCTTGAATTCTCCCACAGTTTTAGACCCCACAACCTCCTCAGAAAGGCTGTTCCATGCATCCACTACCCTGTCTGTGAAATATTACTTCCTCACATTGCCCCTGAACCGCCCTCCTTCTATCTTTAAATTGTGTCCCCTTGTTCTTGCAAGTCTCATTTTCTGAAAGATGCTACCCTCTTGGACTTTGTTGATTCCACTGAGGTACTTAAAAGTTTCTATCATGTCCCTCCTCTCCTTTCTTGCCTCAAGGGTATACATATTAAGCTCCTTTAGTCTCTCCTCATACGGCTTCTCTTGCAGGCTCTGCACTATTTTGTTGCCCTCTTCTGGACTACCTCATCCTGTCTATGTCCTTTCAGAGATGAGGTCTCCAGAACTGGACACAGTACTCCAGATGGGGCCTCACCAACTGTCTGTACAGAGGGATAACAACTTTCTGTTTTCTGCTGCTGTTGCCTCTCCCTATACATCCCAGTATACCCCCAGCCCTCCCTACTGCCTTCTCACATTGCTTGCTAACCTTAAGGTCATCTGATATGATTACCCCAGGTCCTTTCCTTTTGTTGTTGTTACTACCTCCCCACCCATTGTGTATTCTTCCTCTGGTTTCTTGTTTCCCAGGTGCATTATTTTGCACTTCTTTGCATTGAACTTAGCTGCCATACTTCTGACCATTCCCTCCAACCTTGCCAAGTCCCTTTTCATCCTTTTCCACGCCTCCTTGTGTATCAACCCTGTTGCAGATCTTTGTGTCATCTGCAAAAGGCATACTTTTTCCTTCCAGTCCCTCTACAATGTCACTGATGAAGACATTAAAAAGGACTGACCCAATACTGAACTCCTTGCGGTACTCACTAGTAACCCTCTTTCTTCAGAGTGGACTCCATTTACAATTACCTTCTGTGTCCTGTTGTCCAGCCAATGTTTTACCCAGGCTACCACCCTGGGACCCACTTCCAGGCTGGGTTAATTTGACTATTAATCTTCTGTGTGGGACTGTGTCAAATGCCTTGCTAAAGTCTAGCTAGGCCATGTCCACAGCCCTCCCTGCTCTCTCCTTTGGTCACCCAGTCAAAGAAATCTATTAGATTCATCTGACATGACCTTCCCGCTGTGAAACCATGCTGCCTTGGGTCCTGTGCTCCACTGGCCTCTAGGTACTCAACTATTCTTTCCTTCAGAAGTGACTCCATCACTTTCCCTACCACAGAGGTCAGACTGACAGGTCTGTAGCTTCCTGCCTCTGTCTTGGTCCCACTTTTGTGAAGGGGAATCGCATCCACCTTCCTCCAGTCCTCAGGTACCACACCATCCTCTCATGATTTATTAAAAAGAGTAGCCAGTGATTTCACTAGTTCCTCCCTAAATATTTTTAGAATTCTGGGATGAATTCCATCAGGACCCATTGCTTTGTCCACCTTCAGTTTTAGGAGTTCTTGCAGAACCCTTTCTTCTATGAAAGGAATGGGATCGACCCCTCTATCAAGAGTGCTTCTGTTAATTGGATTAGGCACTTCCCTCCTCTTTTGTGAATACTGAGCAGAAATATCTGTCTCAGTATCCCTGCTTTTCCATGTTCTCCTCTTCCCACCCACTCGTTCATTCTATTCAGCCGTTGTATCCTCTCTTGTCTTTCTACGCTAGCTGATGTACCTATAAAAGTTATGCCCCTTCTAACTGGAGTTGGCTATCTTTTCCAGTTTGGGCCTTGCTATTCTGACTTCCCTCCTGCTTCCTTCTGCCTTGACTGGTACAGCTCAGTGCCTGCTCCTTCTGTGTTTCATTATACTTCGGAATGCTATCTTTTCTTCCCTGACTTTTACAGCCTCCTCTTTTGAGAACCATAGTGAGCTTTTCTTTCATTTTGATTTGTTTATTTGCTTCACAC
This sequence comes from Neoceratodus forsteri, assembly GCA_016271365.2. NCBI lineage: Eukaryota > Metazoa > Chordata > Ceratodontiformes > Ceratodontidae > Neoceratodus > Neoceratodus forsteri. The sequence goes on along the minus strand of CM028137.1, from coordinate 129,360,116 downwards.
AAAGGCTTGTTGCCTCTGTGATGGCAGTTTTGATGATTCCCCATTGTTGCTCCACCTCCTTCTAGCCTGTTTGCTAGTGCTTTCGAGGCACTCTCCCATCTTGCCAAAGTCAGCCCTCCTCAAAGTCCAGTACCTCACTTTTGTATGGCTTGACTCTGTAGCTGAGTTTAACATGAACCACACTGTTTGATGGTCACTTGTCCCCAGATGGCAACCCACTTCTAGATCTGAGAACTGACTTTTTAAGAACAAGGGGACACAATTTAAAGATAGAAGGAGGGCAGTTCAGGGGCAATGTGAGGAAGTATTATTTCTACAGACAGGGTAGTGGATGCATGGAACAGCCTTCCTGAGGAGGTTGTGGGTCTAAAACTGTGGGAGTATTCAAGAATGCATGGGACAGACATAAGGCAATTCTTGTGGGGGTAGGAAGAAATAGGCTGTTGGTTAGCGGATCTGCAGCCTATCCTGTAGGTAGGGAAATGGGCAGACTAGATGGGCCTTAGCGGTCCTTATCTGCCATCAGAGTCTATGTTTCTATGTTTCTGAGATTCTCTCACTGCCCCGTTTGAGAGTACAAGGTCTAGATTGCTCCCTCACTAGTGGGTTCGGAAACCAACTAGCTGTCTAAGGCCTCGCCACCTGTAGGGCATCAAGAATGGCCCTGCTCTGGATGTGGCTGCAGCAAATGTGCTCCAGTTAACATCTGGCATATTCAGGTCTCCCATCAACAGTATCTCCCCTTTCTCTGCCATTCTAAGAATGCCTTCTATCATATCCTTGTGCTTCCACTCCCCTGACGTTGGAGTCTGTACACAACCCCTGTGCGGATTGTGGCAGTTCTTTCCAGTCTCCAAGGTGACCCACAGTGCCTCCTCTCCTCCCTGTTTATTCTTTTGTTCAGTTGCTTTATCCTTCCTTTAATGCTACCTCTTCCTCCTCTTCTCCCCTGCCTGTCTCTCCCTGTGGGTTATTGTACCTGGCTATGTTAACATCCCAGTCATAGTTCTCTGTGTACCATGTTTCTGTGACTGCTTACAATATCCAGGCATCCCTCTTCCATCAAGGTCACCAACTCAGTGAGCTTGTTTCCCCAGACTCGGGCATTGGTACCCATTACCCTCCATTTCCTGATGCCCTTACTCCCTTTGCCCCATCCCTGTCCTTCTTGCCTTTGTCACTTTCTCATTTACCCCTGCCCTTCTCCCTATCAAACTCTCTGTTGGTGTTTGCCACACTTACTACTATGATTATTTGGGGGGGGCTAGGATTTCCCTGCTCCTTTCCAGTGCCTCCCCCCTTGGTTAGTTTTAAAGCTTGCCAATGAAGCATTTAAACCTATCACCTAGGATCCTGGTTCTCCTTGCGGACAGATGCAGCCCATCATGCCAGTATAGGCTTGCATCACTCCAGGTGGACCCCCAGTCCCCAATGAAGCCAAATTCCTGAGCTCCACACTGGTTTTTCAACCACTGATTGAATCCCATGGTCAGAACACCCTAGCTTCCTCCTATGCCACAGATGGGCAGCACCTCCGAGAAGGTTACCGTCGTGTGTACATTTGACTAAGGCCCCTCCCCAATTCCACAAACTCTTCCTGCACTTCTAATCCCTTTCTTAGCCAGATCATTTGTCCCAGGTTGGACAATGACATCCAGCTCCTCCTCTGTGCAGCTGCTCTGGCAATCCTGAGGATCTCGCTTCCTGTCCCTCCAAGCCATGGTGCCAGGCAGGCACCCACCTCCCTCTCCCTTCCTCCCCAGTTCTATCTTCTTCCTAACAATGGAGTCCCCCACCAGGAGTTGTTTTCTTCCCTGCAGGGTCCCCTGCCACCCTCCTGTGGGTCTCCTTGTGGAGGTTCCCAACATCATCCTTTGTCTTCCTGGGTGCTTCCATCGAAGAACCACACATTAAGGACTTTAATGAAGTCAAGACAAACTGCAGCAAGATCAACACAAACACACCTTCTAGTACCCTATGTGCCTCAGCCAAAGTCATAATCGATACTGGTCTGGCATGGCCTAACCTTTGAGAAGCCCTGCTGTCTGTGATCCATCACGCTTTCTTTTTGATGAGTGCATCCATTAACTAGCCTCATAATTCCATGAGACCTACCTGGGTTGTAATTTTCCTTAGCTACATGATACTTTTGCTGGAGTATCGGTATTAATCTGACCTCAGTACAGTTGTTTAGCAAATCACAGTACTCCAGTGATAGACAGAACATGAATACCAGCATGTCAAACATTTTCTGCGTGAAGTTCCCAAAACTCTCGGATGTAGTACATCATTCACTATGGCCCTTGGTTTTACGTAGTTCATCACTTATCCTTTCTTCACTGATGGGGCTAGAATGCAGTTCAAAAGCCACCTGTCATTAGCATTAGTTCGGAGGTGTGCCCCATTCCTCAATATTTACATATCAAAGTGCCATGTAGCAGCTCACAGACATTCTTGGAATAATGCACAACTGTTCTGACTAACAAATCACAATATTGATACAGTACATCTAATTTTGCCATGTCTCCTCAGTGCATGACCATCCTGCTACATTAATCCTAACATTGTCAGACCCTAGTATTGTATGTCAGCCATTGCATGATGAAACTGAAAAGATTCCTTGTCCTCTTCCTTAGCGATTGTAATCAACATATCAGTCTGGATTTGCTGCAGCTAAATGAAATAAAATGCTGTGTTGGACATCGGGTGATAGCCTCAAGGGAATCGTAGGTGCTCCACACACTGTGCAGTTGTCTGGGTAGAGAACACCTTGAATAATGCGTGCAGGTTGGCATCCTTGCGCCAAAAGAATGACATTGATTTACTGGGGGTGCTGAGTGAGGCGATTAGGATAGTGTGGCTAGTGCAGATTCTAGGAGAGAGGATGGGAGCTCACCCACTACTTGGAGGAGAAAAGGTACAGGTGGGATATGATATAGGACGTCATGTATCTCAAGTAAATGAATATTGGAAGCCTTTGAGGGTGTCTGCTGAGTGAGTTGGTGGCTACCAGGGACACTAAATTGAAGCTTCCAGTGGTGCAAATGAGAGGAGGGGAGAAAGCCGGATGGTATTTCTGGCTGCCATCAAGCACTGATGAACCATACTGCCTAATCTGATTGTGACAGTATGTATTTAGTATCTTACTGTGTCTGTGCCTTTGCTCTCCATAATGCATTGCCAGTTTCAGTTAGACATTCTCAGTACTCCATACTCGTTCCATCTCTTTGGGTGTTTATAAATTTCCTGAGCCCTCACCTGTTACCACACCCTGTACTGAAACATGTCTTGGAACAATAGTTGCTCACTACTTCTATTTACATGGATAGCACTCTGAGGTATCACTTTTCTGAATCCATGAAGGCTTCATTTTAGCCACTACCACTGCTATTACACTCCCATACTGACACTGGCCTCTCAAGGTCTCTGGTGAAACCATGACACAGTTCAGCAAAGTTAACATTATTGAAATCAAACCGCTTTGACCTAAGGGAGATTGTAGTCTGTGTCCCAATGCTGAACCTTATAACGTTGCAAGTGCTGGATATCATGTTCCTAATACCTGGTCAACTGTGACTCTGTCATCATTTGTCATTACCAGACATGACTTATGATGCCAATACACATGCACGAGGGAGACTCTCATGAAATTGTTATCATCGTGTATTTGCCTACTGGCACAGTGATGCAGTTTGTATGCATCAGTGAATGCAATAATCAACATGTTGCTGTGCAAACATTATATACAGTGAACAGGAGGCAGAGTTAAAGAAAAAGAAACATGTACAGCACGATGTTAAAGGTTTAATAGAAAGTAGTGTGAAACATATGTTCATAAAATGGTGAATCAAGGGATGCAAATTAACAAAAATCAGTTAAAGTAATGGGTGACAAAAAAAAAGTCATTTGTCAAACTATGTGATCAGGACGAAACCAGTGTACTGTCCAGAGGGGTCTGGGTAGACATCACAGATCGCCACGCGCAGCAGCTAGGGACGGGACTGTAGCTCATTATTGCCCAAAGGCGTCCAAGGTGCCACAAGATGTACTGTCGGTCACGAAGAATGCCCATGCGATCGATTAGTATCTACGTCTGGAGGCATGAGAAAATGTCTTGGCGAGTAACTTGCAGCCAAAGTCGTGCACTAGCTGGTCAAAACAAGGTGATCCATTTCCTACAAGAAAGGAGAAAGACGATTATTATCCATCATGGATGCGTGACTGCTCATTAAAATATTCTACGTAATGAATGAGTTGTGAACATTTTAAATAGATCACAAACAATGTTGTGGCATCCATCAAGCAGCCTTAGCTATGTTATCATGAAGTGATCCATAAGTGGGACATGAAGGAGTCATCACAATGCACACTTTAAAATGGATCAAATAATGAGGAAAGCGAAATTTTCTTTTTACATTAATTATCTGTATAAACTGGACCACCAGACTATATCTAGTGGTGCTCACAACCAACATGATCACTCACACCTAATATCTCCAGCTCTTATACATGGATAAGGTGAAGTCATCCACTCATTCCTGGACAGCCAACCCCCCTGGATGTAGAGCACACCAGGGCATGGTCCGACAGCTGCTTACTGGTGACCTGTCTACAAATCTGGTGTGTAAACGGAGAAAGCTGCTTTGGTGAGGATCATGGGCAGGCTTGAAGATCCAGCACTAGAGGTGCCTTACTGGTCCCATGATTAACAATAGTTTTTACCATGTTTCAATTATGGCCTAAGTGTAAATGTGGGGTGAAGCTCTGCACTCCATGGACTGCCCTTCGCTGCCATGCATAACTTCTATTGGTGCTATCCACATATTCACATGCTGCTTGGGCCTAAACTCAGCGAAATGCCATGTGCCTCCAAAGCATCAGCAAGCTACTTATCCCTTACCTAGGAAAGGTAGGCAGTCCTACAGACACTATCCTTTCCTGCCCCTGCCTACCACGAAGGCAGGGCTTGTTCCCAAAACACTGGTCACCAGCGTGGTGCATGGTGGCATCAGCCTTGCAACCATCAGTGATGCTGGGCTGGCACCAAGAGAAATCCAAATTACCCTACTTAGTTTTAGAACCTATGAAGGGCAAACCATGGTAATGTGCTACTGTTGCTGAAGTCCACTGTCCTGCTTTCTCAGTCTGTACGTGCACTTGGCCATGGTATAATGTCTTACTTCCAGACATGTGTTCCACCTTCTGTACATTCAATGATCAATATGCTGCTGTACCCTATCTGCTGTCATGTCAGACATGCACTCTACCCAGATGCTGCTTGTCCTGTCCTCCGTTCTCACTACCATATGATCTCTACTGTAGAGTCTCCAGAATTATGACTGATTCTTATGTCCTCTCCTCTCTCTCTCTCTCTCTCTTCTGCATGCTCTTTCACTGCCTCAAAAGTTCCCTTTTCTGCTAGCTCCCCAGCCATTTCCGCCCTTCTGCCTCCTCCGGTCTGTGTCCTGATTCTCCACCATGCCAATATGGCTGGTGCATCAGCTTCACTTATATAAACCAACACGGATTGATGGGTAGAAAGTGAGTGTGTGGCTTGCAGCACCTAAACCAACAGTGACACCAGGACAGTGGAACACAGATATATTGACCACTGTGGATAATTTCCCAGTACTCATTCCCAGCAGAATTGTGGGCTTCATAGTACAAAAACAGGCCAATAAGGAACACAGATATGTCTGACAGCGTGACTGGCAATCTGATGCCAAAGACACAGTTACAGTATGTGCTCAATTCATGGTGCTTTGCAGTGCTGTCAAGCTCTACATTTAGCCAGTGAGCTAATTTTCTGTGTGACGGTGCTGTACTCAAATGCGAAAGCAGCACATTACCATGGGGTAGCAGTGAGAGAACAGCCCTGATTGAGACTCAGTGGAGTCATAATGGGTGCAGTCAACTGCCATCAAGGGATGCATTTATACACAATGTAGACTGTTGAACTACCAAATGAACTCCCACCCCCACACACCCAAAGCAGAAGAACAGAAAATAAGTATAATTATGTTGTAGCAAGGTGAATACCATGATGAGAAAAACAAATAGTGTCTGTTTTTTTTTTTTTTATTTTGGGTGGACAGTAAAGCACTCAGAGTGGATGCACCACAAGTGTGACACAGGGTACATAGCCCACGTTTCTGCTATATATTGCATCTCCATCTCTGCTTCACATTGAGGTTTACACCACTCTGCTACCCGTACCCTCACCCCTTATCTCTGGCCCCCCCCCAGTCGCCCACCTTACTCCTTAACCAATAAACTTCAATCCTAATATGAGATAGCTGCCTACAGAGTCGGCATCCTTCCCCTGTCCTGGCCCACTTTAGAGTTATTGCCACCCCACAGCATGTACATCCTAGAAGCCTTCCGAAGATGCCTGCCATGGTGGAAAGCAGCCACCCCATGTGTCCTTCTATATTCCTTGTAGGCACGTCCTCCTTTTCATATTCCTTCCCCTCTGATTACTACCCTCCTTCCACTCAACGTGGTCATACTGGGGTATCCTAGGTCAGCCTATTCAAGTCAACATAAAACCAAGCACAAGATTTGTCACTTAAACTCTATCTGACACTGGATAAACAGGCTTTTAGATGAGTCACTTAATCAATAACTGAAGATACAGACTAGATTGGTCATGTTCTCTTCCAGCAAACAGCCCTGTTCTAAATAGACACTTACACTCTAGCTGATGGGACAGGGTAAACAGGCTATAAAACAACTCTTTAAATCTAACAGAATGTACAGAATAAACATTATCATCATAGAGTATATGTTAGCTCTGTTTTATAACCAGCTGCCTGTAATATCACAGTACCAGAATAAACAGTATAATCATATAGTATAACTTTCATCTGTTTCACAACCCAATTGCATGTAATATCACAACCCCACTTGTACTCCAGGTTTTTTTCCTTACTCGCCCCAGAATGACACAGTGCTATTAAGGTAGAAGTCCTGATTTGTAAACCTCCAGAGAACCCTTCCCTGCACCAGCCCATAAAGTCTATTGAAAAGGTTGGTGGTGCAGGGTGGTTTGAAACGGAGGAAGAAAATTTCAGTGACCATCCTCTTCGCTCTCCCTGCGAGGCTGCAGAGCTCACCGTTAAATAGGTCAGAAAGATGGCAGAATTTTGGTGCCAAAAATGAAACTTCAAAAGTTCAGCACCAGTCCATGAGCTCCCTCTCGCTGGCCGCTTCCTCTCTCCTCTCCGTCAGCTGCTTCAGGTCGCCGGTAAATAAAAGCAGCTTCCTTCAGCGTTTTGGTACTAAAATTGAAAATTCAAAAGTTCAGCCACAGTCCCTGAGCTCAGATAGAACACCGCCTCGCTGGCTGGTCCCTGTCTCGCCTCGTCAAAACCTTTGCATTATCATAGCTATGATAGGGCCTACTTTTGCTAGGAGAGGGGGGTAGGGAGAGTAAAGGTGGCATGTGGGAGAAAGTCAGGAGGAGGGTGATTTCACTAAAAGATAGGAACCAGGGGAATAAAATGGCAGAGCAGCATGAACTGCTGTCAGACAGAGAGCTGGACATAGCAGGTATCATTGAAACATGGGCAAACCAAAACCATGACTAGGACCTGTCAGACAGAGAGCGGACATAGCAGGTATCATTGAAACATGGGCAAACCAAAACCATGACTGGGATGGGGCCATCACAGGAGTTAAAGTATTCAGGAGTGACAGAGAAAAGGTAAGGGGTGGTAGAGTAGCTGATTTCATAAAGGAAAGTACATGTTGAGGGCCATTAATCAGCCATCATAAGTCTTGAGTTGCAAGCATGTCACCATTACAGGGGATATCCACTACCTGGTAATGTCCCTAGGAAGGTCTCGCTCCATAACTGCACTCATTACTGAAACTTGAGACTTGAACATTACTCAATATAATAGGACCCAACATCCCTCGTCTGCTTTGTCACACCTGATGATGTACCACTGCATGACATCTGACCTGCATGGATGGCTTTTGTACTCTGTTGTGACATTTTGTGTTCTTCCAAAATTAGAACCCCCAGGTGCCTTTCCTCCTTTGTGACTGTGAGCACCACCACATCGCACCCACACCATTATGTAGACTTATCCATTGGTTTATATTGAACAGGTGGTAATGTTTGGAATTCATGGAAGTAAACTACAGATGCCAGTCCGTGGACCATTTTAAAAGTTTGCCCATGTCAACCATCATTCTGATGCACCCCCCCACACACACCTCACGGGGTGAATCAGCTCTGGTATTGAGTTTGGTATTCAAATGCAAACAGAAACATATGGGACACCAGTTTTTTTACAATGTCAGTAATGAACACATTGAAAAGGACTGGCATCAGGACTGATCCCTGATGCAACATCATGTCAGCCACAACACCACATGCCAAAACTGCACTGCAGCTGACAATATCCTTTGCCTCTGGCCTGTTAGTTACTTGAGAAACATTGTTAGCACACTGTGCCAATTGCGCAAGCAACAATGCTTATATATATACCTCTTATGTGGATTGGTTAAAATGGCACTTTAGAAATAAAGGTAGTAGAGTGACAGAGCCACAAGGTGACATACACCATGCATGTGGTGTTGTGGCTGACATGGTGGTGCTCACCAAAATTACTTCTTTCCTCAACGACTCTAATATCTTCCACCCTACCAATCGTGTTTCAGAAAGGGACACTCAACTGCATCCTCCCTGATATGGCTTAGCTGACCGACTCCTGACTGGTATGGACAGTGGCTGATCATCTCAACCGCCTTCATCGACCTATGAAAGCCTTGACACTGTCTCCCATCCTATATTGCTGTCTTGTCTCACTGATCAGGCTCTCTGTTGCTGCCACCAACTGGTTCAGATCTTACCTCTCTGGCAGAATCTGGTCCATTACAGTCGCAAATGCTATCTCATCCACACCTTGCCTTAACTACCAGTGTCCCCCAGTGGTCAGTTCTGGGACCCATACTGTTCTCTGTATTCCTAAACGACTTACCGATCATCTGCTCTACTACCTCAATCCACCTGTATGCAGATGACACTGTACTCTTCTGCTCAGGCTCTGACACTGAAGTGGTAAAAAATTAACCTATAAGCTGGCTTCAACAAAAGATACAGCAATGGTTTAGCTTGCACCTGATCTCCTAAATGTAAAAAACTGTCCGCGATGACTTTTGGACACACAAAGCCTGTGCAGACTCCCATCCCTTACCCGTTTCTATACCGTGGATGGTCAAAACTAGTATGTCTCCTCATTCCACTACTTGTGGGTATGACTCGACTGCCATTGTTCCTTCTCATGCCACAGTGATGCTATTTCAAAACACTACACCACATGCTCGGTGCACTTTATGGGAAACGCAGTATCCTCCCTCCCACGTCAGATGTGAAGGGGTCCAGGAGATGATACTTCCCTCCTTTGATTACTGTGATATTGTTTAGGGTACAGCCTCTAAGCCCACCCTGTTTATGCTGGACACACTTTTTAATGCCTTCTGCTGCTTTGCTTTTGATGCCTAACCTCTTAGGCACCACTGCAACCTCTACCATTCCCTGGCACTACCATCCCTCAGAAACCACCACATTTCACATTGTGCTAAGTATGTATCTAACCTATGGCTTGGCACCATCACTTTCTACCTCTCCTCTGTGCTGTTAGCTGCCCCTCCACCGCCCATTATCTTTGATCCTGTGACTACCACCAACTATAAGTCCCTAGGAAGAAGATTACTGTCAGGCAAGCTCCCTTCTCATACCAGTTACACAGGCTATGGAATGATCTCCATCTCAAATTCATTATTCCTTCTCTGCCCACTTTCTTTCCACCACCTCACTAACTTCCTCAAGCTAATTGTCACCTGCACCTGATTAGGCCACGTGCAAATTGCTCACCTCCCAAGTGCCCTACCAGTGGCCTTAGCTTAGCTAGAAATGCTGGCATATAGGCCCAACCTATGCACACCACAGGAGCGAGCACACATTAGCCAAATACAGGGTCATCAGGTCTTTACTCTTTCTGCTAGTGATGCCAACGCGTTTCCATGCCAACATCGATTAAGCTAGTCACACAGTCCTGCTGCATTGCTTGCTCTCTATGAGGTGATTTAGCATCAGTTTGTCAAGATACTTCTCATGTTCAACTACCCTGATCTGAGTTTCACAGAGTACTCAACCACATTCCAAGTGTATCACTGTAAACAATGTAACATTGAAATTTAGCCTCCATATGTCAGAACACTATTCTAGTGCTATTCGGTCTTGCTTCATGTTGTCAATAAGCTCTAAGGTCTGCAACCTATTACATGTTTTTCTAGAATGCAACAAGAGCAGCCCTTCCAATATAGTTCACCCACTATGTCACTGATGAAAATATTGAAAAGGAGCATTCATAGTACTATTAAAGCCCACCGCTACCACCCAGATACTCACCAAGACAATCGCGTGGTGTTCACCCATTAATGCAGTCTGACTTCTGACTGTCTACAAGTTTAGTATCCATATAACAGTGTTGTCCCAGAACACTTTACTGGCATGTTTGTTGACATGCATGCAGTGGGTTACAGTTTTAGAAACATAGAAACATAGACTTTGATGGCAGATAAGGACCGCTTGGCCCATCTAGTCTGCCCATTTCCCTACCTACAGGATAGGCCTCAGATCCTAGTTAACCAACAGCCTATTTCTTCCCTACCCCCCACCAAGAATTGCCTTCTGTCTGTCCCATGCATTTTGAATTCCTCCCACAGTTTTAGACCCCACAACCTCCTCAGAAAGGCTGTTCCATGCATCCACCACCCTGTCTGTGAAATATTCTTCCTCACATTGCCCTGAACCGCCCTCCTTCTATCTTTAAATTGTGTCCCCTTGTTCTTGCAAGTCTCATTTTCTGAAAGATGCTACCCTCTTGGACTTTGTTGATTCCACTGAGGTACTTAAAAGTTTCTATCATGTCCCTCCTCTCCTTTCTTGCCTCAAGGGTATACATATTAAGCTCCTTTAGTCTCTCCTCATACGGCTTCTCTTGCAGGCCCTGCACCATTTTAGTTGCCCTCTTCTGGACTACCTCTATCCTGTCTATGTCCTTTCAGAGATGAGGTCTCCAGAACTGGACACAGTACTCCAGATGGGGCCTCACCAACTGTCTGTACAGAGGGATAACAACTTTCTGTTTTCTGCTGCTGTTGCCTCCCATACATCCCAGTATACCCCCAGCCTCCCTACTGCCTTCTCACATTGCTTGCTAACCCTAAGGTCATCTGATATGATTACCCCAGGTCCTTTCCTTTTTTGTTGTTACTACCTCCCCACCCATTGTGTATTCTTCTCTGGTTTCTTGTTTCCAGGTGCATTATTTTGCACTTCTTTGCATTGAATCCTAGCTGCCATACTTCTGACCATTCACTCCAACCTTGCCAAGTCCCTTTTCATCCTTTCCACGCCTCCTTGTGTATCAACCCTGTTGCAGATCTTTGTGTCATCTGCAAAAGGCATACTTTTCCTTCAGTCCTCTACAATGTCACTGATGAAGACATTAAAAGGACTGGACCCATATACTGAACCCTCAGTACCCACTAGTAACCCCTCTTTCTTCAGAGTGGACTCCATTTACAATTACCTTCTGTGTCCTGTTGTCCAGCCAATGTTTTACCCAGGCTACCACCCTGGGACCCACTTCCAGGCTGGTTAATTTGACTATTAATCTTCTGTGTGGGACTGTGTCAAATGCCTTGCTAAAGTCTAGCTAGGCCATGTCCACAGCCCCTCCCTGCTCTACTCCTTTGGTCACCCAGTCAAAGAAATCTATTAGATTCATCTGACATGACCTTCCCGCTGTGAAACCATGCTGCCTTGGGTCCTGTGCTCCACTGGCCTCTAGGTACTCAACTATTCTTTCCTTCAGAAGTGACTCCATCACTTTCCCTACCACAGAGGTCAGACTGACAGGTCTGTAGCTTCCTGCCTCTGTCTTGGTCCCACTTTTGTGAAGGGGAATCGCATCCACCTTCCTCCAGTCCTCAGGTACCACACCATCCTCTCATGATTTATTAAAAGGAGAGCCAGTGATTTCACTAGTTCCTCCTAAATATTTTTAGAATTCTGGGATGAATTCCATCAGGACCCATTGCTTTGTCCACCTTCAGTTTTAGGAGTTCTTGCAGACCCTTTCTTCTATGAAAGGAATGGGATCGACCCCTATCAAGAGTGCTTCTGTTAATTGGATTAGGCACTTCCCCCTCCTCTTTTGTGAATACTGAGCAGAAATATTCGTTCAGTATCCCTGCTTTTTCCATGTTCTCCTCTGCCCACCCACCGTTCATTCTATTCAGCCTCGTTATCCCTCTCTGTCTTTCTACGCTAGCTGATGTACCTATAAAAAGGTTATGCCCCTTCCTAACTGAGTTGGCTATCTTTTCCTTAGTTTGGGCCTTTGCTATTCTGACTTCCCTTCCTGCTTCCTTCTGCCTTGACTGGTACAGCTTTCGTGCCTGCTCCTTCTGTGTTTCATTATACTTCTGGAATGCTATCTTTTTCTTCCTGACTTTTACAGCCTCCTCTTTTGAGAACCATAGTGGCTTTTTCTTTCATTTTGATTTGTTTATTTGCTTCACACAAAGGCTTGTTGCCTCTGTGATGGCAGTTTTGATGATTCCCCATTGTTGCTCCACACCTCCTTCTAGCCTGTTTGCTAGTGCTTTCCCGAGGCACTCTCCCATCTTGCCAAAGTCAGCCCTCCTAAAGTCCAGTACCCTCACTTTTGTATGGCTTGACTCTGTAGCTGAGTTTAACATGAACCACACTGTTTGATGGTCACTTGTCCCCAGATGGCAACCCACTTCTAGATCTGAGAACTGACTTTGGCAAGAACAAGGGGACACAATTTAAAGATAGAAGGAGGGCAGTTCAGGGGCAATGTGAGGAAGTATTATTTCACAGACAGGGTAGTGGATGCATGGAACAGCCTTCCTGAGGAGGTTGTGGGGTCTAAAACTGTGGGAGTATTCAAGAATGCATGGGACAGACATAAGGCAATTCTTGTGGGGGGTAGGAAGAAATAGGCTGTTGGTTAGCGAGGATCTGCAGCCTATCCTGTAGGTAGGGAAATGGGCAGACTAGATGGGCCTAGCGGTCCTTATCTGCCATCAGAGTCTATGTTTCTATGTTTCTGAGATTCTCTCACTGCCCCCGTTTGAGAGTACAAGGTCTAAGATTGCTCCCTCACGAGTGGGTTCGGAAACTAACTAGCTGTCTAAGGCCTGCCACCTGTAGGGCATCAAGAATGGCCCTGCTCTTGGATGTGGCTGCAGCAAATGTGCTCCAGTTAACATCTGGCATATTCAGGTCTCCCATCAACAGTATCTCCCCTTTCTCTGCCATTCTAAGAATGCCTTCTATCATATCCTTGTCCATTCCCTCCCCCTGACGTGGGAGTCTGTACACAACCCCTGTGCGGATTGTGGTGCCCTTTCCAGTCTCCAAGGTGACCCACAGTGCCTCCTCTCCTCCCTGTTTATTCTTTTGTTCAGTTGCTTTTATCCCTTCCTTTACATAGAGAGCTACTCCTCCCCCTCTTCTCCCCTGCCTGTCTCTCCTGTAGGTTATGTACCCTGGTATGTTAACATCCCAGTCATAGTTCTCTGTGTACCATGTTTCTGTGACTGCTACAATATCCAGGCATCCCTCTTCCATCAAGGTCACCAACTCAGTGAGCTTGTTTCCCAGACTACGGGCATTGGTACCCATTACCCTCCATTTCCTGATGCCCTTACTCCCTTTTGCCCCATCCCTGTCCTTCTTGCCTTTGTCACTTTCTCATTTACCCCTGCCCTTCTCCCTATCAACACCTCTATGTTGGTGTTTGCCACACTTACTACCATGATTATTTGGGGGGGGCTAGGATTTCCCTGCTCCTTTCCAGTGCCTCCCCCCTTGGTTAGTTTTAAAGCTTGCCAATGAAGCATTTAAACCTATCACCTAGGATCCTGGTTCTCCTTGCGGACAGATGCAGCCCATCATGCCAGTATAGGCTTGCATCACTCCAGGTGGACCCCCAGTCCCCAATGAAGCCAAATTCCTGAGCTCCACACTAGTTTTTCAACCACTGATTGAATCCCATGGTGCAGAACACCCTAGCTTCTCCTATGCCACAGATGGGCAGCACCTCCGAGAAGGTTACCGTGCGTGCTACTTGACTAAGGCCCCTCCCCAATTCCACAAACTCTTCCTGCACTTCTCTAATCCCTTTCTTAGCCAGATCATTTGTCCCTAGGTGGACAATGACATCCAGCTCCCTCCTCTGTGCAGCTGCTCTGGCAATCCTGAGGATTCGCTTCCTGTCCCTCCAAGCCATGGTGCCAAGCAGGCACCTTACCTCCCTCTCCCCTTCCTCCCCCAGTTCTACCTTCCTAACAATGGAGTCCCCCACCAGGAGTTGTTTCCTTTCCCTGCAGGGTCCCCTGCCACCCTCCTGTGGGTCTCCTTTGTGGAGGTTCCCAGCATCATCCTTTGTCTCCACTGCGGGTGCTTCCATCGAAGAACCACACTTTAAGGACTTAACGAAGTCAAGACAAACTGCAGCAAGATCAACACACAACACACCTCTAGTACCTATGTGCCTCAGCCAAGGTACACAATCATACTGGTCTGGCATGGCCTAACCTTTGAGAAGCCCTGCTGTCTGTGATCCATCACGCTCTCTTTTTGATGAGTGCATCCATTAACTAGCCTAATAATTCCATGAGACCTACCTGGGTTGTAATTTTCACTTAGCTACATGATACTTTGCTGGAGTATCGGTATTAATCTGACCTCAGTACAGTTGTTTAGCAAATCACAGTACTCCAGTGATAGACAGAACATGAATACCAGCATGTCAAACATTTCTGCGTGAAGTTCCCCAAACACTCTCGGATGTAGTACATCATTCACCATGGCCCTTGGTTTTACGTAGTTCATCACTTATCCTTTCTTCACTGATGGGGCTAGAATGCAGTTCAAAGCCACCCGTCATTAGCATTAGTTCCGGAAATTGTACCCCACATTCCTCAATATTTACATATCCAAAGTGCCATGTAGCAGCTCACAGACATTCATGGAATAATGCACAACTGTTCTGTGACTAACAAATCACAATATTGATACAGTACATCTAATTTTGCCATGTCTCCCTCAGTGCATGACCATCCTGCTACATTAATCCTAACATTGTCAGACCCCTAGTATTGTATGTCAGCCATTGCATGATGAAACTGAAGAATTCCTTGTCCTCTTCCTTAAACGATTGTAATCAACATATCAGTCTGGATTTGCTGCAGCTAAATGAAATAAAATGCTGTGTTGGACATCCAGGGTGATAGCCTCAAGGAATCGTGAGGTGCTCCACACACTGTGCAGTTGTCTGGGTAGAGAACACCTTGAATAATGCGTGCAGGTTTGGCATCCTTACTTAAAAAGAATGACATTGATTTACTGTAGAGGGTACAGAGTAGAGCGACTAGGATAGTAGTGTGGCTAGTGCAGATTCTAGGAGGAGAGACGGGGGAGCTCACCCACTACTTCTTGGAGGAGAAAAGGTACAGGTGGGATATGATATAGGACGTCATGTATCTCAAGTAAATGAATATGGGAAGCCTTGAGGGGGTGTCTGCTGAGTGAGTTGGTGGCTACCAGGGGACACTAAATGAAGCTTCCAGTGGTGCAAATGAGGAGGGGAGAAAGCCGGATGCAGTATTTCAGCGCCATCAAGCACTCGGGATGAACCATACTGCCTAATCTGATTGCTTGACAGTATGTATTTTAGTATCTTACTGTGTCTGTGCCTTTGCTCTCCATAATGCATTGCCAGTTTCAGTTAGACATTCTCAGTACTCCATACTCGTTCCATCTCTTTGGGTGTTTATAAATTTCCTGAGCCCTCACCTTGTTACCACACCCTGTACTGAAACATGTCTTGAGAACAATAGTTGCTCACTACTTCTATTTACCATGGATAGCACTCTGAGGTATCACTTTTCTGAATCCATGAAGGCTTCATTTAGCCACTACCACTGCTATTACACTCCCATACTGACACTGGCCTCTCAAGGTCTCTGGTGAAACCATGACACAGTTCAGCAAAGTTAACATTGTTGAAATCAAACCGCTTTGACCTAAGGAGATTGTAGTCTGTGTCCCAATGCTGAACCATATAACGTTGCAAGTGCTGGATATCATGTTCCCTAATACCTGGTCAACTGTGACTCTGTCATCATTTGTCATTACCAGACATGACTTATGATGCCAAATACACATGCACACGGAGACCCTCATGAAATTGTTCGCATCGTGTATTTGCCTACTGGCACAGTGATGCAGTTGTATGCATCAGTGAATGCAACAATCAACATGTTGCTGTGCAAACATTACATACAACAGAACAGGAGGCAGAGTTAAAGAAAAAGAAACATGTACAGCACGATGTTAAAGGTTTAATAGAAAAGTGTGTGAAATACATGTTCATAAAATGGTGAATCAAGGGATACAAATTAACAAAAATCAGTTAAAGTAATGGGTGACAAAAAAAAAAGTCATTTGTCAAACTAGCTGATCAGGACGGAAACCAGTGTACTGTCCAGAGGGGTCTGGGTAGACATCACAGATACGCCACACGCAGCAGCTAGGGACAGGCACACGCACACATTGCCCAAGACGTCCAAGGTGCCACAAGATGTACTGTCGGTACGAAGAATGCCTGCATGATCGATTAGTATCTACGTCTGGAGGCAATGAGAAAATGTCTTGACGATAACTTGCAGCCAAAGTCAGCACAGCTGGGTCAAAACAAGGTGATCCATTTCCTACAAGAAAGGAGAAAAGACAATTATCCATCATGGAGTACGTGACTGCTCATTAAAAATATTACGTAATGAATGAGTTGTGAACATTTTAAATAGGAGCACAAACAATGTTGACGGCATCCATAAAAGCAGCCTTAGCTATGTTATCATGAAGTGATCCATAAGTGGGACATGAAGGGAGTCATCACAATGCACACTTTAAAAGATCGTCAAATAATGAGGAAAGCAGAAATTTTCTTTTTACATTAATTGTATCTGCATAAACTGGACCACCAGACTATATCTAGTGGTGCTCACAACCAACATGATCACTCACACCTAATATCTCCAGCTCTTATACATGGATAAGGTGAACTGTCCACTCATTCCTGGACAGCCAACCCCCCTGGATGTGAGCACACCAGGGCATGGTCGACAGCTCCTTACTGGTGACCTGTCTACAAATCTAGTGTGTAAACAGAAAGCTGCTGGGTGAGGATCATGGGCAGGCTTGAAGATCCAGCACTAGGGGAGGTGCCTTACTGGTCCCATGATTAACAACAGTTTTTACCATGTTTTCAATTATGGCCTAAGTGTAAATGTGGGGTGAAGCTCTGCACTCCATGGACACGCTTCCGCTGCCATGCATAACGCTTCTATTGGTGCTATCCACATATTCACATGCTGCTTGGAGCTTCGGCACTCAGCAAATGCCATGTGCCTCCAAAGCATCAGCAAGCTACTTAACCCTTACCCTAGGAAAGGTGAGCAGTCCTACAGACACTATATCCTTTCCTGCCCCTGCCTACCCACGAGAGCCAGGGCTTGTTCCAAAACACTGGTCACCAGCGTGGTGCATGGTGTGGCATCCAGCCTTGCAACCATCAGTGATGCTGGGCTGGCACCAAGAAATCAGAATTACCCACACTTAGTTTTAAGAACCTATGAAAGGCAAACCATGGTAATCAACTACTTGCTGAAGTCCACTGTCCTGCTTTCTCAGTCTGTACGTGCACTTGGCCATGGCATAATGTCTTACTTCCAGAGCATGTGTTCCACCTTCTGTACACAATGATCAATATGCTGCTGTACCCTATCTGCTGTCATGTCAGACATGCACTCTACCCAGATGCTGCTTGTCCTGTCCTCCGTTCACCACTACCATATGATCCCCTTTACTGTAGAGTCCTCCAGAATTATGACTGACTCCTTTATGTGCTCTCTCCCTCTCTCTCTCTCTCTCTCTCTCTCTTTCTGCATGCTCTTTTCACTGCCTCAAAAACGCTCCCTTTTTCTGCTAGCTCCCCAGCTATTCCGCCCTTCTGCCTCCTCCGGTCTGTGTCCTGACTTCTCCACCATGCCAATATGGCTGGTGCATCAGCTTCACTTACTAAACCAACACGGATTGATGGCGCAGTGAGAGTGTGGCGTACAGCACCTAAACCAACAGTGACACCAGGACAGTGGAACACAGATATATTGACCACTGTGGATAATTTCCCAGTACTCATTCCCAGCAGAATTGTGTTTCATAGTACAAAAACATAGGCCACTAAGGAACACAGATATGTCTGACAGCGTGACTGGCAATCTGATGCCAAAGACACAGTTACAGTATGTGCTCAATTCATGGTGCTTTGCAGTGCTGTCAAACTCCTACATTTAGCTTGATGAGCCAATTTTCTGTGTGACGGTGCTGTACTCAAATGCAAACTGAAGCACATTACCAAGGGTAAGCAAGTGAGAACAGCCCCTGATTGAGACTCAGTGGGAGTCATAATGAGTGCAGTCAACTGCCATCAAGGGATGCATTTATACACAATGAGACTGTTGAACTACCAAATGAACCCCCACCCCCCACACACCCAAAGCAGAAGAACAGAAAATAAGTATAATTATGTTGTAGCAAGGTGAATACCATGATGAGAAAAACAAATAGTGTCTGTTTTTATTTTTTTATTTTGGGTGGACAGTAAAAGCACTCAGAGTGGATGTGCACCACAAAAGTGTGACACAGGGTACATAGCCCAAGAGGAAAACTGGAACCAGCACACATGGAATGATGACACAAACAAATACAGAAAAATGGATATTCATGGCAGACAAAGACTGCTATGCCATTCCCATCTGTCAGCGGGCCCTATACTGGTAAGCATCTGCTCACCCTAAGTGATCCATGGCTCGTCATCACTTATGTCAGCCCCAGCTGGATTCATGGATTACAGGTGTACATCCCTGTGTCAATGAAGTAGCCACTCCTGGTTCCCCCCTCACTGTTCTTCACCTCCCAGCTTCACTAAGAGTCCTCTGGTGGCCACCGGCTCTCTTGGTGGCTGTTCTGGTGTCCCGGGCAGTCAAGGAGTCACCCAAGAGCATCACTCTCACTGACTCATTATCCCTGTTACCATTCGCTATCTGTGTGTCCCCCCATCCCCCTACATTAGCCTGCTTGTCTCCTTCACCCTCCCTCCTGCCCCAACCATGTCCATCCACCAGGCTCGAACCCATATCTCTTTTTTGTCCTGACCTCCTTGGTTCCATTATATCCTGCAGGATCATTGTGGACAATGACAGTTTGTACCACCAGAACTAGGCCCCACCCCCCATCCCATCTATAGAGCTTCCTACTCACTGAGCCACCACCCAGAGTCTCTTTTTTTTTGCCAGTGATGCTTAGGGGCAACCCAGTATCTCCTACTGGAGCATTGGCCCCGACCGCCCCCAGCTCATTTCACCTCAATCTTGACCAGTGCCACTCCTTTTCTCGCTTTATTTGAGTCTCCTCCAGGTGCCCCCCCCAAAAAAAAATGTCTTTCTTGTTTGGGGGAAATTTCAAACTCCCAAGAGAAGTTCCCCATGTCTCCCAGATTGCGTGCCCCGGAACCCTCCTCCAAGGGAGAGTCTCCTTTCCTCCTTGCTCCTGCTCGTTCCTCCAATGGTTATTATCAGTTGCTTCCTTCCCCTGTCAGTGTGACGAGGGGTGCATAACTGTTTTCCTGCTGGACACCCAGGCTTGTCCTTCTCATGTTTGTTGTGCCCACATTTCAATGTAGGCCCACAATATCCAGCTTCTTCCTTCTTTTCCCTGAACCTACTGTCTTCCACCACTCCTGAGCCATATTTGTCTCAATGCCTCCCGATCTCCTTGATGTGTCCCTCTGCTGTGTTACTTCACCCTGCCTGGTTTGTACCTGAACAGCTGTAATAGTTCCCTGTCTTAATATCAATGATATCTCATCATCATTTGCATCCTCCCATCTGCTGCTCACCTCTTATACCAACGGGTGTAGTGCGTTTACATGACTGAGTAGACTTAGCACGCCAACCAATGCCCAACCCTCCCCACCCCCTTGAGGCTCCCCCTGGACACCTCTGGTCACTTTGCTACTGCTGTAGAAATGTCCACCTGCCATAGTTGCTTGCTTCCTGTTGGATGAAAGTTGTCCCGGTCTCGCAACAATAATTCCCACTACGTCATTTCATCTCCCATTGTCTCGCATCACCCACCCCAATGGCCATGGTTGCATGCTAAGCCAGTTTCTCCCCTCACTACTGTCTAATTGTGTGTCAACCATTGAAACTGACACTATTGTGCAACTCAGCAAGAGGGGGTATCAGTAGTATAACAGTGTGAACAAAACCATTGCTGCTTGACCGGAAACATACAATGTTGTATTTATACTTCTGGTATTAATTTGAGGTTTTGAAAAAATGAGTCACAACTATCACCTTAGTCATTACTTGCCCATTTCCTATATCTAGCTACTTACATAAGCCACTTGCCATAGTTTGGTCTCTGCCCTTCACACACTCTACAGCACCTGACAATGCCACCTTCCTGGCAGCTCCACTCCACCCCCCTCCTTATCCTTACCTACCCCCCACCTCTCTTCTCTTCTCATTTTTCTTACCCCCTTGCCCCCATTTTTCTACCATCCCCTATTGTCCTCTTCCTTTCCACTTTACCCTCTCCCTGTCTGTTCGAAATTAATTTGATATTCTTTACCCTTATTTGTGTAACAATTTTGTCTATTGTCATGTGATACCTATGTCTTGATGTGGGACCTTTGTAAAAGAGCCTTGGGCTCAGAGGTAATTGTAATCCTTGCAGTCACCCACCCAAGCAACCCACACCCCAAAAAAAATATTAACCAGGCATGGCCAAGATGCTTCAAACAGCAGCTGATCCACAACTATCCATGCTTATGTATCCCCCCAGGTGGCACTATCCCAAGAGATCTTAGGGCCAGTAGGCTCAGTTCAGTGGAGCAGCCAGACCAAACTTGCCCTCAATAGAACTGCTGACAGGGAGCTACCCTAATTTAGTACTCACGACTCCTGTAGAAGAATCCCTCTCACACCACTTGGAAGACACAGGCCTGTGATCCAAACACTTCTTCACACATTTATATGTAGGACAGAGGGGTACCATACCAGGCAGCTGCTTTAAACTCCCAAATGTTTTCACTGCACGAACTGGGTAATGCAATGCAGCTTCACTTTTACTGACAGACCAAGTGCGGTTGAAGCAGATTCTCCAGTCCTCTACAGGGTGCACTTGGTAGGTAGCTGTCACATATACAGCCTCCTCTGCCTGTATGCCACAGCGGATCTTGTCCGGCTCCTCCTGGAGATACTGTTGCCCAACTTCTTGGCCTTCCACATGCGTTTCCCACGTGAAGACTCTACAGTGCAGGAGCCCAGAGCTCATTCTCTCCTCACAGCCACAACGGCTCTGCTCCCTCAGCCATTAAGCAGGGGCTTCTCATTCAGGCATGACACAACACTATTGGAGGGCTCCCACTGCCAATCCCCTCTACCTCCTTCTATTGGTGCAACAAAGGAGCCACCTTCTGGACTTCAGTTCCCAGATCATGGCCCATACCTCCCACTGGCAGCCGGCTCCCAAAAGAGTCCCGGCCCTAATTGGCTGCACAATACTCCATTTTGAGTGCCCCTGGATCCTCATTGGACCCCATAGACAGTCCGGATCCAAAATGCAGGGGCAAAACGCACAAAGTCCCCACTGCAAGGGAAAACAGGTTAGACAAAGTACATTTCTTAATACTCTGTCAACATATAATACATAAATACCACAGCCCAATAAGGGGCCCGCTTTACCTACTTAGCAATGGCAAAAATAGAGCACTTACCCTGTGGCTCAGGTGGGACTCGAGCAAGAGAACTCACGGTCCCCTGCCTTCTTAGTAAGCTGACTGGGTCAGCAACCTGGCAGCTCTTAAAGAGACCACTAGAGGCATTCTAGTAAACCCTCATTTATAAAGGGGTTACACTTAGGAAAATGAGAATATGCACCAAGCAGGAGCCATAGTTTAATTTTTGAATCTCATTCTCACCATGCTATCTCAGAGGTGGTAGAACATGTTGAAATGCATTGCCTGTAAACAAAGGAGATAAGTGAGGCACCACTATTCAGTGCATCTTTACATTGCACAGATAGCTGAATCTAGGTAATGTTATTCACAAACTGGTATGGGAATTCTTCACGTTCCTGTGCCCCCCCACCACCAAAAAAAAAAATGTATACAGTAATACAAATTCTCCACACAACAAATTACGGTGATCTAGTGCAACCACCCTCACACCACCTCACAACACTTACTACAACAGAACCCTGAAGGGGGTGCAGGCTGCATATCACCCTCACACCACCTCACAACACTTACTACAACAGAACCCTGAAGGGGGTGCAGGCAGCATATCACCCTCACACCACCTCACAACACTTACTGCAACAGAACCCTGAAGGGGGTGCAGGCAGCATATCACCCTCACACCACCTCACAACACTTACTAAAACAGAACCCTGAAGGAGGTGCAGCTGCATATCATCCTCTTCTCACCACCACCACGAGCTGATGACTGACTGTCAGTGAGTGGGAATGTACACTCCATTAACCATATAGTGAACTTCAACAGTACACATGCACAGCGCAGTCACCAAACAGAGGTGTTGGTGATAGGGAATGTGTCAAGGTGATGGCATGGGGTTTCGTGGAAGATGGTGAGTACATAGTGCAAGATAGCAGGTGGTTCAGTCAAGTAGACCACAGAACATGTGCCTTTTTTTGGGGGGGTATATATGGCGCATGAACTGGCAGCCCCAGACGTAGGGGACGGTGATCTCAAAGAAGTAAAAGTTGGCATTGTGGAAAGGGAACATGGATTTATAATAAACATCTGTATCACAAACATCAGCAAGGAGCAGAACACTACAGTGTGGTTGAAGACATCGGACATTGAGGAGAGTGATTGCATATCAATATTAGTAAGCACTAAATTAGGGTGATGAAATGTGGGATTTATTACATCAAGGAAACAATTAAGACTCTGAGGAGGGAGATAGCATACATACAAAAATTATTAAGTAATGCATTAGGGAACATGACATAGGAGTGCATTACAAAAGGTATAAATGGGCTGTGTTACAAGGCAATGTTACAACAAATGTGTGTCTCATCATCAGTGCACTTGTAGACACCTAAAGCTCATGGGGTGCTCACTGACACACTGATAACTAATAAATACGATGTGTGAAAAGTGAAGCAGGCCACAGTACAACAGAAAGGATAGATAAATAAAGCTATACATAATAGGTTTCTTTGTGCATTAGATCATTTGTAATTACCAATTTTCTAGACATTCTGAGGTGAAATTGCAGGACTTCGGGGAAGCTTGTAGGCAGGATGACACTAGCTGTCATGCACAAGGAGAATGGGACAGAAATGGGGAAGTAAATATAGAGGGACTGAAGGAGGAAGGAAGTAGGATCGAATTACTGATACTGGCTGCACACCTCCCCCACCTGCTTTAGACATTGTTAGAAGTGCAGGCAGAGCCAAGAGCAGGTTCTTATCAAACCAAAGGCGGGGTCTCACACAGCAGAGAATGGCAAAGTTATATTTGGATTTCTTACAAAAGTAAAAGGAAGAAAAACAAACAAATGGTTGTGTCTTGATGGATGAAATCTGGAGCACCACAGAGCCTAAATTCAGAATGGTGAGTGAGAGTACAGATTCTTGGAAAAAATCTGACAGTGCAGCTTTAAGAGTTCACTCATATGGGAAGTTTGAAATTTTCTAAGCTCCTCCCTCAGCGCCTTCAAACCCAACCCCCAGTGGCTTTTCAGTATTTAAGAAAGCCTGATGGAGAGGCGAGATGGGAGGGCTTTTTCAATCCCTCCAGCCACAGAAAAATTTAAGAATTTAAGCTGCATTTAAAACACACAAGCAAAACTTACAAAAAACTTAAAAGAAAAAAATCTCAGAGATAAATTCTCAAAAACAACCCACCACATATTCAAACTCCACTGCTAGTTCTACCCACAGTAGAGTTGTGTATGCTGTGTATGTCTTTGTGAACAATGTTATGATAAACTTCAATGAAGTATATTAAATTAAAACAAGAAAAGAAAATTCCCATAGGATAACATTGGAATTTCAACAAGCCATACCTCCCTCAATAATTGGACATAAGGGATAATGTATATTTTACAACAAAGGTCCTAATGAGTACTACAAGAATAACACATAATCCCCCCAAACATTTAGGGGCAATGATGCTTAGGGTGGCTTCCCTTACTGATCCCGAAAGACCATAGCATTCATCCTCTGGGCATGGCCATCAACACCCACACCGAGCATACACCTGCTACCCTAGACCGTGCCGCACTGCCAGACGGGATCCATCCTTCGCCGGGTACCTTTTGCTCCCTCACAGCCTCTTGAGGCTTGGGCCATGGCTTCTCTTATGCAGGCTGGAAACTTAACCTGTTGTCAAGGTCCCCCGGCTACCACTACCCCTTCAAGCCCCCCTCAGCCTGGCTATCCACAAAAGACCTAAAAATAACGCACCTCAATATCCGGAGCATTCTCCAAAACCTTGTGGAACTCACGGCCTGGGCGACCCTCTACAAGCCGGACATTATGGCCATCACAGAAATTTGGCTGAAGCCTCACATGCCCGACACCGCATGTGCCATACTGGACTACAGCCTCATCAGGCAGGACAGGGCAGGTAGTAAACATGGGGGGGGTGCTACTGTACTATAGGGGGCACCTTAATGTGACTACTGTCTCTCAGTCACCCCCTGATACCACAGCCTGTGAGTTCATTCACTCCCTTCTCCTGCTTGGGAACACCAAAAAGGTGCATCTAGTCTGTGCCTACAACCCTCTGAAGGGAGATGTTCTAGGACTCACCTCTCTACTTTACCTCCTTAAAGTTAAGGTAGACTCAAATGAGCTGCTAATCCTGGGGGACTTCAACCTCAACTGGCTGGGGCCTAATACCAAGCAATACGAGCCTCTTCTCTCTGGCCTCACCCTCAGCCAGACTATCACAGGGCCTACCAGGATCTCTTCTGGGGGGGACAAAGGTTTGCTAATTGACTGGATACTGAGTAACAGACTGGACAAAATTGTCCATGTAGGAATAGTCCCGGATGCCATCTCTGATCACTCTCCTACTTACTGCATTTGGGGCTCCACGTCACCCAAAATCCCCAACAGAGTGATCCAGATGAAGGACTTTTCCAAACTCATCCTCAAAGACTTCCATGAGGATCTATGATGTGCCGACTGGTCTAAGGTCCATAGCGCTAATGACCCTGTTGCCGCCCTGGACCACTTGCTTGCCATATTCATTCCACTGCAAAACAGGCATGCACCCTTTACAAAAAGGAGGGTGAGGGGCACTGTCACGAAGTCGCTCCATGGAGGCCTATTTTCCCTAATGAAGCAGAGAGACAAATGCTGGATGAAACACAAAATCTCCTGCAGCAATAACGACCTCCTAGAATATCGTCGGCTCAGAAACTCTTGCAAGAGAGCCATACATGCTGCCAAGGGTGAGTACTACAAATCTGCCCTGCTTAATTTGGCCTACAACCCCTGGTACTTCTGGCAAAACATTAATAACCTGGTTGAAGGTTCCACCAAGGTAATGCTCGCTGACATGAATGTCGGGGGGGGGGTTAACTGCAATAACCCCCATACTATTGCCTCTGCATTTAATTGCATGTTTTCTGACCTGCCTGCTCCACTGTCCTCCCAATCCTCTGCACCAAAACCCCAGGGTGAGCTCCCCCCCTCCCACCAGCCATTCTACCTTAAATGAATCTCAGTTAAAGAGACTCAAGCACTCCTCGCCGGTCTCTCCCACCATACGGGGGCGGGTCATGTCAACCTCGAGTCACAGCTGCTTAGCTTGGGGGTGCCCCTCCTCGCCTGGCCTGTCACTCATATATTCAACTCTTCCCTTATCTCGGGAATCATACCTGACATATGGAAAGTGGCCAAGGTTGTCCTGGTCTATAAACATGGCGACCCTAAAGAGATGAAAAACTATCGCCCCATAGCCATACTGTCTGCTACTTGTAAGCTCCTTGAAAAGGCAGTGACTGCACAAATCTCCCATTACCTTCAGTAGTACGTAGTTCTCTCCCCTGCACAGCATGGTTTCAGGAAGGGGCACAGCACCGTGACTGCAATTGCCATGGTCACTTCTGAGGTCAGATCCGTGATGGACCAAGGTAAACTGACTGGAGCCATATTCATTGACCTCTCAAAGGCCTTTGATTGGGTTGACCATCAACTCCTCCACTCCACTCTACACTAGATCGGATTCTCCCCCCAAGCCCTTGCATGGTTCTCCAACTACCTTGGGGGAAGACAGCAATACACCAGCTTCAACTGTGCCCTCTCTGCCCTTTCCCCAGTTAGCTGCGGGGTCCCCCAGGGATCCGTCCTTGGCCCCATTTTGTTTTCCCTCTTCATAAATGAACTGCCCTCTGTTGCATCCTATGGGCACACTACACTATATGCGGATGACCTCGTAGTGCTGTCTAGTTCCCAGGACATTACAACCATCAACTCCCAACTTAACTCAGACTTCGTTCATATCCAGAACTGGCTCGTGGGACACAAGCTCACCGTAAACTTAGACAAGACCCAAGCCATGATCTTCGGATCAGTGGCCAAAACAGCTTCCTGCCCTACTCCTTTAGCTATCCTTGGAGCTAATGGCTCCCGCCTTCCAGTCATTGACTCCATCAAGTACCTAGGTGTCACTCTTGATCTTCAACTGGATCTTACTGAGCACATTTCGGAACATATATAAAGCACAAACAGAAAGCTTGGACTAGCCTACAGAGCTAAGGATTGCCTCACTCTGCCTGCTCGGCTCACCATAGCCAGGGGGATTCTCCTTCCCACGCTCTGCTATGGGCTTATAGCCTTTGCCCCAGTTCTGAATTCCCATCTAGCAAAATGGGATACTGAATATAACAACATATGTTGCTTTGCACTCTCTGCACCTTGCCTCACACATCGCTGTGAGCTTTATTGTCGACTGGAGTGGCTCCCTCCTGAGAAACACTGAGCCTTTGTCCTCAGCAACTTTGTAGATAATATAGTTAGAATGGCTACCCCCTCTGCTCTTGCCCTACCCCTCGAACATGGAACCCCTGCCTACTGCTTAAGGTCTAGTGCTGCCCAGGTCCACCTGGTCCCAAGGACTCACTCCCTCACTGGTGACCGGGCCTTGTCTGTCTATGTGCCTAGACTATGGAACTCCCTTCTTGCCCTAGTTTGTGCCTCCCCCTCCCACCCCTGCTTCAAAACTTCCCTAAGGAACTTCCTCAAAGTGGCTTCTACTTGTCTATGTGCCACATAGACCTAGAGTAGTCTCACTCTCCCTCATGTCAACCCCTCTCCACTCTGGGAGTTGGTGTGCTGTCTCTCTCCAGCCACTGTTTCTCTCTGTTGACAATCCTGCCTTAAGCACTTTCCACCCATCCTCTGGAGAGGCGCTCCCTGACATATCAGTACCCACTCTAGCTGCACTTTGATGCCCCCACTTTCCCATGTTATTCCCTCAGGTCTTGAAATTGTATGTCTGTACTTTCTTTTTCATGGAAGTTGACATCGCCACATTGCCTCCTGCTGTTTTCTGCCCCTCAATACTATTATGCATCTTGATGATGTACTGCCAGCTCTCTGCCTTGAGGTTCCCTGTTGATTTGTACCTCTCCATGCTGCTAAGTACCCTGTTGATGTACTGCCTACTTTACTGTAGAATTTGGCCATGTGTACTGTTTGCCATCCCACCCACTAGTACGTGGGCCTGTATGTTACCTTGACTCTGTATTTTGTTTCTCATGTACTCTGGTACCATCGGTATGTGGGCCTGTATGTTACCCTGACATTGTATAGTTGTTTCTCATGTACTCTGTAAACCTCCCTGGTCGCACCTGAAAATAGGCACTTGTTGTCTAGTGTGCTTACCTGGTTAACAAAAACAAATAAATAAAATAAATATATAAATATAAAAAAAATAAAAAATGCAAATTTCCATAGGATAACATTGAAACTTCAACAAGCCATAACTCCTTCAATGTTTGAACTTTATGGACAATCTATATATCAAAACAAAGGCCTTAATGAGTACTACAAGAATAACACATATCCCTCCAAACATTTAGGGGCAGTATAAAAAAGCATAACAATTAAAAAATGCAAATTCCAATTGGATAACATTGGAGCTTTAACAAGCCATACAACCATGGAAAGACATTACTGTTTTGGCTCTGGACCCTGCACTTCCACAGCAACATAGATGAATGCATCCATGGAGGGCCCTGCACTCCCACAGGCAAATGAGGATATGATTATACTATCTCAAAAAGTAAGGAAATTCATTACAAAAGACTTTCTTAATGCACTATTTAGGGTTAAACTGACAAAAGTAGGGAAATGTGGTGTTAGGGTTTCCAGCTCTAATACCCCACCCAACCCTGCAGGCAGCAACAGGAAAAAACATTACAGTTTGACTTCTCCTGTGTCTTCACAAATCAGGTGTGAGGTGTGTCTTGGGGTAGTCAACCCTAACGCTCACCCCATTCTCATATACTTTACACATCTCAGCTTATTTTCTGATGGAATGGGGGAGCGTTAGGGTTGACAAACAATGCACACCCACTGATTTCTGGCAAAAGAGGAGGTCAAACCATAATTGTTTTTCCTGTTGCTGCCAAATGGTGGGGGTGAGGTGTTGAGTTGGGAACCCTAACGGCACATTTCCCTTCTTTTGTCGGTTTGACCCTAACAAGTGCATTAACAACATTTTTTTGCAATAAATGCATATACAGATATATATAGATAGATATACATAATACTGGTGGTTCCATATGATAACAGCAATTGCAGAATAGCAGTCCCCATTTGGGTGAGTGTACATCACCGAAAATTTATTTTGACGATGTACACTCATGGCAAACTGCAAAAGGGTGCCCAAAATCTATGATTTTCTTTTATATGTCCCCCACACACCCCTACTAAAGGATTCACAACTCCAGGGGGGTGCAAAACTAAAAAAAAAAAAATGACCCGACGCAAAAACACAATCGCACACAGAACAGAACCCAGCACCCTCCCAACCCCAGCCTGCCACCAACCCCCCACGCCACATGGCCAGCTTGGCAGTCGACTGCTGCACTACACTCCACAAACCCTCCCTCCCCTTTCACCCATCACACAGCGTGGTCCCTCCCCCTGCGTGTGTATACATAGCAACAGCCCGTCACTATATTCACCTTCCCCTGGTATCCGGTTGCTACCCTACCAGGTAGCCCCATCCACAGGCACCGTGACTGGGTCATCCTTTTTGAAAGCACTCAATTGCGGTCACCTTGTACACGGGATACCAAACTGGCATGATAACACCAGTATAGTTAGGGTTGAATAAGGTGTTTAATGTTAAACCCCAATTTTTGCACTTTAATAACTTTAGCAGCTTTATATGACATAGTCCGTGTGCACGTGCACTCTGGCTGGCAGGGTCTGAATACATGAAAAGTTTCGTGATGGCATCTTGTGTGGTTTCTGAGATATGGAACATTAACAAGTGATGAAGAGTGAACTTTTGTCCAATACTTAGCACATTTTTTATTGCTGTCAAGTACAGTCTTGACGGTACAGAATTTTTTCATGAAACTTTCAGGGTAGAAGTGGCCTGTGCCAAGGTAAGTGTCTTTTGAAGGTACTGTGAACAAATGTTAAACAGTTCTAGAGTTATAAGGATTTTAAGTTTTTTTTTTTAGCTTGACCAGTAGGGTTTTTTGGATAACCCATTCATACGAATGATGAGAAACATTGACTGAGAGGGTTTATTGTTCATGATTTATCATTTGTGAAAAAAAAATATCATTCTTGATAGCCGCCATCATGGTTTTTTTAAACTAAAAAATGAGGAAAATACCTAAAAATTATGTGTTTTCAAAAAGACGAACACCTAAATTTAGGTAAACAAGACCAATTTGGTTAAATTCTGGTGTTAGTTATTTTGCAAATATGTCAGCAAATAAGGTTTCTGGGCACCCAAAAATCCTGGGTGTCCAGCTTCTCAAGAAGAGCTGTTCCCTTATGCTCTTTGTATGAGAACAGCAGGACTTTCTTGGTTTGTGTAGCTGCAGCTGGAGTCATGCTGCCAGTTTGAGAGGGATCAGTGATCTCTGTCTCTCCCCCCTCTCTCTTTCTCTCTCACTCTCTGCGTCCTGTCTATTTATCTTATCCTATCTTATCTATCTATCTATCTATCTATCTATCTATCTATCTATCTCAAGCTATTTTAGTTTTTTCTTCCCTCTCCCTGCTAACTGAGCCAGTCCTCCCTCATTCTTCCTGTATCAATTGTTCAATTTTAATAATTTTATAAAAGTGGATCAGGGTGCCCACCCTAGTACCACTTGCCCATCCCCTTCCAGGTCACATGCCCCCATGCATAGTTGGCAACACAGGTGTGCCCACCTCCAGTGCCACCATACAGTATAAGCTGACACTGGGGTGCCCAATCCCCAGTGTCAGATCCAGATGTCTTTTTTTACCCTGTAAAGAAGAAAATTGTCTCTCGCTGATCTGACCCCCCATACCCCAATCCCCCAGTCAGCACCCAGCACCCCACATGCCCCATGCACCCTCACCTACTTAAAGGTGTTCCACAGCATAGACCCACTCTCCATCTTGCAGATGGAATGAATGACTACGATATGAGAAAATAAGGTAAGTCTGTTTTTATGTATGTCAATTGATTTTTTTGAACTTTTACTCATACTTTAGTCATGTTTCAATATTTTCACACCAAGTTTTCAACATGGCCTCTTTGGGACCCACCTCATGAACAAGGTAGGGGAAATTTTTCAATTCTGTTCCAAAAAGAGATATCACAGTCACACCACGAAATCACCTTTTGTGTGGGATTTGAACATTTCCATCTACTGGGTTTATGAGGTTGGCTTTGGTGAAAAATATGGTAAAATGACCAAATTATGAGTGAACACTGAAATATTGCAATGTTCACTCATGACTTTGCAAAATGTTAATATTTTTCAACCAAACTTTCAGCATGGTCTTTTTGGAACCCCACCTCATGAACAAGGTAGTTTACAAAACTACGTGCAGAAAAGTAATTTCACAATCACTGTGCAAAATCATGTTTCAGGTGAGATTTGACAATTATTACCTACTGAGTTCATGATGTAGGGTCATAAGAAGACTACGTTGAAACTTTGGTGTAAAAATATGGTGATATGATCAAGTTATAAGTGGACGTTTAATTATTTCATGGGTTCATTTATAAATTTGCTAATTTTCAATATTTTGACTACAAACTGTCAATGTAGCCATTTTTTTCATACCACTTCATAAACATGGCAGGTAATGTTTTTCAAATCTTGGATGAGATGTGTTTGTCAGACTTGTGGTGTGAAATGATGTTTTGGCAGTATTCTATCAATGCCACATGTCATGTTTATCAGGGGGAGTCATAAAATGACTATCTTGAAATGTGGGGTCAAAATTTAAAAAATAATAATCATTATTAAGAAACATTGTGTGCAGTGCCAGTCTTTATGCTAGTGTGTGGTGCTTTGCTATCCGGTTTCAGCGAGCTGAGCTCCAGAGTGCGCTCAGTGTCCCTGCTAGATGGATTGAAGCTGGGGGGATGGTGCTGTCATGCAATACCACCCCCCCCAGCCTGGGAAGGGAAAGTGCAGGGTTTTCTGCACAGGCCCAAGTACCATATAGTGTAGATAACTCTTTTCTTGGCATAAGGCCCTGCACCTCTGCCCCCATGGGTGCCAGAGAACCCTGTGCTTTGACTGAAAGATGGAGTCTTTGCCCTGTGCATCTGTATCTGTATCTTTTCCCCCATGGAAGTGCAGGGCACAGAGGGCCCTGCACTTCCACAGCCTACCAGACAGTCCCATGAAATCTTGACATCCATTGCTGCACTTGCATAGGTGGACAGAGTCTTCTCTTGGCACAGAGCTCAGAGGGTCTGAGCATCTGTATCTATTCTAGCAGGTCCCAAAATGAATGAGGATATGATTCCACTATCTCATAAAGACAGGAAATTATTTGCCAAAAACTGTGCAAATGCACCACTTAGGATTCAAGTTAAAACCACAAAGGTAGAAAAATGTGGTATTATGGTTTCCAACCCTAACTCTGCAGCCCCCCTTTCCCAAGCAGATTAAAGGATAAGACCACACAAGCAACCACAGGCAATCATCATCAGATAAGACAAACAGCATACAACTGCTTCCAGATAACGCAAATGCAGCACCACTGATGTGCTACCTTTGTGGATTTATATCTGCGGCTGCATAAAACACAAGCCCTACAGGGGCATGTGCTTATGCAACTACTCTTGTGTGTGTATGTTGTACGGCATGCCTGAGTACCTATGTCTGCAGAATCATAGGCCTCATTTGTACTGTGCTTCAGCATGCAGAAGTACTGTTGCATTGTGGGTATCATGGTATTAGCAGCAGATCTATACATTGTTCAAGGGAATAGCAGTTTTGTTTAGGAGTAGCATTTTCTGTGAAAAAGTAAAATGTTACCTATGAAAGCTCAGATTAGGTGAAGCAGCTAATTTTTGCTGGCCTAAGAGGGTCACAGGTGAAGAAACAGTTGTATGTGTATGTTGCATGTCTTACCTAATGATGGCTGTCTGTGGCTGTTTGTGTGGTCTTGTCCTTTTGCTGCTTGAGAGGTGGGTGGGGAGTTAGGTTTGGAAACCCTAATGCCACATTTCCCTACCTTTGTGGCATTAACTTCAACCCTATCTGGTGCATTAAAGCAGTTTTTGCAAAGAATATAGATAAGTAGTGCAAGCAATTATGTTAATTCATCTATTAGACTTGAAACACAAAGTGTACAAAATAAAGATATGAAGAATTATGGTTGGATGTCTGGGACCTTGAAAAATCAGTAGTCTCGTATTGCTCAGGTTTCAACGGTCATGTGATGATGCAGGGCTGGCACTAACCTAATATTGGCGCTGTCTTGTCACACAAAGAAAATGACAGAATACTTGCATGGTGCACACGTAAGGAGTAGGAACAATAGAGTTTGTACAAAAAAGGCAACTAGGCCTGCCGGGCTGCACAGAGGGTTGAGGTGCTGGACACCACACTTTGAACCACGCTAATGACCCAGGTTCAGGAACGGACTCAGGACACCGGGAGCTGGCAGTTAAAGGAGAGGATCGAGCATCCGGAGGACTGCTCTCCTTTCCTGGGTTGGGTCGGTGGGGAGTCTCACTCTGTAGTAGCCCCCAGTGGAGACTGGAGGCACTACAAGAGTGGCGCAGTAAAGGGAGAACAGAAAACATGAAAATGGTGTGTAAGCCATTCGGATGATGGCAGCCCTACCTCCCCCAACCTCTCAGCTGTGATGCGTCCAGGTTGCATTTCTGCACTCCACCAAGATGCAAGGGAGTGCTATGTGCACTCCAGTCTCCCCTCCCAAAGCCCTCCCATGGGTAAGGGCCCCCCCCCAGCAAAGGGATATGTCTGGGACAGTGGAACGTTGGAGCAGTGGGATGGCAGGATTGTGGGAGGCAACGGCAGGCTGGCTGCCTGAAGGAGAGGACACCTGCATGCATCAGAGGAGGCAAAAAATAAATCATACAAAAAAAAAAAATTACTGGCACCATGAAGTAAAGTACAAAAAAGGTGTTATTATAAAGTGCAAGAATGCCAACTACTGGGGTACACAAACCAAATCTCTACCAGTTTCACTAAGACAGCGTCATCAGGAGGATCTGACATGCTGGCTACCAGGCCTTCATTAAAAGAGCTGCTGTTTAAAGTGATAGTGGTCAATACTTACAACAACAATCAATATCTAAATAACAGTTAAATTACACTAAAAATCACATATCGGGAATACGTTATAGTAGCTTACAATAAATATTGCCAATAGTTATTTACATACTGTTTATATACATATATTAATCTTCCAGACAAGCTACTTTCAGCATCTCCTATTAAACTACCACTAAAATAAAATATCAATCAATCAATCAAAATCTTTATTTTGCCAGGCGGAACATCAAGACAAGCTCATTTACAAGATGGACCTGGTTAAACGAAAGCAGCAGGAGAAGAGTGTCACTGGTAACAAATCTGAATCAGCTTCCATAGAGCTTCATAATCCTGTACAGAGAAAGGGAGAGAAAAAGATAAATGAGCCATAAGTATGTGTATTCAGGATATTTCTGGTAACCCAGAATATCACTTTACTTTTTCTTTAAGAGGTGTAATGTCAGTTTTGTCATTTGTCCCCAGATCCCCTCCAATAAAGACACTGACAAGATTCTGTGTGGTTGCTCAGTTCGGCAATTAGTTTACCAATGTTTAAATTTCCATATTACATTAAATGATTACTCTCTTTGTCTTTTACACATTACATAACTCATATTCATAATACATGTACATCTATAGGCGTATACATCACATTTTGTTAAAATCTCATTCCTTCCTTCTTTCCTTCTGCCCCCCCAGATGTATGTCATGGGGGGGCACGGTCTTCTCCTCTTCTGTTGTCGATGGGTACGGGCATACACACCGTACCCCTGTTTCTATTTTATCACCGTGTCCTTTTTCATGTATCCCCTTTAAATCCTCTTTTCTTTCCTGCCCTACTCCCCTTTTTCCCCCTTTTATCTCCCTTCCCTGCCGTCCACCTTCGGCAGTCCAACTGTAGCGTCCTGCCGCTGTGCTCCACCTGCCACAGTGCTGCCTGTGCTCCACCTACCACAGTGCTCCTTCTCCTGCTACTTCTTATAGGGAGGGTGGGTGGGAATTTCCTTGGAGCAATTTGTGAGCTCCAGCCCTTGTGCAGCCCCTTATCAGGGCCCATCCTGGCCCCTCCCTTTGATTGGCTCTTCCAATCCCTGGCTGCCACCACACCCTTCACACACCTCCCCTTCCTTGCCCCCTTCGTGACCTCACTAGCCACTCCCCCTTTCTGCTTTTCTTTGACCTCATCTCATCCCTCCCATCTTTTCTCCCCATCCCCCTTCCCCCTCTTCCCTTCCCTTGAGCTTCCACTGAACCTGTCTGGGCCTTGGGGCAAGGTGGTCTGCCCCTTCAGTTTGGGCAAACCCTCTTTGTCCCCAGATCCCCTCCAGTAAAGACACTGACAAGATTCTGTGTGGTTGCTTAGTTCGGCAATTAGTTTACTAATATTTAATTTTCCATATTATATTAAATGATCACTCTCTTTGTCTTTTACACATAACATACCTCATATTCATAATTCATGTACATCTATAGACGTATAGATCACATTTTGTTCAAATCTCATTCCTTCCTTCTTTCCTTCTGCCCCCCCCAGACGTACATCATGGGGGGGGGGCAGTCTCTACCTCGTCTGTTGCCAATGGGTATGAGCGTACACACCGTACCCCTGCTTCTATCTTCTCACCCTGTGTCCTTTTTCATGTATCCCCTTTAAATCCTCTTTTCTTTCCTGCCCAACTCCCCTTTTTCCATTAGTCTACCTCCAGCTTGCGATGGACGATGGACTTCCCCACTTTAAGCTTACCCTTTTGCCTACTCTATTTCACCTCCCTCTGCCTCTACAGCCTTTGTCTCATCCAAATCTCAATAGTATTCACCATTTCCTGGTTAAATAGGGCTAGTCCTAGGTCCGTGAGATGTACACCATCTCTTGGGAAGTATTCATCCACCTGTTCCTGAATCGTATGGTGAACTACCAGTCCCCCCTGGCCTCAAATAGTCTACCCACCCATGCGTTCATCCACTTCCTGGCCCTGTCCATGCCCTTATGGCTCTTCTTTCTGTGCCACACTCTCCTTGGTGTGATGTTTGACCAGGCCAGTGTCACCTCCGGCCACCATTGTTTAATTGTCTGCACATTATCTTTTATGTGGTAAAATATGTCCAGCCATGGTCGAGTCCCCAGGTCATTGCCACCCAAGTGCATAATGACGAGGTCTGGTTTCCCATGTGCTCTTCCAACCTCCCTCAGCTCTGGAAATAGCTGCACCCACTTCATCCCTCTCTGCCCTTCCACCTTACTCAGATGGTATCATTATTCAGGTACAGCTGTTTGCCCCCTTGTCTCCTGGCTGCCCACTTCTCCGCCCAATGGATAAACGAATGGCCACAAATCCATGTCTCTAGTCTCTTGATTTTGCCTGAGTACAAAAACATACTATATTAGTGATGCAATTCTACCACCCCCCCATCCGCCCCCCTTCCCCCCGTCATACCTGCTAAGGGAGACAAAAAAGAACAGCGCTAATACGGGATCTTGTGTATGTATTTTTTATAACATTCAGACCTCCACCTTCCCTTTTCCATAATTGCACTTGCTGCGCCCTGTGAAAGTGTGCTGTTAAACCTCCAAATACCTGTCTAATTCTGTTTCACAAGTCTACTGCAGTAGCACTCTCTGATTATCTTTACTGTCCTTTCCTTTACTTTCCCCCTTTTTAATTCCCTTTTTCCAGGCAGGCCACCTGGATAAGAGGCCCTTTCTATCACTTTCATTTCATTAAAAAGACAGGGATGGAGCTTCAGTACCCCCCCCAATGATAGGCTACAGTGTATAGACCTGGGGTTTAGCATATTTGGGCTAGTAGTTCCTCTTCATGTTTAAGCAATGCCCAGGAAACAAATGTGAATGCCAAATATAGGGGAATTCTCCTCACAGTACAAGCACTTAGTTTATTTAGGCAGAGAAAATAAAGATAGTAAAAGGTTCAGATTCATTTTGGGATCAGCCAGTACTGATCCATTTGGGAGCACCAGTACTCAGAAGCCCCGACTTCACCCTTCCTTTTTTGCTGCAAACGGATGCTTCGGACTCCGGCATAGGGGCTGTTCTGTCTCAAATAGTAAATGGAGAAGAACATCCAGTGATATACCTGAGCCGTAAGCTGCATGAGAGAGAGACAAGATATTCAGCCATAGAAAAGGAATGTCTGGCTATCAAGTGGGCCATTGAAACCCTCAAGTTTTACCTGTGGGGCTCAGAATTTGAGGTTTTAACTGACCACAACCCCCTTTGTTGGCTTCATAATATGAAGGATAAAAACCCAAGAATAATGCGGTGGTACTTGGCCTTACAGCCTTATAGGTTCACAGTACACCACCGACCTGGGGCAACAAATAAGAATGCTGATTTTATGTCCCGATATGGGGCAGAACAAAATACACATGCAGACCTCGGGGAATTTGAAAGCAGTAAGAAGAATTAGGAATAACCTTTCATGTATGTATTATTTAATAAGGGTCCCGAGGTGGAGCTTTGAGAGTGGGTGGGCTAAAGCTCCATCTCTCCCTTTCTAGGCGGAGAGATCTGTTAATTTTGCACAAGACTTAGTAGTTAGGAAACTAGGGGATAGAAGTAGGATAATGTACCCCCTATAGTTTCCTCTTAAGTGGGGAGGAAATGTGAAAGTGTGCTGTTAAACCTCCAAATACCTGTCTAATTCTGTTTCACAAGTCTACTGCAGTAGCACTCTCTGATTATCTTTACTGTCCTTTCCTTTACTTTCCCCCTTTTTAATTCCCTTTTTCCAGGCAGGCCACCTGGATAAGAGGCCCTTTTTATCACTTTCATTTCATTAAAAAGACAGGTATGGAGCTTCAGTACCCCAATGATAGGCTACAGTGTATAGACCTGGGGTTTAGCATATTTGGGCTAGTAGTTCCTCTTCATGTTTAAGCAATGCCCAGGAAACAAATGTGAATGCCAAATATAGGGGAATTCTCCTCACAGTACAAGCACTTAGTTTATTTAGGCAGAGAAAAATAAAGATAGTAAAAGGATTCAGATTCATTTTGGGATCAGCCAGTACTGATCCATTTGGGAGTCTGCACTTACAGACTAAGATAACTGAAATCCCAGGCGGCCTTTTCGTTTGCTGATATTGCCTGTGGAAACATTCATTTATTTTTATACCTTTTATGTTTCTTTCTGTATTCCTGCAAAGTTAATAGTTATATATTTTCTTTTTTTTTGCTGTTACTTTAATAAAGCTTTAGGCTTGGCACTTTTTTTTAGCCTTGCCACATTACCTTTTTGTGTCAGTGTCCATCATTACACCCACAGCCTATGACATGCCCCCCTGTGCAGCCATCACTGAGGCTGCTCCAATCCTGAAAGAATGTGAAAAGTAACCTTCAAGTGGCTCTCCCAAAAAACTGAGGCCCTTACGCAACACTGCTGTCACTTGATATCCCGTGACTGGCTTCCCATTCCCATGTATGAACAAGGCGGAGCCTCCCCCGGTCGGCCTCCCAGCCGCGTACACGTACAAGGCCACCACCGGGCAGATGGCTGTGTTGCTATGCCTCCGCAGCATTATTCTGGCCCCCTGTCCCTGTTGGTCTGTCTTTGACTGCCTTACTCTTATCACCACTTCACCTGTGCCCCATTCTGTGTCCTCCCACTGGAGCCCGTCTGCTTCTGACTTCCTACCGTGTCCAACTACCTCACTTAGCCTAAGGGCCCTTCCATACATTGTCAGATATAGGGCCTGAAACAAAACTGCCTCACTCTGTGAGCTGGTTATGTGGTGTAATACACCACCCAATCTTGCCAATAGGCTTTCACCTATTAGTTTTCTGGTGTCCTGTTTCTTGTCAGCCCCTTGTGCCCAGCCCTGCATCATCCTACAAATCAGGTTACTCTTTGTGGGGTCCCCCCAACCTTATAAGGTGCATATTTTCCCTATGGCAGCTAGGTGCACCCCCATGGTAGCTTGTGCCACGTCATGTTACCAACCCCCCACTATAAATCTGGCAACTGGATCCTGCGTTACAGCCCCACTTACCTGTCCGCCGTATTGTTCCCGAAATTTTTGAAATGCCCGCCACGAGGTCTCATACGTTCTAAGGGTCCTTGGAGCCCAGGAGTTTCAGAACAATAATTTAGCTCCCCCAATCCAATCGTCCATGCATACATCGGGATGGCCGTCGCCCTGACCTCTGCTCCAAGTGCAACGGTACGGAACTTGTCCATCTGCAAGCGGGAGAAGCAGTCAGCTATCACATTTTCCACACCATCAATGTGCTTAGCCCTGAATGACATGTTCAGGGTCAAACCCAAACACACCATCCTTCTCAAAATCCTCATTACCCTCTCGACTTGGTCCATTTCCTGTTCAGTACCTCTACCACTGACTGATTATCACTCCAAAACGTGACCTGCCTGTTCCTCAGCTCCCCCCCATACTATCATCACCACCCAAATGGGGAATAGTTCCAAAAACAAGATATCCCATGTCACATTCTCCTTTACCCACTCCTTAGGCCATGGTTCTGTAAACCACTTACCTTGAAAATAACCCCCCATGCCCACTCCCCCCGCAGCATCTGTATACAACTGCAGGTCTATGTTGTACATCCACTCATCCTGCCAAAATGTCTGCCCATGATACACCCATAGGAAATACTCCCACACCTTCAAATCCTCCCTGGTCCCCTTGTTAATGTCAACCCAGTGATGGGGCCACTTCTTCCCTCGTATTGCCCAGGCTAAATGCTGTGTAAATGTGCACCCTGGGGCAATGGCTCTGCATGCAAAGTTCAAATGCCTAGCAACCACTGTGCCTGCTGGAGCTGCACTCTCCTCCTCCTCCGCCCGACCTGGCTTAG
This sequence comes from Neoceratodus forsteri, assembly GCA_016271365.2. Taxonomy (NCBI): domain Eukaryota; kingdom Metazoa; phylum Chordata; order Ceratodontiformes; family Ceratodontidae; genus Neoceratodus; species Neoceratodus forsteri. Next base: position 129,320,311 of record CM028137.1, on the reverse strand, counting down.
CAAACCATGAAGCCTTTTAATCTTCTGCTCTGGTAACCGGTACAACTCCCTCACTGTGTCCAACTCTAGTCCCAAAAACTCTATCACCTGTAGTAGTCCCTCAGTTTTATTGGCCACTAACGTCACCCTCAATTCTTGACATAATACCTCGAAGTCACCTAACATCCTTTCTGTCTCCTGCCTCCCTTCTCCAATGAACAGAAAGTCATCAAGGTAATGTACTACTGTCCGGTATCCAAATCACTTCTGGTACAACCACTGCAACCACGTACTAAACATCTCAAATGTGGCGCATGCTATCAAGCATCCCATCGGCATGGCCTTGTCGAAATAATAGACCCCTTCCACCTGGAAATCTAGCAGGTCCCAATCTGCCTCCTGCACTGGCAACAGTCTGAAAGCGGATTCTATGTCTGTCTTGGCCATCCATGCCACCTGCTTGCTCCTAATGAGCCGCACTACCTCCTCCAAGGTGGCGTAGGTCACCTTGCTATCCTCCTCCCTTATGGCGTCATTAACTGAATCCCTCTCTGGGTATGAAAGGTGGTGTATCAGTCGATATTCCCCTAGCTGTTTTTTGGGGACCAAACCCAAAGGAGAGACCCGTAGGTTGTGCAGTGGGGGGGGGTTCAAATGGTCCTTCCACCCGTCCTGCTGCTACCTCCTTTTGAATTTTCCTTACCAACAGTGAGCACTTTTCCCATGTGGACTTAAGGTTTTTGACCCTCGTCCTCTTCCTCACACCCTAAAACTTTAGACTAAACCCCTCACGGAAGCCTGTCTGCAACTGTTCCACTGCCCTTCAGTCCGGGTAGCCCTCCAACCATTTTTCCATCACCGTAGCTCTGATAGGTGACCATGCCATCCTGTAAATGGCCCCCGGACCCTTGCTTGTCACAATAGCTGGCTTATTGTGGGTGTCCCCCCCATTTGTACGGCCTCTATTTCCCCTCCCCACAGTTGGCCCCAGAACCCCCCCTGGCCGGCGTGAAAGGGATGCTGGTACCCCTGGTCCAGACCCCCTGGACTTTTCTCCCAATTGAAATGGTACTTCATCACTGGTGATGCCCCCCGCACTTGGAACAGACTTATCGGAACCTTCAGTTCAGCCATGAACAGAAAGCCTGATTATAGCCCCAACAGACCTTTGCCATGACCCCTCCTCTCTTGTCTCCCTCTGCCTCCTTCTCCGTGGGGCCTGTATAAATTTACAACCATAAATCTATCTGTCATGCATCCCATTTTATGTCCCCAAAATGCACCATCCGCTTCCTAAACTTCTCATCATACCTCAACTGGCTGTCCCCCCCCCCTTCTTGTAAGCATTTTTTATAAGAGAATACGTCAGCAAGGGAGTCGCCAGCTCTGGCCTTTTTTCTATGGCAATGGCAGTGAAATATGTAAAGCATGTGGACCAGTTGTCCCATGTTTTCCCCTTCATTGACTTGTCCTCTTCCCCTTTCCCTAACAACACTACGGCAGCTGCCATATCCTTCTTTTCAAAACTGTCCTTCTCCTCATACTTACCCATGTTGTCCATGTTCGCTAGGGTGAAAATGTCAACATATTCCCCTTTCCATATCTTTTTTTTCATAACTGCTAGCAGGTGGTCCACTAGCCTGATCCCTGGTGCCCCAACTCATTCCCCGTTGTGACCCCCCTGCAACCCCGCAGTACCCCTGTCTTTCCCTAACCTTTTTATTTCCCCAAACGCTTTCTCTAATTGCCCAATTCCATTCTCACCCATACTTTTGGGCATCTGCTCCACGTACTACTTCACACTACTCTCGAGTGTCGCCACTGAATTACCTGTTGTGATTGGTTGAGGGATGTTGGGCGCCAGCTGGGGCACTCCTGGTAGGACTAGTGTTGGTATGGGAATCTGGAGAGGTGGTAACGGCTCTGGCACCGGCAACGGGGCCGTGGGATTGAGGGATTCTGGCACTGGTGCAGAAACCTGAACAGGAACCGGGTTAGGCTTGGTTACTGGGTTAAATGGGGCTGGACCTTGAGGAGCTGCCAGTGTTGGTGCCGGGACCAAAGGCCGAGGCTCAGATGCCCACAGCCGCTTTGGCACCCTCTTGTCCTTCCCCTGCTTCCCCTTCCTCTTTGTGCCTTGTTTGCCCTCCTCCAGGTCTGCTACCTCCAGTAGCCGGTTAGCCTTCTCCACCAATTCCATTACTGCTCAATAGCGCTCTTCCTTGCTTGCTTTTGTCCATCTTGGCGCCATCCTTTTTAAACTGCCAACTAAGAGGAAAAACAAAACACATCACCATCATACCTTATATCCATAGAACTTTTTTTTTGTGTTGTGCCTGAAAAAACACTCCTTTGCCCCCTTTCCAGAGTGTCTCCGTCCACCAGCAGGCCCTCCTCCCCCCCGTCCGATCCCCCCATCTCCTCGCTCAGGTCCCATGCCCTGTTTTGCTGAGTCTGCTCCTTTCTACCTGGCCCTTTGTGTCAGGCCTCCCCCAATGCCTCATGTGCCCTGCCGACTATTCATTCCTGTGCCTCAAATCTTCCCCCCAATTTTAGCCCCTCTTGTCCAGCACTAGTACGCCTTCCTTGCCTGCAGTGCTCTAGATTTGCTTGTTTTCCTCGTCCATCTGCTTCCCGTGCTCACCTCCCTTTCCTCCATGACCCAGCACCACGTGGCCATGACGTCAGATGCCATACCACGTGGTGTGTCCAGGCTGGACTGTTCTCCGTCTCTTTTTGATTAAAAAGAATTTTCCCCTGCATCCCATGTTAACTTTGTGTCCCCCAGCTGCATAAACAGTAATCCCAGCATCACCAATGCCCGCACGTACTCGGGCCCTTCTGGACTACGCCCCCACCCCGACCCTGGCATGTGGCATGACATCAGGCGCCATCCCACACAGATGCGTCTGGGCCGGGCTTGCTCTCCGTGTTCTTCGGTTCTTTTGAATTCCACCCCACTGCATTCTCATCCTGTCACTACAAACTCACTTTTGCCCCTTCCAGGAATAGAAACCCTAGACCTTTACATGTTCGGCTCATGACTACCCACCAGAGCAACAAGCTCTACCTTCCCTTCCTCGGACAGTCAGAGCTGCAGGATCCGGTAAGCTGCCTGCTATGTATATCACCCCCCTTCCCTTGCTGCATTCACCTTGAGACCTCCGCGGCTCTCCCCGCTTCCTCTCCAGCAATAAAAAAACCCAGCACTCTTGTCTGCTTCAGAATTTCGTAACTCCCCCTTCCCCTGTATGCCCCCCATGCCTCCGCATTCTGCACACATGCGAGCATCCTTCTCATGTTGATCGCAGCTCCTGGGACATTTCTCCACACTCCCCCCTGCTCTATGCCCCCACAAACCTTCTGAAAACCAAACAACCGAACAGGCACCTGAGCCGACAGCTTGCTGCTACTGATATGGGTCCAGCCACACGCATTTTCCTGCTCGGCTGATGGACTTTTTCTAAGGACCCTGTACCTTACCTGGCTCAACAGTGGTTCCTGAATTCACTCACGTCTCCCCGGTCTCTTCTGATGTCTCCATATCCTTCTCTTTATCTTTTTACTTGCACCTTGTCTTAACCAACCAATTCTTATTTTAACTCAGAATATCTCTTCTAACAAATTTGCTAACTGGCTTCATACAATACTCTGCCAAAAACTGATGTGCCTCCAGGACGAAATTTCCTTGGAGCAATTTGTGAGCTCCAGTTCTTGTGCAGCCCCTTATCGGAGCCCATCCTGGCCCCTCCCTTTGATTGGCTCTACCAATCCCTGGCTGCCACCGCACCCTTCAAACACCTCCCCTTTCTTGCCCACTTCGTGACCTCACTAGCCACCGCCTTGCTATTTTTCTTTGACCTCATCTCATCCCTCCCTTCTTTTCTCCCCATTCCCCTACTTTCCTTCCCCTGAGCTTCCACTGAACCTGTCTGGGCCTTGGGACAAGGTGGTCTGCCCCTTCAGTTTGGGCAAACCCCCTTTAATCCCAGTTTCTTAAGACCCCCTAAAATATAAATCCAATATGCCTCCCTTTTAAGAAGTTTGGCATCCAGGTCACCCCCTCTATGACCTAGAGTCACATGTTCCACTCCACAGAATTTACATTTGTGCAGTGTGGTGTCCCTCCATTAGTCCCAGATTGTGACATGCCACTGTTGTGCCTGTAGTGTATAGACAAGGCATTTGTGGGATCATCACCAGATCTGCATACTGGATTTTTATTTTAGGGGGTCTTAGGAAACCAGGATCAAATGGCAAAATTTATATTATGCCTCTGTTAAAGAAAAAGTAGTGATATTTTGGGTTACCAGAAATATCTTGAATGTGCTGTAATAGATTTACTACAAGGATGATGGTTATTTGAATACAAATATTGTTAGGAAGGTAGAACTGGGGGAGGAAGGGGAGAGGAAGAGAGGTAAGGTGCCTGCCTGGTGCCATGGCTTGGAGGGACAGGGAGCGAATCCTCAGGATCACAGGAGCAGCTGCACATGGGAGGGAGCTGGATGTCATTGTCCACCTAGGGACAAATGACCTGGCTAAGAAAGGGATCAGAGCAGTGCAAGAAGCATTTGTGGAGATGGGGAGGGACCTTAGACAAATAGCATGCACAGTAACTTTCTCTGAGGTGCTGCCTGTCTATGGTACTGGTGAGGTTAGAGTGCTCCACGCCATGGAATTCACGGGATTCAATCAGTGGTTGAAAAACTGGTGCAGAGCTCAGGGATTTGACTTCACTGGGGACTGGGGGTCCATCTGGAGGGATGCAGACCTATACTGGCATGATGGTCTGCATTTCTCCAGGAGAAAGCTCAGGATCCGGGTGATAGGTTTAAATGCTTCATTGGCAAGCATTTAAACTAGCCAAGGGGGGAGGCACTGGAGAGGAGCAGGGAAATCCTAGTCCCCCCCAAAAAATCAGGGTACTAAGTGAGATAGACACCAACATAGAGATGTCGATAGGGAGGAGCGCGGGGGCAAATGGAGAAAGTGACAAACGTAATAAGGACTGGGATGGGGCAAAAAGGGGTAAGACCATCAAGAAATGGAGGGTAATGAGTACCAACGCCCATAGTCTGGGCAACAAGCTCTCTGAACTGGTGACCTTGATGGAAGAAGGATGCCTGTATATCATAGCAGTCACAGAAACATGGTGCACAGAAACAATGACTGGGATGTTAAGATACCATGGTGCACAACCTACAGGAGAGACAGGGAGGGGAGAAGAAGGGGCAGAGTAGCTCTCTATGTAAGGGAAGGGATGAAAGCAACTGAATAAAGGAGTAAACACGGAGGAGAGGAGGCACTGTGGGACACCTTAGAGGCTGGAAATGGCACCACAATCTTCACAGGGGTTGTATATAGACCCCCATGTCAGGGGAAGGGAATGAACAAGGATATGATAGAAGGCATACTTATGATGGCAGAGAAAGGGGAGATACTGTTGATGGGGGACCTTAATATGCCAGATGTTAACTGGAGCACCTTTGCTGCAGCCACATCCAAAAGCAGGGCCATTCTCGATACCCTCCAGGTGGCATGCCTCAGACAGCTAGTTTTGGAACCTACTCATGAGGGAGCAATCTTAGACCTCATACTCTCAAATGGGGACAGTGAGAGGACCTCGGATCTAGAAGTGGGTAGCCATCTGGGAACAAGTGACCACCAAACAGTGTGGTTCATGATAAACTCAGCTACAGAGTCAAGCCATACAAAAGTGAGGGTTCTGGACTTCAGGAGGGCTGACTTTGGCAAGAGGAGAAAGTGCCTTAGAAAAGCACTAGCAAACAGGCTAGACGGAGGGGTGGAGCAACAATGGGGAAATATCAAAACTGCCATCACAGAGGCAACAAGCCTTTGTGTGAAGCAAATAAACAAATCAAAAACAAAAGAAAAAGCCACTATGGTTCTCAAAAGAGGTGGTGGTGAAGGTTAGGGAGAAAAAGATAGCATTTAGGAAGTATAAGGAAACACAGAAGGAGTGGGACAGAGAACTGTACCAGTTAAGGCAGAAGGAAGCAGGGAGGGTAGTCAGAATAGCAAAGGCCCAAACTGAGGAAAAGATAGCCAACTCAGTTAAGAAGGGGGATAAAACCTTTTATAGGTATATCAGGGAGTGTAGAAAGACAAAGGGAGGGATAGTGAGGCTGAATAGAATGGATGGTGGGTGGGCAGAGAGTGACAGTGAAAAAGCAGGGCTACTGAATGAATTCACAAAAGAGGAGGTGGGGGAGGTACCTAATCCAACTAATAGAGGCACTCTAGATAGGGGGGTCAATCCCAGTCCTTTCACAGAAGAAATGGTTCTGAAAGAACTCCTAAAACTGAAGGTGGACAAAGCAATGGGGCCAGATGAAATTCACCCCCGAATTCTAAAAGAATTAAGCAGAGAACTAGTGACACCACTGACTACCCTTTTCAACAAATCATGGGAGGATGGTGTGGTACCTGAGGACTGGAGGAAGGCAGATGTGATTTCCCCTTCACAAAAGTGGGACCATGACAGAGGCAGAAAACTACAGACCTGTCAGTTTGACCTCTGTGGTAGGGAAAATGATGGAATCACTTCTGAAGGAAAGACTTGTTGAGTACCTAGAGGCCAGTGGGGCACAGGATCCAAGGCAGCATGGGTTCTAGCAGGAGGTCATGTCAGATGAATCTAATTGATTTCTTTGACTGGGTGACCAAAGTAGTAGACCAGGGAGGGGCTGTGGACATGGCCTACCTAGATTTTAGCAAGGCATTAGACACAGTCCCACACAAAAGATTAATAGTCAAATTAGCCAGCCTGGGAGTGGGTCCCAGGGTGGTAACCTGGGTAAAACACTGACTGGATAACAGGACACAGAAGGTAATTGTAAATGGAGTCCACTCTGAAGAAAGAGGGGTTACTAGTGGGGTACCGCAGGGTTCAGCCCTTTTTAATGTCTTTATAAGTGACATTGTAGAGGGACTGGAAGGAAAAGTATGCCTCTTTGCAGATGACACAAAGATCTGCAACAGGGTTGATACACAAGGGGACGTAGAAAGAATGAGAAGGGACTTGGCAAGGTTGGAGGAATGGTCAGAAGTATGGCAGCTTGGATTCAATGCAAAGAAATGCAAAATAATGCACCTGGGAAACAAAAGCCCAGGGGAAGATTACACAATGGGGGGGGAGGTAGTAACAACAATAAAAATGGAAAGGGACCTTGGGGGTAACATTTCAGATGATCTTAAGGTTGGCAAGCAATGTGAGAAGGCAGTAGGGAGGGCTGGGGGGATACTGGGATGTACAGGGAGAGGCACCACCAGCAGAAAACAGGAAGTTGGTATCCCCCTGTACAGACAGTTGGTGAGACCCCATCTGGAGTACTGCGTCCAGTTCTGGAGACCCCATCTCCACAAGAACATAGACAGGATGGAGGCAGTTCAGAGGAGGGCAACTAAAATGGTGCAGAGTCTGTAACAGAAGCCATACAAGGAGAGACTGATGGAACTTAATATGTATACCCTTGAGGAAAGGAGGTAGAGGGGGGATATAATAGAAACGTTCAAGTACCTCAGTGGAATCAGCAAAGTCCAAGAGGGTAGCATCTTTCAGAAAAAGAGATGTGCAAGAACAAGGGGACACAATTTGAAGATAGAGGGGGGATGGCTCAGGGGCAATGTGAGGAAGTATTTTTTCACAGAGAGGGTAGTGAATGCATGGAACAGCCTTCCTGAGGAGGTTGTGGGGTCTAAAACTGTGGATGAATTCAAGAATGCATGGGACAGACACAAGGCAATTTTTGTTGGGGGTAGGAAGAAATAGACTGTTGGTTAAATAGGATCTGCAGCTTATCATCGAGGTAGGGAAATGGGCAGACTAGGTGGGCCAAGTGGTCCTTATCTGCCGTCAAAGTCTATGTTTCTATTTTTGCTGTTCTGGACAACAGAGTTTGTCCATTTAAATCTCTCCAATTGCTTGGAAGAGCTGCCTGAAATTTATGCTGGTGACAAGTTTCAACGTGAGGATGATTCTTCACTGTCTTTCATGTTGTAGATAGATTTTTTGATGAAAGATTTTGATCTTTTTTTACAGAGCAAGTAACAAAATCTGTTTTTTTGAACAGCTTTTCTTGCTTGCTCAGTAAAAAAAGCCAAATGTTTAAAAAATAACTACAATGTGACAGTAAGTGAGAAATTGTCCTCAGTTATTGCCTTTTGTGCCACATACTGTAAATATTGCTGGGATCCCCCTAGCCATGGCACTGTTTTGATGCCATAACCAGCAGTGGTTGCCCAATCATGACTGACCAGTCTTATTGCACACACCATTGCAGTCTTTACAGTTCTGCTGTCTGTCTCCTTCTGCATTTGACCATTCACCCGTAGGTCAGCGGTTTTCCTTCACAAAGTGATTTCGGGTAAAGATCCTCCCAGTGTCTCCACACTCTTTCCCCACTCCACCAATAAACAAAGGACATGCTCCTAGTCCAAATTCACTTTCTTACTCCCCTATTTTAACACTGCAGTGGGACAAAGAGCTTTTTTCTTCAAGGCTATTGGCCCCTACAAATGTCTTCCTTCCCACCTCATCATAGGAAGTAGCATCCCTGCATTCACTGCTAACCTTCACCAGTTTACCAGTTTATTTTGGACAAAATGCATTGCAGTTGTTATTGTCACTTCTCTACTTGTACCATTGTTCTTATGTTTTGCTTACCTTGTCTATTGTTTTCAATGTTACTGTTACAGTTGGTCGCTTCTGAAAATGGGCTGTGTAACTCTTCTTGCTCTCCAGTATAAAAATAAAAATAAAATGAGGTACTAAATAAGGGATAGGAGAGACAGGGGTTGAGGTAAAGAACAGAGGTCAGTATACATGGGGAAAGTTTAAAAAACATTTATGCACATTAAATAAGACTAAAGAAGCTTAATATGTATACCCTGGAGGAAAAGAGGGAGGGGGGGACATGATAGAAACTTTCAAGTACCTCAAGGGGAATCAACAAAGTCCAAGAGGTAGCATCTTTCAGAAAAAGAGATGTGCAAGAACAAGGGGGCACAATTTGAAAATAATGGGGGGGGGGGGCAGCTCAGGGGCAATGTAAGAAAGTATTTTTTCTTTGAGAGGGTGGTGGACACATGAAACAGCCTTCCTGAGGAGGTTGTGGGGTCAAAAACAGTAGGGAAATTCAAGAATGCATGGGACAGATATAAGGCATTTCTGGTGCGGGGTAGGAAGAAGTAGGCTGTTGGTTAATTAGGATCTGCAGCTTATTCAATAGGTAGGGAAATGAGCAGATTGGGTGGGCCAAGCAGTCCTTATCTGCCATCAAAGGCTATGTTTCTATGTTTCTATATAAATGTGATTCCACTTAACAAAGTTGAAAACGAAATGGATTTCAGTATTATGCTAGACAAAGATTTAAATTGTAGGGCTTATCGCACAAAAGTGATACAAAGTTCAAATTATTTTTGGGTCTTCATTATGGAATCCATAAACAAGGGGAGAAGTGGAATGGGTGGAGAGAGTGCAGTGCAGAGCTACAAAAATGATTGAGGCCCTAAGGGGGCACAGTTATAAGGACAGGTTGCAACGCTTGGGGGTCTATAGTTTGAAACAGAGGAGAATCAGGGGTGAATTATGAATTATGTATAAAATCATGAATGATACTGAACTCATGGATGAAATGGGAATAAAAATTCAGGAAAAAATGGATTACCTGAGAGCACATAAACTCCAGATTAAACGCGACACAGTCAAAAAAAAAAATGGAATACATAACGTTTTCCTTCATCGAACAGGCAGGATATGTCATAACTAGCAGTACCTTGGATATTTTTAAGAGGAAAATAGATATCGTACTACTGAAGGATGGGACTAGTTGGACCTGCTGATGTGGTTGAATGGTACTAATGGGCATTTTGCCTTCTTCTGTTCATTACCCAGTATAATAACCCAGTATAATATTGTCAAGTTTTAAATTTAAAGATGAGTAGAATAATTCAGGCAGTGATCCAAAACAGCTTTTTCATCTGAAAAACATTTCCCGTATTAAACCCAACCTGGTGCATGAGGATCCATCAACAGTTGTACCATGCTTTTGTAACATCAAGGTTGTACTACTGTAACACACTATACCTTAGGCTAAATGGAGTCTTTTTGCACCCCCTATAGATGATACAGAACTTAGTGACCAGGTTGATATCTGGAGTATCCCCTCTAAGCATGTCATGCCAGTGCTTCATGAGATCCACTGGTTGCTGGTCTGATTGCACAGTGCTTTCACGTTCAAGTCTTCTGACCTGTAAAGCTCTAAATGGTTTGGGGCCCATCTAGCTGAGCCAACTGCTAGTCAAGTATGATCCCCCTTACTCCATTGAGATTGACCTTTTGTTTGTCCCCGGGTTTCACCTAAGGTGCCCAGGCAATAGCTCTTTTACAGTGGCAGTATTGTGGTTTTGGAGCACCCTGCCTGGGGATCTCCAAGGGGCCACCCAAGTGAAACTATTCAAGAGGGGTTTGAAGATGCTGCAATTTGTATATTGGGCCCAGTTGTGTTCGCCAGCTACTGTTTACTCATTTTCATTTCACTTAATTGATCTGGTATTACAGGTAAGTACTCTGGAAATTGCATTCCATTTTCAGGTCCGACCTGAAGTCGGGTAAAGGAACAACATACAAATATACATGTATTGACAATAAGTATAAAAAATAACAGTGCAACAATACATTAATTTGCATACATAATCATTCAAACATTTAAAATGATTAAAAGCTGCCTTATTGAAGGTATTAGCAGAGGTACAGTAGATTGCTTAACGTTGATAGGCAAGGTGTTCCAGACAGAAGCAGCACAGTAATCAAAGGTTCTCTTGCCTGCATTTGTTTGTACAAAGGGCAAGACTAATTGAGACTTTGTAGATGATCATGACTCATAGGTGGAGGAGTAATTGACAAGTGAATTTTGTAATGTAACTGAAGTTCTTGTATTTATTATTTCGAATATGAAGCAGGACATTGAAAACCTATAATTATTCTGTACAAAAAACCAAGTGAGTTGGTTTAATATTTGGCAGTGGTGTGTGCAATGAGGAGCCAGAAGTGCAAACATCCCTATTTTTTGTAATAATGTTTCTTTTCTGGATACAGTACAAGCAGGAGCAGCATCAATGACCAGCGATGCTTATTTCAATACTGGGAGGCGATTTTGTTGAGCTATGGAGATATGAGTGTCTTTTGTTAAGAAATATCTTAATCGGTTTAGTGTTCCCATCTTTGCATGTAACTTGGAAGTGACTTTGCCCATATGAACACTGAATTTTAAAGATGGGTCCAAAGTAATACCTAAATATTTAAACAACTCTGCAGCCTGAATTGGACCGTAAAATCCATTGAGTATTTTTTTATTTTAACATCAGATCCAAACAACATGGCCTTTGTTTTAATTTTATTTAAGACCAAATTATTCTGACAAAACCAGTTTTTAATTTTATTAAACTCACGGCTCAATGTAGAGTTGACTTCTAAAACAGAGGTTCCATGAGACAATAATGCTCCATCATCTGCGTAGAGTATTAAATCTCAGTTATGTGGTATGTGTGAGATAGGGTCAATAAAAAGAGTAAAATATAAAAGGCCCAGTATGGAGCCCTGAGGGGCTCCACACTGGGCCCTGTAGAATGTAGAAAAAAAACCATTAAATCTGACACACTGGAACCTATTGTCAAGAAAGTCCCTGTACCAATTAATGGTGTAGGTTCCAAGTCCCACATGCTCAAGATGTTTCAATAAGATGGTATAATCTACTAAACTGAATGCCTTGGTTAGGTCCATGAACACTGCCACTGTTAGGCCACCAGTCCCAGTGGCCCTATGGGCAGTGTCTGTGTACCCAACCAAGGCAGTCCTAGTGCTATGCCCCCTCTAAAACCAAGCTGGTTAGGGGAGATTAAGTAATGGGTCCTAATAAAGTTGTTTAGCTGTGAATATACGATTTTTTTCCTGTATTTTTGAAAGTGCTGACAAAATTCATATAGTGCGAAAGTTACTGAATTCAGACTGGGACCCTGTTTTGTGTATAGGTATTATATAAGACTATTTCTACAGGTTGGGTATTTGTCCTGTTTGGAACGATAAGTTGAATATTAGGCTAAGGGGGTAAGCAATTTTAGATGCTGCTAGTACCAAGAGTTTGGGGGGGGGGGGGAGTTCAGCACAGGCAGGTGCCTTATCAGCTTTCAACTTCTTGAGCAGTTTTATTAATTCAACATTTTTTTACAATTTTTAAATGAAAACTGAGCCTAGTTAGTTTAATTTCCTGATCCGTAATGACTTGTCCCCACTGGCTTTTCTGATATTTATTCAAATTTGTGAATTGTCAGTTGTGAATTAAGTTAATCAGCAATTAAGATAGGGTCAGTCAACACAACCCCATCTTTTTGCATACTAGTGCTGGCTTCATTAGATGGGGTTAATAGGAATCTAATAAAACCCCAATTTTTTTTAGTTGGACACATTTTCCACTTGTTGCTTAAAAAAATAATTTTGGTTGCTCTAATTTCCTTTTTATAGTTGTTCCTTTTTTCATGTAATCATTTAAGTCAGAAACAATATCACTTTTTTAGAATTTTAGCTAAGCAGAATCCCTGTCTTTCATCAGTTTAAAGAGATTTTTGCTAAGTCATCTGTTTTTCCTCCCACTAACTCTCTTCCTAATCACTGTTGCATATTTGTCTACTATCTCCATAAAGATGTTAATGAAATGGTCCAGTGTGCAATCTACATCTGGAATAGCTTTCACGTAAGATCAACCTATGTTTGATAATCTACTTAAAAAATTGGAAACATTTAATTTGTTGTAATCCCTAATTTCAATATATGTAGGGGATGGATCTTGCATTCGACCCCCTTACCAGATTCCAAAAGTTGGGTGGTGGTCGCTAATCGAATCTGGTATTAACCACTAGCAACAATATGATCCTTTCTGTTCTGTTGTACAGTATGCCTTTTAGATTTTGGATTAAGGCGAGTGGGACTTGTTATTGGTTGCTGCAGACCTGAATCCAGAAGTGCAGTCCTATATTTAGCACTGTCTTTGCCCATCCAGTTCAAATTAAAATCACCTACTACCAATAATTCCCTCTTGCCATAAGTAGTCACTAATTCAACAAAGTCCTGAAACCCCAGATTATTATTTTTGGGAGGATTATAAATTTTAAAAAAAGTATAACTTTCAAATGCTTCCAAACTGACTTCTAGCCCTAAGTGCCCAAGGCAATTGTGATTTAACTCAACATGTGTAAGGGGTTCTGCTAACAAAGAACTTTTAATATAAAACAACCCCATCCTCCTTTGCCCTTCTCCCTGTCCTTTCTGTAAATTCGATATTCTGATAAAGCCAATTCATTATCAGGAATTGTGGAAAGCCATGTTTCGGATATTACTATTGCATCAAGAATATCTGGCCTATAGTAGTTAACCCAGGCCTCTATTTCATGTAACTTAAGAGGAAATACTTCCAGCATTACAGCGGATGATTTTAAGGCCTCCTTTTATAGTCAAAAATAATCTGTGTTGGTATCAGTAACATACCTCTCAACCTTTTGTCACTGGAATGAGGGACATGGATATCTCTGGACACTCAGAATGAGGGACAGTGAGGGATACAGACCCACAGAATGAGGGACACATCCTCAAACATGGAGACACAAGGTCAGAACACTGTGGAAACCATTGTGTTTACCTGAACAAAGTTTAGGTTTGGTTTTGCACCTTAGAATATTATGACTTTCTGCTTTAAAGTCTGAATTTACACCACATTCTCTTTTCTATGAGGGACAGAGCAATTTTAAGGGGTAAAATCAGTGATCTCCCTCGTAATCAGGGACACTTGAGAGGTATGGTCAGTAGTATCAGCCATAGGTCCTGGGTTCAATTCTGTGTCCCCAGCTAGCATAAGTAGCCTGATGATGAACACTGGGGTAAAGCTAAGCCTTATCCATATGCAGATATAAGTGGATTTTTTTTTAACTCCTGCTACATGGCCCTCTCTATCAGGAGGGAGCCTCAGTCCCATTCCCCGATGTCCACCATCCTACACTGACCAATTACCCCTAGGACTTACCCCCCTGGTGGAGTTGGCAGGGGGGCCCCCCCTCACTGCAGAATGGATCCAGTACAAGGGTTGGTGCTGTGGCTATTCAGAGGCGGTACCTGCAAGCTCCTTCCATCATCCACCATGAGTTCTTTCTGCCAGTTTTTTTTTCCCCTTGGGGCAGAACATGCAAGGATGCCAGTGACAGTACCGCACTGCTGTGCATGCCCCCTGTCAGACGTCTTCCCCCCTGTGACCTGTTGTCTTCAGCATCAGTGTGCCAGCCCCCAGCCTATGCTAGGGACCAGGCATGCATCAACAACTGGTCTCCCCGCTACCCACAGAAGAAGAGCTGTCCCTGGGATGCTCAATCCTTCTCCTCCCCTGCCGACCCCCAATGGTCCATGATCACTCCTGAACACGGGTCGCCGGCATGTGCAAGGTGTGGCATACAGCGCCTCAACCCTCAGCATCACCGGGCCAGCATAAGTGGATGTTTTTGTGGAAAAAAACTATATTATATGCCAGAGTTTTGTGATGAATACCCAAGTGACCACTGCTCCATAGCCCGCATGAGGGCCACACCTAAACCAGCCTTTAACTCTAAATACAACTTTAAAAGAAGTTGTCACAACTTCGACCAATATGCCTTTCTCACTACTCTTCAGTACTCCTTTTGGCAAAACATTTACCTGGCCCCCACTGTAAATGAGGCCTATGAGCAGTTTCAGGATATAGTCCTTGGAACCATTAACCGGCATGCACCCTCAGCTAAAATTTGCACTAAGAAAAAATCATGCCCTTGGTTTACGGCCAGCCTTAAAACCATGTTGTTACACAGGGATGCCCTCTGGAAAAAAGCTCAGAAAACTAAAACTATGACTGACTGGGCTGCCTTTAAACTTGCAAAGAATCAATGCACTAAAGTTATTAGGATCAAAAAAGCTAGATATTTTCAAACTGAACTGACCTCCTCCTCCAACTGTTCTGCCAAATTCTGGAAGACTCTAAAGGAAGGTGAAGGGCATAACCCGGCTAGCTCACTTCCAGCACAAATTTCTACTGGTGGCCCCTCCACCACAAATAAACAATCTATTTTAGAACTTCCTAATAACCACTTTGCTACTACTGGGCTAGAGTTTGATATCTCCCCTGCTAACAACCTACGTGTGCAGCTCTGTGCTCAGGACTCATTCTGCCTTGCCCCGGTCAGCCCTGCTCACGATGTTTGTTTCTCCTTCTGTCCTATCTCCCTAAAACAAGTGGAAGACCTTCTCCTGGAACCTGATACCAGGAAAAGCATGAGTGATGACTATATTTACCCTTACTACCTAAACATAGGGTGCCATGTCTTGTCATCACCATCACACGCCTTTTCAATCTATCTTTAGCACAAGGGGTTCTTCCTTCAGTCTGAAAACTGCCCATGTTATTCCCCTGTTCAAGTCTTGTGATCTGAGCGATTTAAACAACTCTTCATCCCATATTAGCCAAAATGCTTGAAAAATAGTCATTTCCCAACTTAGAAAGAATCTGGAAGCATTCAATCTGCTTAATCCAGTGCAGTCAGGGTTCAGACCATGTCACAGCATGGTACAGTATCTACACTTGCTGGGGTATCTAATGATTGATTAAAGGCCTTGGATGCTACAAACCATGTGTGCACCCTATTCCTTGACCTTAGCAAGGCTTTTGACACGGTGGACCATGACCCGCATTTGCTTACTCTTCATAACATAGACAAAACAAAAATGTAGCACTCATGCCAGCAAAGTCCACTAGTAATAGTAACACAGAGCACTAGTGGAAACTTTTGAACCTTTTAAAAATGTATTAAGTCACAAAAGGACAAGAACAATCCAAAGGTATAACACCTAATACACCAAACAGTCACCCAGTGCTTCGACTCCTCGCGAGTCTTCCTCAGGGGTGTGGCCAGCAGACAGGAAAACACACTTAAATATACATAAATGTATGATGTCACAAAGAAGGTCTTACATCATAAATCACAGTGCACCTACTACAGATACTTCAAATTCATCTTAGAGTTCAATTAATAACACTACATGTGTTCTTTTGTGCTAACAAACAAATTACTACATACAATTAACCATAACCCTTAGAAATTAAATATATAAAAAAATTATAACAACATGTTTGTGCTCAAAATGAGATTCCACTTACAGAAATTGGCTCTAAATGAGTACAAACATGTTGTTATAATTTTTTTATATATTTATTTTCTAAGGGTTATGGTTAATTGTATGTATTAATTTGTTTGTTAGTACAAAAGAACACATGTAGTGTTATTAATTGAACTCTAAGATGAATTTTAAGCATCTGTAGTAGGTGCACTGTGATTTATGATGTAAGACCTTCTTTGTGACTTCATACATTTATGTATATTTAAGTGTGTTTTTCTGTCTGCTGGCCACACCCCTGAGGAAGACTCGCGAGGAGTCAAAGCGTTGGGTGACTGTTTGGCGTGTTAGGTGTTATACCTTTGGATTGTTCTTGTCCTTTTGTGACTTAATACATTTTCAAAAGGTTCAAAAGGCTCCACTAGTGTTCTGTGTTACAATTACTAGTGGACTTTGCTGGCACGAGTGCTACATTTTTGTTTTGTCTATTACCACGAGCTGGCTGCTCTTATGTATGCACCGGGCTGATTAGACTGATTCACGGCACCTTCCTTTTGTTGTCATCTTCACAACATTGGCCTGGATTCCACTGCAATAAACTGGTTTACCTACTATCTTAGCGGTCGCCAACAACAGGTTAAAGCGGATGGGGAGATCTCCCCACTGAAACCTCTTCTTAGAGGTGTGCCTCGGGGTCTCTTTTAGGACCTCTATTATTTGCGATATACATCAACAATATTAATTCTGGCATTAAATCAGCAAACATTCACTTTTGCTGATGACACAGTCCTTTATATTGGCATGCCCTCCCCCTGATCTGTACTTTTTGGGCTACCTTACCACAATAAATCTCTTTACTACTGATAATCTGCTATATGGAGTGAGTGAGTGCTGAGTTCTTTTCATAGCCTCCCCTGATCTGGCCTGCAAGGACCTGTAACTGGAGTTTACCCTTCTGCAGCAAAACCTCCTTCATCTAAAATTCTTGTTAAATGCCAAAAAAACTAAGGCCATGCTCCTTTCTCCTCTAGGTCAAGCTTCCAGCCACTACTCTGCACCTCAAATTACTACCCTGTTGTGGGAATTCCTGGTGTTTGTGGTCAAATTTAAATATCTAGGTGTCTGGATTGACCATAATTTGTCCTTCCTTGATCATATTGAGGAATTAGCAAAAAAACTAAAACAAAGCCTTGGTCTGTTCTTCCGCATCAAGCATTTGCTTACTCTGGAAGTCAAAACCAGATTGGATCAGTCTACCTTTCTTCGTCTTCTAGACTATGCAGACTTCCTTTATGGGCAAAGTCCCAGTACTGCCTTATCCAAACTGGACACATTCTACCACCGAGCACTAAGATTTATCACTGGAGCCCCTTACTTAACTCATCATTGCTCTCTGTACTCCAGATTAGGTTGGATGTCACTGAAACTAAGATGACAAAAAGAACACAGCTACCTGGATCTACAGAGCAATTATCAACAAGCTTCCACAGTACATCTTGGACCATCTGCCAGCTTGTACTGTGAGTAGCTACTCCCTCAGGAGCCTCTCGTACATCACTCTTGTTGTCCCTGGAGTTAGAAAGCACTTTCGGGGGGCCTTGACAAGCAATGCCTTCCCTGTCCTGTGGAACAACCTCCAAAAAAACTTGAAGATAGCAATCCCTGTTAAATCAGCCACCTTCAAAACTCTGTTCACACGTTCCTTCAACTAATCCTATAAATGCTTCCCATAATGACCTGCTATCCTACTGCTTTGCTTCTTTCACCTCTTCCTATCTTTTATTTATTTATTTATTTTTATTTTATTGAGGTCTTGGATTACACAAGTGAGCAGATGATCATTTATACATTCCATGTCAGTTACATAGACAATACAATACATATGATAGGGTTGCACATGGTAAAGGTAAGTTACAGGGTACAACAGAATTAAACAACTTAGGCAGTATAGCAGCTAGCTGGCATCAGAGGTTCATTTGAATAAATCGAATAAAACACTAACTTGTATTACTACTAAGAAAATCTTGCTGGGCTTTGCCCCACCCGGAGTCTGTGCCCTCATACAACCGAGAATCCACACCCGCCATACCAGGGGATCGAAACCTCAGCTTCTGAAAATCCTGCATTGCCGCACAACACAAGGCCAAAGATCCTTTGCTTACTGGACCACTAGTTGGTACAACAGTCTTCCCAGCGACATCTCATCCTGACTATCACTCAGCACTTTTAAGACTCTGCTCCGCCTAACACTCACTGCCTTCAACCTCTGTGACTGTTGTGGCTAAACATGTCTTTTGGTTCCATAGCTGAAGATGCCCTTTTGGATGCACATCTACTCCTGCACTTTGCCAGCAACCCCCCTTCACCTTCACTGCTGGCTCATGACAAATGCCACCCAGCTACACTACCTCTATTCTTACCCGCCTTCCACCTCTCCTCTCTCTGTTCCCCCCACCTACCTCCCATTTTCTCCCATCCACTTAGTCTCCCTGATTTCACCCTCCTCCTTTCCTTTTCCCCTCCCCAAAGTTTCACCTTATTGTTCTTTTTTCCTCTACAAGACTATGTGTTTTTTTTTTTTTGTTTTTTAATTTTATAAACTGTTATCTTTGCTTATGTTTGTCTCAGTTGTATCAATGATGTGGAACCTTTGTAAAAGAGCCTCGGCTCAAAGGTATTCGTAATCCTAGAACAAATAAATAAATAAAGAGGTTAACACCCTACTTGGAAGCTCTCCAAGGTGAGAAGAAGGAGGGGTTGCAAACATGGGTGGAAGGCGTAAGGTAGTTGGGAGCATCTGAGGGGGTAGGGAAGTGGGAGCGATGTCATGATTAGGTGGGTAGGTGTAACCTTAAGTGCTGAGATTGGGGTCCCTCAGCCCAATGAGTTGTCAGGAGGTAAGTGCAGGTAGTTGGTTGATGCTAAGGGAGGGTGCTAATGGTAGCAGTCACATTTATTAGATTTTACTATGTGCTGCTGGAGTCTGCATTTGAACAATCCAATAGATGTGGCATTGATAACATTAGGAGTTAAGGCATCGGTCTATAGTGGAGCATGACAGTAAAAGGCACATTGTACCAGTGCTGTGCAGCATCTGGGAACTTTGTAGATCTGAGTGGAGGAGTTCCTTGTGGGTCGCGTGCTTGAGTGTTGAGTTAGGAGGTTCTGGATCCCTATGAGTAGTTGCTTGAAGGAACATTTCTTGGCAATGAGGCAGGTTTGGTAGTTTATTCTGTCCTTCAGTTGTAGCCAGCCTGCCTGGGTGTAGAACTCACAGGTGTGAGTTGGTTTTTCCACACCTGTGAGCAGTCGGCCCGCCTTGTTTAGTGCAGTGGTGATGCAGTTTAGGGCTGTGTCTGTTGCTGACCTGTAGATTGCCAGGCAATAGTCAACAAGGGAGACCATCGAGCTGTTGATGGCCAAGTTCAATGCCTCGTGTTAGACAGTGTCTATGCCTGTATAGGATCCCTATTCTTGTATTAATCATCCTTGCTGTGTTGTTGATGTGTTGGGCATATGAAAGTGTAGAGCTGAGTGTTATGCCCAGGTACCTGAACTGCTGGATGTGTTCCAGTGAGTCCCCACTGGTGTTCCTGATTGCAAAGGGGGAGGCCTTATGCTTGCTCTGTGTGATGGTGAACATCATAGTCTTAGAAATTTGCAGTTCATGACTAGTCTGTGATCTGTAAACCATTTTTCAGTGGCTGAGAACCCCTTTTGGAGATCCATTGCCAGTTGTTCGGGATGAGGGTTGCTGTTGAAAATGACTGCATCGTCTGCATATAGGAGCATTCACCCCAGACATGCAGATGGCAGTTTATATAGGAATAAGCAACAGTAGGGGTCCCAGAATTGGTCCTTGTGTGACCCCTGAATGGACTGGTCTGTTATCAGAGGTGATCCCTCCCCTATTTTGACCTTTTGTGAGCAATTGTGAAGGTAGCTGCTGAAACAGTGTACTGATTCCAAGGAGAGTCCTGGTAGCAGACAGTTGGCCCAGCAGACGTTCATGATGCGCTGTATCAAATGCTTTTGATAAGTTGATGAAAGTTTCTGCAACCAGGAGACCTTAATCAATTGAATGGTGAATGTGTCCGGTGAATTCAAGCAAGGCCATGATAGTACTTGACCTGATCAGAAGCCGTGCTGCTCAGGACAGAGAAGTTGGTATTGGTTCAGGTGTTCGACTAACTGGCCCACCACTATCTGCTCAAGAGCTTTGGAGAGAGGGGGGAGTATGAAGATAGGTCTTTAGTTGTTATGTAGGGTCCTGTCACCACCTTTGTGCACTGGAGTTACTGTGGCTGATTTCCATCTCTGGGGGAACTGTGAGAGGCAGGGGGAGAGGCTGACTAGTTTGGTGAGTGGGCCTAGGACTTCAGCCAGGGTCAGCTTGATGAATTTTAGGTCCAGAGTGTCCCTGCTATGTCTATATTTCCAGAGAGCCTTCTCCAGGTACTTTTGAGCTTCAGCTTGAGAGGCTTTTTTAAAGTAGAAGAGCAGGTGGTTAAGTGATGCTTGTTTAGCCGTATTAGGATCAGTTGGCAGTGGGGGGTTGAAGTAGTCTGCTGGTAGCACACTGCTTAGGTCCATGAATGTGATGTTAAGTGCATTGGCAATGTGCATGTGGTCCAATGACAGTTCGCCGTAGATCAAGAGCATGGCTGGTGCAGATTTGGGGTCCTTGCCGGTTAAGTCGTTAAGGTTATCCCAGAATGACTTGCTGTCATTCCAGGTGCTGGAGAGGGCTTCTTTGTAGTATTTGCTTTTGGTGAGTCAAACGACTTTAGTGCATTCATTCTGAGCTTTTTTATACCTCTGTATGTTAGCGGTGGTACCTTGTGCTCTTGTTATCTGCCATAAGTGATCTTTGGCTTGTAGTTGCTCTAGGAGGTCAGAGGTGATCTAGGGGTTACTGTGCCCTAATATTGTTCTGATTTTTATTGGGGCATGCTTGTCACAGATGGTGCTGAAAGTTTTTATGAAGTGGTCCAAGGCTGTGTCCACATTATTGGCATTATAGAGTGCTGTTCAATCTGCACTCTTGAGATCCATTTTTAGCAGCTCCTGGTTCCCTTTTAGTAAGACTTGGTTTGTAAGTGTTCTGGTGGGTGGTTTACAGTAGTTGAAAAGACCAGGTACATGTGACCAAAGAGTGGTCGCTCAGGCAATCGGGGAGAACAGTACTGTTGTGAATGCAGGCAGGCCGATTGGATAGAACCCAGTCAAGGAGTGTGCTGGTCCCTGTTTTGTAGTTGATACAGGTTGGAGTCTCAACCATTTGAGAGAAATGGATGGCTGTTAAGGCATCTTTGATTTGATTGAGGTGGCAGTAGAGGAGATCCAGTTGATGTTGAAATCTCCCAACATCACGATTTCAATATTAAGACTCAGAGTGCTCACATAGTCCATCAGGTCCCTGGTACCAGCCCCAGTGAGCTTGGATGGGATGTATATAGATAGTATGGTGAGAGCCCTGCTATGTGACCCCAGCAGGAGTTTTACAATCAAGACCTGAAGGTTATCACTACTACGGGGGGAGGGGAGGACGTGCCCCTGAAGGGAATCCCTGACAAATAGGACACAGCCCCCACCTTTTTGTGAGATGGTGCTGTCTGAATGAGGTATAACCTGGTAAAAGGATAGCAGAGTCTGGTACTTTGGGAGAGAGCCAAGACTCCACCACTGAGAGAACATCTGAACTGCGTTGGATAACCCATGCTTTCAGGTTATCCAATTTAGGGAGCAAGCAACATATGTTAATTGAGGCAAGAGTAAGTCCAGCTGACTTGGTCATTTGATTCACCTGTTGTGGTGATGGGCCTTGGTTGGGGTGCACATTGCCTGATAGTAGGAGTAGGAGCATGAGCGGGCCAGCAACATGGCACAGTAGGAGTTTTAAATTCCCTCATTTCCTTCTCCTAAATGATCACTGTTTCACAGAGTTGAATTGTGTCACCATCCCAGGGAAGAGTGACAGTGTGTGTGGACTATTAAGTTGATATTCTCACGACCAGGGCATAGAGCACCCATCCGAGGTGTACTCAGAGACTCCAGTACCATGGAATGTGATGGTCCCATAAGCATTTAGCACTGCTAGTTGGGAGATTGATTGTGTGTGTTGAGGACGCAGTCAGCTGGGTGGACCTGCAAGTGATATTATGGTGAGCAGGACAAGGCTTGCAGAAATCCCCATGGACTTGAGGGGCATTGTGGTGATCACATAGTTCTTGTCAACGATTGTAAAGGGTGAATTTATGCTGAGAATGATATTCCAACAAACTGAGGGAAGTCCAGTTAAAACTGGAGCATACAGCCACCATGGAACAGTCAAGATTTTGAAGGACCCAGGACCAGAAGAGTTAGGGGAGAGCAGTGGGAAGAGGATTGTAACCTCTGTGAGTTGTTGCTCTCTAGTGGCTTTGCAGTATAATTTGCAAATGGAAAAGTAGACCAAAAAAAAAATTATTTCTACCTTTTTAACATGATCTTTACACTGGCTCTTTAGCTATTAGCTACTCACTGTCCATATACCTTATTGTACCTTTTGCATATATTTCATGTATATATTGGCCCAGATATTCAAAAGGGTTGTGCATGGCGCAACAGTGTTGCATCATGCACAACCCACTGATGCGCCCCGGCACAATATTTAAAAGGGAAAAGAGTGCCACACAAATCCCGATGCGCTGGAGTGCATCAGTAATGAATGCAGGCACAGGTGGGGGCATGCCCCTGCATAACCTGCACAGCCCGATATTCAGCCCGGGATGTGCAGAGTCATGCATGTGCAACCCCTACCTGCGCCTGCACAAAGTTACACCAGGAAAAAAAGGAACAAGTGATGGCCACCCACAGGTGAGCTGCCGCATTGCAGGGTGCAACACAGCAGCTGCCACCTGTGGGTGGCCACCCCAGTTCCTGCCACACCTGGCGGCACCTCCCCCATGCCTCATGGTGGGCATCTGTAATCGAACACCCCCCAAGTCCAATATCCCTGGTGGTCCAGTGGACCGCACTGAGCCCAATCACAGGCATCTGTAATTGAACCCCCCCAAGTCCAATAACCCTGGTGGTCCAGTGGACTGCACTGAGCCCGATCGCGGGCATCAGTACCTCACCAAATACCCCTACTACCCTGGTGGTCTAGTGTACCCCACCCCACCCACCCACTGAGCCCACTCCCCCTATCAGCGGCAGGCGGCAGCACCCCACCCGCCTGCGGCCCGCGCCCACCGACTGACAGCTCGGTGGGGCTGCATGCCCGATGGTTCACAGCATGAGCCAATAGGTGCAGGCCATATCGTCCTATCAGTCCAGATAATGTGAATGAATTATTCATATCTGGACTGAGTAGTACGGTAGAGCTGCATGCCCGTGGCTCATGCTGTGAACCACAGGCATAGCCCTCAAAGCTGTCAGTCAGCAGCGGCGGGTGGCAGGCAGGTGGGGTGCTGCCGCCCGCCGGCTGAGGGGGGAGCAGGGAGGTGGGGCTCAGTGGGCGGGTGGGGGGTACACTAGACCAGCAGGGTAGTAGAGGTATTTGGTGAGGTACTGATGCCCGCGATTGGGCTCAATGCGGTCCCCTGGACCACCAGGGATATTGAACTTGGGGGGGGTTCGATTACAGATGCCTGCAATCAGGCTCAGTGCAGTCCACTGGACCACCAGGGATATTGGACATTTTTTCTTTTATATTACAGGAATGCCCGCGATCAGGCTGCAGGGGGCGTCAGTCCCCGATGACTGCTGCCTGGCAGGGTGCCAGGCATGCTCGTCGATCGGCGCACCTGCATGCTAACGGCATGCAAATGGGGCCATAATGAGATGCAAATGGCCCCCTGTGCACCTTGCATAAATTATGGCCCCATTTGCATGTCCCTGTTTGAATATCGCAGGTGCTGTGCATAGCGCAATGGCAATTGCGTCAGCGCATCTCCATGCTCCACTCTGGCCACTTGCGCTGGTGCAGTGCTACTGCGCCATGCACAGTGGGGGTGGCCAGGGTGCGATATTCAAAGCTGCTGCGCCATAGCGCAGCTCTGTTGAATATCACCCAGGCCACACCCCTGCACAACAAAGTTGAGCTAAGCCCAGGCTTGCACCACAGCCTGGCGCAGTTTGAATATCCAGGCCATTGTGTATTATTGTGTATATATGTATATTGAGTATTTCTTTTATTTATGCCTTACCGTGCCAATTTTTTTTTTACTATTTTTTTGTGTTGCATTTTTATTATTCTCTGTAAAAATTATAGTATCCTTCTGTTATTTTATTGTTGTGAACCTTTCCCAGGTCCATCTTGTAAATGAGATTTCCATTTCAATGGTGTTTCACCTGGTAAAATAAAGATGGATTGACTGATTGATTGGTAAATGAGTAATGTTAAGGCAGTCACCAGCATATATGGGAGTGCTAAACCCTTCTTTCCTTACCCTCTCATGTGATGATGGTTGGTTGACAGACTGAGCTAGCAGATTGTCAGTTAGAATTAAAAAAATATACATAGAGCCCAAGCATAAACCTCATTCAGCCATTATTAAAAAGGCAAAGGCAGCGTTACCTCTAAGTAAAGTTATCTAAAATGCTATATAGCTAATTGATATTAAACCATGTAGCTAGAGCATCAATAAAAACAGACACTAAATAAAAATACAGCAACCTAAAATTCTGTCTGGTGTAAAGCAAATTTCTATGGAAAAAAAATGTTCTTTACATACACAATAACCCACTTTTCTTCAGTTATCCTGTTGAAAATTTTCTTTGAGTGGTGCTTGAGCCACTCACACTCGTGCTGGCAAGCGACATGGGCTTTTGTAGTGGTCAGTCCCACCCCCAATTCTGATTCATGGCCGCTGGCTTGCCCCCGAGCCCCCATGCCTGCTGTGAGCAAACACTGATAAGGGAAAACATTCTTTCAAGCCCCTTATTCGGGTGCACAGTCTGTGGCAGTAGCTGGATGCAAGCTGAGTTCCTGGAGCAGATTATTATGTTGATGTAGGCAGGGTCCGTAGATAAAGCATTCCTCTTTCGGCAGGATCAGCTGCACTGATGTGTGTTTCAACAGACTGGATACTGGCAAGCAGAGTGGGCTTTTATAATGTTTATGCTGATGATACCATCCTATATAGCTATGAAAGGAATATGTCCACAATCCAAACCTCTCTACAGCAAGGTTTTGATGAGGTCCCATATTTATTTGTAAAAAATAACCTGCCGTTGAATATAGACAAAAACTACATAACGTCTTTTTGGTACCGGAAGAAAGTCAGGTGCTCTAAGACGCAAATGGTTAACACTTCTCTAGATCACCATGAGCTCCAACTCACTACTGTATACTAATATCTGGGCACGTGGCTGGACCTCCATTGCAGAATGAACCTACAAGTTGAAAATCTTATGAAAAGCTTGACCCAAACATTGGCTTCCTTAAAGATATAAGGGCTGCTTTCCTACTCCTACACACCTTCACATTGTGAACTCAATGTTATTCCTCTGTTGGACCATACTACATGATGGGACCAATAAATCTGCCTGAAGCAAGTTAACTGTCCTCATCAACAAGTTTGCTGACTTTGCACTATTTTATTGATTTCTTTTTAGTTTTTGTTTACTAGGTAGGTACACTAGCCAACTGAATGCCTGTTTTCAGCTATGACCCGGAAGAGTACAAAGGATCAATGGAACATGAGAAGTAACAAGCAAAGCAGGATCAGAAAGGAAATGCACCTCATGATAACCACCACTGCACATTTTATAAAAGTCTGAATTGGCTGAACATAGGCGACCATAGACTACTTCATGTGCTACACCTCATGCAAAAATGTAATACAGGTAAGGTGTCAGACTACATGCTTGTGCTGGTATGGCCCAGACCAGTCCAGGAGGGGCTTAGATCTGTGGCAAGACTGGAGTATATTGTCCACCACATGAACACCAGTGTGGTCTCCTCTCCCAAGCTTCCTTAGGACACCCTGCCTATTGGCCTACACCTGGTACTTGCCCCTCAACACATTTGGCCCTACATGTGGATGGCACAATCTGAACTGCTCACAGCCATGGTTATGCTGTACCTGAACAACCTCAAAGACCCAATGGTACAGGTGATTGCACACCATACTGATCTACATCATATGCCTGGTGCTGTTGGGTTCCTCTATCAAAGTGAGACATCTGTGGAAGGTAACTGTAATCGATTACTGTGTAACAGAGTGCCTCTCCCCATGACAGCAACAAGTCATATGTTAAAATTTGTTGAAATTGTACTAACATTCTGTGTCTGGACTTGTATAATGCTTAAACTGTACTCTGTCTAAGCTGTAACCAAATCCTGCTGATATTGGAAATCAAGTGAGTCCTTGACTCAGTGGTGTATCCATTTCTCATCAGTAAAATTATTAGTATTATTCCACCAGACATTTAGCAAGGGTCTCTGAAGTTTCAGAAATGTTCTTGCTGCTATTTTCTAACTGCCAATGTCTCAGGTTCTGTATAAGTAGAGTGTGTATATGTGTTCCTCGGATGCTGGTTCAGATGTTTATATCTGTCTGGTTGGTGGATGTTTATCATGTGAGGTGCCCTGAGCCATGCTGGGAAGGGTATCACATCAATTAAAGTTGATTGATCCCAATACTAAGGACTAAGGATGGGGGAGGGGTGTAGGTAGAATATGCTGTCAGTGTTTACATGTGATGGTTCATTATGTCTGCAGATCCCCTGTGCCTGTGATGGAAGGGCTTGCTGGATGTGACAGAACACAGAAATAGAATCCAAGTTCTGAAAAAGCAGGATAAGTATGTGATGTTTTCCTAACTTGGCCACAGTTTTCAGTATTGTATATCACATTATTAAATAAAACAAGGAGTTTCCTTTTTGTGCGTTCCAATATTTCTGAGTAGACATAAACCATGCATACAAGAAAACTAAATGAGCACTACATGTATTGTATATACGTTTCAACATTAGGCAGCAGTTTAGGTTACTAGAAGCAAGCCGGTATTGATTGCTTTTCTTACATAAACTGAGAATCAATCCTCCTTTACTGTATTGCAGTGTGTTAAAAAAGAAGTCTTTTAAAATGCTATAATTTTCAATGAATTATCACACAGCCAAACTAACCATTTTCCTACTTCCTAGGCCTGCCCTGCAGGTCCTGCAAAAATTGTGATAGACGGTCAAAAAAGACGTCCATAACAACTGGTGTGGCATTGGAGGGGCTGGCCTAAGGAACTATGTAGATAGCTATTTTGTTTGGATGCACAAAAGTTAATTGAAAGTTAAAATAAAACACTTTACAAAGGACGTTTTGTTTTTTAAAGGCTGGAATTGTGTAGAGGAGGACAAATAATTTAGGTAAAGCAGACAATGTCATTCTTGTTTCAGCAGTTGCACTTTGTGTCACTTAACTATACAGTAGTTACAGTGTAACTACACTGTAACTGCATTGCAACAGCAATGTAGTTGCATCCAACATACATGTAACTGTAGTTCAGTTACCCTGTTGCATGCAGGCTCATATCTCTGAAGCCAGCTGGCTACATGCCAGCTTTAAACAGCCAAGATACCAGGCGATCATGGTATACAAGGCAGGAGTCTGTCCATTCTCTTAAAAAAATGGAAAACCTGTGGTCGTGATTTTAATGTAAAAATGAATTATATCAGCCTAGTGACTCCCTGACATTTCACTGCTTATCTGTAGTCCATCTGTAGTAAATCAGTGGAGGGACATGCGGGTTTGGCATTTTGTGATGAGTAGGGGTATATGTTTGTCATAGAGAATCTTGTAAAACGTCATGTCATTGTCATGGTCCAAATGACGGAAGTTATGGAAATCCTAGTTTAAGTCATGGCTCCATTGTGTGTTAAACAAATTACCTTTATTTTGACATATTATTTCTTTTTTTTTTTTTGCATTATTTCTTTTTGCCCCGACGTGCCCAGGATCTGCCACTTCTTTGGGCAGCCATGGTCCTCCGACATTCTCCTACTACTCCTTCCCCTAGAGCCCCCCTCACCTCACATTGCAGCCTGACCCCCGGGGTAGCCCAGCATAACCCTTCACTGGGTGGGTCCCCCTCCTCCAAGGGGGAGGCACTGGTGGGAACACCCAGCACACTCTTCTCTCGGTCCCGGGGCGCTGCTGAGGTAGGTGGAACTTCTATGGGAGGCCCTTCAGAGGCGCTGATAGGCCAACCACAATCATCTGGCCAATCCTGGGCTGTTTTTCCATTTTTTGGGTCCTCCCACTGTTGCAACGCTCATGCAGTGCTCCTTGTCTCCATCAGGGGCTGCTGCAGAGCGAAGCGATCCCACTACTCACCCCAGGAGAGGAGAGTAGTCCTGCAGATGCTCAATCCTCTCCTCCCCTGCCGACCTCCGGTGCCCCAAGTCCATTTCAGAACCTGGGTCGCAGGCGTGGTTCGAGGTAAGGCACCTGTGCCTCAGCCTTCTGTGCCACCGGGCCAGCCTTTTGACATATTTCTATACAAGTACATCAACAAAGATTTAAATGTTTAAAAAGAAACAATGGGAAAGTCTGAAACTGTAGCAGTTGCTGCAGAAACACCCAAATAGGGCTTTTAGCAATAAATTATTTTTCAGTGCCTTTGTCATGCCTTTTTATTTCTAAAAAAACACCGTGCCAACAATTTTGTGCACACCCAGCAGCTTCCTGCGTGCAGGATTTGCTAATTAGTGCTATCAACTAATGGCACAGTTGGTAGCACTAATACAATTGGTAGCACTATTACGCATATCCCTCATGCAGGTAGCTACCGGGTGTGCCTGAGATTGCCATGGGTGAGTCTTGAAATAGGGTATTCAGCATGGTTCATTTTGGAAATTAAAACACATTCAGAGGTACTCAACATATTTTTTTATTGCTAAAAGCCCTAATCAGGTGTTTCTGCAGCTACTGCTGCAACTTCAGACTTAACAGTTGTTTCCCTTCAAGACATTCATGGTTAGGCTGGTCTGGTAGCAAGAGGAAGCACATTGTGCTGCCCTCTAGGGGCCTGGGGCTTGCAGAATCCCACCCTGTGGCCTACAGAGAACAAAGTGCATTGAGGTGGTAGTGATAACATTTTTATCATAAAAATTATGGGTCTTTCATTTGCAAACACCATAACTATGGGGCTGGATATTCAAAACTCAGTTGCAAGCTGTGACAATAGCAGCTTGCATTGAGTATCAGTGCATCTGGGACCCTGCGCCCAATTTTCCATTTGACAGGGTCCCGGCACTTAAGTCCTACAGCTTGTGGCAACAGTGGCTGTGTGCCAAACAGATGATGCACCCACAAGGTGTGCCGCAACAACTACAGGGCAGTGGAGCGGTGGCTGCACCCTTGGACAGGGGCACAGTACCAGCCAGCACCCCCACCACCACCAAGCCACCAGTACATGTACAACAACCCAACCCAATACCCTGGTGAACCAGTACTGCCCCCTCCATATGCCATGTTGTCCTGATGTACACAGCAAGCTGTTCCTGGTGGATTAGCAGCACCCTCCCATGCCTGTACTGCAAGGTATACCCCTGACAGGATCCCCACTCCCCACCCGTTATGCAGATAACATCCTCACCTGGTTGTCTAGTGTCCCCCACCCTTCCCAACCTGGCAGGTAGTGCCCACCTCCTCGCTCCCTCCCTCATCCCATACCCCGATCCGGCAACTGGCACAGTCCTCCTCACACCACCAAGGCCAGCCACCAAATGAATTGTCAGAGCATGCACCTTATACAGTATGCGCTCTGACAGTTCATTCTACAGCCGGCCGTGGTTGTGTGAGGAGGGCTGTGCTGGTCGCCGGATCGGGGTATGGGACGGGGGAGGGAGTGGGGAGGTGGGCACTACCTGCTAGATGGTGGAGGGGGGCTACTAGACCACCAGGTGAGGATGTTATCTGCTGGAGGATGGTCAGGCACAATGGACAGGGAGGCAGGAACCCTGTCATGGGGTATACTGTGCATAAAAACATAGACATTGATGGCAGAAGGAGACCGCTAGGTCCATGTAGTCTGCCCATTTGTTTTAGACCTATTTTGACACTGTAGTTGCCCTTTGTAGTCAGGGCTCCCTTGTGTCTGTCCCACGCATTCTTGAATCCCCTCACAGTGTTGACCCCCACAACCTCTTGAGGCTGTCTGTTCCAGACATCCATCACACTTTCCGTGAAGAAAAACTTACTGATGTTGGTAGAGAGCCTCCCTCCTTGCAGCCTGAGGTAATGTTTCTAGGTCCTGGAGCCCTTCTTGAAGTGAAAAAAGTTCCTGTGCCTGTACCTTGTTAATTCTTTTTATGAACCTGAATGTTTCAATTATGTCCCCTTTCTCTCTCTTTTCTGCTCCAGGGAGTACATATTCAATTCCCTAAGTCTTTCCTCATAGGACATGTCCTGCAGACCCTGAATCATTTTTGTCACCTTTCTCCATACTGTTTCCACCCAGTCAATATCCTTCCTGAGGTGAGGCTTCTGGAATTGGACTCTGTATTCCAGGTGAGGCCTGACCAGTGATCTATACAGTGGTAGTACCACCTCTCTCCTCCTGCTCATGATTCCCCCTCCCAATGCAGCCCAGCATTCTGTTGACCTTCAATGTTGCCTTCTCATACTGCTTACTAACCTTCAAGTGATTTGAGATTATGATTACAAGATCTCGTTTCTGGTTTGAGGCCGCCAGTCTTTCACCACCTAGGTAATACTCCTTTCTTGGATTTTTCTTTCCTATGTGCATGACCTTGCATGTTTTGGCATTAAATCTCAGCTGCCACACTCCAGATCATTCTTCTAGTTTCTTGAGGTCAGCTTCCATCTTGCTCACTTCTTCGGAGGTGTCCACTGTGTTATATATCCTGATGTCATCTGCGAACAGACTCACCTTCCCTTCCAGTCCATCAGCGATGTCTGCTATAAAAACATTGAAGAGCAGAGGCCCCAGCACTGAGCCATGGGGCACCCTGCTGGTTACCCTGCCTTTGGTTGACTGCATTTCATTAATCTGTACCCTCTGGGTTCTGCCTTGTAACCAGTTTTGTACTCATCTGACTACTTCTGGACCAACCGCTGTGTGGTCAAGCTTCTTTACCAGCCTTCTGTGTAGAACCAAGTCGAAGGCCTTACTAAAGTCTAGGTAGACCACAGCTACTGCCCCACCGTCATCTACTATTTTTGTAGCGTAGTCAAAAAACTCAAGCAAATTTGTCTGGCATGACCTACCTGCTGTGAAACTATGCTGTTTAGGGTCTTGTTGGCCACTACTTTTGAGGAATGCTATAATCCTCTGCTTGAGTAGTGTCTCCATTAGTTTCCCTACTATAGACATGAGACTCACTGGTCTGTTATTACTAGCCTCTTCACAACTGCCTGATTTGTGAAGTGGAACCACTATTGCCTTTTTCCAGTCTTTGGGTATCACACCGCTCTTCAGGAATTTCTTGAATAGAAGTGCCAGAGGGGCTGCTAATTCTGCCCTCAGTTCCTTAAAGATTCTGGGGTTCATCTTGTCTAGTCCCATGGCGTTGTCTGCTTTTAGTTTATTTAGTGCCTCCCGTACTTCGGCTTCTGTAAAGGGACTCATGTCTATCTCTGGTCCTGGGGTGTTGTGTTTTTTCAGAGATGGGACATCCCCTGGGTCCTCTTGGTAAACACCAAGCAGAAGTATTTGTTGAGGATTTCGGCTTTCTCTGGGTCATATTTGGTGCATTTCCCTTCTTCAGTGATGTTCCCTAATGTATCTAAAAATGATTTGTCTCCTTTCTTTGCCCCTTCTGCTATCTTTTCCTCTGTCTGGGCTTTTGCCTTTCTAATTTGTTTGTTAGACTTGTGACAGGAAGCTCCTGCCACTCTTGAGGACTGGCCTTTCCTTAAATCTGTTGCAACAATTCTTCTATTTTCTTAGCCAAATCTAGCCTTTACAATTTCTAGTTCATAAGGTTGGCCACCTATGGACACTCCCTTCCCTTCTCTTCCCTTTCTTGACTATGCTATAGTGTCCTCTTTAATTTTCCTTTTCCTGCTCAGGTCCTCGTATAGGGAGGTTATTGTGGTGACCACCAAATGTATGTAAAACAGGTTGTGTTTATCGTTATTGGATTTAGTATGTAACAGCACTATGTCATAAAATACCTTAATGTATATACTTTATGTTAATAAAACCTGTAAATGTTGAAAATACCTTGGCTCTAGGTGTTTTTGATAATGGTAAAAAGTACTCGGTGACTAATTAAATTAGTTGTGCTATTTAAAATGCATGTAAATTGCTGCAAACTGAATAAGTCTGAAATCTCATGGTGATTTGCATATATCCCATGATGCTTTGCATTATGGAACTATGTATGATGTTGTATTTCTTTGAAATTTGATTTGTTGCCAATGCCCTTTGGGGTAACCCGTGTTTCTGCATTGAGGTTCTTTGTTTTTATCTTGTTTTGTTTTTTTCTTTTTGAGCCCCCACTATCCAAGCAAACAGGTCCTAAATAGGGATGAAAAGTTTTCAGTGAAAAGTGGTAAGATCAGAGATCAGTGTCAGTAAGTGGTGGCTAGGTGCAGAGAAAGGACATTCATAGTCTGCTGCGTCTGCAAACTGATGTACTGAAGAAGGAATATGGCATTGTAGAAGCTAATTTCCTGTATTTTAAATAAACATCACACAGAGATTGTGTGTTGAACCTGAAGTTTGGTGGCTGGCCCATCTGTTAACCCACAACCCCATCATTGACTTGGTGTTAGAAGTGGGATAACTTGCTGGAAACATCTGGACTGGCCTAAGAGGGATGTTTTCTGGTGAATATCGTCCAGATATCTCAGGCGGACTGATGCACCAGGAGTTGCCAAAGGAAAACCCGGAGAAGAAAGTCCGTGGAGTTCTGACCAGAACCATGGCTGACAGACTGAAACTGAGAGAAACTGCCTAGATTGGACCCCGGAGAGTGGAGGAAAGCCAAGCCTGAAGGTGAAGAAATGCAGGTCGAGGCAGACTGGAGGTGCGAGAGCCTGATGAGGATGATCCACTAGATGAGTGGGCAATGGCTGGAGACAGACCGACTATGCAGAGAGATGGAACACTGGTGCCAGGTGCTTGAGAGGTTCCTGCTGGAGAGTTTGGATAGATTCAAAGGATGATTTTTTCATGGGTTCAGTCTGAGGAGGACCCCCTGACTGAGCAGGATATTCTTTTGTTTCCTGTGTTCCCAGGATGTTACCTGTTGGAGGTCGGAGGTGCAAGTATGAAACTTGATTGTGAGAACCCTGGTAAGACAGTGTCTAGTGATATTGTGCTGGGGTTGAAGACTCCAAGCAAGCAAGAAGAAGCCTATGAGGCTGAAGGGACTTTTTCTTGTTTTGCTGCAGCTAAATCTATTAACGGTATTGACTGGGGTATACTGCAGGCTAAAGATGCTAATATTGCCAAAAATGTTACAATATGTTAAGATCAAGGAGATGGTAAATGTTTTTTTTTTTTCTTATGAAAAACCTACGCAGGAGGAAGTGGGTGGAAAACAGATTGGAACCTGTGTTGGGGTAACACCAAAACAGTGTCAACCCTCAGGTATCTGTATCTGTAGCAAGTGAAATGAATCAAGAGACATAGTGGGTTTATGTAGAGGGGTTGAACCTAGGACTTGGCCCATGCTTAAAACTGACATGTCTGGTGGGGTTGAAGCAGGTAATTACTCAACCCAGAGAAACTGTTTCTATGGTACTGAACTTTCCAGATATTCTGATTTTTTGGTAAAAAAAAATATGATGTACTTTCCCTAAAAGGAGTTAGTTCAGGAAAGGTACTGTTAGTGTCTGTTGAGAAATGTGTTAATGCCTCAGGGTAAAGAATGATGATATCCATTATGTTTATGATAGAATGTTTATCATTAATAGCAATCCTGAGACAGAGCTTCTGAAGGTGGATGGGTGAAAGCTCCATCCCTTCCTGGGGCAGGAAGGTGATAAGCAGTCTGCAATAACTGCTTCCCTCTTAAGGTGGGGGATATGTGATAGGAAGCTCCTGCCACTCTTGAGGACTGGCCTTTCCTTAAATCTGTTGCTACAGTTCTTCTATTTTCTGAGCCTAATCTATCCCTTACAATTTCTAGTCCATAAGGTTGGCCACCTATGGGCACCCCCTTAACTTTCTTGACTATGCTATAGTGTCCTCTTTAATTTTCCTTTTCCCACTCAGGTCCTCGTACTGAAGAGTTATTGTGGTGACCACCAAACGTATGTAAAACAGGTTGTGATTATCATTACTGCATTTAGTATGTGATAGCACTATGTCATAAAATACCTTGATGTATATACCTTATGTTTATGAAACCTGTAAATGTTGAAAATACCATGGCACTAGGTGTTTTTGATAATGGTAAAAAGTACTAGGTGACTGTTATAGAAATTAAATTAGTTGTGCTATTTAACATGCATGTAAATTGCTGTAAACTGAACAAGTCTGAAATGTCATGGTGATTTGCATATATCCCATGCTGCTTTGCATTATGGAACTATGTACAATGTTGTATTTCTTTGAAACTTGATTTGTTACCAATGCCCTTTGGGGTAACCCATGTTTCAGTGTTTCTGCACTGAGGTTCTTT
Organism: Neoceratodus forsteri; assembly: GCA_016271365.2. Lineage (NCBI taxonomy): Eukaryota > Metazoa > Chordata > Ceratodontiformes > Ceratodontidae > Neoceratodus > Neoceratodus forsteri. The sequence continues at coordinate 129,285,540 of CM028137.1, read as the reverse complement.
GTTTTTAGCTTGTTTTGTTTTTTTCTTTTTGAGCCTCCACTACCGAAGCAAACGGGGCCTAAATAGGGATGAAGGGTTTTCACTGAAAAGTGGTAAGATCAGAGATCAGTGTCAGTAGGTGCTGGCTAAGTGCAGATAAAGGACATTCATAGTTTGTTGCTGCAAACTGATGTACTGAAAAAGGAATATGGCATTGCGGAAGCTTATTTCTTGTATTTTGAATAAAGATCACACAGAGATTGTGTGTTGAACCTGAAGTTCGGTGTCTGATCAATCTGTTATCCTACAACCCCTCCATAAGACTCTATCATTTTTTTCCTTGTATGACTCCCAGTCTTTCTCAGTTTTGGTTTCCTGGTATATGCCATACACCTTCTTTTTTTCTTTGACTGTGGTAGCCACTTCCTTGAAAAACCATAGAGGATTTATTTTTCTTTTTGCTTTGCTGACCCATCTGGCACATTGATCTGTGGAATTACGGGCATGGGGGGATACCAGGGACTACCACAATGAAATATGGCTCATTCTGATTTATGTTCAGAGCATACCAGGGCTTGGGGGGCACTATATCACCAGGGATAGGTTCCATACAGGTGTGCTATTCATGTGCTGTGTAGGGGCAGGTCGGGGTGGGCTGGTACACATTGGACATCTCTCCCAAGGGATGTCTCAGCACCGTTAGACCAGCCCTTGGCTGGTCTAATGCTACTTAGCACTTTGTCCCTAGGGAGAGCTTTGAAGATTGTGATTCCGGGTGTTGTGGTGGCCAGGGACTGCCACAGGACCCCTAGCACCATGCCACAGCCACATTTCTGGTGCAAGGCTGGTGCTAGCACACTTTAGTGCAAGCAGCCTGCTGAGTGACACAGGCTGTTTTGTAAAATAGCTTGGGGTCTTCCCCATGGTGTACGGTGCTTGTTGTGTCCATCATGCTGTACGCGAGCACCTTGCATCCAGCATAAGGGCTTTGAAAATCCTGCTCCTAGTGTTTTCATCGAAACTGCTAAAAATCATAGTTTTGTTATGGAAAATGCAAAAGAATCATGGGGTGTCCATGGGAAATGCCATAAATCATGGAGTTTTCATGCAAATGGGAAAAAAACATGAAATCTGTGACTTCCATGACAAAGGCACACGCCTAGGGAATAGACTTTGGGAACAGAAAAAATGGGAACCACTTCTAAGGCGAACCCTGTTCTGTAATTTTTAATAGATCCTGGTGTGCCTCAACAGGCTTCTTTGGGTGACTGTTGGAACTACTGCCAAAGTGATTGCAATATAACCTGGTTGCAGACCAGCTACGAATGACATTGGAACTGACCTGCTTGGGTGCCATTTAAAAACTGCATGCCCATATCAATGGATTCCACCAATCACAGAACAGAATGTCTCTCCACTTTTATAAAGTGTATAACTCTGTTGGCCAAAAGGTGGCAGCAGAAAAGCTATTACTGAGACAGTCAGCAGCCCAGAGCTCCTGTTGTTGCTTTAGAAACAAAGACAAAGGTCAGTCCACTGGCACAGTGGTAGCACTACTGCTTACGATGCCAATGACCCAGGTTTGGAAGCGAATCCAGGCTGTTGGAGGGTCAGCTAGGGAAGGAGGATTGAGCATCCATAGTACTGCTCTCCTCCTCCATGGGGAAGGGTGGCCTGTCCCCTGCTGGAAGCTGGGGAGAGGTAGCTCAGGCCAAGAAGGTCAGGAGTTGTGGCAGACACTGGCACACGTTGCACAGGAGCCTGTGGTGTACACCATGACATCATTGCACATTATGTCTCCCGGGGCAAAAATCAGAGGGAAAAGCTGGTAGTAGGATGGCGAAGAGAAATTAACAGGCTCCACACCTGACCAGCTGGGCATGCCGACCAGAACCAGATCCATTCTGCAGCAGGGCTTGGGAAACCTTACTGACTCCACCAGCAGAAGCAAGCCCTGGTGAAAAGCAGCTGGCAGATGAGTCCCAGTAGACATTGGGGTGACAGGGTTGGGGCACTCATTCGAAGGAGGGATGACTGGAGAAGAGGAAAAAAATAAAACAAACCCATGGGTTCAATCTTCAGGACTTGCTCCTAATCCTGCAGGTCAAATATGGAAGATGTTCCAGTGTTTCGAAAGTGAAAATGCTTCCCATGACCCACATTTTGGAAGCCAGCATTTTGAGACCAATAAAATACACTTTCTTTAAATATAAATTAACTGTTTTTGACTTCTGCTCTTACAAAATTGAAAGTCAATGAATCCTCATCCCCCCCCCCACACACACACACATTTGGGAGTCAAAAACCTTCTTTTTATTTGGGAAGTTGTTACCTTATTTTTGGAACTCAAATAGTTCCTTAATGGAATTAACTGAAGCCCTGGACACACTTCAAGTTATATTTCTATTCTTTGTCTTTCAATTTTTTCATTTTCTTTGAGATCTATTTAATAATGTGTTAACATACTCAAAAAATATTATTAGAAATATTTTTGTTGTCATGTTACCTGCTGATTACCACATCCTGGGAGCTTTTTAAGGTAGCTGTCCATTGGTTGAGACACTAGAATGAGAGAAACTAAACTGATTCCTTTTTAAGGGGATGGTATGAGGGCCTGGAGTAAGGTAGGTAGTCAGTCCCAAACCCCCTACCACATTCTGAATCTGGGCTACCCCAGAGAGTTTTTCTCATGGAAGAATTACTATGCCATCCTTGAAGAGGGATACATTAGTACTCAAAATGCCGTAGAAGTAGACATACAATTGCTTGTGTGATTTCATTTTGCTGACAATTATTTATCCAGGATAGTTCCACTGGGATGCAAAATCTCGTTTCTAGTGGGGTACTGCTTCAATCCGTTTCCACTGCCGGGCAGCATGGAGCACTGCAAGGTTAAAGAGGAGAGGACATTTTTATTTATTTATTGAAAATGTTTCCCCAGAAAAGGCATGCTGAGCAAAAAGATGCTCGTCTCACGGTGCGACCTGGGGGGGGGAGGGGTTACAGAGGAGAGTACTGTATACATTTGCACAGGAAACAAAATACACGAGTGAGATTACATGACAGTACACAGGAAGAGCACCCCAAAGTGAAATTACATGACGGTACGTGGTATATCACCCCAGGAACATGAGGTAGGAGGAACATGGGAACATTGCCACAAGCAGGTATCCACATTGTTGTCCAAGTTATTATATGGGGTAAGGGAGAGATCGTTCAAACATTACAATAACAGGAGGTGTACGCTATGTCTCCATACATGTCTGCGTCAAGCTACGGTAATGCGGTGGACAGATAGACAAGTCAAGTTAGAAGTGCAGTAGGGGGTAAGTGCTGAGGTTGGGAATATATGCCAGCATTTGTAGCTGTAGCTAAGGCTGCTGGTCAGGCTGCATAGGGACTCCAATAGGGCAGGGGGGAGGGGGAGAAGGTACTACAGAGTTGGGGGAGATCAGTGGCACTGGCAGTTTATGGCGCAGTAGTTTGACAGGGCAGAGGAGATGGAATACCTAGAGGAGGAGTGCCGGATTTGAGCCAGCACGTCGTTCCAGAGCTTCGGGAGGTGGTAGGAGAAGGCCGATTGGCCAGTATTGGTCCGGTGGTGGGGGGTTACTAACAGGCGAGAGTCAGTAGATCTAAGGGCATGAGTGGGGATTTGGGTTGGGGATAGGGAGGAGGTGAAGTAGGGTGGAAGGGACCTGAGCCAGAGGTTAGATGCAAATTTAGCACAGTGGAGTAGGCGACAGCTGTCTAGGGAGGGGAAGGCCAGAGCGTGGTAAAGCTTGCATTGGTGGGTGCGAGGGGGGGGCGTTGAGGACAAAGCGGCAGAAAGTGTTGAAGATAGGGTCTAGTCTGGATAGCGTTGACTTTGGGGCAGCACTGTAGACTACATCACAGTAGTCGAACATAGGTAATTTCATTTTCTGCACAATTTCACGTCGCACCGGTAGGGAGAGGCAACTGCAGTTTCTGTAGAGAGCGCCGAGCATAGGGCGTAGTTTTTTCAGGATAGCATCCACATGAGCTGAGGATAGATGTCGGTCAAGCCAGATGCCTAGGTACCTGAAAGTTGGACATCCTCAAGGACGGTCCCGTTGAGGGTGTGGAAGTTAAGGGGATAGTCTCTGCCTAGTGCTGAAGGTCATGGAGACAGTCTTTTTGGCATTAGGGGACAGTTGATGGGAGTTAAACCAGTGCTGAACTTTGTTGAAATCTGTCTGGAGATTGGTAGTAACCTCCTTGGAGGTACGACCTGAGTAAAAGAGGACGGTGTCATTTGCATACATGTGTAGTGAGGAAGGTGAGTAGACAAGAGGCAGTTTGTTTAGGAGGATGGAAAAGAGAATGGGGCCGAGAACTGAGCCTTGGAGGACACCAGTGTTTATAAGAAGTGGGGGAGAGGTGGAGCCAGCAATTTTGACGGATTGGTTTCGCCTTTCTAGGTAGGCTCTGAACCAGCTGGAGGAAGGCCTGGATAGGCCGGCTTCAGAGAGACTGGATAGCAGCAGGGGGTGGGAGACAGTGTCGAACACTTTGGCTAGGTCAACAAAGATGGCTGCGGTAATGAGACCCTTGTCCATCCCTGAGAGGACTGTGTCAGAGAGTCATAGGAGGGAGGTAGAGGTAGAGTGGTTCTTTCTAAACCGAGACTGGTAGGGGGTGAAGAAGTTAGATTCTGAGAGGAAGTTGGAGAGTTGAGAGAGCACAAGGTGCTCTTGGAGTTTTGCTAGGGCAGGGAGGAGGGAGATGGGGCAATAGTTGACCGCAGAGGCCTCCTTTGGGAAGAGGGAGGACTATGGGATGTTTCCACTCTGCTGGGACTGATTCAGAGGCAACTGATTGGTTTAGCAGGGCAGCTAGTGGAGCTATGATGGCAGGGGCAGAGAGGTGGAGGAGTTTGGGGTCTAGCCCATCAGGAGACTTACCCTTGGTAGGGTTTGGGGAGAGTAGTGCAGCAAGAGTTTCCAACGGGAAGATGATCCCGAAGTAGAAGGTGTTAGAACCGGAGGGATTAACACCAGCAGCATGGTGGGTAGGTGGAGCTACTGTTGGTAGGGAGGAAAGAAGTGATGAAGCACATGTGGTGAAGTAGGAATTGAACTTGGAGGCGACCATGAGTGGGTCTGAGAGAAGAGTACCATGTGAGACTAAAAGGGGGTAGGATATGGCGTGAGGGGGGGAAAGAGAGTGGATAACTTTCCAAAATTTAGATGGATTAAGCAGGTTGGCATTGAGGGTGGAGTTAAACTATTAGGCTTTGGCTAAGCAGGTGGCCTTGGTGCACTTTATATGGAGGGTACGGTAGATGATGTAATCACTTTGGAGGAGTGTAGACTTGTAATTTTTCCATGCTTTTTTCCAAGCATTTTGGCATGCTATTAGTTCAGGAGAACCGACACATGGGGGCATGTTTATCCCAGATGCTAAGGAAGGTATTCCGGAAATGTAGCAGGGCATCATCTATGGTGTAGTTACTACGGATGGGGCCACAGTTTGTGTGGGTTAGTTCATCCAGAAGGAGGCATTGTTTAGAGATTTGTAGGACCTTTGAATGATAAATTTTGGAGGGGATTTAAGGCGATGGATTTTGCGGACTATGTAAGTGATATTGTGGTCACTTACAGAGTCAGGAAGTATGCCGGCTTTGAAAACTTGGTGGGGTGGGAGGTGAGGGCCCAGTCAATCAGGGAGTGGTTGCCTGTCTTGTGGTTTGAGCGAGTTAGTTCTGAGATGATCTGGGTTAGATTGAGGGCTGTAATCTCAGATTGGGCTTTATTAAAGATGGGTGAAGGCCAGTTGTGATTAAAATCACCCAAGATATAAAGTTCTCCAGATGGGGCTAGGGAGGCTATGAGGCTTAGGAGGTTGATGACTGTCACAGTAGGAGTTCCAGGGTGGCAGTATACTCCTACAATATAAATAGGGAAAGAGAAGGGGCGGGTCAGTTGGAGCATGAGCAGATCAAAGGCTTTGGGCTCTGATTTGGCAAGGGTAATAGAGAAGTGTAGGTTTGAGGCTGTGTATATTGCTACTCCTCCACCTCTAGTGGAACAGTCTTGAAGAGAGACATTAAAGCCTGGGATGGCAATGGATGTGACTGAAAGATTAGGGTTTAGCCAGGTTTCCGATAGGATGCTAATGTCAGGAGCATGCTGGCAGCTAGCACCTGGAGTAGATCGAGTTTGGGGGGGTAGGCTGCGAATGTTGAGGTGGAGAACGCGCAGTCCTCGGGGGAGGGAGTCAGAGGGAGTACCAGGGGTGGCTAATTTAGGAGTGTTGATCATGGGGCTTGGGGGTATAGGGCCAGTGCAGGGCCGGGTTGGGGTGAATGTCGCCTGCTGCAAGAAGTAGTAAGATTAGTGTTAGGTAGTGAAAGCAAATATGATAGCACAAGACTGTGTGCAATCTCCGCCTAGGAGACGCTTTAGGGTGACCAGCATGAGATGAGCTGGAGGTGATTAGTTGCAGGGATGACCAAAGGTGGGCATAGAAGTATAGGGAGGAGGAGGGGCTGTAGGGGTACAGGGACCAGGTAGGGACAGGTAGAGATAGAGTAGCGGGGGGATGGGCAGGAGGAGTTGGATTGGCCAAGGAGGAGGGAGGGGACTCAGGATATAAGTGGGAAACAGGTAGGAGGGAGGGTAGGCAGAGTAATATGTAGAAGATTAGGAGTAGGTTCTGGGCTGTGGGTGTCATAGAAGTTGTGGACAGGAGGTTGAGAACCAGGATTTGTGTTTGATGGTTGTGTGCAGTGGAAGGCAAGCAACACGGCCCTCTTAAAAGGTAGCTATAGGCCGGGAGGGCAGCAGTAGGTGCCAATAGTGTTTGAGTAGGTCTTTAAGGAGCGGCCAGTAGCGGATTTAAAGGAGGCCTGGGAGGGGGAGGGGGTTGGGACAAAAAGCCACAGAGCAGAAATGTATGCCAATTGGCAGCAGTTAGTAATGCTCTTATTTACAGAAATTAAATTCACTCTTCCAGATGATCCCATATTTAACTATAACTGAATAAGTACTGATGTGAAAAATTGTGTTTTCAATTGTTTCCTTTTTATGGACAGCATTCTGTTACAGTTATCTTTATGGAACTAGTAATTTGGAGTTGTTACTATGTCATGGCTTGTATACAGAATGCTAAGTATGAGCTATTGTCCTATCAGAATCCTGTTCAGAGTTCTGAGCTCAAACCGTGACATAGTTAAAATTCCAGATCACTGGTTCTGTGACCAGAACTGTAACAGAATGCTGCCCATAAAAACAAAACAATGGGAAATACAGTTTTACACATTGTTTTTTATTTATGGAAAGTTACATATGAATCATTTAGGGGTATGAATATCATTTCCAAAACTAGGAACATTATAAACAGCTGCTAATTAGAAATCATTTCCTGTCCTGTCCAAGGTCACACAGTCAGTATTTGGCTCTAGCGGGATTTGAACCTGCAATCTTTCATTTTGTCAAGGCAACAGCTGATCCTGCCTTTATTAAAATAATCACTTCTTCTCTTGCTATCCCCCCACAGTATTGCTTCCCCCCACTACTTACCTCAGTTGTCCTGCTCACTACTACAGTATATCTAATTTACCTGATCGGTATATATAACATCAATAATATTTTTGTATATACAGTAGCTGTATTTGATTCTGTTCTTTGATCATGTGCAATGACGAATTTATTGTATATATTGGCCCTTTGTCCTGTTCTTTGATTGTATGCACTGTAACGTTACTGCAATTTTCAATGCTCTACTGCTGCAATGTCCCTTCCAGGACCCTCTTGTAAAATTAGGTGCTGCACCTGAATGAGGCTGTTCTGTTGTGCAATAAATAAATGAAGATAAATACTCAAATAAAAATAAATACAATCAAATAAAGATAAATATAAATAAATGAAAATAAATATACTCTAAATAAATAAAAGAGGTTTGCTGTATCAGGGTATTTGGGGAAGAAATTCCGGAGTGAGGCCACCAGTTTTTTTGTGTGATCTTAAATTTAGGCGATCAATATTGTTTATTGAAAATATTAATAAAAATGAAAATGAAAATGAAAAAAAATGTAGCCAATCTGGATTTGTGACAGGAGTACCCCTGAGCTAGTGTAATAAACATACACAAAAACATATAAACATAGACAGTGATGGCAGAAAAAGACCAATGTTCCATCCAGTCTGCCCAAGTTCCCTAAGCCCCTGGAACCTTTCCTGGAGCCTTATGTTCCCACAGAGAACTAACCCTCATGATCCTTTCCCTATTTTCTTCCCTTAACCTGTCACCCCGCATAACCACTATTCCCTTCAATCTATCCCAGGCCTGTTTGAACCCCCTCACTATGTTAGCTTCCACCACCTCCTCTGCTGGCAGACTGTTCCAAAGTTCCTCAACCCTTTCCATAAAGAAGTGCTTTCTCATGTCCCTCCTGAACCTCCTGCCTGCTAATCTCCACTCATGACCCTACGAGCACGTACTGCCACATACCACTTACATACTGCTACTACCGTCTTAATGACAAAGGATGCAAGAAGATAGAAACATAGACAAACTGATGGCAGAAGAGGACGTAGTGGTCTATGCAGTTTGCCCGGTCACCTACCTACAGTTAGATGTGATCCATGGACCCTATTGGTCCTTGGCCATCCCTCCTCAAATCTATTCTACCCGTGTTCCTCACCAAGCCCTTATGTGTGTCTCACTCCTGTTCGAAGCTCACCGCTGTTTTAGTGTTGACTATCTCACTGGGTAGTCTACTCTATTTCACTTCTCTACCACCTGTTCTGCAAAACATACTTCAAAATATCTTCTCTAACAATGAAAGTGTATTAGTGAGTCTTATTGAGTTAGTTAAATCAGACCAAGCCTAGATGTCATAGTGATTTGCATATATATCCCATGATGTTTGCATTATAGAAGTCTGTATGATTTTGCATTTCTTTGAAAACTTACTTTGTTGCCAATGCCCTTTTTCAGTAGCCCTTGCCTCAGTGCTTTTGTGCCGATGTTCTTTGTCTTTTTAGCTTGCTTTCTTATTTTTGGCCCACCATGACCCAAACCCATAAGACCACATTAGGGCTGGTTCGTTTTCTCTTAGGGTGAGATAGACAAGACACACTGATGAGTTATGTGTTGGATGAAGCACGTGTCTGTGTCTTCTGTTCTCACTCTGCAGATTGTGTGAGGGGACCCTTGGCACCAGGCATTCCTGATAAAAATAGAAGCAGCCTAAATTTGCCTGGTGATTTGCATTATGGGGTATGTGTGATTTTGTATTTCTTTGAAACCTGGCCTTGTTGCCAATGCCCTTTTGGCCTAACCCTTGCCTCGGTGCTTTTGTGCTGAGATTCTTTGTTTTTATAGCTTACTGAGTTGTTGCCCCAGAGACATAACTAAAGAATGTAAAAGTTTAAACTGCTCTGTGGTCAAAATCTCTCTAACATTATAGCAGCAGATTTATTTCTCTGCTAAAGCGATCAGAATCTTGTTCCAGTCCTAATGGCTAAATTAAAATAAAAAAAGTCTATCAGCATTCATTATTTTATTTAGCTGTTCAATATTCTGCCTTATATTAGTTTTTCTGTGAATTTGTTACATGGTAGCCAAGAGTTCCTGGATGATGGAACTAGTAAAACTGTGGTTTGTAGCAGTTTCTAGTTCAGGTTCCCAGCATTTAAACTGTCTTAAAAGAAGTGTTTTTTATTTTAAATTGGCTCTGTTTTTATAAAGATTGTATGTTTATTTCAGAACAACAACCTAAACCTTTTTTGGCACCTTTTCTGTCCAATTGGCAAGACAGAAAGGCTGAAAAAGAAAACATGCCCCATAGGATTTAAACATTGTAAATCCTGTTGGCTCTGGTTGGCAAAAGCTTTGATTGTATGAGCCAAGATCAAGAGTTTCAAAACTGTGACCTTAATAAAGTTGTCTTCCCTAAATCCAACAAAAAGAGGGCAGCTAAAAGGCAGTAGCAGTGTGCACCAGCTTCCGTGTCAATATCAATAGAGTGCGCCCCTGTGAAAACCACCAACATAATTATGGAGACAAGTTCCTCTGATGGTGGAAAATATTCTTTGGATGGTTCTTCTCTGCAGTTGTCTCTGACTTTAAAGGTGACTCAAAAATGCTGCAAGCAGTCATCTCTGCCCAATGAGACTGATCAGATTGCCAAGCCATCCTTGAGCTCTAGTAAAAAGCACAGGGCATGTAGTAGGAGGGGAAGCCCTAATGCTAATGATAGCAAGAAAGAACAAACTGTGGTCAGAGCCAATAAGGCTGTGCAGAGCTCTTACCTGCATGCATATCAGAGAGGTGGCAGCACAGCTATCAGAGCAGTGGCAGCAGCGAATAGCTTTTGGAGCAGTGGTGGCAATTTCAGAATGGATGGCACTGCTGTTGGAGTGGCGACGGTGTGCCAATCCCAAGATGGTGGCGATGATGGAACTGCACATGCATGATACTCATGCATGCGCAGTGTTCATGGAAATTCACTCACCAAGTAGTGCGCCCATGGGGAGAAGCAACCATGCTGCAGAGGGGGGAGCTCCATCCACGGAGGACAGCGCCAATGGAGTCAGTGCTGTACAGATGTTGCCGTATCACTGTAGGAGACCACAGGGTCGTTTTCCAGACACAGATCCATTGTTCTTCTACAGTGATCAGAAAATTGCAGATCTCCACCCACGCAGCTGTAAAAATTCACTTCTGACCTGCCATTGCCCAGAATGACTGGCAATAAGAAACAGGAAAGGGGGCACCTTACAGTTCCTCAACCTGAAAAATAACTAGAGGAACCAGTGCCTGAGTGCAAAATACCCTATGTGGTGGACATAACATACATGTGGCAGTTTTTTGTAACCATGCATAGCATGGGAATTCCAGTTGCTAACCGTCCACCCCCAAAATTCTTTCCCGGAACAAAGTTTTGGTGAGTGTGTGGAGGAGGATGAGTAACCTGTATCCTCAGAGGCAACTCCAGAAGAGGACTTTGGTTCCCCTCCTAGAGTCATTGAAGACTATTCCTTCTACTCTGTATTTGTGAGCCAAATGGCCAGTATGCTGAATCTGTCATCCACTGAGACCGATATAGAAAAGGCTCAATTTTTGAACATGCTGGGACTGGCTTCTTCTAAAAGAATGTCAGTTCCCATTCATAAAGCTTTCCAAAAGGCCACAAAGAAAGTGCTCTCCATGCCTTCATCTGTGTTGACCATAGACAAGAAAGTTAAAAAAGGTATGTGGTAGCCAGGGATGGCTCTGAGTTCATTTACAACTTTTCTGACCCTGAAAGAGTGATAGAGGCAGCTGCCTGTGAGAAAGCCAAAGTTCCACTGGCAACTGCACCTCCTGATAAGGATTCCGGAAAGCTGGGCTATATGGCAAGAAAGGCTTACACTATCTCCGCTCTACTGAGGTCAGCATCCTATCTTACTTGCCCTACAGATTACTGGCAGACTTTGTGGAATGCAGTGCTCCCTATATGTGACACTTAACACCTTCAGGGCAATACACATCTTGCTCACACGGTGAAGGCTGGTCTTGAAGCTGCTAAATTATTAGTTTTAAAATGGCTGTTGATATTAATGACACTTCTTCTAGGGTGTTAGCAAATTCAGTGTCTACCAATCGAAATGCATGACTCAGGTCAACTGGGTTGTCACAGGACATGCAGGGTAAAGAAATTGACTTCTTCTTTGAAGGTGCCTCTTTATTAGGGGACAAAACTAAGGTACTCTATGCAGGAAAAAAGTTGATGGCCAAAAAGCAACTTTTAAAAATTTGACTGAAAAGAGAGGTCCTTCACTTCCTGTAGGCCCTATTGAAGGTATGGAAAGGGCTTACTATAGTAAATCCATTGTACACCATGAGCACCTATTCAGAGGGGCACAGGGAGAAGTGAAGGTAGGAGAGGGCCAGGGCAGAAGTCTGCCTCAGCTCCTACAGCCCAACCCTAACAATTCTGCCCATGTCGCCATAGACTCATTACCAGTAGGAGGGCACCTGTCTTTTTACCACCAGGAACTGGAAAGGATTACCACAGACAAGTAGGTTCTGGAGGCAGTAGGACAGGATTTAACCCTTCAATTTGTACAATTTACAAAATTAATCAGAGTATTTCAAGCTCAGAAATCGGAGCACAAAATCCTACTTGAACTGGAAGTGAAAAAGTTAATGCAGCTAAATGAAATGGAAAGGATTCCTGTTTCTCAGCCAGTAAAGGGATTCTTTTCAGGTTACTGTTTGACTTTAAACAAAAATGGGGAACTGTGACCCTTTCTGGACATAAGGCTCTTGAAAAGGAACCTAAAGAAAGAGAATTTCAGAATGGTAACAGTGCAGACTTTGGGCCCTATTCACAAAAGCCTACGCGTCACATATGTACAGCACGTAGGCATACCTATGACTGAATGCCACACAGTGGGGTCCGGTGGACCCCCAACAGCATTCACAACAGGTGTACTAGCACCTTGTGCTCCGGATCCCCCGGCTGCCTGTGCAACTACACACCACGGGTACTCTGGGGCATGCAGGGGGTGTGCCCGCACTCCACGCTATTCACTAATACAATACAAGTACAATGTATTACATAAATCAGGGAGGTACCAGATCATTAAAAATCTGTATGGAGTCGAAGGAAATAGGGAACCTTTAAACTAGGTGCTCTGTACAGACACTGTAATTGCATCCCCTTACCGGCCCACCATGAAATTATCCAGAAAATGATCCTCCCAATGTTTAACTATGGCGACATAGTCTATAGCACAGCTCCTAGGTCCACTCTAATCAGGCTGGACACTCTTTTCCACTCCTTCTGTCAGTTTGCTCTTGACTGTCTACCCCGTACCCACCATTGTGACCTTTATCTCTCTCTCTCTCTCTCTCTCCTCACCCCATTCTTGGTACCAGACTCCTCACCCACTGTTCTTCCCTAGTTGGAAAATACTGGCTCAGCTGCCTCTCCTCTTACCTCACTTCCCTCCTCTCCACCCCTCCTCTCCCATCTATTCTCTCCATAACTCTGGCTACCAGACCCTTGCTCTCCCTGTCAGGTCATCCACTGCAGGCCAGTCTGCCTTCTCCTACCATTTCCCTAAACTCTGGAACCCCTTCCCTTAGCTATCCATTCTGCCCTGTCCCCTCTATCATTATCCTCTCTTCTTCAAAATGTCATTTTCCCATCCTGCAATTGTGCCTGACCCACTTCCCACATAGCCCCTCCACACCCCATTCTCTCCCCAAAATGCGTCTTCCTACTCCTTTCCCAGCTCCACTCCTAACCTTCTCCAGGTGGGCCTGTAACCAGGACACTAGTTGTGTGTGCACCCAGCAGTGTCTGGCCCTTGTGGGGTTTGCACCCCAGAGGAACAAAGGTTTGCCTCTCCCTTACACTACCCTGTCTCTATCCTTGCAGGCCAGGTAACCATTACTTGGACTGGGTGTTGTTCACCCTGCCAAGTCTCCCCCTTGTAGGGTTGTATCCCAGAGGAATGAATCCTTTCCCCTTTCTCTTTCCTCTCCCTGTCCTTTCCCCAGTCACTATAGTCCTATACCCTCTTTTCCTTCACCTTTTTTTGTCTCTGTGAAGGGGCAAGCCTCCCTTCCCTAGTTTTTGACTGATCAATATTTATTTATATGTGTTGGTCTTAACCACACATTACAACTGTACACACCTCTAATTGTTTATTGTAAATCACTGTATGACATTTTATTTTATTATATCTTCGTTAAATATACATCTATTACACTTACCCATCTCCCCTTCCCCCAGGATGCATCTGGAAATTAGCTTTTTTAGCTCAGTATGCCTTTCCTGGTGAAAGTTTTCAAAATAAATAAATAAACCTGGCATACTCACAGAATGCAATTGCACATGTAGTACACCTAGCAGGCAAGGACAATGTACTGGGAGATTTACTGAGCAGGATGAGTCATGTTAGCCACAAATGGTCTTTGAGCCAACAGGTGCTGAACTCAGTGCTCCAGAGATCGGGAGTGCCAGAGGTGGACCTATTCGCCTCATGTGAGAACAGAAAGTTCAGGTTAGGAAGGAGGTCAGTCCCTGAATGCAAAGTGCATAGGAAAAAAGTGACCTCTCACCAACTCTTAAGTCTAGGTTTAAAAAGTTTATTGTATGTCATACAAACACCCCAAAGCCCACCAATGTTTCGGGGTGTCCACAGTACCTCTTCCTCAGGGTGGAGGGTGGCATTTTTTATGGCTCAGTAATTACTCCATCACAATTGTCTTGTAAAGACATTAAATATTCATCCTGCAGTTTAGACTCATAATTCATTACACTTTTTTATAAACTTCTCCCACAAGCACGGACAGAGGAGAGCTGAGAGAAAGAAGTTTATGAAAAAGTATAATGAATTATGAGTCTGAGCTGCAGGATGAATATTTGAAGTCTATACAAGACAACTATGATGACTGAGCCACAAGAAATGCTACCCTCCACCACGAGGAAGGGGTACTGTGAACACACTGAAATGTTGGTGGGCTTTGGGGTGTTAGTATGGCATGCTATAAACTCCTTAAACTTGGACTTTAGAGTTGGTGAGTGGTCACTTTGTTCCTATGCATTTTCCATGTTGTATCTGGCACCCATAGGAGCAGACTACTCCCTCATTTGAGTCTCTTTTTGCCTAGGGTATACCTGGAGGTTGTCCTACAGAGTCAATCCCTGGATGCCAATACCCTCATGCTAAGGGCACAACCATAATTGGCAGAGGACTCTTCCATAGCAAAAAAATCCAAAGTGAAAAAATAAAACAGATGAAAGAAACTCAACTCCTAGGTACGTATAGTTCAATTATGTTTTTATTTAATTTAACATGCCATGTAGAAAACAAACAATAGTCTGCCCTGTTTCTGCTGTATATTACTATACCATGGACCTTATTTGGTTACAGATGTCCCTCCCTCCTCCCTTTTTCTATACCTGTTATGCCTCTCTGCCTGTCCCATATGTGTTTCAAGCTCCCCACAGTCTTCGCCCCTACCATCTCTTCTGACAGGCTGTTTCAGCTAGAAAAATCACAAGAGTGACTGACATTTTTTGGAAGGTTCCACTTTGTCAAGGTGTGGTGTTCACTACCTCAAAAGCACAAGATGTTCACTATCTTAAAAAAACCAAGATGGCCCTACTGTTTATTTTTTGCCAACACATTCTATGTTTTTATGTTTCTATAACCAAACTATTATTACCTATGAGTTGAGTTTCTTCCACCTATTTTGTTTTTTGAAAACAGAAAGCTCACCAGCTTTTGTTGAAGATCCCTCTTAGTAGAGACAGCTCAATGGGATGCTTTCTCCCTTACCTGGAGGGGCAAGTTTATGTATGCATTCCTACCCTTCCCACTAATCCAAAGTGATGTGTCCTGTCGAAATGGAGAAGAGAGTCGGCAACAAGGATTTTACTGATACCAAACTGGGCCCGGCCTAGTGGGCACTGCCTTCTGCTGACAATAGCACAGAAACATAGAAAGGTGATGGCAGAAGGGGACCAAAGGTCCATCAAGTCTGCCCGTGAGTTCCCGAGACCCTAGGAGATCCCGGGATCTAGCCCATACTTTTACCCACAGATTTAATTCAAACATACTCTTTATCCCAACCCTGTTTGAAGGCTGACATGGTCTTAGATCCCACTACATCCATGGCAGCCTGTTCCACGGCTCCACTATCCCTTCTGAGAAATAAAGTTTCCTATGATCCCTTTTGAATTTCCCACCCCTCAGCTTCCATCCATGCCCCCTTGTATTTGAACTGGACACCCTGGTGAATAGTTCAGAGTAGAGCACTACATTAATTCCCCTCATGTACTTGAAGGTTTCTATCATATCCCCCATTTCCCTCCTTGTCTCCAGCGAGAACATGTTTAACATCTCAAGACACCCTTCATACGGATCATTTTGGTCACCCTTCTCTGTATGGTTTCTAGACTGTCCCTATCCTTTGTAATGTGTGGGCTCCAAAACTGGACACAGTATTCCAGGTGACCAGGGATCTGTAGAGGCAGTATCACCTCCCAATGCCTACCGTCAAATCCTTTCCCTATACACCTCAACATTTTGTTGGCCCTACTATATGCTGCAATGCATTGGCTGGCTTGTTTTAGCGTGTCACATATGATAACTCCTAGACCCCTTTCCTCTTGTGAGGCATTGAGCTTGACCCCATTGAGCCAAAAGGCTATCCTTGAGTTATTCTTGCCTAGATGCATCACTTTACACTTCTTGGTATTACATAGAAACATAGACTTTGGCAGCAGATAAGGAACGCTTGGCCCATTTAGTCTGCCCATTTCCCTACCTACAGGATAGGCTGCAGATCCTAGTTAACCAACAGCCTATTTCTTCCTACCCCACCCCACAAGAATTGCTTTATGTCTGTCCCATGCATTCTTGAATTCTCCCACAGTTTTAGACCCCACAACCTCCTCAGGAAGGCAGTTCCATGCATCCACTACCCTCTCTGTGAAATAATATTTCCTCACATTGCCCCTGAACCACCCCCCCATCTTTAAATTGTGTCCCTTTGTTCTTGCACGTCTTTTTTTCTGAAAGATGCTACCCTCTTGGACTTTGTTGATTCCACTGACGTACTTAAAAGTTTCTATCATGTCCCCCCTCTCCCTTCTTTCCTCAAGGGTATACATATTAAGCTCCTTTAGTCTCTCCTCATACAGCTTCTCTTGCAGACCCTGCACCATTTTAGTTGCCCTCCTCTGGACTGCCTCTATCCTGTCTATGTCCTTGTGGAGATGGGGTCTCCAGAACTGGATGCAGTACTCCAGATGGGGTCTCACCAACTGTCTGTACAGAGGGAAAACAACTTCCTGTTTTCTGCTGCTGATGCCTCTTCCTATGCATCCCAGTATACCCCCAGCCCTCCCTACTGCCTTCTCACATTGCATGCTATCATCTGATATGATTACCCACAGGTCCCTTTCCTTTTTTGTTGTTGTTACTACCCCTCCCCATTGTGGATTCTTCCCCTGGGTTCTTGTTTCCCAGGTGCATTATTTTGCACTTCTTTGCATTGAATCCTAGCTGCCATACTTCTAACCATTCCTCCAACCTTGCCAAGTCCCTTCTCATCCTTTCCACGCCCTTGTGTATCAGCCCTGTTGTAGATCTTTGTGTCATCTGCAAGAGGCATACTTTTCCTTCCAGTCCCTCTGCAATGTCACTATGAAGACATTAAAAGGACTGAACCCAATACTGAACCCTGCGGTACCCACTAGTAACCCCTCTTTCTTCAGAGTGGACTCCATTTACAATTACCTTCTGTGTCCTGTTGTCTAGCCAATGTTTTCAGGCTACCACCCTGGGACCCACTCCCAGACTGGTTAATTTGACTATTAATCTTTTGTGTGGGACTGTGTCAAATGCCTTGCTAAAGTCTAGGTAGGCCATGTCTACAGCCCTCCCTGGTCTACTACTTTGGTCACCCAGTCAAGAAATCTATTGAATTAAGTCTGACATGACCTTCCGCTGTGAACCCATGCTGCCTTGGGTCCTGTGCCCCACTGGCCTCTAGGTACTCAACTATTCTTTCCTTCAGAAGTGACTCCATCACTTTCCCTACCACAGAGGTCAAACTGACAGGTCTGTAGTTTCCTGCCTCTGTCTTGGTCCCACTTTTGTGAAGGGGAATCACATCCGCCTTCCTCCAGTCCTCTGGTACCACACCATCTTCCATGATTTATTAAAAAGAGTAGTCAGTGGTTTCACTAGTTCCCCCTTAATTCTTTAAGAATTCTGGGGTGAATTCCATCAGGCCCCATTGCTTTGTCACCTTCTGTTTTAGGAGTTCTTGCAGAACCTTTTCTTCTGTGAAAGGATTGGATCGACCCCTATCAAAGTGCTTCTGTTAATGAATTATGCACTTCCCCTCTTCTTTTGTAAATACTGAGCAGAAATATTCGTTTCAGTATCCTTGCTTTTCACTGTCCCCCTCTGCCCACCCACCGTTCATTCTATTCAGCCTCACTATCCCTCCCTTTGTCTTTCTACGCTTGCTGATGTACCTATAAAAGATTTTATCCCCCTTCTTAACTGAGTTGGCTATCTTTTCCTCAGTTTGGGCCTTTGCTATTCTGACTTCCCTCCCTGCTTCCTTCTGCCTTAACTGGTACAGCTCTCTGTCCTGCTCCTTCTGTGTTTCCTTACACTTCCGGAATGCTATCTTTTTCTTCCTGACTTTCACAGCCACCTCTTTTGAGAACCATAGTGGCTTTTTCTTTCATTTTAATTTGTTTATTTGCTTCACACAAAGGCTTGTTGCCTCTGTGATGGCAGTTTTGATGATTCCCCATTGTTGCTCCACACCTCCTTCTAGCCTGTTTGCTAGTGCTTTTCTGAGGCACTCTCCCATCTTGCCCATATTAAACTTCAGCTGCCAGACACTAGACCATTTTTCCAACTTTTTCAGATCTTTCTGTAGGTTCCCAACTGATTCCTCGCTGTCCACCCTACCACCTAGCTTAGTGTCAACCACAAACATTGCAGTTGTGCCCTGGATACATAATTCTATGTTGCTGATGAACACATTAAACAGGACTGGTCCTAAGACCAGGCCCTGAGGGACTCCACTCGTCACCTCTTCCTCCTCTGACTTCTCACCATTGACAACTACTCTCTGCTTCCTGCCCCCCAGCCAGTTGCCCACCCACTTAACAATGCAGTTTTCTATAGCTAAATCCTCTAGCTCCTTCAGCAGGCAGTTATGTGGCACAGAATCAAAGGTCTTCCTGAAGTCGAAATAGAGGAGGTCCACTGCATGGCCCCTATCCATTTCGATTACCCAATCAAAAATGTTATCAGGTTCATTTGGCATGACCTGTCTACCACTAAACCATATTATTTGTCATCCTGAAGGCCATTCTTACTCAAGTATTCCACTAGGTCTTGTTTAATCAGGACCTCTACTTGTTAACCAGTCTGTAGTTACCGTCTTCCTCCCTGCTTCCACCCTTATGTAGAGAGGCACCACATCAGCCCTCTTCCAGTTCCTTGGCACAACTCCTGTCAGAAGCTAAACTATTAATACATCTGTCACTGAGGCAGAATCTCCTGACAGTATCTCAGGGCAGGGTGAGTCACCCAGATCTGAAGTAAGCAATAACATATGACAGTGTGTGCATCAAGTTAACTCGATACATGCCTTGGGTGCATTGTGAGGCACAAGGCCATAGACTGAGTGCCTTCAACAACACCGAAAGTGTGTCAGTTTAGCTTGATGCACACCCTGTAGTGTGTTATTCTGCTTAATAAATAGGTAACTTTAGTTAAAATGTCTGTAAAAATATAAAAATAAATAGATTTAAATACAAAAATATATAAATATTTGCCTATATTTGTAATAAAATAGTTCTTCTGTATGCTGGGACAACTTACAATGTTTTCTTTGCTTTTTTTTTCTTCTCATAAGGACTACATACAGTAGTTGTAGTTCTTGGCAGAAATTGTGCTTCTATCAGTCAGCACTAGCTCAGGTCTCCAGAACACACAGTAATTGCTTTGTGCATTTTTTTTACTTCTTTTTTAAATACAATTTCTGCTATTTGCTGTTTATTTGAATTCTGAATTTAGATATCTATTTGATTGGCCTTGCAGTGTGGCTGGTTCTTTCACCCCCACTCACTCTTCTTTGCTGTTTCTGTTTACTTTCTGGAGTTATTGTTTGTCAGCAGACAAACCTGGGGCACCCCCGTGATTGCGGAATAGAGAGTGAGACAGAGCATGAGAGAGAGAGAGAGAGAGACAGTATGTCTGCATGATGGAACCAGCTGTGCTTTTCTCTTTTCTACGCATGCCTGGCTTGCACCTCTTCAGAGCCATAACAGGGAGCAGAAGCCAGTGAGCTAGGAGATAGTCACTAAGATGACTCAGCATTTTTGAGGTATACAAACACAGTGAAATTTAGAGTCGCACTGCAGTTTGTGATAATGCATATGCAAGTTTGACAGCTCAAGCACGATAAAGGCAAACACAAAACTGCCTTCTGCCAATTCAATACAGTGTATTGTGTTATACAGATGGATAAATACGTGTTCCAGCTATGTATCTGTATGTCTGTATGTGTTGGGTGGGGGCAGAGACTGGAATATAGAGTTTACTGGACTGTAGGGACTGGGAGTTTAGTGATGTAGAAAAAGGCCGCTAGCTTGTTTTTAAAAATTGTGTGGAGGCCTATTAATTTGTAGGATGACCACGCATCATGCAGTAGTGATACTCAGTCGTGTGACAGCTTTAGACCGATCATTTTTCTATATATTACTAACCCATTTTATAAAATGGTTTGTGCGAGCACATGGTACTTGAAGAGCTATAGTACTTTACAGTAGCATAGATCTGTTAAATAAGGTCCTGGAAGTTTCAAAAGTTATCAGAAAACCTGCAACCAGAAAAACATCACGGGTTCAGCATACCCACTGTTCCTCCCTAGTCCCTAGTACTAATATCTTTCAGTCACCCTTTGTTTTCCCAAAAGTCTGTTTGAATCTGTATACATCCATTTTCATTTTCACCAGATGTCTCCATCTCTGTCTCCTTCCCCCACATTTGCCACCTTTCAGCCATCTTACTAGGCCCTGTTAATTAGTCCCCACCTGGGGGCTTCTCTAGCTCTTTCACTCCTATTATGCCTTGTCATTCCCATCACCACCTTTTTGTTTTCCAGATTTTCTCTTTATCTTGCCATTTATCACTTCTTCTCCCAGAGTCTCCCCCTTTTTTCTTTATCCACACTATATATCCTTTATTTTACCTCCCCTCTACTGTATAGTAACTTTTTTTTTTCTCTTTCAGGTATTTCCTGAAGAAGGCCTAAGATGGAAACATAGATTTTTAACTCTATTTCCTATTTTCAGTGTGTATTTAATATTACCATTTTGTTTTGCTTTCAGGCCACATGCTGACGTAGCACCTTGTTTTTGTAGATCTAGATGGGTTAAATCTCCCAGATCTATATCTTTGTGCTTTAGCTAGTCATCATTGCCTCGTCTGTCTTTGGACATCTAACAATCGCCACGCTTCTTGGAAAGATATTGAATTCTCTCTCAGTGATTTATGTAATGTGAGCAGAATCTTTTATTCTTTCCCCCCATATTATCTCCCATTCTCCACATTTTTTCCAATACACGGCCTCAACCCTTCAGATATGGCACAAAGTGTGTAATGTATATTTGGTTGACTTCGCCTTTCTTTCAGAAGCAGTTTGCCTGGATGCATACTGCTTCATTACGTGCAATAGATTATTTTCCTCACCATTGGGCCAAATATGGCCTTGTTTATCTGCACCAATTACTTGATGTTAATGGAGTTAAACTTTTCTTGGCTCTCCATGCCGAATATTCTCTGCCAGCCTCTGAACACTTTCACTATTTGCAGCTTTGAGCTTATATTCATTCTCTGCCTCTATATCTTAGACAGTTTCCAGACTATCCCTCAGCTTTGTTTACACAGTGTCCTTCATCAGCAGGACGTAATAGGGGTGCACCTTATAGGCAAAGTATGTGTTGCCTTGCAAGATTTAAGTAATCTACACTTTCTTTTTTTGCAGCTACTCTTATCTTTCTCCCAGCCACTGTTGACTTACCTCTCAGATCCCCCAGCCCTGTCCCCCGCTTGCAGCATACCTCTCAGTGTGTCCCCATGGCTATGCTCCCCCATAGCAGGTGGCAGAACCCCCTCCACCATCTCTCACGAATCCGGAACCAAGAGTTACTGCCCATCATGAAGGTGGTGCCTGCAGGAATCTGATCATTCTGCCCGTAAGTGCCTTCTGTTTTTCCTCCATTTTTACCCCCGAGATGCAGCATGCAATGACACCATGGAGTGAGTGCACACGCTACCGCACATGCTCCTTCAAGCGTCTGCTGCATCTATTGCTTCTCTTGAGCTTCAGTGTGCTAGTCCCCAGCCTCCGCTAGGGGCCAGTCATACACCGAGAGCTGGTGTCCTCCCTCCCTCCCTCCCTCCCTGGAAGGAGAGCAGTTCTTGGATGTTCAATCCTTCTCCTCCCTGCTGACCCCCGATTACTCGTGCTCATTCCCAAACACGGGTCACCTGCATGGTGCGAGGTAAGGCGTCCAGCGCCTCAGCCCTCAGCGCCACCGAGCCAACATAAGTAATCTACGCTTTCAGTATTTACTACATGAAACTCAGATTCAACTCCCTTATAATTTCTATGAGCAGGAAAAATGTTTTCTTCCTATTTATAAACTTTCTGTGGCCCCTTATTTATAAGAATTTGCATGGAAATGCCAAATGAGATTTTTTAATAACCCCTGTGATATTAGCAAAATGTAAAGGGGCAGGGCAAGGGGAGTGTTAGTGAGACTGTGGGGAGGCATCAGCAGACCATGCTCATATCTTCTAGGTATATCCTAGACTTATAAATTTGTGTTAGATTTAATATTCTATAGATTTTGTCTCCATCTTTGGCCTTTTTGAACATTCCCCCAATTCTCTTTCTGGCGGAAGTAGACAGTACAAACTTCATTTAATATTAATTATAGGAATTAAAAAAGTAATTACCAAAGTATAGCTTAAATCACAGCCCCCTTCAATGCAGCTGTGGGTGGCTTTTATAGATTACTCGGCATGTATAAAGGCAGAAGTAGGTGCTAGGACCGCCTTCCCCACAAAAGTGGGGGACATTTATCCCTATAGAGGTAAATTGTTAAGAATGACTTTGTTGTCTTAATAATATAATTCATTACTGCAATGAGAAGTCCAGTATGTCTGTTTCTGTGATAGTATGTTTGCAAGACAGACCTGCAGGTTTTGATTTCTGTTTTATTTGTTCAGAAAAATAAGTCTGCGACTGTGTCAGATAGGACTTGTTAGGAGTGGTAAAAATGGTGTGGAGCACAGGGGTTTGGCTTCATTGGGGACTGGGGTTCCACCTGGAGGGACACCAGCCTATACTGGCAGGATGGTCTGCATCTGTCCAGGAAGGGAACAAGTCTTTTGAGCAATCAGTTTAAATGCTTCATTGGCAAGCTTTTAAACTAGTCAAGGGGGGAGGCACTGATAAGCAGCAGGAAAATCCCAGCCTCTCCCTACAAAACAGGGTACTAAATGGGAAAAAGACCAAGGTAGAAAGGTCAGTGGGGATGCTGCAACAGAAAGTAAAGCCATCAAAAAATGGAAAGCAATGAGTACCAATGCACGTAGTCTGAGTAACAAGCTCCCTGAATTAGTGGCCTTGATGGAGGAGGAACATCTGGATATCGTGGCAGTCACAGAAACATGGTTCGCACAAAACCATGACTGGGATGTAAACATACCAGGATACACTATCTACAGGAGAGACAGCGAGGGTAAAAGAGGAGGAGGAGTAGCTCTTTACATAAGGGAAGGAATCAAAGTAACAGAACAAAAAAGAAAACAGGGAGGAGAAGAAGCACTGTGGGTAAATTTGGAGACCGGCAATGGCACCACAATCCACACAGGGGTTGTATACAGACCCCCTTCTCAGGGGTGGAAATGGACAAGGAAATGATAGAAAGCATACTTAGTATGGCAAAAAAAGGGGAGATACTGCTGATGGGTGATCTGAATATGCCAGATGTTAACTGGAGTGCAGTTGCCGCAGCCACCTCAAAAAGTGGGGTTATTCTAGATGCCCTACAGGGGGTATGCCTTAGACAACTAGTATTGGAGCCCACTCAAGAGGGAGCAATCTTAGACCTGGTTCTCTCAAATGGAGATGAAGAGAGGATCACAGATGTATAAGTGGGTAGCCATCTGGGAACTAGCGACCATCGAACAGTATGGTTCACAATAAACACAGCAATAGAGTCAAGCCATACAAAGGCAAAGGTACTGGACTTTAGGAGGCTGACTTTGTAAAAATAGGTGAAGTGCCTAAGGAATGCACTAGCAAATGGGCAGGAAGGAGGGTGGAAGAACAATGGGAATAATAAAACTGCCATCACAGAGGCAACAAGCCTTTGTGTGAAGCAAATAAACAAAACTAAGCGATGTAAGAAACCGCTATGGTTCTCAAAGGAAGTGGCAGTGAAGGTTCAAGAGAAAAGAAAGCTTTCAGGAAGTACAAGGAATCACAGAAGGAGCAGGACAGAGAACTGTATCAGTTAAAGCAAAAGGAAGCTGGGAAGGCAGTCAGAACAGCAAAGGCCCAAACCGAGAAAGATAGCCAACTCAGTTAAGAAGGGGATAAAACCTTTTATAGGTACATCAGGAAGCAAAAGGAAGACCAAGGGAGGATAGTGAGGCTTAATAAAGAGGGGTGGGGGGTGGGCAGAGGGAGACTGTGAAAAGGCAGAGATATTAAACAAATATTTTTGCTCAGTATTTACAAAGGGGGGGTACCTAGAACAAACAGTAGAAACACACTGGATACAGAAGTTGATACCAGCCCATTTACAGAAGAAAGGGTTCTGAAAGAACTCTTAAAACTGAAGGTGGACAAAGCAATGGGGCCTGATGGGATTCATCCCAGAATTCTAAAAGAACTAAGAGTAGAATTAGTGACACCACTGACTACCTTGTTTAACAAATCATGGGAGGATGGGGTGGTACCCGAGGACTGGAGGAGGGCAGATGTGATTCCCCTTCACAAAAGTGGGAGCAAGGCAGAAGCAGGAAACTACAGACCTGTTATTTTAACCTCAGTGGTAGGGAAAATGATGGAATCATTTCTGAAGGAAAGAATTGTCGAGTATCTAGAGGCCAGAGGGGCACAGGACCCAAGGCAGCATGGATTCACAGCAGGAAGGTCATGCCAGACAAATCTGATAGATTTCTTTGACTGGGTGAACAAAGTAGTAGATCAGGGAGGGGCTGTGGACATGGTCTACCTAGACTTTAGCAAGGCATTTGACACAGTCCCACACAAAAGATTAGTATATAAGTTAGCTAGCCTGGGAGTGGGTCCCAAGATGACAGCCTGAGTAAAAAATTGGCTGAAAAATAGGACACAGAGAGTAATAATAAATGGAGTCCACTCTGATGAAAGGGGGGTTACTAGTGGGTACCGCAGGGTTCAGTATTAGGACCATTCCTCTTCAATGTCTTTATAAGCGACATTGCAGAGGGACTGGAAGGAAAAGTATGTCTCTTTGCAGTTGACACAAAGATCTGCAACAGAGTTGATGCACAAGGAGGGGTGGAAAGGATGAAAAGGGACTTGGCAAGGTTAGAGGAATGGTCAAATGTATGGCAGCTTAGATTCAATGCTAAGAAGTGCAAGGTAATGCACCTGGGAAACAAAAACCCAGGGGAAGAGTACACAATGGGGGGTGAGATACTAACAACAACAAAATGGAAAGGACCTGGGGTAGTCATATCAGATGACCTAAAGGTGGGCAAGCAATGTGAGAGGGCAGCAATGAGGGCTGGGGGATATTGGGATGCATAGGAGAGGCATCACCAGTAGAAAACAGGAAGTTATTATCCCTCTGTACAGACAGCTGGTCAGACCCCATCTGGAGTACTGCGTGCAGTTCTGGAGACCCAGTCTTCGCAAAGACATGAACAGGATGGAAGCTGTCAGAGGAGGGCAACTCAAATGGTGCAGGGTCTGCACGGAAGACATATGAAGAGGAGACTAAGGAGCTTCATATGTATAGCCTCGAGGAAAGGAGGGAGGGGGACATGATAGAAACTTTCAAGTACCTCAAGGGAATCAACAAAGTCAAGAGGGTAGCATCTTTCAAAAAGAGGTGTGCAAGAACAAGGGGCACAATTTGAAGATGGGGGGCAGCTCAGAGGTAATTTAAGGAAGTATTTTTCACAGAGGGTTGTGGATGCATGGAGCGGCCTTCCGGAGGAGTCGTGGAGTCAAAAACAGTGGTGGAATTCAAGCATGCATGGGACAGTCATAAGGCAATTCTAGGGGATGGGGGTAGGAAGAAGTAGGCTGCTGGTTAACTAGGATCTGCAGCTTATCCAGTAGGCAGGGAAATGGGCAGACTGGGTGGGCCAAGCGGTCCTTATCTGCCGTCAAATTCTGTGTTTCTATGTTTCTATGTAATCAGTCAGCTGCATAGACATTCAGTTCCTTTATAGAGACAGGGAAAGCAAGGTGGGCTGTCGTGACAGCCGACAACTCTCAATGATCTTTCCCCATAGAATAACTGCTGGCAATGGTACCCATACTCTCAAGCTATGGTATTTCAGAGGAGGATAATAGATGTGAGTTGTCACCTCTTTCCTGCCACGAAGAAAGAGATTTAGTTTGTGAGTTTTTTAACTGAATGTGCATCTATGGATGTGTGTGTGTGTTTGTGTGTCTGTAGGTGTGTGAGTGAGTGTGTGTGTGTGTGTGTGGTATGTGAAACATAGAAACATAGAATTTGACAGCAGAGAAGGACCGCTTGGCCCACCCAGTCTGCCCATTTCCCTACCTAATGGATAAGCTGCAGATCCTATTTAATCAACAGCCTACTTCCTCCTATCCCCCACTAGAATTGCCTTATGTCTGTCCCATGTGTCCATATCTGTGTGGACTGAACTACATAATTTTTCATCAGGCTTTTTCGCCTCCCACGTCTTACCCTACAGCACTCTCTGAGCTCCATCCCCGGCATCCTCATGGACTTACAAGCTATTCAGCACTTGCCCAGGACCACAACGGTAATGGGTTGTCTGCCATACCATTTGTGCATGGATCTGTAGGGAGTGCCAGTGCAATAGCAGTTTAGGGCTTTTTCCTTCGGATCTTGTTAAGAGTTCCAGGGTTACCAGCATACAATGATGCACACATGTGTGTGCAGCACAATGCATATATGCTTGGTTTCCAGTGGTTGCCCTTTCCCTCCAGTTGGGTAACCCCCACTGTGCTGCCATTAGGTCTCCACCAGGGGGAAGTTAATTAACAGATGCAGTGCCTCCCTCCCTTAAGGAGGAGAGTTGTCCTTGGGACACTCAGTCCTTCCTCAGCTGGCTCCCAAGCGATGTCACCAGCATGCTGTGTGATAGCGCTCTGACTGTGCTACCCAGCCAGGTCAGTGTGACCTACACTGGAATGGTGCGAGCCTGTGGTGGACTCTAATCATGAGAGACAGTAGCTGGGCATGCACCACGTTAGACTGAGTGCTTGCGTAAACAGAGGTGAGCAGAGCAAGAAAAGAGTGCACCTGCAAATTCGTAAAGTGTTGTTTATTTATTGAGGACTCCCTGAGGAAGAGGTTATCTCCTCAAAGTGCTGGGGCTCACCAGTCGCAATCCAATGTACTGTTAAAGTAATTTTTGCAAACTGACACAATAAACATCAGGAATTTTCAGGAGTACTCATTTTTTGCTCTTCTTGATTCTATTCTTGAGTTTGTATACCCGGTCAAAATTAGAGAACAGTGTCACACTTGTGAAACTGGGTGTTGTGGATTGTGTGTTCTACAGTTTCATTTTGTTATGATATGGATAATGGACTGGAGATCCAAAAGTGATGGTACAAATGCAATTCCCAATTTTCGACTGTGCCTTCATGATCCAAAATGTGCCAAAATGTTTGAAAGCTATTTTCAAATACTTTGACACATTTACAAGTCATGCAGAAGCTAACCAGCATTGTATCAATTAACTCCTACAAAACACTAGCTATCTCTAAATTAAAAGACATATGTAGGTGCTACTAGGTCCCCAACACCAAGTCAACTTCCTAGGTACCAACTGGCCCTCTACTTATTTAGCTGAAATGTGTTGCATAATTTAGGGCAAGGTTAAAGCTGGAATGTACTGCATATATAGCATAAGGACTTCTATTGTGTATACCTCTTGTATTATATAAATTTTCTTTTTCTTTGTTGTTCTACATTTTATATCTCCTGTCTATGTAATTGCAAACTGTATGTGTATGTGCCTCAGGACCTCCTTGTGAATGAGCTTGCTCAATGGAGTCTTTTCTGCAATAAACTTGAACTTGAACTTACAAAAGTTTACATGCTTAATGCCCCAAACGTAACACTTTTTTTGACACATCATTTTCTGTGTGCTAATTGCTGCAATTGTGTCAAAAAGTTTGACCGCTCAACTGGCTGAGTGGTGTGGTGAGCTGAGGCAGCTGGCATCTCCGCCAACCACTCTAGAAAGTGAGACAGGTTCCTTTTTGGCATTCTTTAGATTTGACTTGAACTTCTCTGTGCACCCAGTGGGTTCTACATCATCATTTGAATGCATGGCAGTGCATGGGGGTCCAGGTGCAGATTTCAGGATCCTCCTCCTCAGCTATCATCCTCCTGGACATGACACTGGTTTCTTTCAGGAGGTCATTGACTTTGTCACCAACAGGGTATTGGAGTCACCCAGATGGTTAATTTTGGGGGACTTCAATGCCTGGGTCAACAACAACCTCTCACATTTTGGAAATGACTTCCTCCAGTCAATGACATCTCTGGGCCTCACACAAGCAGTTGCTTCTGCACCCCACCACTGCAGCCACACCTTGGACCTAGTATTCTTACTGGGGATTGAGATTATGAATCTCAAGATTAACCTGGTCTCATGGTCGGATCATTGCATGGTAGAGTTCTCATTCAGGGCCCCCCCAGTTAGTCCCTCCCCTGTTGAGATGGCTCACTATTGCCTTTTACAGGGAGAGCCCCCAGAGGGACTGCTGACTGTAGCAGACTGTGATGGCGTGAGTGCGGCATGTGCAGTGGGGTTGGATGAGACAGTGGCAGCATATAATAATGCTGTCACTAAGGCACTCGATACTGTTGCACAGATTGGTATATGACCCAGGTCCTCTCATCTGAGATTCCCATGGTTTGATTGGGCTCTCAAGGAGATGAAGACCAAGGAACAGAAGTTGGAGTGTTACTGGAGAGGGCCTGGATCCTTGGAGGGCAAACTGGCTTTGAGAGCTCAACACGGTGAGTATCAAAGGGCAATAAGCCATAATAAGGCAGAGTTCCTGTCCAGGGAGATTGCTGCAGGAAGGAATAGACCAGCTGTGCTCTTTCAGACTGTAGACAGCCTATGACATCCAGTCTGTCTGCAGTCAAAAAGAGCAGTTTCAATCACTTAGAGCGAGGAGTTCACTCAATTCTTTTCTAACAGAGTGTCCTCCATCAGGGCTGGGATCTGTCCAGTGGGACAGAATTATTCCCGCAGTATATCGTCTGGTAAGGGCATGGGCATTCTGTTTGTGTGGGAATATTTTCAGCCAATGGGGTGTCTGAAGTTATCAGGGTAATCTCAAAGCTGCGACCCACTTTTTGTGAACTGGACCCAGGCCTGACGCATCTCCTAGTGGGATGTATTGAGTCCGTTGGTCCAATGTTCATTGAGCTTGTCCGGTGTTCATTGTCAGAGGGACTTTTCCCCAATGCCTTGAAAGAGGCATTGGTGAGGCCTCTTCTGAAGAAACCATTTCTCGACCCTGACATCTTAGCAAATTACTGACCAGTTTAAAATCATCCTTTCTTAGGGAAGGTTGTGGATAAAGTGGTGGCATCGCAGTTCGAAGCCCACCTGATGACCTTTGACATCTATGAGTCACTCCAGTTTGGCTTTAGGAGAAAGTACAGCACTGAAATAGCATTAGTTACAGTGCAGAATGATCTTTTCAGAGTGAGAGATAGAGGAGAGTGGTCAATTTTCATTCTCCTTCATCTCTCGTCAGCTTTTGACGTTATAGACCACATGGTGCTTCTTGATCACCTAAGAGGGCTTTGTGGGCTCACCGGCAAAGTCAGCAGCTGGTTTGAGTCCTATCTGACAGGCAGGAAGCAATGGGAAGTGATGGGGAATTTCTCATCTGGCCTGAAGCTCCTGACCAGCAGAGTCCTTCAGGGTTTGATATTATCGCTCATGCTGTTTGCGGTGTACATGCTGCCCTTGAGTGATATCATTCAGTGTTACAGTCTGTGTTTTCACTGCTATGCAGACTATACCCATCTGTATATATCCTTTACCCCAGAACATCAGACACTGTGGACATGCTAAATATATGCTTATCTGAGATGCAGGACTGTATGTCCTCTAACTGGCCATGGCTCAATCCAGACAAGACAGAGGTGCTGATGATTGAGCCGGGTCATCGGCAGGATATGTCCACCACTAGAACAGTAACAAGGTTGTTCCTGGGTGCCACCTCACTGATGGCAGCCAATATGGTGTGAAATCTGGGCATTATCCTCAACGATGGATTGACACTTGAGGCTCAGGTGTCTTTCGTCATCCGAAATGGTTTTTACCATTTGAGGAATGTCACCTGGATTAAACCCTTAATTCCACCTGATAATCTGCTCTCACTGGTACATTCCTTTGTAACATCCAGACTTGACTACTGCAATGCTCTTTATTTTGGGGTCAGTGGGGGTAACCTCCACTGACTGCAGTTGGTGCAGAATGCTGCAGCCAGGTTGTTAACAGGCCTTCCTAAGTCTGTACTATAACCCTGGTTTTGCACAAACTGCACTGCCTGTCAAGTCAGGTGGAGGATTGCCTTGAAGGTGGGCTTGCTCACCTACAAGGCTCTATATGGGTTGGGTCCTGGCTACCTTTTAGACCTTCTGACACCTGCCCTCCCATTGCGCTCGCTTCGCTCTTCCATGAAGGTCTTCCACACAGTTCCAAGGGTGCGGCTTAAGTCTTGCAGTGACTGCGCTTTTGAGGTTGCCGGGCCCATCTTATGGAACTTGCTGCTGCACTGTCTAAGGGGAAGCTCCCTCTGTGGAGAGTTTTAAAAGAGGATTAAAAGCGCGTCTGTTTAGACAAGCTTTTAACTTGTAAATTAGTATTTTAAACTGGGGTTTTACTGTACAGTTTATTTAATATTTATCATGGATGTGTTTTAAACTGACTCTGACTTAATTACTGAACTGTTCTGCTTGAATTTCTACCTCAAAGTGTAGATCCTGAAACAAATGATTTGGTACCTTTTATTGGACCAACATGGGTGTTAAAGAAAAGAACAAAGTGCTCAAGCTTTCGAACCAACTAGGTCCTTCTTCAGAAGCTTTATAGCTTAATATAGATATAAAGCTTCTGAAGAAGGACCTGGTTGGTTCGAAAGCTAGAGCACTTTGTTCTTTTCTGTAACATCCATGTTGGTCCAATAAAAGGTACCAAATCATTTGTTTCTGGATCTGTTCTTAAAAGGACCAATACGGCACCTACAGCATTTTTTTTTACCTCAAAGTGTAAAATGCACAAAGTCTCCAGGATTGGGTGCTAAATAAATAAAGCTTACTTACTTACCTACTTACTTACTTTCTTTTTCTCCATTAATGACAATGGCAAAACCTCTCAACCTACAGTATAGGAAGTACATAAAGCCTTTATAAGAAATAGAATCGTAAGTTGTGCATTGGCTAAAAGGAAAGAAAATAGAAAACATTTAATAGACAAAGAGTGTAGACTAAAGTTCCTAGAAGATGTGCAAAGGTATCCAAGCATTCAACACCTGATCTCATCAAGAGAATACTTACATACTGTATGAGATTTATAAAATTTATAATGAAAGAGCAAAGTATGTCTCATTTAAAACCAGGCAGTCATGCGAGCATGGCTTGGTTGGCAACAAGATGGCCACCTAAAACTCTATCGCTGTTAGCTCTAGTACATAATCTGGTGCAATTCATTTTGGTTAGTGTGCCTAATTGCAGTTCTGGTGCTGAATCCAATGGAGCAGCTCTCAAGGATAACTGTGGTGTGACTCAGGTCCATATCTTTGCAGTGGTCATGCTGTGTTCTTAGGGGTTTGTCGAATGACTAGCTTGACAGGAACCAGTCCTTTCGGCAAAATGGTGGGAAATAGCACTGCTCAAGAAGCCCTGACAGAAATAAAAAAAATGTTTCTGCAGTCAATCACACAGATCATCAAATTTGAAAGGTCTCAACATTGAAGAAAGACTCTGGCTTCCAAACCTGCCTTCTTGTAAAAGAGACCCTGGACTCTCCCCCCTTGGGGTCGCCACCTCCCTGCAGCATGCCTCCCCCTCAGTCTCCACCTGCAGCACTGTCAAAACCTCCCTTATTGTCCCCAGGGTAAGGACCTCTATGGCCCAGAGATCCTTTTGCCATTGGGCTCCCTCACGGTTCAATTCCCTCCCAGCCAACATAGCTGACTCCACTAAGCTTGGTCCTTTCAAGATCTCCCTCAGAAGCCTTCTAACAAGCACTCGCTGCTGTAACTGCACATAATCCCCTCCTGCCCCTTACCTTCACCCCCAAGCTGGGTCTGCCCTTTCTACTTTTGCTGTATGTACCTGGGGTCTCATGCAACATCTGCTGACTAATGTAATAAAATATCTCTGGTCACTACCTGACATGGTACTCATGTACCTATATTATGACTACTGTGATCTATCTATTACCAAGTGTGTACCACCAGTGAATGCCTGTAACACTGGTTGCTTTTTTAATCTAATCGTTATGTGCTATACTGTTTGTTTGCTGTGATGTATTGCTCTCTTGATGAGGTGCCTTTGTAAATGAGTCTGTGACTCAAAGGTCTGTAAACCGATGATCTAATAAATAAATAAAAAATAAATCTCATGACAGAGGACTAATGCTGATGTTCTACAAATGGTACACCACATGAATGTAGCTGGGTAACAGTTCACTTAGACTGAAGATAAGACTGAGCATCTGATGGCCCACATCTGCAATCAAGACAAGGTGATCAGACTTTTGTGGGAAAAAATGGAAGACTTCAGGTGTAACCCCCATGGGTGGGGCTCACAATAATTGGCCCCGACAACCTTGTCCCACTAATCCTGGTCCTTGGGTGCCTCCTCTATGCTCTTTCCAGCCCCTGGTATCAGCAACATAATAGAGGGGTTGGGGGAGCATGTTTTAAAAGGAACCACCTGCTTGGTGGTTCACTGATTGCCACACAGCTCAGTCTGCACACATTCAGGCATGATCCTGCTCGAATGTGGGAACTGCTGCGATCAGCACGCAGACTGCTGCTAGTGCTACGGCACTTAATGTGTAAAGAAGCTTGGTGGCTCATGATAGCTCCTTTTCATGTGCTCCAAACCCCAGGACTCCAAAAACATAACTGGGGGTCAAGAGGCATATAAGGGAAAGGGGAGAACAAATAAATATTGTAAAAGCGCTCATTGTCTCTTAAGCACTATATCTAAAAGGGCGCTGCATCTTTAAGAAAGCAGCCAAGGCTGCTATGAATGAATTAAGTCCTGCCTGCTGCTTAGAGGGACAGTGCTAAGGCACTTGCGAAAGCCAGGGGGAGACTCTGCCATACCCCATTCTGCCACCGAACACCAGGGCACAGGGGCAGTTAATGGACACTGGGGAATTTGTTTTTTAAAATTGTTCAGTTTGCCAGCAAAATAAGCTTAAAATTGGGGACTCTGTATGAACTGTTTATTTGCAGCCATGTTTGCTACCCACATCTCAACCAATCAGAATTAAAGGAGACCTGGAGGACTTGGCAATGTCTCCTGGGTAGGGGTAAGGAAAATGTTTTGGCACCTTTAGCAGCAACCAATCAAGTGTCGAATGGACTTCATACATACTGTATTAATTATGCGGATGGACTGCTGTGGTCAATCAATTGGAAGCTGCCTTTTCTCTCCTCAGACCCCAGAGACAGATTTAGCTCAGGGCAGTCTGCCTGAAGCTCTCCACGAGTGAGGAGGGCAAATATAATTGTCCAGGAAGCAGTTTGGAAGTCATCCTAAGGCTTCCACAGTGAACTCTGTGAGACTTGTCTAAATCTATCTATCAGCTGTAAAGTGAAAAGGTGTGTGAAGAACTATTGTAGTTGAACTCTGCAGCATCTGAGCGAAGCACCTCTGCCAGTGAGGAGAGCTGAACTGAGTTCTGCCAAACGCCTAAAGTGTCACCTGGGATAAGCAGCCAGATCCCAGAGACTCAACAGAAAATTCCCATTGTCTGAGGAATGCAGTTCAAAATAACCGAAACTGTTGTGGTTTGAAGTTGCAGTTTGAAAATTGCTTAAAGACAGTTTGCTACCCCTAGCACTGAGGGGTGACCTGGCCTGGTTTCTGAGGTACACATGTCTGCCAACTGCAAAGAGAGAAGAATGTGTGATCCTCAGCTTCAGGAAGTGAGAACCTTGCCAGTGAGGACAGTCTTTAGAATCAGACAGCTAGTGCTATCGTCAGGCATTACCCATTGTCTGCCCTGGGGAGTAAGGTGCCTGGACGTGTGAGGTAGGCTTGTATCCCTGGACCTCAGTACTGGCATGTTCCAGTGTCTGATCTAGCCAGCAAGAAGGTGACAACTGCCAGAACTGTACACTCTCTGAAGAAAGCTTCCAAGGCCTGGCATTGGAGGTTATTCAATCTTTAAGAGTCACTGGCCCTGATGCACCAGCCCAGGAGTGTTTGACGGCCCTGGGGACTATTCTTGAAAGCACAGAGTCCTGTGAGGATCTTCTGTTGAAATTTAAAACTACCAGACAGTGGGAGGGAGAAATGTTGTCTGCCTTCTTGACTCACGTGGAGAGGGCATTGCAGAAAGTATTTTGCAAAGGAGGCATTGCCGCCCAAGATTGGAAACAAGTGCGGTTAGAGCATGTACTCAAGACTGCCTGTCACTGTACCTTGCTGATCGTTCAGTTGCATCTGGCTGAGAGAAAGGATGACCCACCCTCTCACTAATGAGTGATGTTAGGAAGGCAGAATAGGAAAAGGAATGCTGGAGATCCTGTTGTGCTTCTTCAGCCATTGCACAAGTTAATAACAGTGTACAGGGAAGTCAAATTCAAGAACTGCAAGCATTATTGAAAAAGTGCAAAGAAGCAGCAAACCAGGCAAGAACGACCCTCAATAATGGTCAGGCTAATTCCCAGAGTCAGCAGGCAGTGGCAGTCAATCTAAACATCTCTGTCATGGGCGTGGGAGTGCAAGCCCAGGCACTGTCTGTGACTCCAGACCTTGAAACTCACCTCAATAAATTGTGCAGCATGATAAGCAATCTGAAAACCTGCAGCATACAACACCAGACTGAGCAGGGGGAGAGAGACCCAGAACGAAGACCAGCAGTTGGCAAAGCCCCTGCCAGGGCCTCTAACGTTTATGCTGTGAAACCAAATAACAGAAGTTGGAGACCAGTGTGTTGCCAGTCAGAGCACATGCTTATGCCAAACGAGTTACCATCCAGGTAAAAAATGTGACAGATCTGAGACATTGTCACCAGGAAAGGATGTACTTTGGCTTAAGTGTACGGTGCAGATAGGGCAGTGCAGCCTACTATCACCAGAAATGGCACCCATCCTGGCATTGACCCAGAAGTGTTTGATTTTGGTGATTCTCCTATACCAGAAGCACGGAAGACATGAATCAGCAGCAAACTAGCTGAAAGAATGAAAGTGTTTTCTGTTCATGAATGAATGTGGACTGTGAAGTCAGAGAAGAGCATCACATCAGAATTAATGATGAACGCTCTTTCTGAGTAAGCTCCTACCAGCTGGCACCTGCAGATATTGATGATGTCAGAAGACATCTACAGGAATTGTTAGCGGCAGGTATCATCCAGGAATCAAGAAGTCCATATGAGTCACCAATTACGGTAGTGCACAAGAAAATTGGAGCAGTGCACATGTGTGTGGCTTACAAAATGCTTAATAAACATACAATTCCTGACCAGTATAACATGCCCAGAATTCAAGGCACTCTTGATTGTCTTAATGGAAGCAAATGATTTTCCACGCTTGATCTAAGTAGTGGGTATTATCAAATACCCATGGCTCCACAAGAAAGAGAAACAAACAGCATTGATATGACCTCTTGGATTCTATGAATTTCTGAGAATACCTCAAGGTATTTCAGGAACTCCAGTCCCCTTCCACTGTCTAATGGAAAGAGCTGTCAGAGACATGAATCTGTTAGAGTGTTTGGTATACCTTGATGACATCATAGTATTTGGGAAGGCACTGGAGGAGCATGAGGCCAGATTCCTGAAAGTTTTAGATCAATTGGAGGAGTTTGAACTCCAGCTTTCTATCAACAAGTGTCAACTTTTTCAGTATTCAGTTAAATAAGTGGGACATATAGTATCGGCCCAAGGCATACAGACTGACCCCAGTAAAGGTGAAAAAATGAACAGCTTGGCCCAAACCAAAAAACCTAAAGGACCTATAACAATTTTGAGGGTTCTGTGGCTATTACAGAAGATTTGTCAAGGATTACACATGAGTGGTGAGACCACTACTGGACCTAACAGAAGGCTACCTGCCCACCAATAAAGGCTAGAGAGCAAAGACACCTGATGTTACTACCAAATCTAAAAAGTACTTCAAACTATCTGTACCTTTTGGCCAAAGGTTGACCAAGGACTGTGACAAAGCTTTTGATGAAATCATTTACTGACTGACTCATGCCCCAGTTCTGTCATATGCAAACCTTCACAAATCTTATGGTCTGCATTCAGATGCTAGCTTCAGTGGTCTTGGGGTGGTCCTCTATCAGAGCTACCCAGAGGCACTGTGACAAATTGCCTTTGCAAGCCAAAGTCTAAATAATGCTGAAAAGAAATATCCTGTGCACAAACTAGAGTTTCTTGCTTTGAAGTGGGCTATTGTGCACCAGTTCCACTAGTATCTTTACAGGGCACACATCACTGTTAGAACTGACAACTACACCCTAACGTTCATGGTACAGAGGCACTGTACCAATGCTCAAGGGCATCCAATACCCACACCTGGGTACGAATCCCAGAACAGACTGTGAAGGCACCATGTAAAACATTTGACACAGACAACCAGCCAGCAACAAAAAATGTCACTCATCTGGTGGGTAGTATCAGTGCTTCTAGTAATTGTATTCTAACTGCGTACTGCAATTTGGCTGCCTTGAACTTAAAATCATTGCCCCAATTGACCAACCAGGACTTACAGAGACAGCAAGAGTTAGATTCATGAATCTGTGATGTACTCGGCTCCCTTCATAAAGGGGTGATTCTACCCTAGTAATTATGAATGATTCAAATGCAAGGTTGTTCCTAAGAGAGTGGTCAGAACTTAGACTCAAAGATAATTTATTGTACCAGAAGGTTCAAGACCTGAAGGGACCCTCCAGTGGGTAGCTGGTGTTACCCTCCAAATTTAAGAAAATCGTACTTTGAGCTCTACATAATGACATGGGGCATTTGGGGAGTGAGGGCATGCTAGATTTGGCTCATGCCCAGTTCTACTGGCCTCGTATGATGGAGTGATATTGAAAAATATTGTAAAATCTGCAGCCAGTGTACTCAAAGAAAAGCATTGCTGCAGGACTCCACTCACCTTGTTAATATTGTGACCAGTGTACCCATGGAACTATTATGCATTGAGATCAATAAGTCTGAAAATGGAATCTAAGAATGCAGCAAATATTCTTGTAGGCAAGGGCCATTTCTTAAGGTATGCCCAAGCTAAGCTTGCTTAGCCACGCTTCTAAGGATCAAAAAGACTCCATAATTGCCAAGATCCTTGTAGAGAAGTTTTTTGTCCACTACAGAGCTCCTAAAGAATCCATCCTGATCAGGGAAGGGTTTCAAGAGCTGCTTGATAAAAGAATGGCTGTATCTGTGGGGTATCACCAAATCAGGAAGAACCCCATACCACCCTCAAGATGACATCCAGCCTGAGAGAATCAACAGAACACTTCTAGACATGCTGTGCACTTTGAATCTAAAAGACAAGAGAAATGGAGCAAGCAAGTAAGTGCTTTGGTTCATGCATATAACTGTATCAAGAATGATGCTACTGAATTTTCATCACACCGCATGATTTTCTGCAGGAAAGCCAGACTGCTGGTGGATTTATGCTTCGGCATTTCTGTTGATGGTGATAGACCAGAGACTTATTTACAATGTGTGCAGAAGTTAAAAGAACAGATAAATTCATCCCACAAGTTGGCTGCCGAGGCCGCTGCCAAAAGAAACAAAGCGAACAAAGAAAGACACGACAAGTGAGTCAAAGCGCATGAACTGCTGCCTGGCAACTCAGCATTATTGAGAAATTTGGGGATTCGTGGCAAGCATAAGATTGCTGACCAATGGGACAGTACTCCCATGTTGAAATTGAAAAGATACAAGACATTCCTGTTTATAAAATTTGACCTGAAGGACATGCAAGTGGTTGTCGCACCATTCATAGCAACCATTTGTTACCCATTGGGCAAATGGTCACTGATAGCAGGCAAAACAATTCAGAGCCTCCCAAACCTCCTGTAACAAGGTCTGCTATGCACAGATGTCAAAATAAATGAAGAACCTGACAATTTGGAGTTGTCGCAGAAAATCCTAATGAGCAGGCAGAACAAAAAAGTTCAGACTCTGAGTCAGAGGGAGAAGTAATTTACTCCATAGCCTATTACTGTACCACACCAGAAATTGCTCAACTGTTTCAAGGGGCATCAGCAACAACAAATTATGTGACAGATACACCCGATGCAGAACTTTCAACAACAACTCAAAACTCAATTCAAATTGCAGACTCTGAACCCACAGCCGAAATGGTGCCTTCGGTTGCTATGGGGATTTTCATTTTTTTTTATATTGCTCATAAATGTTTAGGGAGGAATGTTACACTTGTGGTACTCATTAAGGCCTTTGTTTTTATATATAGATTGGCCCTTAAGTCCAAATATTGAGGGAGTTATGGATTGTAAAGTTTCAATGCTATCCTTTGGGAATTGTAATTTTTTTTTATTTTTATAGTTCTGTATGTGGGCCCTAAATTTTAAGGGGGGTTATGTGTTATTTTTGTAATACTCATTAGGACCTTTGTGTTGATATATAGATTGTCCCTTAAGTCCAAATATTGAGGGAGTTATGGCTTGTTTGAAGTTCAAATGTGGGAAGAAACTAAGTCCAAAATCTTTATTCATATGAATCAATTCTTTTTTGCATTAAATTAAAAACCAATACAAAAAAAGATGCCTTCATATGAAAAAAGAATGGGGGGAAAAAAGAAGCCCAAATTCTTTTTCTATATGAAATCTACAGTAAATTTAGTATTTGCCATATTGGTCTGTGTAAGAACGGATCTAGAAGCAAATGATTTGATACCTTTTATTGGACCAGCATAGATGTAACAAAAAGAACAAAGTGCTTTAGCTTTCTGACCAACAAGTCCTTTCTCAGAAGTGTAATGGCAGTTATTTAGAAAAAACAGTACTTTTAAACCCAGATCATGAAGAAAAAAAAAAACAGAAAAAATTCCCTATTGGTTTAAAATACTCATTTAAAAAAGCAGAAGATGATGTCAGAGATGCTTAACAGTACCATTTCACCTTAAACTGAGAGAGTGTAAGGATCAGAGGTGCTTAGCACAGAAGACATACAAAGAACTCCAATGCATATAAATTAAATTGGCTTATAAGACAACAACTACTTGAGCAGATGGCTCTTAAATCAAATTATGAGTGTCACAATGTGTATAAGAATGGAGTTGCTGAAAAACAACCCCCACCCAGATTAAAGACATATTAAAATTGTCAGTTAAAAAAAACACCACAAGATAGGACTACGAGAAGCATCTATAGTACATATATATATATATATATATATATATATATATATATATATATATATATATATATATATATATATATGTGTGTGTATATATATATATATATATATATTAGAAGCAAAAACTCCGCTTAATGCATTAGTTGGGGTTCTTCCACAGCGACAAAAGTGAAATTCGCTGTTGGGGTTGAAACCCCCTTGGACCCCCCCACCCCCAACGGCATTGGGGTGCGCATTGGGATCGTCAGCCTAACTCTCACCCCATGACATGTGTAAAGCAGCAGAAGTATAGGAGAATGGGGTGAGACTTGGGACCCACGATCCCAATGCACACCCCAATGCGGTTGAGGGGTGAGGCGGAGATCAAGGAGGTTTTCAACCCTAACAGCTTAATTCTCACTTTGTCACTGTGGAACAAACCTAACTAATGCATTAAATGAGTTTTTGCCTCTAATTGCCCTTCTTTTTGAGAATGATAATGAGAAATAGTGAATGTAATGCAGCGGCGCCGGGAGCGCGGGGCCGTCTTGTGGCATAGTAACAGGGACAGCAACGCAAACAGAAATGCTAACAGTGGCGCACATGGTAACACAAGCGCGAATGAGAACAGAAAGGGTAACGCACATGGTGGCATAGACCAGAACAGTCTGCCATTTGATGTGTTGTCACAGAGTAACATGGTGCCTGCAAACAGAAATGTCAATGGGCATGGTGACGTAAAGTGAAACAGAAAGATAAACAGTACTGTTGACAGAAATGGCAAAAAATAACAGAAACGCAAGCGCAAATGAAAACACAAAGGATAACGCACATGGTGGTGCAGACGTCAACGGTAAGTGAAACGGGTACGGGACCACAAGCAGAAAGGGCAACAGTAACAGTAATGTAAGCACACAGGCTGGTTTTCCCCAAAACCTGCATAGAGAAAGACAGTGAGTACAAATAATGTAATGCACAAAAGTGGGACCAAGACAGAGGCAGGAAACTACAGACCTGTAAGTCTGACCTCTGTGGTAGGGAAAGTGATTGAGTCACTTCTGAAGGAAAGAATAGTTGAGTACCTAGAGGCCAGTGGGGCAGAGGACCCAAGGCAGCATGGGTTCACAGCGGGAAGGTCATGTCAGACGAGTCTTACAGATTTCTTTGACTGGGTGACCAAAGTAGTAGACCAGGGAGGGGCTGTGGACATGGCCTACCTAAACTTTAGCAAGGCATTTGACACAGTCCCACGCAAAAGATTAATAGTCAAATTAACCAGCCTGGGAGTGGGTCCCAGGGTGGTAGCCTGGGTAAAACATTGGCTGGACAACAGGACACAGAAGGTTATTGTAAATGGAGTCCACTCTGAAGAAAGAGGGGTTACTAATGGGGTACTGCAGGGTTCAGTATTGGGTCCAGTCCTATTTAATGTCTTCATAAGTGACATTGCAGAGGGACTGGAAGGAAAATTATGCCTCTTTGCAGATGACACAAAGATCTACAACAGGGTTGATATACAAGGAGGCGTGGAAAGGATGAGAAGGAACTTGGCAAGGTTGGAGGAATGGTCAGAAGTATGGCAGCTAGGATTCAATGCAAAGAAGTGCAAAATAATGCACCTGGGAAACAAGAACCCAGGGGAAGAATACACAATTGGGGGGTGAGGTAGTAACAACAACAAAAATGGAAAGGGACCTGGGGGTAATCATATCAGATGACCTTAAGGTTAGCAAGCAATGTGAGAAGGCATTAGGGAGGGCTGGGGGTATACTGGGATGCATAGGGAGAGGCATTAGCAGCAGAAAACAGGAAGTTGTTATCCCTCTGTACAGACAGTTGGTGAGACCCCATCTGGAGTGCTGTGTCCAGTTCTGGAGACCCCATCTCCGCAAGGACATGGACAGGATAGAGGCAGTCCAGAGGATGGCAACTAAAATGGAGCAGGGTCTGCAAGAGAAGCCATATGAGGAGAGACTAAAGGAGCTTAATATGTATACCCTTGAAGAAAGAGGGAGGGGGGGACATGATAGAAACTTTTAAGTACCTTAGTGGAATCAACACAGTCCAAGAGGGTAGCATCTTTCAGAAAAAGAGATGTGCAAGAACAAGGGAACACAATTTAAAGATAGAGGGGGTGGTTCAGGGGCAATGTGAGGAAGTATTATTTCACAGAGAGGGTAGTGGATGCATGGAACAACCTTCCTGAGGAGGTTGTGGGGTCTAAAACTGTGGGAGAATTCAAGAATGCATGGGACAGACATAAGGCAATTCTTATGGGGTGTCGGAAGAAATAGGCTGTTGGTTAACTAGGATCTGCGGCCTATCCTTTAGGTAGGGAAATGGGCAGACTAGATGGACCAAGCGGTCCTTATCTGCCGTCAAAGTCTATGTTTCTATGTTTCTATGCATAATAATGAGTATCGGCGCAGAAAATGAGAACTTGGAATACTAAATACGTTATATCTCAGAAACCGTACGATGTAGAAAAAAAATTTAAAAGTCATATTATTTACAATTGTCCATTAGGGGGCTAAGAATTTTTCCGACGAAAAGTCCGTATCTCACACCGTTTCCGAGATGCGGGCCCTGAAAAACACAGTGAACCGTAATGTTATCCTATGGAAAAAAGAAAAGTTCCGAGCACCATAACTTTGCCTCCCTGTAATGTTTTTTCACCAAACCACTGAAAGGCATATCTGTGCGCTGTTGGCTGTCTTCCCTCCACATTTCAGGAAAAAAACCCAAACCTTTATTTTGCAGCAGGGATCCAAA
This sequence comes from Neoceratodus forsteri, assembly GCA_016271365.2. NCBI lineage: Eukaryota > Metazoa > Chordata > Ceratodontiformes > Ceratodontidae > Neoceratodus > Neoceratodus forsteri. The sequence continues at coordinate 129,243,391 of CM028137.1, read as the reverse complement.
GGATTTCTGCAATGCATCGGGCGTCGTAATGTTATCCTATGGGAAAAACCGTCAACTTTGGAGTGCCGTAACTTTGCCACTGTGTAATATTTTTTCACCAAACCACAGAAAGGCACATCTATGGGCTGTTGACTGTCTTCCCTCCAAATTTCAGGAACAAAGACCAAACTGTTATTTTGCAGCAGGGTGCCAAAGGATTTCTGTAATGCGTCGGGCACCGTAATGTTATCCTATGGGAAAAAATGTCAGCTTTGGAGTGCCGTAACTTTGCCGCCGTGTAATATTTTTTCAATGCAACACTGAAATGTACATCTGTGAGATGTCGGCTCCGTTCCTTCCAAATTTCAGCCCAAAACTCTCAACGGTTCTTTTGCAGGCAGTGCCAAAGAATCGCTGTCATTCCACAGATGAAAACTACTGTCGCAATTTCCGAAAGCTTTCACAAAAAAGTTCGACACTTTCGTGAGCACGAAAGTAATTTGCAAAAGTACTTTTTCCAGAAATTTGAAAAACATATTTCTGGGGTGTTTTACCACAAAATAAAGACATGGCAAGCATCCTCAGGGTCTGACTAGGTGAATACAAAAAGAATTAGGTTGCTAGAGGGTCCCAAATTTAAATGCCAACCATTTCTCTGATCACCCACTGAAAACAAAATGGCCAATTTGTGAAAGTAACAGGCCCATTTGCGAAAGTAAAAATGCATTTGTGACACTGTCGAACTTTTTGTTAACTTTTCCCATTGACTTATAATGGGAAACTGTTTTTTGAATAACTTTTGAACCGTTTAATATTTTTTCATGAAATCTTCAAAAGGCACATCAGGAACTCCAGCTGCATGTTTCCTGAAGATTTTGGGCCAGTCGTGCAAACCGTATGACCTGTAGGCGCGACCGTAGAATTCCAGAAAAAGCGTAAACGCGTGCACAGATCAAGCTTAATAACTCCACAGCCGTATATCTGACTGGTATGAAACTTAGCAGATCCCAAGGCCTATGGTTTTTGATCATGTGTTCCAAATTTCAGGCAAATCTGTCAAACAGTTGCAAAGTTATTAAGGTGCAAAGTTTTGGGGTTTAACATAGAAATGGCTCCTCAACCCTAACTATAGTGGCACTACGTGCCACTATAATATATATATATATATGTGTGTATATATATATATATATATATACACATATATATATATATATATATATATATATATATATATATATATATATATATATATAACATACAAAGAGTAACCAGTAAAATTTTCCTAAAAAGATCAGTGGTTACACACTGTATGATATATAAAACTTAGCTGGACCCATTACCCAACTATACTTTCAGGCTGGATATTATGCCCCATAAACTTCAAAAGCCTATAGTGTAGTAACAAGATGGGGCAACACTTCTCCCAGCCTGGCCATTCAATTTCAGATATGTCAGTAATGGTCTTAAAAGGAAATCTCAAAAGCATACAATGGAGACGAGCTTTTAAGATCAAACTTATTTTACATCTCAGTATGGTAGTGGATGGGATGAACCTAGATTTGGGGTTCATGGCACATTACAGGATGTCAGACAATATATTAATAAATCAGTAAGACATAGGTCCATAAATTCATAAAAAACTTTTGTAGTCTTTTATTCTTCTTTTAACTTTGCACCAAACTTTGTTCAACCAGCTACAGTTTCGTAGTTTCACACCACTTCTTCAGGCCAATGTTTTTGAAACAGTGCTTTTTCTAAACATAAATAAATAAACAAACAATCATATAGTATCTCATAATTACAATCCTTTGATTCTTATACATTCTTATATATTCCTTTTATATCCAGTAATTCATATTGTCCACCATTCCAACATTCAAATTCCTAATTTTAAGACATTTATTTTATTATTTCTTAAATGTGGCTTATATCATTAGTTTTAAGGAACTGACTTATAAATTAATTATGTTCTTATTAGAACAACTTTTCCAATCCACATATTACCATACTTGTTATTGTTTTTTATCCTTGTCACTGCTGGAATCCCATGATTCTTTCAAAAATCAACCTTAACAGTTCATTTCTAATAAAAAATAAACTTTGTTTTAATGTTATTATTAAACATCTTTATATTATTCAATATGTATGAATTTTTTACTTAAAGACTTACTTATTAATCTTGACTTTCATTTTATGGTCACTTTATGTTCAGTTCTCATATGTTTAGACTTCTTCATATGTAACTTCTTTTAAATTTTAACCTTTATATAGAACCGTATATTTTTAGTTCTTCTATAAAACAAATCAACTTCTTTTAAGTTCTCAAAATGATTTTGTCTCTCAGAATCATTTTTTACTTTTACCTTAAGGATTTAAAACTCCGGACCATTACATATCCTTGTTACCCTATTTTTGGTCTTCTCTGTGCTTCTAAAAAGAATACATACCTTTTTAGTTCTTTATAGAATTCCTTTATATCAAGTATGCTGTGTTGCCTATGAGATATCTGTGAAATCTTTACCTGTTTTGTTACTTGCTTCTTCCTTTCCTTTTTATTTCATTTTCTGTCTCAGAATGCGCTAAAAAGAATAGCATACTTCAATTTAATACTGCTTTGCTTTTTAAACTTAAATCAAGGATTTAAAATGCTAACTGCCATTTTTACCTTATCACAAATGCCATTCCGGCTTTCTTGTAAGTAATGAAAGGAGTAGTCCGTGTCTACAGTCATGCGCGGTTTAAAAAGATCGCGAAAACGGCAAGAGGGACCTACATCACCTTATGACATCATCCCATATTCCTAATGGGATGGTGTCATGTAGTTAAGGTGAAGTAACCTGAACTCACCTATGGCAAGGTGGTAGATGTAATAAATGTACACCCTGCATTAAGGAGGTCGGCGGTTCACCTCTCTTTCGGCTTTTCGCCGAAAGCTTTATTATTACTCTGAATACATTTTCAGTATTAAATTATACTTCTTAAGTTATTTTTCTTTAGTGTTTACTCTATTTATTGATTTATATCTCTACTTTACATGCAGTGTTAAAAGCCGCTAAAATTGGCTGGGGGTGACCCTATTTCACCTATTGACTTCATCCAGTATTACAGAGGGTGATGTCTAGATGTGGAAATATAGGTGAAAAAGCCTGATCCTACCCATGGCCAAGTGGTATAAGATGGTAAGAACCACTTGGGCATTTAGGTGGTCAGCAGTTCGCCCCAGCCCTTGGCTTAATACCAAAAAGATTTTTTTTCTTTCTTTTAAACTTTGTATTCATCTAGTTATCCTTTTGAATATTAATTCTTACATTATTTAAACTGCAAAGATGGCTGTAAGGATACTCTTTACCTATCTATTACACCTTATAGTATGTTAGGTAATATCTAAATATTAAGATGTTTAGATATTAAAAATGAGGGGTAAAGTTACCCTATCCAACATGTACTGAGGTCAAAATTAGTGTTGATATCCATTTACTGGTAAAGAAGTTATCTTGTGCTACCCTCTCCTTCGACTTATTCATTCTCCTGATGGAACCAACTTGTTTATATTCACCTTATACCATTTAGAATTATTTTATATGACTGGAAATTACCATAAATTCTCCTATTTTTAACCTCTTATTCTTTGACTGCTCTTAAAGTCAGTTCCTTTGCATTGTAATGATTATTGTCCACTTAGTTTCTTTCTTTAAACATTCTATATTTATAGATCAGTACATTCTCCTGAAATGTTCCTCTTTCTTAATATTTAGATATTACCCTAACATACTATGGAGTGTAATAGATAGGTAAAGAGTATCCTTTTTCACCTATATTTCCACATCTAGACATCACCTTCTGTAATATTGGGTGAAGTCAATAGGTGAAATAGGGTCACCCCAGCCAATTTTAGCGGCTTTTAATACCGCATGTAAAATAGAGATATAAATCGATAAATAGAAAGAAAAATAATTTAAGAAGTATAATTTAATACTGAAAATGTATTCAGAGTAATAATAAAGGTTTCGTCGAAAAGCCGAAAGCGAGAGGTGAACCGCCGACCTCCTTAACGCAGGGTGTACATTTATTACATCTAACGCCTTCCCATAGATGAGTTCAGGTTACTTCACCTTAACTACATGACACCATCCCATTAGGAATATGGGATGATATCATAAGGTGACGTAGGTCCCTCTTGCTGTTTTCGTGGTCTTTTTAAACCGCACATGACTGTAGACACGGACTACTCCCTTCATCACTTACAAGGAAGCCGGAATGGCATTTGTGATAAGGTAAAAATGGCGTTTAGCATTTTAAATCCTTGATTTAAGTTTAAAAAACAAAGCAGTATTAAATTGAAGTATGCTATTCTTTTTAGCGCATTCTGAGACAGAAAATGAAATAAAAAGGAAAGGAAGAAACGAGTAACAAAACAGGAAAAGATTTCACTGATAACTCATAGGCAACACAACACACTTGATATAAAGGAATTCTATAATGAACTAAAAATGTATATATTCTTTTTAGAAGCACAGAGAAGACCAAAAATAGGGTTACAAGGATATGTAATGGACCGGAGTTTTAAATCCTTAAAGTAAAAGTAAAAAATGATTCTGAGAGACAAAATCATTTTGAGAACTTAAAAGAAGTTGATTTGTTTTATAGAAGAACTAAAAATATACGGTTCTACATAAAGGTTAAAATTTAAAAGAGGTTACATACGAAGAAGTCTAAACATATGAGAATTGAACATAAAGTGACCATAAAATGAAAGTCAAGATTAATAAGTAAGTCCTTAAGTAAAAAATTCATACATATTGAATAATATAAAGATGTTTAATAGTAACATTAAAACAAAGTTTATTTTTTATTAGAAATGAACTGTTAAGGTTGATTTTTGAAAGAATCATGGGATTCCAGCAGTGACAAGGATAAAAAACAGTAACAGGTATGGTAACATGTGGATTGGAAAAGGTTGTTCTAATAAGAACATAATTAATTTATAAGTCAGTTCCTTAAAACTAATGTTATAAGCCACATTTAAGAAATAATAAAATAAATGTCTTAAAATTAGGAACTTGAATGTTGGAATGGTGGACAATATGAATTACTGGATATAAAAGGAATCTATAAGAATGCATAAGAATCAAAGGATTGTAATTACGAGATACTGTATGATAGTTTGTTTGTTTATGTTTAGAAAAAGCACTGTTTCAAAAACATTGGCCTGAAGAAGTGGTGTGAAACTACAAAACTGTAGCCGGTTGAACAAAGTTTGGTGTAAAGTTAAAAGAAGAATAAAAGACTGCAAAAGTTTTTTATGAATTTATGGACCTATGTCTTACTGATTTATTAATATATTGTCTGATATTTAAAGCCATACAGTAAGATAGTCCAGTCATATAGAATAGAAAACATGGGCATCATATACTTTTTATGAATACACATTACAGGATGTAACATCCACAGACCTCATCTTCTTCAGACTGACATATTATAGGACTTCAGTGTGTGTGTGTGTGTGTGTGTGTGTGTGTGTTTTGGGGGGTATGTGAACATGGTAGGTGTGGGGTTTACTGTCACATTGAGGTAGGCTTCTATTTAGATATATGGAGTTACAGTGTGTTATTACTCTTAGTTCACACACATAATGAATATTAATTCCTTCTAACTGTTTACCTTCCCTGGGAGTGGGGTTGATTTCATTGCGTCATATTCAGATTCCCTTTTCTGTTACTGTACATACAGTAGTGTTATTATATACTGTCACATTTTTGAACACTGAACATATTGGGGTACGAGATCTCATTTGCATGGGGGTCCTTAACAGATCTATTTACATTAGGCTAATATTGTAATGATTTGTGGAAATGTAGGTGTGTTAGAACTCTTGTCTCACATACATACTGTATATTTACTTCTAGTTACTTTACCCTGTGGAGGCTGGAGGTTTTATTTCATTGTGGTTCTATTCAGAATCCTTGGACTGTTACTGCACAGATAGTAGTGTGGTTACATAGTGTCACATTTTTACTCTGTACATATTAGGATACATGATCCCTTTTACTTGGAATTTCATGACAAGTTGAATTCCTTTGGGTAACAATTGCAGTGATTCATGTAAATGATGGTGCATTAGGACTGTGTGTGTGTGTGTGTGTGTGTGTGTGTGTGTATCTTCTTAACAGAGATTGTTATCATAGCGAATGTATATAGCTGAAAAGCATTTCGGTGATATACATTTCTAAGCGACCAGACTTCTGGCAACTGAAAATGTTTTTGTGGGGGGGGCTGCACCCCCCCATGCCCCCACTCACTAAGGATTTTTAACTCTGGGGGGGTGCATGTTGAGGAGGGAGCAAAACACCGCAGCAGGAAAAAACAACAACAGCCACACACAGCAGCAAAAGAATCACCCCCAGCAGATCCCGAACCCAGTGCCTGCTGCACCGTAGCCAGCCACCCTCGCCGCCACACCACAGGGCTGGCTTAGCTGCAGCAGGATCTCCCATCTACCTAAACCTTCCCTCTTATCCATACCCTGCACCTCCCTATCCTTCCCCTTCTGGTCACTTTCCTCGCTAACCCATCGCTACCCTTGCAGGGTAGCTGATGATGATAGTGCTATAAATGAGTCGCTGTTTCTGTAGTCACTCATTTATAATCGCTGTCATTATGGGCTACCACTTAAAACTAGTTATCTCCCCCCAGATATGGGTGTGTGGGGTGGGGTGTGATGTGGGTGTGTGGTGGGGAGAATTTAATTCCTATTTCTTATTCATATTCCTTAGACATTTTTGGTATATCAAGTTGTTATATTATACACTGAGAATTTATTGACATCTGTACATGTCAGACTGCATGGTCTTAATTTCTTGGTGGTCCTTGACAAGTAGTTTTTTGTTTGATGCTTGTACTGCTAATTTATATTTATATTATCATTTGTAAACTACTGTTAGTACACTATAGGCTTTTGAAGTTTATGGGGCATAATATCTAGCTGGAGAGTATAGTTGGGTAATAGGTCCAGCTAAGTTTTACATATCATACAGTGTGTAACTATTGATCTTTTTAGGAAAACTTTACTGGTTACTTATATGACTATATATATATATATATATATATACATATATATATATAAATAGTTAGGGTTGAGTACCCCATATAAGGTTAAATCTGAAAGTTGGCAGCTTAATAACTTTGCAACCATATGATGGATTTGCCTGAAATTTGGAACGTACAGTCTGGTACCAAAGATCTCTGGATCTGCCAAGATTTGTTATGGTCAGATGTACAGTTGTAGAGCTACAGAGCACCAAAAAATGCATAAATTGCAAGGTTGCAGGCTTATTTGCTCACGCCTAGGGGCGCCACCGGTTTCTTGTGATTGGTCTGACACCTTCAGGGAACATGCAGCCAGGGTCCCCGATGTGCCTTTCAAATATTTCATGTAAAAATATTAAGCGGTTTAAAAGTTATTCAAAAAAGACTGTTCCCCATTATAGTCTATGGGAAAAGTTAAAATATTCGAAAGTGTCACAAATGCAGTTTTTACTGTCTCAAATTACCCTTTTACTTTCATGAATCAGCCATTTTATTTTTCAGTTGGTGGTCAGGGAAATGCTTGGCATTTAAATTTGGGATCCTCTAGGAACACAATGCTTGTGTTTGCCTAGACGAGCCCTGAGGATGCTAACTATGTCTTTTTTTGGGGGTAAAACACCCTAGAAATATGTTTTTATAATTTTTGTAAAAAGAAGTGCCACAAAGTACTTTTGCATATGTGACACTTTCATGATTTTATTTGTGAAAGTATTGTGATTTGTGAAAGTACTTTGCGACACTTTGCGACACTATGCGACACTATGCCCAAAACAATAGGGAATATTTGCCATCCAGCTGCAAAAGAACAGTTTGGTCTTTTGGGCTGAAATTTGGAGGGAAGAAAGTCAAGATCCTGCAGATGTGCCTTTTGGTGGCCTGGTGACAAAATATTAGTGGTCTGAAAAGTTACAGCACTCCAAATTTGATTATTGTTTCTATAGGATAACATTATGGCGTCTGCTGTGCCTTCCGGGGCCCATATCTCAAAAACTGTTCGAGATACAGACTTCTCGTCAGAAAAATGCTTAGCCCCCCACTGAAGGGGCTAAGCAGAAAACTAGCCTGGAAAGTCATAAATAATATGAGATTTTAATTTTTTTTCTACATCATACAGTTCCTGAGAAATAAGCAATTTAGGATTCCAAGTGATCATTTTCTGGTATGAGGGCCATTATTATTGCCACATTCTTTCTATTCACCATGCTTCTGAATGCATCTTTTTGGGACAAAAAGCATGTGCGTCTGTGTTACTGTTAGCATTTGCATTTACGTTTCCGCTTGCGCTTCCATTACCATTTGCATTACCGTGACCGTTTGCATCAATGTGCGTGTTACCATTTGCGTTTGCACTTGTGTTTGTGTTACCGTTTGCATTATTATTTCCTTTTGCATCACTCTATTCATTACCATTTGTGTTTGCATTACCATTACCGTTTGTGCTTCTGTTTCCATTGCCGTTTGCTTGTTTTTTGTTTGCGTCACCATTACCGTTATTATCAGCATTTTTGTTTACATTACCGTTACCATTTACATTTGCGCTTGCTTTTACGTAACTGTTTGTGTTTGTGTTTCTGTTTTCATCATTATTGGCATTACCATTAGTGTTTGCATTTATGTTAATGTTACCATTTGCGTCTCCGTCACTGTTACTGTTAGCATTTGCATTTGTGCTTGCGTTTCTGTTTCCGTTTGCATTACTGTTTCCTTTTACGTCACCATTACCATTATTGTTTGCATTTGTACTTGCATTTCCATTGCTGTTTCTGTTTGTGTTAATGTTTGCATCACCGTTACTGTTAACATTAGCATTTCTGTTTATGTTAACGTTACCGTTTCCATTTGTGTTTGTTCTTGCATTTACGTAACCATTTGTGTTTGCATTTTTGTTAGTGTTACCATTAGTGTTTGCATTTATGGTACTGTTACCATTTGTGTTTGCTTTTGCACTTGCGTTTACATCACCGTTAACATTTGTCTTACTGTTTACGCTTGTATCACCATTATTGTTAGCATTTGAGTTTCCACTTGCGTTACCATTTGCGTTTGCGCTTCTGTTATCATTAACGTTTGCTTTTTTGTTACCATTTGCATTTATGTTTCTGCCTGTGTTTCTCTTACAGTTTGCGTTATTGTTTCCATTTGCGTCACCGTTGGCATTACTCTTTGTGTTTGCGCTTAAACATCACATTCTTTGGGTGATTATAACTTTACAATTGTTGAATGGATTTGTGTGACATTTGCAATACTTGGTGTACTATGGTACTTCAGTGCATTTGTCAATTTTCATTTGACATCTGCATAAGTTTTTTGCACAATGAAACACCAAAAATGTTTTTTTCAGCACTCACATGCAGTTTTACGCTCCTGCTGCTCTGCAACTGTTAAAGAGATTTGGACAAGATTTGGTATACATGGAGTAAAATGGTACATCTATTTATTAACCAATTTCTATTTCACTGGTACATACGGTTTTTGCACAGTGAAGTGCAAAAAATACAGTTATTGCTATTTTTTTTTGCACTCACTTGCACGATGCATAGCTCAGCCACTCTGTGGTTTCTGGTCTGCAACTTGGCACATAGAAAGCCCTTTATTCAAGGAACATATCAGTTTTTGTTTGGTGAAAACATGTTGTTCTGTTCCAGAGTTATTGCAATTTGAAATTGGCACCCCTCTCATTTAAAGATTTTTTGGCCTCCAGGTCCACCATTTTAGAGCATTTTCAGCCACAAGTTCTGATATTTTGTGGTGGAAGACTTCTTAAAGGTGCACACACTTTAAAATTGAATCTCTCTTGAATGGTTTGGTCTTTTAACATGAGATTTGAGTGGATATCCTGGAGATGTGAATTATGCTGTTGGGATCATCGGGCCTAACTCTCACCCTATTCTCCTATACTGCATCACCTCAGCTTCCTTACACATGGAATAAGGTGAGAGTTAGGGCTGATGACCCCAATGCATACCCCGATGCCTGTTGGTGGGGGCAGGGTGGCCGTGGGGGGCAGGGGATGGTAACCCTAACACCGAAGTTCCTCGCTTTTGTCACTGTGGAACAACCCTAACTGATGCATTAAATGGAGTTTTGTGCCATGAATATATATATATATATATATATGTGTGTGTAGGTGCTTCTTGTAGTCCTGTCTTGTGGTGCTTGTTTTTAACTGACAATTTTAGTATGTCTTTAATCTGGGTGGGGGTTGTTTTTCAGCAACTGCATTCTTATACACATTGTGACACTCATAATTTAAGAGCCATCTGCCCAAGTAGTTGTTATCTCATAAGTAATTTAACCTCTGACCCTTAGACTCTCTCAGCTAAAGGTGAAATGATACTGTTAAGCTTCTCTAACATCATCTTCTGCTTTTTTAAATGAGTATTTTAAACCAATGGGCTTTTTTTCTGCATGCTCTGGGTGTTAAAAGTATTGTTTTTTCTAAATAACTGTCATACACTTCTGAGAAAGGACTTGTTGGTCTGAAAGCTAAAGCACTTTGTTCTTTTTGTTACATCTATGTTGGTCCAATAAAAGGTATCAAATCATTTGCCTCTGGATTTTTTCATTTAAAGGTATCCTTTTTCATATGAACAAAAAAAGCTTGTGGAAAAGATTCCATTATATGAAGAAAGAATCAGAAAAAGAAGTCCAAGTTATTTTTTTTGTATGAAGGCATCCTTTTCTGCTAGCTTTTTTCAATCATACAAAAAAGGATCCCCTCATACAAAAAAATAATTTAGACTTACTTTTTTCCAGATTCTGTTTTTGTATAGAGGTATCCATTTTCATTTGGATGAATTCTTTATTTGTATGACCATATGAAAAACTGGAAGCGAATCACAAAAAAGGATTTTAAAATTAAAAAAAAAACAGTTGAGGGTCATTTTTCCAACATTTAAGTACAGAATCCACCTAACGGAGTCCCAATGAGCAAGATACATGTGTGATGTCTGTCCAGGATGTCATTTTTGTGGGTTTTTAAGTTTTTTTTTTTTGAAAAAACAGAAACAAGATGGTGGCCATACGAGAAAGGATTTTTTCTTTATGAACATATGAAAATGCCAGCCGAAAGAGGCCTCACAGTCTGTCGAGTCTGCTCAATTGTGCAGCTAGCACCTCATCTCACAGCTGCACCTCCCACTCCTCCCCTTCTTAGATTTACTCTCACCCTGTCCCATCCCCTCTTGAAACTACCCATGGTCTTACAGGCCACCACCTCCTGTGTTAGAGTGTTCCACTTGCCCACCACCCTTCCCATGAAGAAATGTCTCCTTATCTCCCTCCTGAATCTTCCACCCTCCAGTCTGAGACTGTGCCCTCTCATGTCCCTTTCTCTTCTTAATTGGAAGATCCCCTCTGTTTGAGACTTGTTTATCCCTTTCAAGTACTCAAAGGCCTCAATCTTGTCCCCCTCATCCCTCCTCTCCTCCAAGGAATACACACCTAGCTCGCTCAACCTTTCCTCGTAGGGCTTGCCCTCCAGTCCCTAGATCATCTTTGTCCCTCTACACTGCATCCCTCCAACAATCTGACATCCTTCTTCAGGTACAGGTGCCAGAACTGCACACAGTACTCCAGTTGCGGCCTGACCAGTGACCTGTAGAAGAGGGGGAGGATTACCACCCTACTTCTGGAGGAGATTCCCCTCACTATGCACCCCAGCATCTTGTTGGCCTTTGCTGACACCTTCCTACATTGAGCAGAGTTGTTCATTCTTCCTGTTATAAGTACCCCAGGTCCTTTTCCTCCATGGTGCTACCTAACTGTACCCCTCCCAGCTGATAATTTCTCCCCTGGTTCTTTGCTCCAAAGTGCCTAACCTTGCACTTCTTGGCATTGAACCCAAGCTGCCATGTTTCTGACCATTCCTGCAGTTTAGTTAGGTTGTCCTATAGCCTCTTCCATCCCTCAACATCATCAACCACCACCCCCATTTTGGTGTAATTTGCAAACAGACTGATCTGACTTCTGATCCCATGTGAGATATCAGAGATGAATAACTTGAACAACACCAGCCCCAGCACCAGTCCCTGTGGCATTCTACTCATCACTGCCCTCAGTGCTGAGAGTTCCCCTCCCACTACCACCCTCACCAATTCATTATCCATTTCACTATCTTCTCTCCCACCCCACAGCTTCCAGCTTTCCCCCAACCTCCCATGTGGCATACAGTCCAAGGCCTTGCTGAAATCCAAATACAGGACACCACTGCATGGCCTTTGTCTAGTTCCCTTGTCACCCAATCATAGTACTCAATGAGGTTGGTCTGGCAGGATCTGCCCAAGACAAACCCATGCTAATGCCCATCCTGGAATCCATTGTCCTCCAAAAAAGGTCACCAGCCTCTCTTTCAGGATTGTCTCCATAAGCTTCCCCATGATTGATATAAGGCTCACTGGCCTGTAGTTTCCTGGTTCATCCTTTGGGCCACCTTTGCAGATGGGCACACATATGGGCCATCCTCCAATACTGTGGTATGCATCCCATGTCCAGAGAGGTACTGAACAAGTCAGCCAGTGGCTCTGCCAGAACCTCTGCCAGCTCCTTGAGTACCCTAGGGTAAATGCTATCTAACCCAGGTTCCTTGTCCACTCTTAGTGCTCTCAGTCCTTCCAGTACCCTGTCCTCAGTAATCCTTGCATCTGTCAACCCCTCCACCCTGCCTACCCCACCCTTCCCCTGTAGTAGCTGCCCCGCTTTCTCTTGCATGAATACAGAACAGAAGTATTCATTTAATGCCTCTGCCTGATCCTCCCCTCTCTCCACCCACCCCTGTCCTTTTTTATTCTCACTATTTGGTCCTTGTTCCTTTTTTCTCTTATGCATCTGAAGAAATCCTTTTCTCTGTTTTGAATACCCTGTGCCAGCCTCAGCTCCCTGGAAACCTTCACTACTCTCACTAGTTTGGTGGCCTCTCTGGATTTCTTCATGTACATCTCTTTGTCTTCTCCTATCCCTGACTTTTTGAACCTCTGGAATGCCTTTCTCTTGGCCCTCACCCCCTCCATGACCTCCTGAGTCATCCAACAGAGCTTCTTTGTCTTCCCTTTCTTGCTCTGTGCTCTAGTAAATGCCCCTATAGCCTCCATTAGCCCCTTTTTTATGGCATCCCACTTCTGACTTGTGCCCCAGCCTAGATGAATCCCCTTCAGGGTCCCCACCAGAAATGTTCCCATGTTTCTAAAGTCCACCCATCTAAGGTCAATCACCCTGGTACCTGTACCCCCAGTTTCTCTCCCCATGTTGAGTGTGAACCACACTGATTAGTGATTGTTCCATGCTAGTGGGTCCTCCACCCCCAGATCACTTACCTTCTCGCCATTGGACAGTACAAGGTCCAGAGTATTTCCTATCCAAGTTGGCCCATGGACCAACTGCAACAAGAAGCTGTCATGAAATGCCTCTAACAGGACTTGCTCCCTTGCATTTGTGGTGGTAGGGGTACTCCAATCCACCCCAGGTAGGTTTAAGTCCCCCACCACCACCACCGTGTTACCCTTCCTGCAGACCCTTCAGATTTGCTCAGCTAACTTCCTGTCCAGTTCCTCCAGCTGAGCTGGCAGTCTATAAACTACCCCCATCCTCAGTGTTCTGCCTTTTGAGTCCTAAAACTGCATCCATAGGGCCTCTGTCCTGCCCTCTTCTTCATCATCCCTTGTGTACCTTATCCCCTCCTGTACATAGATCACCACCCTCCCCCTCCTTGATCATATCCTTTCTGAATATTCTATACCCTGGGACCATCAACTCCCAGTCCTGGTACTGGGTGGCCCACGTTTCCATGATGGCCACAATGTCCACCCTCCTCTTTGCCAATAGGGCCTGAAACTCAGCTGACATGTTTCCGAGGCTCCTCGCTTTCAGTGAGACCACTCTCCAACCCACTCCCTTCCCCTCCTTAACCCTTCTCCCTCCATTTCTCTCCCATGTCCCCTCTCCTTTGCCTTCCCCATTAACTAGGGGTGTAAGCTTGTTAGGCCTCCCTTCGGTACCCCTGTCTACCAGCTGACCACTTGCCAGCCCCCCTTCTAGTTTAAATTCATTTTTGTTTGTGCGTACTCCTGTATCTTCTACTTCAGTACCACTTTTCCCCTTCTTGCTCAGGTGTAGTCTGTCCCCGGTGTACAGGTCATTCCTGTCCCAGGTTCTACTCCAGCCACCCACCAAGCCATACCCCCTTGAGCAACACCATTCCTCCAGCCAAGTATTAAACTAATCTATCCTTCCTTTCCTTGCTGTACTCATGCAGGATACTGGGAGTGCCTCCGAGAAGGCCACCGATCCCCCCATCTCCTCACACAGCCTTTCCAGTTCCTCAAACCTCTCTTGTACCATCTCCACCATCCCCCCTGACAGGTCATTCATACTCATGTGCACCATGACATGAGGGCTCCTCCTTCCCTTCCCTGCACATTTAAGAAGAGGCTACCCCACCCTGTCTGCAGTCATCCCAGGTATGGATTCAAACCAGATTCGGCTATGCCTTTCCCCCTTACTGCCCCATCTGATCCCCTTCAGTTTAGACTTCCCAAGCACTAGAACCCACCCCTCTTCATGCCTCATACTTCCCCCAATCTCTTTTCTATGTACATGTTAGTAGACTCCCCTTTACCCTGCCTTTTAGTAACTCCATCTAATCCCCCTGTACCTTCTCCAACCTCCTCCCCTGGCCAGCACCCTTCCCCCTGATGCTCCCTCACTATCTTCCCCTTCTCTACCTTCTACTTTGGGTCCCCATCCCTCTTCTGCTGTGTCTCCAGCATCTATCTCACCAGTATTGCCCTTCTCCCATTGCCCCATCCCCTCCATCCACCAGTCCAACTGAGTCCCTCTCCCCTTCCCTCCTTCCTCTGTCCAACTGCTGTCACCTGGGCTGTCCCTGACCCTATATCCCCTGCCCCATCTTGGAGATCCAGTGCCTCCCCTTCACCATTTCTGCCAACACTTCAAACCTGTTACCTGCCTTCTCAGTGTTGCTGAGACTAGACTCCTTCCTCCCTCCCTGAGGTGTTCCTCCATTGCTAGACCCCTAGTCATCTTGATCCCTCTCTCCCTCCTCCATGCCTCTCCATCTTCAATTCTGATGCCCCTCCTATGCCTTGGCATCATGCTATCATGTGCTGAAGGACATCCTGCCCCAGCTCTCCCTTCCTCCCTTCACCCTCTCAAACTCCTTACCCAGCCACTGCACTTCTCCCTCCAGTCTCATCAGCCTATGACAGATTGGACACCCACCTAGCTTCCATAATATGCTCATCCAAACAGCTGCCCCCAGCAATTACAGCCCACTATTCTTCCCATGCTGACCTCTCCTAGCATCCTGTTGCTCCCTGTACCCTTCCCCATTGCAGTGTCCCCATCCTCCCCTATTTTTGTAGTGCCACCCTCTGGCACATTTTCCCTCATCTCTCTAAATATTCATACCTCTGTGTTTCCCTTACCTCCCATGCATGTTAAACTCCTTAAGTGGTGCCCGTACCCCCTCCTCAGCTTATAGTCCCTTCCTATGCAGCAATATCTCCTTAAGGCTCTTGTTCCTGACTATTTTCACCCACTCTACATATCAGTACAGCTGTTCCAACTACATTAATCATGCAAACTTTACTCCTGTGTGTTTCCATTCCAGCTATGTGTTTCCATGCCCTGTGTCTTTCAGACTTCTGGCCAGGGAATGAATTGGATTGCACCTGGCAGTCCTGTCCATCAATTGTAGGGTAGCCCCTCCTCTATAAATATGCAATACATTGGGGTAGGAGGGATGGGGAGGGAGGGATTAGGGCCTTACCCTGACTCTCAGGAGAGTCAGTCAGACCTGACCTTTTCCCCACCAGGCTTCTTAATCCCCACACAGTGGTACAAGGCCAAACACAATGTCCTGTGTGAGGTTCAAACCTGAGAGGAACTCACCCAGCCAGAACTCCTAACATTCCACAGCACAGATTAAATATTACAGCCCAGGATGCCCCTCAGTAACAGAACTCCTAGTACTGATTTTAAATCACCATCACCATCTTCCCTCACAGCACAAACAATTCCAGTATCAAAGTTAAAATAGAAAAAGAAAAAGCCACACTTCCCTGAGACAGCTCCTTCCCTGCTGCTAGATCCCAAGTGAGACTGCTAAGATGGTGCCTGCTAATTACCCATCCCCCTCTCTCAAGGCCAACAAACAACTTCCTGCCTAAGTGGAACTCACCCAGCCAGAACTCCAGACATTCCACAGCACAGATTAAATTTCACAGCCCTGGATGCCCCTCAGTAACAGAACTCCCACTACTGCTTTTAAATCCCCACAACCCATCTCCCCTCCCAGTACAAACAATTCCAGTATCAAAATTAAAATAGAAAAATAAAAAAAAAACACTTCCCTGAGATAGCTCCTTCCCTGCTGCTAGATCCCAATTGAAAAAATATGACTACCCATATGAAAAAGGATCCTTTCTGTATGGACTAAATTCTTTTTTCATTCCAAGCAGCTGTCCAAAAGACTGTATTTAGCATGCTCAGAACTGAACTTTTAAAATGTAACAACTTTGGAACAGGTTAATGTTTTCTTCACCAAACCAGTGAAAGGTCTGTCTGTGGGCCATGCCCATTGTACCCTGAAATTTTTAGACCAAAATTCCTACTCATCTTGGTGCTAGACAATGACAAATAAACAGCAGAAAATATTGATTTTTTTTAACTTCTTTCACTATCTGCATCTTGGAATCTGCACATCTCACCAGACTGAAACATGGCAGATCAAGAGATCTACCCTCTGAGACTGCACGTGCAAAATGTCATGCAAATCCCTTCAAAATAGTTGCAAAGATATTAAAGTGCAAACTTTGAGGTTTAACATAGAAACACCTGCTCAACCCTAGCTATAATTCTTTATAAACAACTGTGTTAATGCACCTGCTTCCACAAGGCCTAAACATCGGCCCTACCTACCCCCCCTTTCTTTTTTCGTGTTCCTATATGCTGATAAAACTCCCGTTTCCAGTCCCAAGATTCACCCTCAAAATGCCTGCTAGGTCCTATAATCTACATATTACTCCTGATGTGTCCATTGCCTTCTGTCTCACAGATTAATAGTTTTAAAGTGCCATGTACATATGTATATTGTTATATATTAGCACTTATGTCATTGTATTACTGTTTATGCTACCCTTGTCAATGTATTAACACTTGCACTTCTTGACCACTCAGGTCCATCTTGTAAATGAGCTATGCTCAATGATGTTCGCCTGATTAAATAAAGATTTTGATTGATTGATTGATTGATTGATTGACCAGTTAGGGTTCAACTGACTGCACCAAAAGTACAGAAATGTTGTGTTAGGGTTTCCGACCCAAACTCCCAAACCCCCAAAGCAAAAAAAAAAAAAAGAACACCACCACACAAGCAGCCACAAACATCCATCATCAAGTAGGACAAACAACATACAGTTGTTTCCAGATGACACAAATACAGTAGCACTGATGTGCTACCTTCATGGATTTGTATCTGTACATGCACACTGCAAGACATATACACTCGCTTGTCATTGCAGATACAAATCCATGATACTCAATCGCATCACTGCCTCTGTCTGCAGAAGCACAGGACCCTACAGCCACAGATACAGATCCACAATACCCAAATTACAAGAGTTCTTTTGGCTGCAGAAGTGCATGCCCCTATTTTATTTATTTATTGCAGTTTAAGATTAATACCTTTGAGTCCTGGGATTCATTTACAACGGTTCCCGGTCATACAAAAAACAGTTACTCAAAACATACAGATTGCAGGCATTAGAACAATACGAGTTAAAATACAATGAAGGAACAGTTTGTTTCAGTCAGGTTATTGATATAATAGTTGGACAGAGTTACCCTATGGGGCCAGTGCTTCTGCAGCCTGCACACTGTAAGACATACACACACTTGATGGGCCTGTGCATCCACTGGAAAATGTCTATGGTTATCCCTCTGCACAAGAAGGGCAAACAGACCTCCCTTGAAAATTACTGCCCAGTCTCGATTCTCTCTCTGCTCTGGCCAAGCTGCAAGAGAAAATTATCCACCACCAGCTAGTTGAATACTTGCAGCTGCACACAACCTCACCTGCCCAGAGCAGCATGGTTTTCAAAAGGATCACAGCACAGATACCACCCTGATTACTTTCACTGATGTTAGTTACCAAGCAATGGACAAGGGACACATTACTGGTGCTGTGTTCATGGATCTGACTAAGGCCTTCAACCATGTCGACCACAAAGTACTAATTTCCAAACTACTGTCACTTGACCTCAGGTCCCCTGCTATTGCCTGGTTTGAAGACTACATGCATCATCGATGACAGGCAGTTAAAGTCAGTAATACCCTATCTGGGGTTAACCTAGTCTCTAGTGGACTCCCCCCAGGCTCTATTCTAGGGCCTCTCTTGTTTTCAATTTTCAGAAATGACCTTTCTATAGTCTTCAAACTAATGCATACACTCCTGTATGCTGACGACACCATCCTCTATACCCACAGTGACAACATAGCCTCCATTAACCAATTACTTAGTAACTCCTTTGCTAGGCTCCAAGCCTGGTTCTCTCAAGAAAAAATGATACTAAATCTCCTGAAAACACAATCCATGCTATTTAGGACTAAGCAGAATCTTAAACTGTCTCCTTTGTTCAGTGTCAATGCTGGAAATGACTCCTGTCTTGAAAAGACCCTCTCCTTTAAGTACCTTGGGATATACCTCAACCTCTTTCTCTCTTTTGAAACTGATCTCCAGCACATCACCACCCTTATTCACCAGAAGTTGTGCTCACTCTACAGAGTCTGCCATTTTCTGATACCTGACACTAAAGTCAGAGTTGCCCAGGCAAATCTTCCCCCCTCATTTGACTATGGTTCAATTGTCTTTGACACTGTTGGTAAATCTGTTCTACAAAAAATGCTCACTTTGTATTATAATTTCACTAAATTCACTTCTGGCTGTAACCGTAGTACCCATCACTGTCCTCCCTTATTAACAAAGCTATGAATACAGGCTCCCCTCCTAACTTAGCTAGGCAGATTGCTCTCGTCAGTCTCCCTATCTCTCGCTCTGCCTCCAACAACAATATTGCTGTCTTGCTGTTTTGCACCAACATGGGTCAATGGCCCTTTTGTTTCCATGCAGCCTCTATATGGAACTCAATACCTGCTCCCATTAGGAAAACCTCCACTCTCCCTACCGTTACAAAACTACTGAAATCCCACTACTCCTCATCTGTCATATGTCAGTGCTTTCATTAATCCCCCCATCCAGCCAATCTACTCTTATTTTTCTCTCCCTATTGTGCTAGTGTTGTCCTTAACTTTCATTCTCCCTATCTCTGTTCACCTGCCCCCCACATCCTTCCCTTAGTGTTGTCTCCTAACTACAGCTTCCGTGTATTGTGCATTGCTCCTCTTTTACTGTACCCTTGTCATACTCCCCTTTAGGTTGGTAGCTACTGTACATTTGTACTCAATTTACCTGTGGTTACTGTCTCATCTTTGCAATGTAATAAACAACTTTGTAAACATCTCACAATGTAAATGAATACTGTAAATATTGCTAGTACATCTACTGTATTATGTAAATGAATGCTGTAAATATTATTACATCTATTGTATTATGTAAATGAATGCTGTAAATATTATTACATCTATTGTATTATGTAAATGAATACTGTAAATATTGCTACCTCTACTGTATTGTTTTTTTGCTCTCACCTGTGCTACTGTTCCTGGATCACACCAGAAAAAGGTGTCTCATGCAAGTGTACTTACCCAATCATGAAAGTTAAATAAACAAATAAATAAATAAATAATAAAATATTGAAAATTATCGAAGTTATTAGCGAGTGTAGAAAAATTTGAATGTATGCTCATAACTTTGTTGTTTATTAATATTTTGATGCCAAATTTACAAAATAACCTTCTCATGATCCCACCTTATGAACAAGGGCAGTGAACATTGTCAAATCCAACCCAAAAGGTGGTTTTTGCACAACAACCATGAAATCACTTTTTAAGTTAGATTTGAATAACTTCTCTGCCCTTGATCATGCGGTAGGGTTCCAAGAAGGACATGTTGAAAATTTGGTGTAAAAATACAAAACAATGACAAAGTTAGAAATAAAAGCTCAAACCCCATTGAAATACATTAAGCCCAACTTACCTTATTTTCTCATATCACAGTATCTGGTTCCAGCAGCAAGACATGTCTTTGATCGGAGAGTGGGTCTACATCATGGGACATGTTCAGGTGAGTGAGAGTGTGTGGAGGGTGTGGGGTGGTGAGTGCTGAGTGGGGGACCAGGGTGGATGGGGGTCTGGGGATGTCAGATTGGCAAGAGACCGTTTTCGTTTTTGCAGGTCACTAATGCCTGTTTTTTTAACCTTATCTCAGATTTCTAGGAAGTTAAGAGCTATGCCACATGGAAACATTAGCCATGACCCCTGTCTGATGCCATACTTTCAGTTTCCATCCTTACCTTGTTACCAATTCCCCATGGCTGGGCTGCTGGCAGAGTTGTTTATTATTTTATTAAGTTTCCAAGCAAAATCCTGATGTCTCTGAGGGTGGTTGTTACAATAGAAATCAAAATCCTCTAATTCTGTTGTTGTCACCCAAAGACACAGAGTTAGTTCTGTACTCATAGATGCCAGATACATAAAAGGGCACATAGAAATAATAAGCTTTATTACATCCACAGACCTAGAGAGAAAGACTTTCCTTCTAGTTCTGGGATTACTTCTATGGTGGGACTGTTCTGTGGTAAACATGATGTGATTCTCCTTCCCTCACTAGAGAATAAACATGTCTGTGAGCTGTGTGATCTTGCAGTCTAGTCTCTACTTGTACTTCGAAGGTGGTCCATCAGCCCCGGGTGCCCAGCATTCTTCCTCTTCGTGGCAGCAGGCTGTACCCTGCACCTGAATCAGCTTTCTGTCATTGCATCTCACCACTGCGTAGTCTTCAGCCTCGGCTCAGCTCAGACTGTATGTGCTACCTACCACCTTGGCTCAGCACCATGTAATTCTTTTTTCCATGCGCCCCCTGCCCCCCCTCCCTGAGCAGGCTGTTCTTTCTACCTGCAGTTCTTCTACCACCCAAAGCCCCACAGCTCTTCATCAAGCAGGCTCTGCCCAGTACCTGCAGCAACCTAGCCACCCTCCCCTGCAGTCACTTGGTAGTACAGCACTCCTCAGTCCCCCTCTCTACTGTCTGCAGCCACCTGCTGCCCCTGTAGTCCTCCCCTTGCAGGAGGTCTCCTCTTCCCTAGAATTAAGAATCCTTTAATTACTCACATGTAGGGTGTTCCATCTGCTCTTCCAAGCTTGGCTTTCATAAAAACTTGCACAACAGACAAATGGTTTGGGAACTATCTCTGGGGAATCTCACTTCTCTGGTGCTGCTATGCTTCAAGCCTCATGCTGGAAAAATGCAGAAAAAACAAAAGTAGTGCACTCAGAGATACAGGTTAATAAATGTATTCAGAAATTCAGAGTTCCTCCAGTTCAGTGCAGTCCCTTAGTACAGTACCAGCAAAATCCACCATCACCAGCATGATTCTCCTTCTGCATCTTGTCACTCTTGTTTGAATCTCCCTCCCACTGACATTTAGATAGACAGATAGACAGACAGACAGACAGACAGATGGCAGATGGGCAGGCAGACATACAGACAGACAGATAGTTAAATAGATCTCTCCATCTGGGCAGGTGTCTCACAACTAGTCTTGGCCCCTTACTCTATTCAATATTTATTAAGGATCTCCCTTGCATTTGTTCCAGTTCCCATGTACTTCATCCCCCTCTAAACTGGCTACCATGCTAAACTCCTTTTGCAGATTTGCCACTAACTCTGCTCCCTGTACACACCACTGCTTCCTCTACTCTGCTCTCTCCATTGCACCCCGCCCACATAGGAGGCATATCCACTCTATCTTTCATCACCAAGTTCTGGTTTGGGCTTCTCCCTCCTTACCTTACCTCTACCTCAAACCAGCATCCCGCCATCCTGTTGTACTCTCTTCGCTCCTGGGATCCCCACTCCTTCTCGATCCCTCAGCCCCACTGAAATGCTGGCAGTGTGCTTTCTCCTGTTGCCTACATCCCCTATTGAATAAACTGATGCCCAAGCAGCGTAACTCTTCCACCTACCTCTCCTTCAAAAAAACGTGTTCATCTCTTTCCCACTCCACCCTGCACCTGTCTCTCTTCCTCCTATGTACTGTCACTCCCCACCCCATCAGCTGCCCCTCTCAACACAGTGATCTCAGCTACAACTCAAACATCCCAAATGGTCTCACCTCCTCAAACGTCAGCCCACTAGGTCATTTTCTGAGAATATGTATGTGATTTTACATGCAAAACAAATTCTGTTAGCTTATCTGCACTTACATTGTGTCTTTACTTGTGTCTCCATTTGATGTAGTTTTGAAATAGGCTTGTTCAGTTGATCATCCTATTGTTATGTACCAATTATCCTGTTGCATTTACTGAATTTTGTATCTGTACCAAACGTTTCTCCATGTTAATGTATCTCACTGTAGCATGTCCCCGGGTAGCACCTGGAAAAGAGCCTTGGCTCAGTGAACCTTTCCCAGTCACCAAAATTTTAAATAAAAATAAATTAAATAAAGATAGATAGATAGATAGATAGATAGATAGATAGATAGATAGATACAGACAGATAGACAGACAGACAGATAAATGGATAGATACAGAGAGAGAGAGAGGACAGAGATACAGAGAGAGAGAGAGATATCACCCACTCACTGATGGCTCATAAGCTGGCAAAATGTCTCTATCTGCAGCTGCAGGTGTCCAGAAACTCCTGCTGTTGTACAGAGAATGCTGGTGAACAGCTCCTCTCACTAAGCTGGGCACACTGGCTTTTTGAGGTGCACACAAGAGGCATTTTTTGATCCTTTGTTTAAATACAAATGCCAGAATCTAACTAAAT
This sequence comes from Neoceratodus forsteri, assembly GCA_016271365.2. Classification (NCBI taxonomy): domain Eukaryota; kingdom Metazoa; phylum Chordata; order Ceratodontiformes; family Ceratodontidae; genus Neoceratodus; species Neoceratodus forsteri. The sequence continues at coordinate 129,220,362 of CM028137.1, read as the reverse complement.
GTGTCCCATTTAGCTAGATTCAGGTATTTTTTTTAAATACACAATTTTTATGTACTTTCCATATTTTCCATATTTTTGTAGTTTGCAGGAAAAACAAAATGGTGTCCATCACGACCTGAAAAAAATTTTTGAGTTGTGAGAAGCAAGCAGTGAGAAACCAAAAATGATCTCACAACATGGAATTTTTCCTGTCATATCAGAAGATCATCCAAAAAAACCCTACTGAGAATTTTTCTGGCTAAAGTCCAAAATTTTAAATCCTGATAACCTTGGAACTGTTTAATATTTTTTCACAAAACTTTTGAAAAGCACTACCTTGGCATAGCATACTTCTACCCTAAAAGATCTGGGAAAAAATCCATACCTTCTAGGCTGCATGTGAGAGCAAAATCAAAAACCCATGTTAAGTATAGGAAAAAAATTAGACATCTACAGAAAAACAACATATGCAGATCGCAGGAATCACACAAGCTGCCATCACAAACCTTTCCACATACTGAGACCTTGCCTAGTAGACAGTGCATGCCAAATTTCAAACAATTTTGCCAAACTATGCCAAAGATATTGAAGTGCAAAGTTAGAGGGTTAACATACTGTAGGACCTGTCAAGCAGCTCTAACTAAACTGGTGCTACTGTGCCAGTATACCATAATATACATATGGATAAACATATGTAAGTTATACTCAATTTTCTATCTCAGAACATGCCATTTATCTTCATGAGTGAGTTGGCAGGACCATAACTCATGAGCGGCAGTGACGCAATGAGTTATAAAAGTTCTTCCTCCTCACAAGTGATAATAAATGTCATATATTTTGAAGGAGGCCACTTTGTGTCCCATTTATGCAATTTATTTTAAATTGTAGAGCTTTGAGTCATGTGAAGCTGCTCTAGCAGGAGGACACCACCTCTCAGACCTCCGAGCCAACTGCCTGCTTTTTAAGTTTAAAATTGTAAGTATTCATGCTCGATAACCTATCTAACTACTGTGTACTACCACTGGAATGGACCCTGCACCCTCAGGATGGAATCTGAGGACTCTGACAACCCCAGCTCACCAAAACAAGCCACTAATAAATCATGGTTTATCTCACCACAGGCCGCACCACCTCAGAGCGCCATCGACATTGCAGAGCAGGTTACACATCTTCCACAGAAGATGATGGCACTCTGCTCCACTGTTATTGAGGTGATGGGAATGAAAGAGATAAAGAGGACTGTAGCCACCAACACCAGGCATATCACAGATGCAGAAGTTGAATTTCTATCCTGGAGGATGCCCTGGAGCAGGAAAAGAGAGAGACTGCATTAAGGCATTAAGGACAGCTGCCACCTGAATGAACTACAGGAGTGCATAGAGTATCAAGAAAATTACTCCAGGTGAAATAACCTGCTAACTGTTAGCATCCAAGAACACAAAGAATCCAAAGACCCATTTGCCTTTTCCAACATTATGCTTATGGAACTGACACCCATCAATCAAACAGGACTACCAAACAGAATGAGCACAATGCAGTTTGATGTCAAAACCTGATCCCCATAACAGACAAGTCTTTGTCATATGCTTTCTAAATTTCCAGGACAAATTACAGGTGCAGAAGCAGGCAAGAAACACAAGTTCGACTGTTTATCAAACCCATGCTATTCACCAGTTTAATGATCTCAACCCAGGGGTCAGGGATCAGAAAGATAAATTCTCAGACATTAAGATGGGCCTCCATAAGACAGGCACTCACTTCCACCTTATGTACCCCACTCCCCTAAAAGTCTGGCAAAAAATTGGGCCACAAATATATCTGGACACTGGAAGTTGGTAAAAAGGCCCTAGCCATGGAATACCCCAACATGTTCCCATATCAGAGAGGAGCCAGGACTGCCCAGAACCTCATGAGCCCCAAGTGAACACTACGATGATGAATACCTGGATCCACCGCCACATAACGTACCTAAAAGAAGAGCTGACACTGGCTCATTCAACCATCCACCTCCTATGGACACCAAGAAGGGGAAATTCATTTTTTCACCAGCCACTACATGGCTGCTGCAGACAGTCTGGGCAGCTTCAACCCACAGTGCAATCTACAGTGAAATGCCCTCTGTCTTCTCGTCCTTGATGGATTACCTGAAAGTGGATCAGCAAACTATCAGTAATTAGGGTACTGGGAGGAAGGAAGCAGCAGTTTAAATTATGTGATCATAACGGTTGTGGTTGAAGGTGGAAGCCCCCAGTCTCTTACTCTTTTAACTTCACTGATGACTCTTAAGTGCTGCTGTACTGTCTATAACACTAAGGCACTTACCCACTATGGCAGGAACATGACCAGTGCTCACTTGGGAATTGGAGCTGTGCAGTAGGGGGAGTGTGGCTGAGCTTTCTGACCAGAGTCACAGCACAGCTTTTTAAAAACTTCCAACTGCTGGGGACTATTCGGGATGGGGGGACCTCATTAGGACCCCCAGTACAGTAAGGATGACATGTCATCTGACCAACTCACCATACCTTGTCTCTCTCTTGGTTCAGATAGACAAGCCATAGTCAGCAGTTTACACTGTCAGTGTTGTATGCAATGTGATTATGCAGTTAGGGCTGCTCACTCTGGTGGGGGTGAGCCACACTATTTAATCTGGAGTCTGTGTTTTGCGACTGTTGAGATTCATATCAGTTTATACAGTTATATTTCCTCAGATGTAATCAGCCAAAAGATTTTATAATATAATGGAATTTTACGCAGGTTTAACATTCATTCCATTTACTACCTGATACATAAGGTTATACTAGATGGGTGACGAATGGCCAGAGCTCGAGGGTAGGTACCTTTGATTGAGACCTCATGGACGATCATACAGAGGAGGGGAAGGCAGGAAGGCACAATGTAAATGTGTTGTGTTAGCTAACCAATTTTATTCTGCACTGGTGCTTTGAGTCATGGCTATATCAATCAAGAAGTCACTAGCTTATCTCAGCTACAGAAAATTAAAGAACTAGTAGACACAAACAAGGGACATTAGGGTCTGTTACATTTTCTGTGATGACAATACCTGACTTTCACAGGTTTCTGTTGTTTTTTTTATTTCACAGAAAGCTGTATTGGTATTATTTTTAAGAGTTTCCTGATACGTGAGCTGAAACTGCTCACCGCCATTCAGTAGCCCTCGCAGCGGGAGTAACGTGGTGTGAGGAACTAATGTCCACTCTGTACAACAGCTATGAAGGCAGCTGTCATGTGCTGCAAACTGACATACTGTAACATTTCCTCATGTCAGATGAACAGTTAAGTTACTGTGGATGGAGCTCATTGAGAGTTGTATTGTTTCCCTGTTTGAAGGATAATTTTACAAGCTTTGGCATTAACTTATGAGCAAACAGTCTGTACCTATCTATTAGTTGTGAAAAAGGTTTTAATTGTAATTTTCTATTCTAAATGCAGTCCTCCCCACCTCATTCCCTTAGCTGCTTCCATGACAGTGCTGCTAAGTGCACCGAATCATTTGTGGAACAAGTTTGTAATTTAGTCCATGTGCTTTTTTTTATGTTGGTGCGCTTGCGCAGCCAACATCATGGGACAGTGCAGCTTTGGAGGCGGGGTCGCTGTTGGGAGAATGCAGGGCACACACCAGTATGTGCGTCCCTCATTCCCCAATCAGCCTGCATGCCGGTGCCACACCATGCATACATAATGTGGCAAGCACATCTAAGAAAAGGTCCTCTGCAATCCGAGCAAAGCTCGTCATATGCAACGGACCCTTCCTACGTGCTCACCAACATTATGAGCATGGTCAGCGAGCAGGCGGCCGCCCAATTACTGCCGACTTTAGGGGTACCCAAGCCCCCTGTCAGTTAACCCCCCTCGGTTTCTTTGTGTGCCGACGGTGGTGCCCAATCCCCGTCAGCATTACTTCCTCATCCCCCCCCGTGTTGTGTGCCGATGAGGGTGCCCAATCCCCGTCGGCTGCAGACACCCCAAACAGTTAGGTGGCATGCTGGGGCCACCCCAGCGTGCCAAATCTCTAAAGAAAAAACTGTCCCGCTATGTTTTTCCCCGTAAAATAAGCGGTCCCTGGTAGTCTCGATGCCCCTCCCCACCTGCACCCACCCTCTGCGCACCCTGCCTCCCCTCAGCCCCCCTCACCCTATACTTACCTGTGGAGTCTGGCGCGATGATCTTCGGTGGACCGGGAACACGTCTGCACTCTTCAAAGCCAACCGCGAACTGAAGAAATGCCGGTAAGCTGTATAATGGAATGAATAAGGTTTTTTCAACTTTAATGCATATCTTGGGCATTTTTGCAAATTTTGGCCCCAAATTTTCAACATGGGTTTTTTGGGACCCCTTCTCATGAATTCTTGCACTGTCATGGTGTTATTCGGTCCCGAAAGGTGATTTCGCTCTCAAAAAGCCTATGTTGCAAGTTTGGTGCGAAAAATCCAAAAAATTACTGTTTTACGAGTGTGCTTAGCAACTGCGCAACGCACGCTCATAAGTTATCCCATTCACACTATTTTCATGCCAGATTTTCAACATTGGCATTTTACCACACCTTCTTGTGAACTGTACAGCTGTCATTTTTCACCGAAATGTGCTTTCGCACTTCCGGCTCAGAATAGTGCAGTTGCTGTGCGAAATCAGTGTTCAGGACACATTACAAAAATGACAGTGACACTGTTCATGAGCAGAGGTTCTAAAATGCCTGTGTTGAAAATTTGGTGACAATACTCCATAAAATGACGTTTCTACGAGCATGCGTAGCAACTACGTAAGTACGCTATTCGTAAGTTAGCGCATTTGCAATATTTTCACACCACATTCTCAACATTGGCATTTTACCACACCTTCTTGTGAACTGTGCAGCTGTCATTTTTCACATCCTTGCCGAAATGTGTTTTCGCACTTCCGGCGCAGAATAGTGCGGTCGCTGTGCGAAATTAGTGTTCGGGACACATTACAAAAATGACAGTGACACTGTTCATAAGCAGAGATCCTAAAATTCCTGTGCTGAATATTTGGTGATAATACTCCATAAAATGACTGTGTTACGAGCATGCATTGCGCAGTTTGCACGCACGCTCGTAAATTCGCAAACTTATATTTTCACTTCATATTTTCAACAGTGCCATTGTTCTACACCTCCTAATGAACAGTACAGCTGTCATTTTTCACATCCTGACCAAAATCTGTTTCGCAGTTCTGGCGCACAGTAGCGCAGTTGCTGTGGAAAGCCCGTGTTTGAGACACATTATGAAAATGGCAGTGACACTGTTCATTAGCAGATGTCCTAAAATGCCTATGTTGAAAATGTAGGGTTGAAAGTCAATAAAATGAGTGTTTTACAAGCGCGCGTTGCACAGTTTGCACGCATGCTTGTGACTTTGTGAATTTGTAATACTTTCCCTCCAGCTGTTCATCATTGGCATTTTTCCATACTTCCTTATGAACAGTACAGCTGGCTGAAATGTGTTTTCGCACGTCCGGTGCAGAATTGCATGGTCACTGTGCGAAATCACTTTTCAGGACACTTTGAGGAAATGACAGTGACACTATTCATCAGCAGAGGTCCTAAAATGCCTATGTTGAAAATTTGGTGGCGAAAGTACAGACAATGACTGTATTGCAAGCATGCATTGCGCAGTTTCCATGCACCCTTGTAACCTCGTCAATCTACAATATTTTCATGCCACATTTCGCCACTGGCATTTGTGCACACCTCATTATCAACAGTCAGTTGCCATTTTCCACAACCTGCCCAAAACGCGTTTCCGCAGCTCTGCTGCACAGTGGCGTACTCGCTGTGCAAAATCACCTTTTGGGACACATTAAAAAACTCACAGCGCTATGCCTCTCCACCTCCGCCACTGCCAATGCCAGCACAACAACATTCGGCATTGACAAATACTTGTTTTATCTCTGCTTAGTAATTTGAGGAAAAAAATGCCACAGAGGTGTTTAGTATATGGCAGCAGCAATACCACAGCTGATGTTTCCCTTCAGTTTTCCCCCGGAGTGATGAAAGTATTAAAATGCATAGGGATTTCTTTTGTGATTGAAGTCAGAGTCCATTTTACTTGGTCACAACACTCTGTTATTTGCAGTGCTCATTTCAAATGTGAAGACTTTCCCTTTCAAATTCATTCATATTTAAAGCTGCCACTCAGTATGTAAGGCAGTCCTGGGAGAGTTGCAAATAAAAAAAAATGATTGTTATGTTTACTGTAACCCTATTCTATCCAGTTATCCAAAATTCAGTTTTTATAGAGCATGTCATGATTACTTTTTCTTGTATTTCTCTCCACTGTATGAGTGAGTCACCTGGCTACTGTGGAAATAAATCATAGGCTGTCATGTTATAGTTACATAACTGGTGAGCTGCAACTCATGATCTCACACTGCTGCACTCCTACAAACATCCAAAGTGCTAAATTCTCCCTCTCTTGTTTGTTATTTCTTTATTTCACAAGCAAGCAAGATCCTGTCGTACATGGCATCACTTCAAGCCTGAGTTTGCCTGTTGTTAGCCCAGAATAACAGATCCAATGATAGTGTGGCTGGTTATTTAGCCAGGGCTACAGGCAGCAACAGGGCCTCACGTCAACGTTCCCTTACCTCCCTGCCACACTGGGTTGTCCTGTAAGCCCTTGTTTTGTGGTGCTGATTCTGCTGCTGCTGCTGCTTTAGCTTACCCATTTGTTCATGTATTTTCCCTCTGTCTGTCTCTCTCATCTAGATACATTTTCTGCTGCATGAAGTTTCAATTCATGAAGTAATTTATTGTGAACAGGGCAAAACAGGTAGCAGTGTAGTCTGGTTGTTATAGCACAGGTGATATCAAAATCAAGCCATACCAGATGCAACAGCTTCAAAGGAAAAAGCCCTGCGGCATTCTTACAAGAGATGTATTTGAAGGAGAAAGAGGTGCATATGATGTGTAGACCGAGGATGGGCACTGCAATTGGAACAGGATCCAGCAAATATCAAGGATGATCTCTCATTCTAGTTCATAGGGGACTGGCTTCTCATTGGATTACACAATGGAGACAAGAGGAAGATTTTGCTGGTAGGTAGCGCAATTAGCTCTACAAATAATAATAATAATAAATTTTATTTCATATAGCGCCTTTCAAAAAATCAAGGCGCTTCACAATAAAATCAGACCACAGTAATAAAATTGACACAGGATAATGATAAGTAAATACAAACTGACAGGTCCCACTATACTATACCAGGAAAAGCCTGACACCACAGAAAGGTCTTTAACGCCTGTTTAAAACCCCCCACAGTTGCGCACTCCTGAAGCTGACAGGGTAGAGAATTCCAGGGGGCAGGGGCCGCATAGCTAAATGTACGGGCACCAGAAGATTTTAGACACCCTTGGAATCTCTAGCAACCCCTTGACAGCCAAACAGAGCTGTCATTCGGGGCAGTAAGGAACAAGAAGCTCTTTCAAGTAGTCAGGGCCAAATCCATGCAGGGCTTTGTAAGTCAGCAAGCTGACTTTAAAGGTGATCTGTCACCGAATTGGCAGCCGGTGCAGCTCATGCAGCACAGGTGTAACATGAGAGGCAAGAGATGTCCCTGTGAACAAATGTGCTGCAGCGTTCTGCACTAGCTGCAGGCGGTGGATATCAACCCCCGGAAGCCCTAGGTATAGGGAGTTACAGTAATCAAGGCGTGAGGTCATGAAGGCATGGACCAATGTAGGCAGGTCCCCAGATGGAACAAGGTGCTTGATCCTGGTGACGTTCGTAAGATGATAAAAGGAGGACTTGACGACTGCCAACACTTGAGATCATAAAGTCAGTCTGTCGTCAAGCATCACTCCCAGGTCTCACACCTGTTCAGAGGAAAGGATCGGGGAGCTCCCCCAGAAAAAGTCCAGAGGGCTGACCCACCCGTATCCCCTCTATCCGGTGGCCTGGGTCCACAACCATCATGTCAGTCTTTCCCGCATTCAACTTTAACCAGCTCAAATTCATCCACTCCTGGATTTCAGCGAGGCAGTTGTTAAGTATCAAGAGAGCACTATCCTGATCAGGTGTGAAAGACAGTAGAGCTGGGTGTCATCAGAATATCAGTGAAACCTCAGCCCATACCATCTTAAAATGTCTCTGAGGGGCAGCATATACACTGCAAGCAACATGGGGGACAGCACTGAGCCCTGAGGGACCCCACATGACAGATGGAGTAGGTCCGAGAAAAAAATCCCAGACACCACTCTCTGCATTCTGCCAGTGAGGAAAGATGTAAGCCATTTAAGCACCATACATGACAGAACACAAATGGATCTCAGGCTCCCAAGCAGCACCCCATGGTCTACAGTGTCAAAGGCTGATGAGAGGTCAAGGGGTACCAAGATAGAATGGCTTCTCCGATCTCTCGCCATCAGGAGATCATTGAGCACCGGAACCAGAGCAGTCTCAGTACTATGCCTCTTTTGAATACTGGACTGGAGAGATTCATAGATTTTATGGATGGTCAAGTGATCCTCCAGCTGCATCACCACTACTTTCTCAACAACCTTCCCTATAAAGGGGAGGTTTGAAATAGGTCTGTCGTTGTCCAGAGAGTCGGGGTACAAAGAAGCCTTCTGCAGGATGGGTTACTACCGCCTCCTTCAGGGAGCTGAGAAATTCACCTGAATCAAGGGAGCACCGGACTATCTGAACCAGAACTGGACCGATAGTATCACAACAACCCTTGATCAGGGAAGTTGGGCCCAGATCCAAACTACAGCATGTAGGGTGCATACCCTGGACAATCTGCATGACATCCGCGAACGCCGACAGGTCAAAGGTACACCAGGAAGCATGAGGTAAAGCAGCCAAGCACCGATCATCAGCATCCCCCACAGAACGAGTCAAGAGGATCTCTGACCTGATGTCAGCCACCTTATTCGCAAAGAATCAAGCAAGCTCATCACACTCTATTTGTGAAAAAGCTCTTCAGAACTGCAGACAAGCTGGGTTGCACAGTCTGTCCACAGTTCAGAAAAGCTGGTCGATTCTGAGAGGCAGCGATCTCCCTGGACAGGAATTCTGCCTTCTTATGGGAGATCGCTGATTGGTAGGTCTGATAACGCTCCACCAATCTAAGGTGGTCGACCTCTAGGGCATATTTCCTCTAGCCTTCATTCTAGTTGTCACAGCTCCCTCAAGGACCCATCAAACCAAGGGGCCTGAGGGCAAAAAGGGAGAGGATGAACACAGATAAGTCCAGAGCTGTAGAAATGGCCTTATTATAGGTCATGACCAAAACTTCTGGACTCGAGCTGGTCACAGGGAATGCCGAGAGGTCAATCACCACTGCTAGGCCTTCAGGGGACAGATCCCATAAAGGGCAGTAACTGACCATCTCCACAGGGGCAGGCCTATGTAGGGGGACAAAAAGTTGAACCTCACGCTGTAATGATCAGACCAACCAACAGGTTCCACCCCCAGATTGGATGCTTCAATCCCCAGTAAGAAGACCAAATCTAGAGAATGACCGTGTGTATGGGTAGCAGAGGTAACAATCTGTGTGAAGCCTAGCGATGTCATCAGCTAAAGGAAGTGTTGTCCAAATTGAGAGAGTTCGTCATCAACCAAGGCATTAAAGTCGTCCAGGACCATCAGTCTGGGCAACTCAAACTCCATGCCGACGACAAAATCCGCTACTTCCTGCAGAAATCGCCGCTCGTCCCCGGGTGGATGGTAGACAAGAGCTATCCTGAAGCCTACACCTGGTACCACAGTACATTCAACAGATTTGGCCTCCTCAACTGGTACACTCGAGAGGCTTAACTCAGTCTTGAAACAAACTGCCACCCCCACCCCGCACGATCCAATCTCGGGTGGTGTATCACCAAGAACCCAGCCGGAACTGCAGCCACCAAAATGGGGCCAGCATTTTCATCCAGCCAGGTCTTGGTGATGCAAGCCAGATCAGATGTTTCAATAAGATCAGCAATAATTGTGGTCTTACTCTTAACAGATCTGGCATTGCAAAACACAGCTCGAGTTGGACGGGTTTCCAAGACTGCCCCGGCTACTTGCCCACCAAAAGAGGTAACATTTATGGGCATAATACTGACACCACTGAGCTATTCTTAGAACTAGCAGAGCAACTTAATAAATACACTGACTACCAGGTGTTTATTGGAAGGGGATTTAAACCTGATACTTGACCTGACAAAAGATAGCACCAATACCATTAAAACTTGATCACAAATCACAAGAACCTTAGAGGGAGTCATGCACAACCATGGACTTGTGGATGCATAGAGACTGATGCACCACTCAGACACTGCATACACATTTTGCCCTGCAGTCCACTTGCCCAGCTCCAGAACTGATTACTGGCTAATCTCTGAAGGTATAATATCAAGGATTCTGGAAACCCAGATCACACCAATGACCATTTTGGATAGTGCCCCTGTGAAGATCACGCAACAACTTGAGGATGTTACACACAGAACCATCCAATGGAGAGCAAACAATTTCTTGATCTATCAAGGACAGAACCAGATGAAAATAAGGCAATGTATTCTATATCCATCTTCCTGGCTGACAACAGACCAACAGAGACCTGGGCTGTGATATGGAAGGCTCTTAAATATGCCTTACTGGAAAGCAGATATCACTTAGTATTTTCTGGAAAAAAACAAGTTAGAGAAAGACACATCAGGCTGCTAGACACCTTTAAAGACACATAAAAACAACTGGACACTATACCTTCAGAGGAACTGTGGCTATAGTGGATGGAAACACAGCAGAAGTATAATGAGGAACTATGAAAAAAAGTGGAATTTTTATATAAGAAAACAAAACTGAATTATGTGGCCAGTGGCCCAAAGACCACAAGAGTGTTAGCCCAGTAGCAACAAGAGCAAGCCAGATTGTCCATTGTGGCCCTCAGGAAAGGGGGCTCCCAACAATTGGTCACAGATCCATGAGAGATCAACTTGGAATTTGTTTAGTTCTCCCAGTCCCTTTATAGTGCAGAGATGCCAGAGAACACTCAACAGCTGGAAGTCTTCCTAGCTGATGTACAAATCCCTACACTGTCATTGGAGCAAGCTGAACTTGAAGGTCAGGACAGTACAGAAAAGGAGGTTAGAGAAGTACTCCACAAACAACCAAGAAGAAAAGCACCAGGGAGCAATGGATACACAACAGACTTCTATGTGATCTTTGCAAACATCCTTGGCCTAGTTTTTCACAAAGTCTATGTGGAGGTATTGGAGACAGAGGTCCGGCCACAAACCATGATGTCAGGCATCATTACCCTTCTACCTAAGCCAAATAAGGATCTCACCACATGATCTGGATACCACCCGATTACCCTGTTGAACACTGATGCCAAAGTCTTAGCCAAAATAGTGGGCAAGAGACTACTGACGGTACTCTCATCTTTGGTCAGCCCAATGCAAACAGGCTTTATGCTGGGAAGACAAATATGCAACAGCACCAGAAAAGTGACCTATATGACAGAAGAGGCCAAAAACAAAGAGAACCCCACTCTGTTAACCCTTGTTGCGCTGTGGACTGATATATCAGTCCAGAATTCCAATACTTTCTAATTCTGTTGGCAGCCTAAGGGGTTAATTTTATGCTAGATGCTGAAAAAGCATTTGATAGGGTCAAGCAGCCCTATCTTTTCAGAATTTTGGAACTAAACAGGTTCCCTCAGACCATGATCAAGATGATAATCTACTATACGACAACTCCCCGGTGGCAGTGACCACAAATGAACTCTTCTTGCCTGAGTTTCAAATGCATAGAGGTACCTGACAGGGTTGCCCCCTGTTCCTGATGCCTTTTAACCTGGCCTAGAGCCCCACTTAAGGAAGATCCAAAATGATCCAGGGATACTTGGGATTGAGATGGCTAGTACTGCCCACAAGCTCCACACATATGCAGACAATGTCCTCCTGACCCTGAGTGACCCAGCGGTGATGAACTTCATTCAGGAGTTTGACCGGTTGTCTGGCTACAAACTCAATATCAGTAAATCAGAGGTTCTCTCGCTAAACCACAACTGCACCAGGAACATGATCAATGGCACAGGAATGCAATGGAAACAAAATTCCATTCAATGCCTGGAGATTACTATCTACCATTCCACCACGGACACAGTCCTGCAGAACATGAAATGTATTATAGCATACATTAAAAATTATATGAATTGCTGGGACACTTTGCCATTCTCCATAGGTCAACGTATAGCCTCTGTAAAAATAAAAATTTTATGGAGCGCCCTCTTCACTGTGAGTATGTTACACACTAGAATCCCCTCAAAATGGCTAAATGAAGCACAGAGATTGATTTCTGACTTTATATGGGCTCGGAAGAAACCCAGGTATACCCTACAGAGGATGGCTGATTGATTAACAAGGGAGGCCTCAAAGTCCCAGACATTACCTCATACTATGAGGTATCTTAACTGTGGCATGCCTTCTTATGGACCACAGAAGAACTGATAGTGGCAAACCATAAACTGGAATGGCTGGAGATGGAGAGAAACATTTGTACAGCAGCGGAGACAAACTTATCGGCCCTAATCTATGGCCCTAACCCTCAATCATTGCACATATCCCCAGTAGAAAATATACAGATGATCCTGACAAAAGTCCTTTAAGAAAACTGAAAGTGCATTTAGAAAATGCATGGGGCAACCAAAATGGGAAAATGGCCATATTCTAGTTGATGGCTCCAGAATCAGCTGGAGGCACTGGAAAGAAGTGGAGGGAGGCACTTTGTGTGGGACATTATGAACGTCACTAGAATAGCCTCCTTCCAGGTATTGCAGAGCAACTACCATCTAAAACTAACAGATGTCTACTGCAGTATCCAGCTATGGCATGTGATCTTACAACATTGGTGGACCCCCCCCCCCGACAACATCATGAATCAGAATAGGAACTTTCCCTCTTGAACCTAATAACAATCCGGCATCTATCTTGATCTGGTGCAATGCATTAATCTCCTAAATCCATGGCAATGTTAAGGAAATGGTAGATTGGTAGAGCACCAAACTAGCTACAGATTCCACAGCTGGGACTGGACTAAATTCTGGTATTTCTCAAGGCTGGCAACCACTCTAATTGATCTCAAGATGCAACAATATAAAATACTAAACATCATGTATTATATCACCAATTACTGACTTTTGTAGTTTTATAACCCTAACAGATGCATTAACAAAGTTTTTACAATTTATTTCCTTACCTTTGAGAAAGGTATATAACAACTAATACTATCTTTTTTCTCAAAGGGATGTGCTCTGCGCAAAGCAGCAAACCTGTCAGGCAGACACGTGGGCCTGTCCCACGGCTATTTTACATGTGGATCACACTATCAATCTGCATGTGTTCATATGTTAAATATTTTAGTATTTCAACTTTTTGGTCCTTTTAGTTACTTTAATGTCTGAGGATCTTACATGTTTTGTTTCTGTAAAAAAAAAAAATTAAGAAATCTATGCATTCTTTTATTTTTTGCTGAGTGCTTGATGGGTTTAAGTACTTGCAAAAGAATTCACAAAGGTTAAAATAATGACAAGCTGTGTGTATGCATGACATTATTTATTTCAGGAAGGTTTGGAATGTCATTCACGACTCATATCCTCAATAACATGACAGTCACAATAGGTCTCTGGTTAGATCCCTTTATTTTTCATCCACATTTTTATGGCTGTGGGCAGAGCCTACAGCCATCTTGCTTTAGCTAGAAAAATGGCATACTATGGAATACATTTTTGGACTTTTCAGTGTATCCTTCCTTAAGTACAAATCACTATGACAGTTAAAGAAACACTCCTGTTTAGAAAGATGGACACAGAACTCCAAGCTGCTTTTCTCTGAGAGTAAATGTGCACACATTCCAAACAAATCTAAATATCTTTAAAAATATTCAAGGTGCACAAAAACACCCACATGAAAGTTGTTCAGGACAAAAAGACCTTTCACATGAGGGTAGTCACTAATTTGAATACTTCATATTCTGTAAAATATGGTCTTCCAAACAGCCTAATTTGTTTCTCTCTGAGTGAACACAGTAGGAGTCATGCCGAACAAATGTAAATATTTTGGAAAGTATACAAGTTACTGTCACAAATCCACTCCAGGGGTCAGGCCCTCTGCTCCCACAGTGCCCAACTTTGAAGTGTGATTCATGAACAGGGGACAAACAGGAACACCCTCCTGTTTGTTTTGGGTCTGAGAAAATTACCAGTCTCAAGTCCTGGGGTAAATTATGAAACCTTTTTAGCCAGCACACCCAGGTAACAGGTCCAAATATCACACTCTTTTCAGGGAAAGCAGCGCAATACTTGACCCAGCAGGCATACAACCAACCTGATTCACAAACCCCTGCCAATGCAACTGAGACACTGGTATTTTTCTTACCTTGCTAGATCTTTACAAAGATCCTTGTTAGCCTGGCTGTATATGGTGACACACTAAGCAATTTAACAGTTATGTCAGAATTACCAATACTGCTCCACCATTCACACTCAAAATGAGAAAATGTCTCAGGCAGGTTTAAGGAAAACCAAATTTACTGAAACTAAAACTAGTAAATAAATACAGTACATAAAACATCATAAATCTTACATACATAATGATTACAGTCAGAAAAGAAATGGACAATTACAAAACAAACGCCTTGTAACTAAATTAAATAGTTCTAACTCAGTTTCAGTTGGCAAAGCTTCACACTTGAATTACTAGTCTTGGCAGAAGTGGTCTCTCTTCAGTCTAGGAACAAGTGTCCATTAGAAGTCCAGAACAAAAAGTGTCTTTCCTCTCATCTAGGCTGCACCAATATCAGAGATAAAGTCCCACTCTCCTTGTGATGTCACAGCACATGAGATCACACTTAGCCCTGTAATTCATTTGTAACATGACCAGTGTATAATCACATGTTTCAGCTTGCTACCTGTTTGAAATCTGCAAAGACAGCAATATTTTAATTACAACAAGGCAGTCTCTTCTTCCCATTAAAGCATGTCTTTTATGACAGGTTACAATATCCCTTTGATCTTTTAGAGAAACATCCTGGAAACATTTCTCATAGCTAGATGAATTTTCACAGGTATGTATCAGAAACTGCTTCCCTCTTGATACGTTGTAAAAGGCAAAATTTATGACAAGCTGCCTGGGTTCAAAGCAGTGGTTGGTTTATGGTTTTGGTTTTATTATAGTCTCAGGAAATCAGCTTTTATAAGCTAGTTGTGACAGCACACAAGGTCAGAACCTTTTTTTCTTCTAAAAATCCAATGTCCCATGATGCCTTCTGCTGACTGCCATGTTTTACAAGCAGAATTCAAAAACATATATTTATATCAAAATTATATACACATAGCTGGCAGACTGCGATTCCTGTTACACCCCTCCCTCCTAGACTGAATTTGGGGGAATCTATTCCTAGGCATGGGATGAGTTCCCTAAATTCAGCTCACTGCTCTAATTGTCAGGATAATCCATCTGCATTCACATTTGCTGACCTTGATATGTGGGTGACAGTCATATTATAGCCCTGTAAGGCAAGACTCCATCTTAGAAGTCTACCATTCATCTTACCCATCTGTGACAGCGAAACCAGAGGGTTATGATCCATCTGTACCTCAAAGTGCCTCCTGTACAGGTATGGTTCCAATTTCTTCAGTGCCCACACCAGTGTAAGGCACTCCTTCTCCACTGTAGAATAAGCCTGTTGCCTGGGAAATAATTTCTTACTGAGGTACACTATTGGGTGACCCTTCCCTTGGTTAGAAGTCTAAGTACTGCCCCGATACCCATGTCTGAGGCATCTGTCTGGACTACAAATGGTTTACTGTAGTCTGCACTGGCTAACATAGGAGCATTGCACAGTGTCTCCTTTAGCCGTGTAAAGGCTTGTTCACAGGCTGGTTCCCTGTTTACCTTTTTAGGCATTCTTTCCTTTAGCAGACCAGATAGGGGAGCTGTCAGGGCACTGTAGTTTGATACAAATTTTCAATAGTACCCTGCAGTCCCAAGAAAACTCTGGACCTGCTTCTGTGTTTCAGTTTCAGGCCACACCTCTATTGCTTCAATCTTTGTTTGAATAGGATAGAGCTGTCCCCGGCCTACTACATGCCCTTGGTATGTCACCTCTACCATGGCCACCTGGCACTTTTCAACTTTCACAGTGAGCCCGGCCCTCTGAATCCTGCACAATACTTCCTTAAGGTGGGACAGGTGTTCCTTCCAGCTGGCACTGAAAATGGCAATATCATCCAGGTATGCCATGGCATACTCTTCAGTAACATGTAACACCTGGTTCACCAGCCTTTGGAAGGTGACAGGGGCATTCTTCATTCTGAAAGGCATTACCTTGACTCAAATAACCCTATCAGAGTGATGAAGGCTGACCTCTTCCTAGCTCTGGGAGTTAACTCCACTTGCTAATACTATTTCATCAGGTCAATAGTGATATGGTTTACTAGGTTTACTAAGTCAAATTGGATAAAAGTAGGTCGAGGCCCATGGAGATTGTCCCCCACCTTGTGGGTCACTGGATTCAATATGAGTTTCCTACAAGCCCAAAATCAAGGTTACTCTTAATCTGGTTGATGTTATCAATGTCAACTAGTTCCTGAGAAAGAGAGTTCCAGAGTTTAGCAGAGCGAACTGTAAAAAAGTTGTCCCTTTTATTTGTTCTAGCTTTCGTGACATGAATCTGCTTGTTGTGACACCTAGGTACAATATGTCTGTTAGAAATGATAAGTTCACATTGGAGCATTCGCTCTGGTGACTTTAATATTTTATGCAAAAATTGGATGTCCCCCCACATCTTTGGGAGTAGTCTAGCAGAACAAGGCATGGGACCATTTTGCACTCTCTCAAGATGTGCTATATCGCCTTTTAGATACGGATTCCAAAAAGGGGATCTGTAATCCATGTATGGTTTGACATGTGCCCGATATACTGGGCTCAGTCATTGTTCTGCTCTTGTCACAAAAGTATGTTTGATTCTTTTCAGTTGTCCGTTGGCCATATGGGAAATTCTTGTACAGTGGTCTGAAGGGGAAAGTTTATTGTTCACCAAAATGCCTAGATCTCTCTCACTCTCTGATTCCTTAAGAGGGGTGTTATTAAGGTAGTAGCTATGATTCGGGTTATTTCTTCCAAAGTGTAAAAAGACCCATTTTTCAGTGTTAAAAACATAGATTTAATTACTGTCCAGAGTTCTATGGATTTCAGATCCATAGTTAATGCTGATATATGTTTGGGGGTGTCTACCCTGCCTCCCAATTTAGCATCATCCACAAATTTTTCTCGGATGTTTTTGGAATTAATCTGCACGTCATTGATAAAGATACTAAATAGAGTGAGTCCCATTACTGAGCCCTGAGGTACACCACATTGTACATTGTATCTTTTTGCTCAGTCTCTAATTCTTCTCTTCTTTCTTCAATGTTTTAGAACTGTTTAGTTATTGTGGCAGAGGTGTGGTACTGTGTTCTTTCTTGTAGTTCAAGGTGCTTTTGGAACTGCTGATTTCTATTGGTTTAAACAATTACATTTTTCTTTTCTATTTTAAAAAAAGCTACATCAACTTGGTATGTTGTCACCTGTTTGTTGTTGCTAAGCAGCAGATGTTTTTGCATTGTGCTCTGATTCTGTGATAGAATCTGTATTAGTAGAAGGTAGATTATTGTGATTGTAGTTACCTTTTGATTGTGAGGATAAAGAGCTTAGATAGAAGTGTATGTATTTTCAAATATTATAGGGGAACAGTGGCAGGATTTTTAGGATAGTAAATTAATAAAAAGGGAACTAGGAGAACTTCAGTAGCAGACAAGTAGTGGAATTGCAGTATAATGTGGGGAGTGGTGCAATGCAGTGGCTTTGGGGCAGCCATATTCAGGCAGACCTTCTGGACATTGAGGTGCTGCCCTATCTGCATGCATCTATCTGGACTGCAGGATGAGGTAGCCAGACTCAGAGCGGAAGTAAACTGGGTCAGGAGTACCATCACCCCTATTCAGGGACCACCCAGTTCAATGCAACTGCCTCAAGGATGCCGAGAACGAGGAGCACTTGGATGACAGTGGGAACAGGGAGGGTTAGAGCAGTCAGGCAAAGGCACATCCCAGATCTATTCCACTCAAGAACTCATATGCCACACTGGCAAATGAGGACAACCAAATAAGATACCCAGAGAAGTGGAAAGAAAGGATGCGGAGGTTAGCCAAGGTGACCTCAGCAGGGAAGCAGTGGACCCCAGAGGAGGAGGAAGAGATCCTGGTGGGGACTCCATCATAAGAGGATCCAGCTAGGAACACAGGAGGGGAGGACAGGGAGGTGAGGTGCCTACCAGGTGCCACGGCATGGAGGATGGAAGGAAGATCCTGGGGATCACTGGGAAGGCAAAGGCAGGAGGGTGAGCTGGATGTCATTATCCACCTAGGTACTAATGAACTGGCAAATGGGGAGCCCAAGGAAGTTCAGGAAAAGTTTAGAAAACTGGGGAGGGGTCTCAAGCAAGTAGCTACTTCTGTCACTTTCTCAGAAGTACTACCTGTGAGAGCAAGGGAGGAAACATAGGAGTGCATGCACCAGGAACTTTAACTCATGGTTGAAGAACTGGTGCTGTGAGAAAGGAGTTTGGATTCATTGGTGACTGGGGACCCACCTAGAGATGGAGGTTAGTACAAGCCTGGCAGTACCATCCATCCTGGAGAGAATCCAAGCACTCAATGATAAGTTTAAATGCTACATTGATAAGCATTTAAACTAGCAAAGGGGTGCAGGCCAGCAAGGAGGTACCTACTTGCTCACCCCCACAGCTAGCAGTGGAACCAGTAAACCAGAGGGTGGCTATCTCTGCAAAGCAGTGTGCAAAGATGGAGATTAGTGCCCAAGAGGTGGATAAGCAGAAAAGGGGCAAAATTCAGCAGACGGACAGACAGCAAGGAGAACCAGGGATAAATGACAACCAAGGAAGGGGCTGGAGTAGAACAGTGAGACAGTCTAGGGAGGTCAAATCATGGAAAGCCATGTATGCAAATGCCAGGAGCCTTAGCAACAAGATGGAAGATCTGGAGACTGTCATGGTGCAGTCAGACCTGGACATTGTGGCCATCACTGAAACCTGGTGTAATGATAACCACGACTGGGAGATGGCCATACCTGGCTACAACATATTCAGAAGAGACAGAGCAGGCAGGAAGGGAGGAGGGTGGCACTCTATGTGAAAAATGACATAAGGGCCACAGAGATCCAGGAGGAACAAAATGGGGGAGAGATACTGTGGGTTAAGCTGGAAAGGAAAATGGGGACAGCCATCCGCACAGGTGTGGTCTATAGACCACCAGCCCAGGAGGAAGAAACAGATAGGAGCTGATGCTAGCCATCCAAGGATGGCAGACAAGGAGTGAGGTAGTAGTGGTTGGAGACTTCAATATTCCAGGCGTGGACTGGAGCATCCCAGTAGCAGCATCAACTAGGAGCAGATTTATCCTGGACTCCCTTCAGGGTGCCTTCCTCAAGCAACTGGTCATGGAACCAACTCGGCAGAAGGCAATACTGGACCTTGTGCTCACAAACAGGGACAGTGTGATGGGAGTAACAGTGGGGGAGCACCTGGGAAACAGTGACCACCAGTCATTGTGGTTTGAAATCACAGAAAGAGCAGAACCAAACCACACAAAAACACGTATCCTGGATTTTAGGGGGCAGACTTTGGGAAAATGGGGAGATACTTGAAAGAGGCATTAAGGGGAATGGGACAGGAATCAGGGTTGAGGAACAGTGGGCAGTATTTAAAATGGGGATTACAAGAACAACAGAATTATGTATTAAGCAGGTTAGCAAGAGGAAAAGGAAGGAGACCATTATGGTTTCCAAAGAGGTAGCAAAGAAAGTGAAAGCCAAAAGGTTGCATTCAGGCAATACAAAAGACACAGGCAGAAGGGGATAGGAGAAGTACCAGGAGAAGCAAAGGTAGGCAGGGAGGTCAATAAGGGAAGCCAAAGCTCGGACAGAAGAACACATTGCAAAATCAGTGGGTAGAGGGGACAAATCCTTTTACAGGTATATAAGTGAAAAAAGAAAGACAAAGGGAGGGATAGTGAGACTGAAGGGGGAGGGTGGGGGCCGCGTGGAGGATGACAACAGTAAAGCTGACATACTGAACAGGTATTTCTGCTCAGTCTTTACTGAGAAAGAGGAGGGTAATGGGTCTGAAGGGAGTACAAGGGGTGAGAATGGTGCAGAAATGGACACAAGTCCTTTACATGAGAAAGGGTCCTGAAGGAACTGGAAGTAATAAAATTGATAAAGCAATGGGGCCAGATGGGGTGCACCCAGGGTCCTTAAAGAACTAAGAGAGGTGGTGGCTGAACCTCTGGCTATCCTGTTTAGCCAATCACTGGAAACAGGGAGGTACCCAAAGACTGGAGGACAGCAGATGTAGTCCCTTATACAACAGTGGGAACAAAGAGGAAGCAGGGAACTACAGACCAGTCAGCCTCACCTCGGTAGTGGGAAGATCATGGAAGCACTACTGAAGGAGAGATTGGTGGACCATCTGAGTTGTCAATGGACTACAGGACCCAAGGCAGCATGGTTTCCCAGGGAAGGTCATGTCACACAACCTCATTGCATTTTTGACTGGGTGACTGAGGAGGTGGATCAGGGGAGGGCAGTGTACATGGCCTATCTGGACTTCAGCAAGGCCTTTGACACTGTGCCACATAGAAGACTATTACACAAACTAGGGAATATGGGTGTGGGCAGGACAGTAGTGTGGTGGGTAGGTAACTGGGCTGAGTGGCAGGACACAGAGGGTGGTGGTAAATGGCTGTCACTCCACAGAGGAAGAGTGACCAGTGGGGTACCACAGGGATCAGTGCTGGGACCGGTCCTATTCAACATCTTCATCAGTGACATGGCGCAGGACCTAGAAGGCAGAATTTCACTGTTCACTGGTGACACAAAGCTCTGTAACAGAGTAGACACACCAGAGGGTGTAGACAGAATGAGAAGCGACCTGCAGAAACTTGAAGAATGGTCAGGGTTTGGCAGTTGAAATTCAATGCAAAGAAGTGCAAGATAATGCATATGAGACAAAAACCCTGGCACAATATATCAGTTGGGGGTGAGGATATAGCATGCACCAAGCAGGAAAGGGATCTTGGGGTTATCATCTCTGATGACTTCAAGGTAGGAAACAGTGTGACAAGGCAGCAGGTAAAGCAAATAGGATGCTGGGATGTAGAGGCAGGGCATTACCAGCAGGAAAGGGAGGTCATAATTCCGCTATACAAGACACTAGTGAGGCCCCACCTGGAGTACAGTGTACAGTTCTGGAGACCCATACCTCGTAAGGACATAGACAGGGTAGAGAAGGTTCAGAGGAGGCAACAAAGATGGTGCATGGATTGCATCACAAGTCCTATGAAGACAGGTTGAAGGAACTGAACATGTACTCCCTGGAGGAGAGGAGGGAGAGGGATATGATAGAGACATACAAGTATCTTACAGGGAGGAACAGGGTGCAGGAAAACACTATTTTAAGCGAAAAGATGTTCCAGGACTAGAGGGCATGGGATGAAGTTGGAGGGAGGACGATTCAGAGGAAACATGAGAAAGAATTTCTTCACAGAACGGGTGGTGGACAAGTGGAACACCCTGCCAGAGGAAGTGGTGGGGGCTGAAACAATCACGGGATTTAAGAATGCATGGGATAGACATAAAGGAATTCTGGAGGTCAGGGGTAAGGTGCAACAGAGTTCTAGGAAAACAAACTGAACTTACAAGCTCAAATGGGCAGACTGGGTGGGCCATAGACCCTTATCTGCCGACACTGTCTATGTATCTATGTATTTATGTACCACTGGTGACTGGTCTTGTGTTAGACAGAGAATCATTAATTCTGACCCTTTGAGACCAATTAGCAAGCTAGGTTCTGACCCAGTTAACTAGGCAATTAGAAAACCCTAATGAAGAGAGCTTATTGACAAGTTTACCATGGGAGACATTGTCAAAGGCATGACTAAGTCTAAGAGGATAACATCCATAGGGGTATTGATGTCAAGCTCCTGGCTTATGTGATTGTAGAAGGAAATGATATTTGATGTACAGGAGTAACCTGGCCTAAAACCATGCTGTGTTTGGTCAATAGTATTTAGTAATTCTGATTCTTTTTCTTGGTAGGATTTAATAATTCTCTCCATATGTTAGCAAGTAATGGAGGTTAAGCTAGTCAGGTGGTAGTTTTGGGCATGTGATCTATTTCCTTTTTTAAAAATTGGAGTAACAGTAGCTTGAAGCCAGTCAGAAGGAATTCTATTTTCATTGAGGGATTTGTTAATGATAACTGATAAGGGATAAGCTATCTCTTCTGCTGTTTCCATTAAAAATCTAGCAATAATTTCATCTGGTCCCGGGCTCGTGTTCTTCCTTAGTGTCATTAAGGCGGACCCTTCCTCCTCTGGAGTAATAGCATATAAGTGACTCAGTGTGTTGTCAGGTAAACAAACCAGGTTATGAGAATCATTTTTGGAAATACCGAACAGAAATAGTCATTAAAGTGATTTGCTACATCCCATTCTGATGTAAGGGTGTTCCTATTATTGATCATAGGACCAATAGCCCTGGTGTCTGCCTTTGTTATTTAGGTAGGAGAATAACAGTTTTTGACTGTTTTTTGAATGGGCCAACCTGAATTCCAAGTTACTTTTGGATGTCTTAATCATATATTTCAATGTGGATACAGATTTTTTATAGTTAGTATAAATGTTTGCCTTATCTTTAGATTTACCAGATTTAAGTTTCTGAAATAATTTCTTTTTTTTATGAATTTGTGTCATTATAGATTTATTCATCCAGGCTGGAATTTTACCCTTTTGTCAAATCTTTTTCTAATTGGTACATGTATTTTTTTTTAATTGCAAACAGTTGTTTTAAATAGGGTCCAAGCCTCCTCGACTTTACAATCACAGAAGGTAGTATCCCAATGAATATTGGCTAAATACGCTCTGATTTTTTTGAAGTCTGCCTCATCGTAGTTTTTAAAGGACAAATTATTGACCTGGGGTTTTTGTTTGCAAACAATGTTAAACAGGAAGGAATTATGATCGCTATTCCCTAGTGGAGCTGTTATCTCCAAATTAGATCATTTGTCTTATGTATTGGTAACAAGAAGATCAAGTATATTATTCCCTCTGGTAGGCTGATTAATAAGTTGGTCGAGCCCTGCATTAGTGAGGGTTGAAACCAGGAATTTTTCATGTTAATTAGAACCTGCTAGTTTGTGCCAATTGATGTTGGGCATATTAAAGTGGCCCAGAATATTGACATCCCCCTTATCAGCTAGGTGTGAGATGTCGTGCAGGAGTTGAGAGGTGTAATCAAGGTCAGCAGAAGAGGGTCAGTAACAGTTTTCTAGGGTGATTTGGGGTTGTCCTTCAGTTGAATGTTAACCTATATGCTTTCAATCGATGTTTGAAGATAATTTTCATATGAGGGAATCTCTTGGTTGATATAAAGGCAACCCCCCCACCACCACTCTTTCTAGTCAATCATTATGATAGAGTTTATACCCTGGTATTTCCCTCATCCAGGAAGAATTTGAGTCCCACCAAGTTTCAGCAACAGCAATTATACCTACATCAAGATTTATGCATCTTGCTGTAAGCTCTGCTAATTTAACTAAACCAGGAGATCTGGGGTCGGATTCCAAGACAGCGATTAGAGCAGGGCACAATCTGAACCATGGTGGAAAAGTACACCCAAACCCTTGCGACATGCGAGCTGTGCCCTATTCCAGAACAAAGGCCAGTTACAATGGAAAGCAGCAGAATTACACACGTTGCAACTTACGGCAGAATCGCAAGGCGCAAGGCGTAATAGCAGGTGGAGAGGTTACACATGTCGCAACGCAATGCCTACATAAAGGTGCACAACCTGCAGATATGTCACAGACAACAACGGAGGTGGACGCAATGGCACAAGAAAGGACTGAAGCACAGACAGCAGCTGTACACAAGCAGAAATGGAATTTTACCACAGAGGAGACCAATATGCTCTTTGATCAGCTTGAGGCACAGGCCACCCTGCACTTGTACAAGGGTGGGGAGTGTGCTCTGTGCAGACAGTGCACGGTGGCCTGGGATGAAGTTGCCCTCAAAGGGAATGCAGTGGCCAATGCCAGTTGCACCATCAGGGACCTTCAGAAAAGGGTCAATGACCTGAAGCTCCATGCAAAGGGGGAAGAAAGTGTACAACAGGTGCCACGCAGAAGCCACAGGTGGAGGGCCATGGGAGAAGAGACTGCTGAGCTCCCATGAAGAGATGATCCTTGTCTTCCTGAGCCAACACAGCATCCATGGTGACACAGATGTGGACATAGCATGGATAGCATCTCGGACAGGTAGGTGGTGGACCAGCTGAGCTGCAGCGACAAAAGTGAGACATGGCATGGGGGTTGGGGTGTGTGGGTGATGCAGATGCAGCACAGCTGTGCAGGAGCACTGTGTGGTGCTGGACAGGGCCTGAGGTATGGTGGGTGGAACGCACTCCAGGAGGCATGCATGGATGCAGTGGAGGTGGTACTGTGGTGATGGATAGTAGGGACATGCAACATGTATGCAGCACTGTAGTGCATGCTGTGCCCACCAGTGGCAGCATGGCACATAGTGCAGACAGTGTGAGAGGAGGGCAGAGGCATGGTCAGGTTGCCAGGACCAGGGTGACAGGGACACCCATGGCACGGTGGAAGGGGTGGTGGGGCTGTGGAGCCATGCAGTGGCCTGCAAGGGCCACCCCATGGCAGCACTGTGCACTGTGGCATGTGCCACCAGTACATGGAACAGCAATGCAGGGGTGGGTATGGTTGCATGTGTGTAGGGCTGGACATGGTGGAGTGGCACTGACACACTGTCAGCACCCCACAGGTACAGCTACATAGGACACAGGGGTGGAGGACAGTGGTAGCACAAGCAGTGAGCCAGAGTGGGAAAGCATGCAGCTGACCATCCCACAGACCACTGGTATTGACCACCCAGGCAGTGCAGACACAGTGGAGCTGGACGTAGCCCCAACAGCCATGGTGGAAAGCAGCAGGCAGTGGCAGGACCCCAGCAGGTGAAGGTGGGTGTGGACTTGTGTGACCTCTTCAGTGAGGGCAGCATTGCAGACAACATTACCCAGACCTGAGCCCAAGGTCATATGACCAGATGGAGGTGATCCTGGATAAGGCGTTGCAGTCCCTGCAAAATACCCATGTGGACACCCCCACTGACTATGCTGTATTCTGCAGCACCCTGGTCACAAACCATGAGGAGCAGGCAGAAATGATGGGCAGCATGCGCCTGTGCCTTAATGCCCACCACACGGTACTAGAGGAGCAGGTGGGCACCCTTATCAGCACGATTGAGTCCAGGACACATACCACAGAGGCAGCCATGGGGAGGCTGGTGGATGCCATGGTCACCTCACAGGCCTGCACCAGAGAGCAGACGCAGGCACTCACCCAACTGGCAATGGCCATGGAGGGGTCAGTGGCACAGCAAAAGAGGCAGACAGACATCACTGCCATGGTACAATACAGTGCACTGACAGCCCAACCTGCATGCTACACACAGGGAATGGACACTGCAACACAGGCAGCACAAGTAGAGCAACACCACCGTGGGACACCACAGGTCAGGGATGCAGCCACACAGGTGCAGGTGGACCTGCAGACCCACCAGCAGGATGATGGGACACAGGTGACCACCATGGCTGGGGGAAAACAGTCACAACCCGTAGTGCAGGATGTGCCACCAACAGCCCAAGGGGGCACACAGGTGCAGCTGCCGCCAACACCGCCAGCACCTCCCCCACCAACAGCAGCAGCACCGCCACCACCACCATCACCTACTCCAGCACCACGCACCACCACACGCCACAACAACCATGCCACCTGCCACCACGGCCATGGATCATGATGCAGGAGCCACCAGCTGCAGGACCAGAGAGCAGGTGAAGTGTGGGAGCACCAGTGGACACTGCAAGACAGGCCCCTGCACAGGAGACTGCACCGGCCCTGGGTGTGGAGGACAGCAGCAAACCACCAAAGGGAGAGGGGACTGTGCTTGGACCATCACCTGCCACCACAGGAAGGCAGGGCAAGCATCGGAAGACAGTGGTGGTGCAGGGCCACATTGACAGTGGGGAACTCGCAACTGTGCAACAGGGGTGGGGGGCCCAGCAGTGCCACAGGGGCTGATGCACTCACACCACAGGACATATGTGCTGCTAAGTGGAGTCGGACCATGTAGCAGCAGGTGAACTTGTGACTGGACCTGTGTGATGTGCTGCCGGGGGGGGGCAGGCACTGTATATAGCAGCACATGGGGACGGGACTTTGGGAGGTGTTTGTGTGTGGTGTGTGTGCAGTGTGCGTTCGTGTGTGTGCACAGTGTGCAGGTGTGCGGGTGATGTGGGACAGCACAGTGTGGGTGTGGTTGTTGTGTAAAAGCACTGGTTGTGGGTATGTGTGATGAGGGGTGTTGCACCAATATACTGTTCCACTGTCATTGTTCCACATAATATGCTTGTAGTAAAGGTGTTTCACTGTCTGCCTGTCTGGCGTCATTCATTCCCACCAGATGTGTCACGGCTGGCTCACATGTATCCTGCTATGTCGGAGGCTAGAATGCATCTGGTGTGTGTGTGCATGGCCTGAGGCACACACACACATTCATCCCATAGGCCGCAGTTGCCAGCCCCACCCACCACGCTGACTGTGCTTTGCAAGGCCTGTTCCACACCACTGTGGTGACAAAGACCCATGTGATATCCGTGCAGGCTGCAACTGCGGTCTGTAGTAGTGCAATATGCACATGCATTGTGTGCTTAAGCAAGCCGCATCTGTGTAGTGCCAATGTAGACCACACATGTGGCCTGCACGTGTGGCATGTGCTAGGTGAGATCGCGCCGGGTGGAACAGGCCACACAGAGCACAGGCCCACGGTGCAGAGTGGCAGAAGCAGACCTCCAGAAGTGGTGCAAACAGCAGGATGTGCAGTCTAAGTGACAGGGCACCTAATTTCATGGCTGCAGAGACAGCCCAGTTGGTAAACCTGGTGCAGCAGCGGCACACCACCCTGGTCCCACCTGTCTGCAGGACCCACACTGCTGCAGAGAGGGACAGGGCCTGTAGGGCAATTGGGGCATGCCTGAGTGACATCAGCGGTGTGTCACACACACCAGGCCAACTAAAACGTAGGTGGCAGGACCTTGCCAGGTGAGACCCTGGGATACTGCGGTGCCTGATGTCCATGGCTGAAAAGGAGAGATGTGGAGATGAGGACCAGCTGGCAACATGGTGCAGGTGGGTATGCCAACATGTAGGCAGACACCGGTGCGACACTGCCACATATGCCCTGGCCACCAGTGGTGCATGGATGTTACAGTGTTACCCATCCCACAGGTGCAGGACACAGCAACCAGGACCAGCAGAGGCAGCAGGTGGTGGAGCAACAGCAAGGTGGGTGACATCATCGATCTCAGGGCCACCATAGGTCAGGTAGGTGCATGCTATGTCTCGTGTTGTGGCTGTGACCCCGGGGTCTGCAGTGGCAGGGGGGGCAGTGTGCTGACTGGGCATGCACATGTAGGTCAGCTGCATACAGGGGATGCTAGGCCTTGCATCACAGGTGTCCCCATGTGCCCCTGCAGTGCATGTGGCTGTTGCACGCCACAGGTGTGCCTGCCACTGTGCACCATGTGGCTGGTGGGATGGGTGTGTTACTATGGTACTGTCTTGTGTAGTGTGCACAAGCACATATGCACATGTGTCTGTGTATGCATACTGTCCCTGTATGGCACTGACTTATGGCTTTGCTACATTGCAGTTGGGCAAGGCACAGGGCACTGCTGTGGGCCATGGTGAACCAGAAGGCCCAGGATACCCATGGGTGTGTGCGCCGCACCCTCTGCTGGCATACCAGGGTCCATCCCTTACCCTCATCAACAGAGGAGGAGGAGGAAGAGGGGAAGACAGCATGAAGGCCTTACCCTCATCAACAGAGGAGGAGGAGGAAGAGGGGAAGACAGCATGAAGGTGCATGAGGAGGAGAAGGAGGAACAGCCAGCCACAGAGGGTCCAGGGGAAGGTGCAGATGATGCCACGGTGGGTGCACCATCACCAGTGGAGGGGCTGCAGAGGTGCAGCCTGGGAAACAACAGCACCAGCAGGGACAGCCAGCTGGACTTGCACCGGACATGCTGGCAGAGGAGGGCGTGCCACAGGTGGTGGAGGATGACAGAGACGCTAGTGGAGGGGACTTGCTACCACAGCACCAAAGGGCACATGAGGACATTGGGACACCAGTGGGCCATCCTGGACCACAGGCTGATAGCGGTTCAGGGCAGCAAGTGCCAGGTGCACCAGGCCAGGCAACTGACAGGGACCAGAGGCTGGTCCAGCTGGTGGCGACCATCATAGCAGATGTGGCCCGCCTGCCCGGCTCTCTCAGCACATGGCTCGCAGCACTGCAGGGGCAGTAGGACTGTACATAGTGTTTGCATTGGGGGCGGCCAGTACATATTGTTGTTTGGGGGTAGGACTGTTAATATTGTTTGCTTCTGGGGGCATGTCCATATTGTCTGTTTGGGGAAGTTAATACTGTTTGCTTCCGGGGTGAATGCGTACATAATGTTTGTCGCTGGAGCAGTGGGGGGGCCTGTACATGTTGTTTGTTGTGTAGGGGTTACTGTACATATGGATGGGTGTCGGGGCCTTTGTTGTGTGGGGGGGGCCATTGGATGATGTTGCTGGTAATGATTGTATTTGTACCGTGTTTTGTACAATAAAGACTGTTTTGCAACCCTGGCTCTGCGTCCCTGTCTGTGGTCTGCATGTGTGTGCCTATGTGCATGTGTGTGTGTGTGTCACTGTGCACATGTGGACACACATGTTGCAGGGCTGCGCTGTTGCATGTGTGTCCCCATTCTGCACATGGTGCCTGTGTGTCAGCTGTCCGTGGCAGAGCCTCGGGCACATGCTGGTGAGCATGCCTGCGTGGTTCACTGTGTCCGCTGTGGCACGCTGTGTTGGGGCATACTCACATGCCGCCACACTGTGTACATCATGCCTGTGTGGCGTCCATGGGCTGCTACAGCACCATTCCACCCAGTGTCATAGTAGGCCCCGTGGGTGGCACCGGTGGCACTTCACCTTGGTGTGTACTACCACCATACCTCCACAGGACTGTGCTGCCCGGTGCTGTGTCCCTGTTGTGGTGTCACTGTTTACCATGCATCAGTGGCCATGGCAGGTGCATTGTGCCTGGTGGCACCATCCACTCATTGTTGTGCCACGGTTCCCGTGTGTGACCCGCACCTGACTGTTTCAGCATAGCCCTCGGCCTCATGTGCTGTGATCCTCTATGTGTGGCCCGCGGGGGGCCTTGTGTCATGTGCAGCCATGCCAGCCAGATGCTGTACAACACACATGACCACTCTTACAACTCCAGTGCAGCCACATGTGTTGCATGGCACCTGAGAACAGTATCCCATCCTGTTGTGACTCTGTGATGGTGCCTTTGGTGCTGTGTTGCTGCTTGGGTTGAGTTGCACCACACTGTGTGTCTCCCATACTGCTGCAGGTGCCACCATGGTGGTGGTGGTCGTGGTGGTGGTTGTTGTGTGCCACCTCAGAAGGACTTTTGTATCCCCTCCTATCTTACATGGTGTCCCGCTGACACACCACCTTGCAACCTGTGTCCGGCCATGCCGTCAGGCTCTCTGTCTCCCTCCTGTGGTGCGCCTTCCCCCTGGTCTGTGTCAGGCAGTGGTACTCGGTGTGCCAGGGTGATGTTGTGTGGGATGTAGCAGGCGAGCACTATCTTGCAGGCCATCTCAGGGCTGTACTGCAGCGCACCCCCCCCTCAGAGGTGTCTAGGCATCTAAATCTTGACTTTAGTAGGCCAAAGGTGCACTTGATGACTGTTCTTGTGCTGGTGAGGGCCTCATTATTTCACTGCTTGGCCGCTGTCTGGGGTGCCCTCACCAGTGTCATCAGCCATGGCATCTGCGGGTATCCGCTGTCACCTGTTGGAGGGGGGTACAGGTTAGCTGCCTGTGGCTGTGTGCAGCATTGTCATCAACATCTACCTATCCTCTGCATGGCATACACAGCCACATGCACATGCTCACACATGCTGTAATGCATTCTCAGTCACATGCACATCCTTGGCTGTGTCCATGCATGGCATGGGCATACAATGGTGTTGTGTGCCACTCCCAGTCCCCTGTGTGGTGCACGGTGTGTGGTCCATGGCCCTGCCTGTGTCCCATGTGTGCCATGCCACACGTCTGTGTGGCCATCACATCTTGTGTACCCTGTGCCCCTGTTATGCCACTGTATCCACTCACACCTGCATGCACTGTCCACCACTCATGCACAAACAGGCACTTGCACACATTCGCAGGTGTTGTTCCCCCTGGTACATACCTACACGCCATCCACCAGTGATATCCCCTCTCTCAAAGGCCTCCTGTAGCCCACAGTTCCTGAATATGTGAGAGTCGTAGCAGGAGAACAGAGTACTTTGCCACCACATCTAGCATGCAACATTCGCTGTCACATACCACCTGGATATTCATGGAGTGGTACCCCATTCTATTAATGTACACATCCCCATCTTCAGTTGGGGCTCTCATGGCCACATGTGTGCAGTCAATCGCACCTAGCACCCGGGGGAACTCTGCCACATTGTAGAAGGCCTGTTTCACATGGTGCTGCTGTTGGGTATCCCATGGGAAGCTGATGTATTGCGTGGTGTATCGTATCAGGGCTGCCAGGAACCTCCTCAGGTGCTACGACACCACCGGCTGGGATATGCCCACTGTGTCCCCTGTGGGCATTTGGAATGTGCCTGTGGGGAGGAAGCACAGCGCTGCGCTAATGTGCAGCTCCAGTGGCAGTGGGTGACCCCTGTTGCTGGTTCTGCGTAGGTCCCCACACAGATCCTGGCATAGTTCCCTGATGCAGCTCTTAGTGAGCCTGTAGCATGCTATGCACTGCTCTTCAGTCAGCTCCTCATATGATTTCCAGATGTGTTTCACTCTCTGAGCAGGTGGCCTTGGTACCATCATGGGCCATTGTGGCTCAGTCCCTGGGTCTTGCCATGGCACCTGCCATGCCTGAATTCCCATTGCTCAGCTAGCATGATGCCTAGTAGGTCTGATAATGCTGACTTGTTGTGCTGTGTATCACACCACACTGCTGTCTGCTGTCTGACGGGGGGAGGTTATATATGCTTGTGCTCTGGTTAGACCTGCTACTCCTTGGTCTAAGTTACATCTTCCATTCCTGGTGTAGCTACTTACGCCTCCTGTTCTGTAATTGCACTTCTGTCGTAGTAATGTGTTACGCATGTCACAAGCCACATTATGCAGTGGCGCATGCTTTGTTTGGCGTAACTGTGTCATAACTCTTGTTTAGCACAGCAGCTGCAGCTCGCGGTATACGGGACCTTTTGTAATTGCGCATGTCGCAAGTCGCAGGTGTAATTTGTGATTTGCACCATTCGGTGCTGGCATACTGCGCTTCCATCTGGCGTATCTGTCCTGGAATCAGGCCCCTTGCATTTAGTGCTAGGACTTTACAATAGTTAGTATTACTGATGGAAGTGTCAGATGTCAGAGCATTGGGAACTTTCTCATTCTCCCCCTTGTTTAAAAGTTTAAATGACTTTCAATACATGCTTGAATATGCATGCCAAAGAGGATGCTGCCCATACGGCTGAGGTGCGGGCCATGTCAAAAAAATAGGGAAGGTCTGTCATGAAAATCTTCCCAATGGGTGATGCAAGGGATTGCTTGTTTTAAACACCATTTTCTAAGCCATTCATTAGTAAGTTTAATTTTCTGATTTTTATATTCACTGGCTCTAGGTACAGGTAAAATCTCAGAAAAACATACAGTACACCCCGTCTACTAACAGATTATTTAGTACTACATAGTCCCGCTTGAGTTGTTCAGGATGAGTGGCGTCAATATCATTGGTACCTGTGTGAATAATGACCATGGGGTTTTGAACCATGGCAATAATGTCTGTAACCTTAGCCCCCTTTGAAGCTAGAGCTGGTTCGGTTTACCTTATCCTGGTTGCAGATGATTCCATCTATATGCTTGGTTATATGGTCTCCTAGAATGATTATTTCTCTAGAAGGGGTAAGGGGTTGGGGTACTTGTCTTAACTCAGGCATTGTTTGTGGACATGTAGTAATTTTTTCCATGGCTAATATGATGTGTGATTGGAGATGTCCTCTTTGTGCCAGGTTTCTTTCCCTTAGTAGTATCCACAGGGGTAATATCTCCTTTTATAGTAGAAACTCCCAAGGAATAACTTCCTCCTCATCTAAACATGTGGGGTCTGGTATATTAAATAGTTCATACCTATTGTGTAGCTGGACTGGGGCACTGTTGTAAATTTGCGTCTCTATGCTTTTTGGTTGTTTCTGGTTACCGCTGCCCACGAATCATCATCATTTGCTGTTTCATGTGTGATATTTCTTGTGACATCTGTACTACTTGGGTAGTGGGTGAGGATTTAGGTTCCAGCTGATCTACCATGAGATCAATAAAGTTCTCAAGAGTGTCAATATCTGAGTTAACCTCCCTTTTGCTTAGAAGTAAAGCAATTTCCTCTTGCAAGGTAGCTACCAGTAAGCATTTATCACAGGTAAATCTTACAGTTTGTTTTGAAGCAGAACATATGACACTGACAGCAAGAATTTAATGATCCCTCCATTATATCCCAGTACTACCACACTGTAAATATCCTCAAGGAGTACCCAGTTGGAGTACTTATTTCAGAGGCCTGGTGAACTCTAGAAAAAGATAGTGTGTGGTCCCAGTTCCCCAGCAGACACAGCTGACACGCACAAGATGACGTGTCTCTGTGTGCATGTCCGTGAGTGGCCCCTCATGCACTTGCCCCACTCGCTACACTGGGGCTATATGAGGGGTTCCAAAACCGAAAATGCCTGCCACATACTTCTGATTCAGCAATCCAATAAAATGTTTTAAAATAGAATTTCAAGCAGTTCAGCACAACAAGCCCCTCTCATGCGAGGGGTCTTGTTTAGAAGGAACTGCTATTTGTGCCCAAATAAAGCAGCAGAATGTATACTAATGCAAATGGAGACCTGGAGGACTAGTAGGAATCTCCAGTATCCCAGGCTGCCCTGGAACTCAAGGATGTACTCGCAGAGATGGGGGTACTCTTACCCACTTCCTCCTCTGCATAATTCAGTTAACCACACAATAAGCAAATAAAGATTATAATACACTGGACTACCTCTCTCCAGAGGCACTCTTGACTTAGGCAGCCCCTCCCAACTTGTCCAGTAGTTCGTCCGCCTGTGGCATTGGGTGGGAGTCAGACTTTGTGACTCTGTTGAGACCATGATAGTCCACACAAAAATGAGTAGAGCCATCCAGCTTGGGAATGAGGACTGCGGGTAAGGCCCAGGGACTGTGGGATTTCTGGATTACCCCTAAAATCCAACATTTCCTCCACCACCTTCTTAATGTCCTTTTGGATGGCCTCTGACAACCGATATGCTGTCTGCAGTAAGGACGCTTGTGTCCCTGTATCTACATCATGTGTCGCTAAGTAGGTTAGTCCAGGCCTGGCATTAAACAATGGGGCAAAGTCTGCTAAAACCTCTCTTACTTCCTGGATCTGTTTTGGGGTCAGCTGGGGTGATAGTTTGATTGCCTCCACAGAGGACTCCCGCTTGCTTTCCTCCAGCAAGTCCAGAAGGAGGTCTTACTTGTCCGTCCCCTCCTCAGGACTACACACTGCAAATACCATGTCAGCCCTATTGCATATGGCTTCATCATGTTGACATGGTATATCCTTTGTGTACATCTCCTGTCAGGCAGTTCTACAATGTAATTTACGTCAGTCACCTATTTGACTACTTTATATGGTCCTGCCCACTTGGCCTGCAGCTTTTCTTTCCAGACGAGGATTAGAACCATGACTTCCTGACCCACAGTCTACGAGCGAGCTCTGGCTCTGCGGTTGTACCATACCTTTTGCTTCTGCTGGGCAGCTACCAGGTTGCTCTGAGCTGTTCCCATAACCTCCTTCAGCTTTTCCCTAAACTTAAGGACATAATCCACTATGGGAGTTCCCTATGTGGCATGCTTGCCTTCCCAGTCCTCCCAGATCAAACCTAGGGGCCCACGCACCCTGCATCCATATAAGAACTTGAAGGGGGGGGGAACTCTGTCTACTTTTGGGGCACCTCCCTGTATGCGAACAACAGGTAGGAAAGGTATTTCTCCCAGTCCCTCCCATGCTGTTCAGCAAACATTTACAGCATCGATTTAAGGGGTACCATTAAAACTTTCCACAAGCCCATTGGCTTGTGGGTGATAAAGTGTCATGCATCTCTGCACCACCCCACACTTCTCCCACAAACACTTCATCAGGTCTGACATGAAGGAACCTCCTCGATTGGTGATAACCTCCTGCAGGAACCTAACACATGAGAAAATCCCTAGCAAGGGATCTGCCACTTTGTCTGTCCTCAGTGAGGATAGGGCGACTGCCTCTGGGTACCGGGTGGCATAATCCACCACTGTTAGGATGAACCCCTTCCCAGAAGAGCGGGGGTATTCAAAGGCCCCACAATATCCATTCCTACCATCTGGAATGGCTCCTTCACTATGGGCAATGGAATTAGGATGGCTTGGGTTTTACTACCCACCTTCCCTATTTCTTGGCACCAGTGACAAGACCTGCAATATTCCTTCACCTGCTTGGTGAAGATGGGCCAATAGCAATTCTGGGCCAATCACTGCATAGTGCATGTGATTCCCAGATGTCCAGACATGGGGATATCATGAGCAATCTTGAGCAACCACTCATGGTACACCTGGGGAATGATAAGCTGCCTGCCCATCACCCCTCCCTCTGTTCTTACATCCTGCATATACAGCAGTTCATTATCCCAATACACTATATGTCTTCCATCACCTGCCTGTGTCCTGTCAGATTCTGCACAAGCCCTCAGTCTCTCTAAATTAGGGTACTTTTTCTGAGCAGCTGCAAAATCCGCACATTTTCCCAAGGTGTGGGACATGTCCCCTTCAATTTCTAAACTGGGGTCCATAACTCTAGTGTCAGGGCATTCAGGGTCACTGCCATCCCTAGTCCTCTGACCACTGGTTACCCCTCCCTCCTCAGAGTAACCTTCTGTAGCTGTTTTGTTAACTGCTACCTGGGGAATTTCTGCCTCTCTTTCTCTACTCTCCATGTCAGGAGACACAGGCTGGGGAACCAGCCTCCCAGTGTTTTCCACAAGGGCTTCTATGGGGTCCAGGGAACCACAATTGACCTTTGCCATCTGACAGTGGGTAACCGCACACACCACCCCCTTTTGGAGATTGTTCCCTATAATCACATCCAGGGCAAGATTTTCTGCCACTGCAACTTTTTGCACAGTCTCTCCTTTCTCACTCTAGTCCAGGAGAACACTAACAAGTGGTAGAGTTTTCTTCTCCCCAGTGAACCCCCGTACTGTAACAAACTGATTGGGTATAAGCTGTTCAGGCTCAACCAAATCCCCTTTTACAGAAAGTAAGGGATGTCCCTGTGTCCCTCAACCCATGGGTATGCACCCCATTTACAGTAACTGGGTGAATGTGCTCCCTAATGTTTATAGGCATGCTTTAGGGATACACAGTGCACCCACCTCTGTTTGAGCACCACTTTGGGCACTATGTGCCTTTTTAGGACACTGTCTTGCAGGATGCCCTGGTTGCCTGCAAAACCAACATTCATCATTTCTTTTATCAGTCATATCTTTTCTTTGTAACCTGGGGCTGCCTACTTTCTGGAGACGCAGTGAGGGTTTTAGCTGCCCTGCCACACCTGCCCCACTCCCTTTCAGAGCAGGTCTGCTCCTGGCATAGTGGTCTTAGAGCTCAGCAACCTCCTGCACTGTTCTTGGATCTCTGTTCTCTAGCCAGATTTTCAGCTCTGCTGGGCAAGGCCAAAAGAATTGCTCCAAAAGTACCACATCCTCAATTTCTGTACAGAGTCTGCTTTGAACCCCTCCTACCAATGCTTCAAAAACTGACGTTGCTTTGTGGCTAGTTCCTCGTAGCTCATGTTAGGGCTTCTCCGGAGCTTACGGAACTTAACTCTATACACTTCAGGTGCCAATTCATACTTTTTAAGCAAGACAGTTTCAAGTTTCTCATAATCATTACTGTCCTGATTGTCCATGTGACCCAAGGTGTCACAAGCTTTACCTGTAAGCAGCAGGGATAGATGAAAGCTCCAGGACTCTCAGGGAATTTTTGCCTGAATGCAGAATGCATACCTTTCCAAATGAATTTAAAAGTGCATCCATATCCTCCCCCTCTTTCAATTGAGCTATCAATTTAGAATTTAACTTGTAACCCAGTCCTGGAGTTCCAGGTCCACCCATGCCACTTACCTGCTCTGGCACTGGTCGTTGGAGCTGTAGCTTCTCCAGTTCAAATTTCCTCTGTCACTCTCTCAACTCTCGCTCAGCCTCTCTCTGAAACTGTCACTCTCTTTCCTCTGCCTCTCTCTCTGAAGTTGTTTTTCTCTTTTCTCAGCCTCTCTCTGACTGATTTCCTTTTTCCTGCTTCTCCAGCTCCATCTGGAACTTCCTCTGTTCGAATTCCAGCTCCATTCTCCTCAGCTCTATCTGCAGCCTAACCCCTTCTGGCTCCAACCCTGTGATGACCCTCCCCTGGTGCTGTGGCTCTCCATTCCCACTGGTCTCACTGCCCTCCTTCCTGGACTGGACACTGCGATAGACTCTGGCACCACCACATCCAAGGTCTGGTCCCCTTCAGTCACTGACTGTGACCCGAGGCCCTGGGCAATCACTTGTTCATCAGCTGCCACAAGAGCCTCCATGAGGTGCTGTTTGTTTTGCCCCTCACTCTGGACTCCTCTCTTCTGGCACAACTACCTCAGGTATTCCACAGTGTACTCACTGTAGGTGGAAGCCATCTTCTTCCCTAATCTATGGCTATACTAGCTTGCACCTGAAAAAAATAAAACAGGTAGGGAACTTAGACTGTAACCAAAATTACATATTTCCTTTAAAATCTCTGCCTTGTTTCTGTGTGAACTGTGTGAACTGTTACAGTTTATCAATCCGACACACTGGACTGTTAATGCTCGTGTCACCAGATAATTGCAGAGTATGCAAGCAAATCTTTCAGATCCCAGCACTGCACACCAAATCTGTCACAAATCCACTCTGGGGGTCAGGCACTCTGTGCCCACAGTGCCCAACCTTGAAGTGCAATTCGTGAACAGAGGACTAACAAGGATACCCTTCTGTTTGTTTTGGGTCTGAGCAAACTACCAGCCTCGAGTCCTGGGATCAGTTATGAACCCTTTTTAGCCAGCACACCCAGGTAACAGGACCAAATATCACACTCTCTTCAGGGAAAGCAGTGCAATATCTGACCCAGTGGGCATACAACCAACCTGGTTCACAACCTTCTGCCAACCCAATTGAGATGCCAGTATTTTTCTTACCTTGCTGGATCTTTACACTGATCCTTGTTAGTGTGGCTGCATATGGGGACACATTAAGCAATTTAACAGTTATGTCAGAATTACCAGTACTGCTCCATCATTCACACTCAAAATGAGAAAATATCTCAGGCAAGTTTAAGGAAAACCAAATTTACTGAAACTAAAAATAGTAAATAAATACAGTACATAAAACAGAACATATATACATAATGATTACAGTCAGAAAAGAAATGGACAAATACAAAACAAAGTGCCTTGTAACTGAATTAACTAGTTCTAACTTGGTTTCAGTTGGCAAAGGTTCACACTTGAATTAGCAGTCTTGGCAGAAGTGGTCTCTCTTGAGTCCAGGAACAAGTGTCCCTTAGAAGTCCAGAATAAAAAGTGTCTTTTCTCTCAGCTAGGCTTCATCAATACCAGAGATAAAGTCCCACCCTCCTTGTGATGTCACAGCACACGAGAGCACTCTTAGCCCTGTAATTAATTTGTAACATGACCAGTGTATAACCAAATGTTTCAGCTTACTGCCTGTTTGAAATTTGCAAATACAGCAATATTTTAATTATAGCAAGACAGTCTCTTCTTCCCAGTACAGCATGGTTTTTATGACAGGTTACAATATCCCTTTGATCTTTTAGAGAAACATCGTGGAAACATCTCTCATACCTGGATGAATTTTTACATTCATCTATCAGAAACTGCTTCCCTCTTGATACGCCATAAAAGGCAATATTTTATGACAAGTTGCCTGGATTCAAAGCAGTGGTTCATTTATGACCTTAGTTTTATTATAGTCCCAGGAAGTCAGCTTTTACAAGCTAGCTGTAACAGCAAGCAAGGCTAGAACATTTATTTTTCTTTTAAAAATCCAATGTCCCATGATGCATTCTGGTGACTGCCATGTTTCACAAGCAGAATACAAAAACATATATTTATATCAAAATTATATACCCATAGCTAGCAGATGGCGATTCCCATTCCAGTTACCAATACACGACCAACATGAAAGTTGTTCAGGACAAAATTACCTTTCAAATGAGGGTAGTCACTAATCTGAATTCATTAGATTTTTTTAAATATAGCCATCCAAAAGGTGAAAATTGTGAAAAAAATGAAAATTCAGGTAA
This sequence comes from Neoceratodus forsteri, assembly GCA_016271365.2. NCBI lineage: Eukaryota > Metazoa > Chordata > Ceratodontiformes > Ceratodontidae > Neoceratodus > Neoceratodus forsteri. Next base: position 129,181,691 of record CM028137.1, on the reverse strand, counting down.
TCAGATGGCCATAGTTAAAAAAATATAATTAGTGCAGCTTAATGAATAGGCTCATTGGAAAGGTCTTTTTGTCCTGTTCTGTGTTTCTATGCTTGAAGAAGCTGCCTGCAATTCTGCCTTACCATTGTGCTGCCACAGTGCTCTGGCATAGTTTCTAGTAATTTTGTTTATGCAGCCCTTCCTGTTCATGGGCCGCATAAACATACCCACTTTCCAGTGCACTACTTTTCCTTTTCTCAACGGCAGAAGTGATGGCCGCCATGTGCAACATGATGCCATTGACTTAAACTGTGCATGACTATCATGCATGCATAATTATGACAGCACTGCCATATTGTGCACAGCTGACTCCAAGGCAAACTGCACATGTGCGAGTATCACGCATGAGCAGTACTGTAATCACTGAAGTATTATTTACGGCTAACTCTGGTGGAGTGACAGCACCACATATTCTTTTCAATATTTTTGCCACTCCTAAAAGCTCTCCACAGTCATATCAGCTCTGACCAGAACTTGTTAAAAGTAAGCACAGGACAGTATCCTTACACAGGTACTACAGGTAGCAGCAAACCCTTACACATCCCACCCACCTTGGGGCTTTGTTAGAGGTGACTATGACCAACCAGACTAAATCTTTTATAGTCTGAAAAAGCATGAATTATTCATGAATGGCTAACGTTTGGTTGGTCAAGTAGTTAATACTCTGTTGAACGCCTATTGTTTTGCAAACCTATGCTATGTAACCAAAAACACTATGTATGTCTTTAATGTGATGAAGTACCTTTGGAAACGAGCCTCTGGCTCAAAGGTTGTAAACTGATTTTACAAATAAATAAATAAATAAATAAATAATATATTTGAACTTGCTTACTTTTAAAAATGTGGATGAAATAAAAGATTCTAACTGGAGATCTGTTGTGACTGTCCTGTTATTGAGGATACAAGTGGCGAGTGACATTCCAAACCTTCATGAAATACTGTTTTTTGAACTGACACCACCACCCTGGTGCTCACCTCTACAAAAGACTGTAGACATTTTTTTATTTCTTGACAAAGAATGTGCAAAGATAAAAAAAATAACAATTTGCTTTATTTTTTGACCATGAGCATGAAGGATGTTTGCATTGTTTTACATTTTAGACAATGTTATACATTACGCATACACACTCACCCAGATTCTGAAAGTAACGCTTGATGATTTCAAGAAGAAATTCACAAACTGTTTCTTGTAAATAAAATAACATTAAATATATTTTATTTAAATCAACTCAGAGGTATTGTTGGACAGTTATCTCATAATTGCATAACTATTTTATTTATTTATTGAAAATATCTGAGAAGACCTTTGAGTACATGTGCTCATTTACAAAAGTGCCACATCAAATACATAGTCACAAAAAACATTGCAAGTGCAATAAGCAGTTCCAGAGGAAATGCAGTTGAGTCAGGCTCAAAGCACGTAAGACAGATCAATTACATGCAGTTTTTAGTGGAAAAATCTATACAGTTTGTTGTATAAAATGTTACAAGTAATGTACAGAGAGAAACTGAATAAAACAGTTTAACAGTTACAGTTGCGATGGACTACAGGGGAAGAATGCAAATATCTCTTAAACTGATTTATCTTGGGGAGATTCAACAGAGTATCAGGCAATTTGTTTAAGCAGTTAGCGGCCCTGACACCAAATGACTGCTTGCCCAGCTGAGTATGCCAGAAAAGAGACTTAACAGCATTCCTGGCCATATTCTTGGTGTTGTATTGGTTGGAGATGGTATGGAAACAGTTTGGTAAAGCAGATGGTGTTAGGCCCAGGAGTGCTAGCAAACAGGTCTGGAGCTTTATTCTGCTGGGTGAAGGTAGCCAGTTAGTGAGATTATATCAACATTTACTATTAAATAATTCTTATGTTTTTCTAGTTCATCGTTTTTGTTATGTCTTTTACTTGAACAAAATTGTCACCTTTTTAAACATTTTTTCACTTGGCCTGTGCATGCACAACTTTTTAAACCTTAATAACTTGCAACAAGTGAAACATGGCCTATAGCAAGACTAACAGGATGCTGGGATGTATCGGGAGCGATATTGATAGCAGAAGAAAAGAAAGAATATGTCCCTTATACAGATCCCTGGTGAGGCCTGACATGGAGTACTGCATCCCATTCTGGAGTCCTCACCTCAGAAAGGACAGAGATAGGTTGCAAACAGTGCAATGCAGAGTAACAAATATGATTCAGGCCCAGCAGGGCAGATCCTATGTGGAGCGCCTCATGGCACTAAATATGTATTCACTGGAAACCAGAAGGGAGAGGGGAGATATGATAGAGACCTGCTGTCCTATTTGCAGGCAACTGTCAGCTCTGAGGGAGGAGACTGCCCACTTCCAGGCTGAACTGGCAAGAACTAAGGAGGCCTCCCCCACCCAAAGAGCACCACTGCCACAACCACTGCCTCAGAGGTTGCCAAGTATGAAGAGCAGATGGACCACAGTGGGTTCTGGGAGGGTGTGGGTGGTGGAACAGAGGCAAAGCCCCCTAGCTGTACCTCTACACAAATCATACGCCAGTCTGGCAGAGCAAGGTTCCTCTATGATGGCATCCTCAGTGGAGACCAAGAAGAATGCTAAGGACAGCCACAAGAGAGATCCACAAAAGGGTGACAAGGGACACCACAGGGAAAGGAAACAGCTTCTGATAGGGGACTCAATTGTTAGGGGGGGTAGAACTGGGGAAGGGAGAGGAGAGGGAAGTAAGGTGCCTGCCTGGTGCCATGGCTTGGAGGGAGAAGAAGCGAATCCTCACAATTGCAGAAGCAGCATCACAGGAGAGGGAACTAGATATCATTGTCCACCTTGGGACAAATGACCTGGCTAGGCATGGAATCAGTGCAGTGCAGGATGAATTTGTGGAGTTGGGGAGGGGCCTCAGACAGGTAGCAAGCACGGTTACCTTCTCAGAGGTGCTGCCAGTCCATGGCAGGGGAGAGGCTAAGGTACTGCACACTATGCAGTTTAATGAATGGTTGCAAAACTGGTGCAGAGCACAGGGCTTTGGCTTCATTGGGGACTGGGGGTACACCTGGAGAGATGAAGGTCTATACTGGGACAATGGTCTGCATCTGTCCATGAAGGAAACCAAGCTCCCAAGTGACAGGTTTAAATGCTTCCTTGGCAAGCTTTTAAACTAGCCAAGGGGTGGAGGTGCTGATAAGAGGCAGGAAATTTCAAGCCTCCCCCCACAAAACATGGCAGGTAGTAAGGTAAACACTGAGGTACAGAGCTCAACAGAGGGCAGGATGGGGTAAATGGAAAAATAGACAAGGGCAATAAGAGCAGGGATGGGGAAAAAAGGATAAAGCCAACATTAAATGGAGGGCAATGAGTACCAATGCCCGTAGTCTGGGAAACAAGCTTCCTGAGCTAGTAGCCCTGATGGAAGATGAAAAATTGGATATCGTGGCAGTCACGGAAACATGGTACACAGAGAACCATGACTGGGATGTCAACATACACAGTCTACAGAAGGGACAGGGAGGGGAAAAGAGGAGGTGGAGTAGCTCTATACATAAGGGAAGGGATCAAAGCTACAGAACTAAAAAGTAAAGGGGGAGGACAAGAGGCACTCTGGGCACCTTGGAGACAGGGAATGGCATCACAATCCGCACAGGGGTTGTATACAGACCCCCGTCTCAAGGGGAGGAAACGGACAAGAAAATGATGGAGGACATTCTCAAAATGGCTGAAAAGGGGAGATACTGTTAATGGGGGACCTGAATATGCCAGATGTTAACTGGATGACATGTACTGCAGCCACATCCAAGAGCAGGGTCATTCTCAATGCCCTGCAGGGGGCAGGCCTTAGACAGCTAGTGCTGGTACCCACTCGGGAGGGAGCAATACTAGACCTGGTACTCTCAAATGGAGAGAGGATCACAAATTTAGAAGTCGGTAGACATCTGGGAATAAGTGACCACTGCACAGGGTGCTTCACAATAAGCACAACCATGGAGACAAGCCATACAAAAACAAGGATACTGGACTTTAGAAGGGCCGACTTTGGCAAAATGGGTGAATACCTGAGGAATGCACTAGCAAATGGCCAAAAAGGAGGGGTGGACGAACAATGGAGAAAAATCAAAACTGCTATCATAGAGGCAACAAGCCTTTGTGTGAAACAAATAAAGAAAACAAAGCAGAGTAAAAAACCACTATGGTTCTCAAAAGAGGTGGCAGGGAAGGTTAAGGAGAAAAAGGCTGCATTCAAAAAATATAAGGAATCACAGAAGGAGCATGACAGGGAACAGTATCAATTAAGGCAGAAATAAGTGGGGAAGGCAGTCAGAATAGCAAAGGCCCAAACCGAGGAAACAATAGCCAACTCAGTTAAGAAGGGGGATAACACCTTCTATAGGTACATTAGGGAGCATAGAAAGGTTAAGGGAGGAATAGTGAAGATTAATAAAGGAGAGGGGAGGTGGGCAGAGGGAGACAGTGAAAAGGCAGAGAAACTGAATGAATACTTTTGCTCAGTATTCACAAAAGAAGATGAGGAGGAGTTACTTAACCAGTCAATAGAAGCAATCTGGGTAGGGGGGTTGACACCAGTCTATTTACAGAAGAAAGAGTCCTGAAAGAACTCCTAAAACTCAAGGTGGAAAAAGCAATGGGGCCTGACAGGATTCACCCCAGAATCCTAAAAGAACTAAGGGAGGTCCTAGTGGCACCACTGACCACACTTTTTAACAAATCATGGGAGGATGGGGTGGTACCTGAGGACTGGAGGAGAGAAGATGTGATTCCCCCTTCACAAAAATGGGAGCAAGGCAGAAGCAGGAAACTACAGACCTGTAAGTTTGACCTAAGTGGTAGGGAAAATGATGGAATCACTTCTGAAAGAAAGAATTGTTGAGTACCTAGAGGCCAGCGGGGCACAGGACCCAAAGCAGCATGGATTTACAGCAGGAAGGTCATGTCAGATGAATCTAATTGATTTCTTTGACTGGGTGACCAAAGTAATAGACCAGGGAGGGGCTGTGGATATGGCCTACCTAGACTTTAGCAAGGCATTTGACACAGTCCCGCACAAAAGACTAATAATCTAGTCAGCCAGCCTGGGAGTGGGTTCCAGGGTGGTAGCCTGGGTAGCAAACTGGCTGCACAACAGGACACAGAAGGTAATAGTGAATGGAACACATTCTGAAGAAAGGGGGGGTTACTAGTGGAGTACCTCAGGGCTCAGTACTGGGTCCAGTCCTCTTTATAGGTGACATTGCAGATGGTCTGGAGGGAAAGGTATGCCTCTTTGCAGATGATACAAAGATCTGTAACAGAGTTGATACACAAGGTGGGGTAGAAAGGATAAGAAGGGACTTGGCAAGGTTAGAGGAATGGTCAGACATATGGCAACTTAGATTCAGTGCAAAGAAGTGCAAAGTAATGCACCTGGGAAACAAAAACCCAGGAGAAGAGTACACAATAGCAGGGGAGGTACTAACAACAACAAAAATGGAAGGGGACTTGGGGGTAATCATATCGGATGATCTAAAGGTGGGTAAGCAATGTGAGAAGTCAGTAAGGAGAGCCAGGGGGATACTGGGATGCATAGGATGGGACATCACAAGTAGAAAAAGGAAAGTGGTTATCCCTCTGTACAGACAGTTGGTGAGACCCCATCTGGAATATTGTGTGCAGTTTTGGAGACCCCATCTACGCAAGGACATAGACAGGATGGAAGCAGTCCAGAGGAGGGCAAATAAAACGGTGCAGTGTCTGCATCAGAAACCATATGAAGAGAGACTGACAGAGCTTAATATGTATACCCTTGATGAAAGGAGGGACAGGGGGGACATGATAGAAACTTTTAAGTGCCTCAAGGGAATCAACAAAGTCCAGGAGGGTAGCATCTTTCAGAAAAAGAGATGAGTAAGAACAAGGGGGCACAATTTAAAGATAGAGGGGGGACGGCTCAGGGATAATGTGAGGAAATTCTTTTTCATGGAGAGAGTGGTGGTTGCATGGAACCACCTTCCTGGGGAGGTTGTTGGGTCTAAAACAGTGGGGGAATTCAAACATGCATGGGACAGACATAAGGCAATTGTAATGGGGGGTTGCAGGAAGTAGGCTGCTGGTTAAGTAGAATCTGCAGCTTATCCAATAGGAAGGGAAATGGGCAGACTGGGTGGGCCAAGTAGTCCTTATCTGCCATCAAAGTCAAAGTCTATGTAACAAGGTAAACTGTGGGGAATTATTTAGCCTGCATACCAACTCAAGATCACTTGGCTACGAGTGGAAAATTAACAGGAGGAAGGTTCAGGAGGGACGTGAGGAAGTACTTCTTTGGGAAAAGGGTGGTGGAACCTTGGAACAGTCTGTTGGCTAAGGTGGTGGGTGCAAACACAGTCAGGGGAGTCAAGCAGGCATGGGATAGAATGAAGGGAATAATGGTAGCCTAGGGTGACAAGACCAGGGAGGAGAATGAGGCTAGGATGGGGAGGGTTAGTACCCTGGAGGAACAATAAGTTCCTGAGAAGGTTCCATGGATTATAGAAAATATGGACAGACTGGATGGACCTCTGCTCTTTTTCTGCTGTTATAGTCTATGTTTCTATGTAACTTAAAAATGAAAGAACTGTTGTTCTCCAATCACACTAACAAACCTGAAAAAAGTTTCCAAATATAACTTTTTGTTTTGTTTTTCGTGCACAGAAAGTCATAAAACTGGGGGAAATTCCATAATTTTAGCAATCTGAATTAAAAAAAAAACTACCAAACTGATTTTTCTACAATTTTGTAGAAAATTAGCCCCTAGGACTAAAATGGTTTATGTCAATTTTCATTGTCCAAGGGGCTAAGACGTCCATTTTATAAGCTGGCAAAAATTGGGTTTTGACACAAGCACTAACTCAACCTTAACATATTGAAACTGTTTTGCCAGTATAGTTTGTTTATTTATTTAATTATGTATTTATTTATTTGAAAATTGGTAACGGGGAAAGCACACTTAACCAAGGCTGATTTCCAGGTGCAAGTCGGGGGAAGGGAAAGGGGAGCAAATACATAGCACAGACACAGTACACAGGTAAATACAATTGCACAGCACTGACACAGTTCATAGTTACAGTAATGTGGAATAAAATGCATGATTAGTACACGAGTAAGTGCAATTGCAGCAAGCAGCAAAAATGAGTCAATTCAGTCACACCTACACCAGGGTGGGAGGCAAATATAAGGGTGCAGACTGGTAGGGGGATAAACAGGAGCAGGGGGAAGGAAGGACTTTCTGCTGGTACCTGAGGGAAACAGAGCATAGTGAAATGGAGGGAAGATGGGAGTAGGTTCCAGAGTGAAGGAGTATGATAGGAGAAGGCTGATTAGCCAGTAGAGTATGGGGGATGAGGAATGGTGGAAGAGTGAGGATCCCTGGAGCAGAGAGAGCAGGAGGCAGAGGGAATGGAGTAGAGGAGTGAGAAGAGATAAGAGGGAAGGGACCCAGACCAGAATCTGGATCTGAATGAGGCACAGTGGTTCTGGTAATGTGAAAGCAGAGGAAGAATGGATAAGGAGGAGTACAGAGAGCAATGGTGAGTACAAGACAGGGTGTTGGTAGCAAAATGACAGAAGGCATTGCAGAAGGTGTCCAATGTGGCCAGGGAAGTGGAGAGAGTGGTGCCACAGACTACATTTGCATAGTCAAAGACCAGGAGCAAAACAAAAAAGACCATGATAAGGCAAACCACAGGAACAGAAACCACAATATTAGTTGTCTGATTTTAAAACATTTATTTAAAAAAAGATCATAACAGCACTCCTACTAGCACACTAAAAGTTTTCGAGCCCCACATGCTCTTTCTCAAGGCGTACCTGAGGGCTTGTACCTGTAACCTATTTAAGTTAATTGTTTAAAGGCATACACATCCATTAAGCCATGATATGTACAACAATAATATAGCTATAGTATACGAGCCTCCCTAGCATATATCTAAAAATAAAAGTATACACATAAAGAAGTTTCCACATAACATAGAAACATAAAGTCATACAAATCCCATATAAAAGGGAAATAAAATGTATTTTTTGTTTTACTTAGCAGTGTTACATCTAGTGCTCTGCTTATCTCTCAGGTGGGTGCCCATACCTATGGTTTGGACTTGTGTTTTATGGTCGGCACAGATGGATGCACAGGGAAGTCCCTCTAACTTATTGGGAATGTCATTCCTTTTGAAAGTAGGGAACAGCACTCATCATGTAAATTATCCACATTCAAGCACCAGAAGTTTTGTGGATTCTGTGGAACACTAAAGGTTGCTGACAAAAAGCACTTTGTTTTACCTGAACTTTTTTCTTCTAGGTTTACTTGAAAGGACAGAGCAAGGAGCAACATTAACAGAGCAAGGGGAAACATTAAGGCTTCTTATGGCTAAGCAGAGTTACTGTCTTTTTACTATTTTGTTTTGTGCTTACAGGTTGTGCTTACATGTTTTGTTTTGGGCTTACAGGTTTTGCAGACTCTTTCTTACATTGAAGGAGCTAATTGCTTTTCATCCACAGCTTTTCCAGGGGATTAGGAGTGTAACTGAGGGGATGGAGCTGGCAAAGGCTTAGTACCTTCCAACAAAAGGAAGATTTAAAAGGTCAGGGTACCTTTACTTTCATGCAAGGGTGCAGTGGTTGGTGGTGTTTGTTGGAACCACTGCCAAAGATTGATTGTTTTTCTCTACAGGTACCTCTACCGATTTTCTGTAGGGAAAGTACCCACCCATCCTGCCCTCATTCCCTCCCACCCAGTGCTCATCCTCTAATAGAGTCCCTGACCCCCTCATATCCTTCCTGCAGAAGTAAGGAAGAGATAGGGTGTACTGCACATATCAGAAAAAAAAACTGATCTTCTTTTCTCTTCACTGACTCATCCACACATTATTTTGACTGGGAGTCTCCACATAATTAAGGCAAAAAAAATTATTTGTTTCCTTTGCTTCCATATTTTCCCTAAAACAGCTGCTCTAAAACTATGACAGGAGGATAAATAGCTTTTTTACTCTCTAGAAGTCACCCAAGTGGATCTGCTCCAACCTCTCAAGCTTAAAATATTCTAGTAGCAATGGAGATTGTTACTTGTTGACAATGTGGGGCCCTATTCAGCAGGGCACTCTTCCATGGCCTGGGTCAATGTCGGGCTTTCTGGGCTATAGCTGACCTTAGGGCCCAGCTGAGGGAAGCATGGGCCACCATACATAAGCTCCAGGTCGAATTGCAAAGCTACAGACACCCACTCATCCCACTTTTGACCCCAGCAGCACATAAATGTCAGCACCGGTCCTAGGCAGAATCCAGAATCGGTGGCTGATAGGTGGTCAGGAGGGAGAGGTGAGGCCATGTGGCAAGAACTAAAATATTAACATCTGAAAACAACATGCTTATAAATAACATATACACACTACTGGTAATGGAACCAGTCATTGGGCACTGCAGTGCTTCTAGGCAATGGTTAACAGAGCCAAGCATGATCAAAAAGGATAAAGAAAACAATGGCATGGGGAACAGAAGGAAACTTATCATAGTGGGAGATTCCATGATTGGGGGAGTAGAATCCTACATAAATTCAAACAGCGGTACCAGGGTCATAGTTAAGTGTCTCACAGGCACATCTAAAAAAAAAGGAGACATAAAATACATTGAGCAAATTGTGCAAAGGGAGGATGGAACAAAACATGTAGTCATTCACCTAGGAACAAATAACTTGCCCAAGCAATCAGTTGCAAAGACAAAGGAACACATTGTACAACTTGCTAATAGAATATTCGCTCTTTTGTCCACACTAGCATTCTCGGAGGTGCTTCCAGTCTGGGGATGGGGTGGAAGCACTAAGAGGGTCAGAGAGGAGGACATACATGAGTTTAATTTATGGCTGAGGGAATGGGGCCAGGAAAATGGCTACCATCTCAGCAGCAACTGGCAGTCTTTCTGGGAGAGGGGCTTCTTTCGTTACAATGACCTCCACCTGACAAAGGAAGGGGTGAGGGCATTTGGTCAAAAATTTGATGTGATGTGTATGTGGTTCATTTATTTATTTTATTTATTATGTTTTTGTTGCCACCAGCTGCCCCCAGAACCTCCACCCAGTCACAGACCCTCGCTCCCACCTCCACATTGGATGTTTCCCTTTGATACCCCCTGGCTTGCCCCACAGGGCAGAATGCGGCACCCCTCCCTCAAAGGTGCTGCAATGACAGGATAGGTTGAAGGGGCCATTCTGGAGGCTAATTGAAGCCAAGGGTGAGCTTCATCTAGGGTGGCTGCCAGCGTTATTTTCTCCCTGGTTATGCAGGGGTGGGGATGTGCAATGATGGCCAGCACCTGACCTGCCCCTGAGCCTACTTGTGGTGCTAGTGCACGTGGTACACCCAGCCACTGCTAGGTGTCCACATTGTGCCGACCACTATACCTCCTCCTCCCTAGAGAAGGAGAACAGTCATTGGATGCTCAATCCTTCTTCCCCCAGCCAGTCCTCTGATGGCCAGGGTCTGTTCTGGAACCTGGGTCGCCGGCATCGCAAGCAGAAATCCAACCATTGCGCTGGTGGTCCAGTGTCTATGTGGTCCATTTAAACTGAGGGCTGGAGGGGTGGTGATGGCACTTACCAAGGCAAAGGGTAAGAAGGTCACTATCCTCCCCCAACAGCAGCAAACATTAGGGTAACTACTCCAAAGCACGACAATACCATACAAATTAGGGAAAACTCTCTTGTCGATACCTGTGGCAAAACTCTTCAGCAAAATGTTTTGTCTGAAACCACATGTACAGATCCAAGGAGTTCCAGCAGGGGTACAAACAAGGGGTAGAAACTTTTTCAACAAAACATTTCATCCAAACCGCAGGTGTGGACTGAAAGAGTCCCATAAATCTTTCATCCAAAACCACAGGTGCAGACCAAAGAAGATCCATTATGGGTACTGAAGAGGTATGATAAAACAAAAGGAAACCCACTAGTGCTAAGAGTGGGAGTAGAACATGGAGGGCAATGACAATAAATGCCAGAAGCCTGGTGAACAAAATCCCTGACCTCTTGACCACCATGGCAGAAGCTGAACTCGACTAAGTGGTTGTGACAGAAACCTGGTTCACAGAGAATCATTGTTGGGACATAGCTATCCCGGGCTACCACCTGTACAGAAGGGAGAGGAAGGGTAGGAAAGAGGGTGGGGTAGCATTATATGTTTGGGAGAAAATCAAGACTACAGAGATTCAGGGGATTCTGGATGAGTCAGAACCACTGTGGGTAACAGCTGAGACAGGATCATGGGCAGCCATTAGGATAAGAGTCATCTACAGGCCTCCACTGCAAGGGCATACTGGGGACAAGGAAATTATGGAGATAGTCCACAAAATGACAGGCAAGGGCAAGACAATAGGAGTAGGGGATTTTAACTTGCCAGACATAATCTGGAAATCTTGTACAACATCTTTAACAAGAGGAAGAGACTTTGTAATGGCCCTGGAGGTTGCAGAGCTTAGGCAGCTTGTAGAAACTCCTGCCAGAGGTGAAGCTGTCCTGGACTTGGTTTTAACTGACAGCAGCAGGGTAAAGGAGGCAGAGGTGGGTTGCCACTTAGGAAATAGCAATCACCACATGATGGGATTTAAAGTAAACACTAGTGAAGATGTTAGTCATTCCAAGATCAGGGTTTTAGATTTCAGAAAAGCAGACTTTCAGAAAATGAGAGCTAGCCTGGCAAAGAGTTTTAGATACATACACTCTGAATCCATCAATGACTTTTACAAAGCAACATCTGAGACAGTGCAGGATGCTTTTTTAAAGGAGTTGGAGGATCCTCCATATAACATTTTTTCCTTACAAACTTATGAAGGAACAGATGTGGCCAACAAGAGTACACTGACGGTGCACATTAGATTCATTGACATCAAGGATTATGTTCAGTCTAAATTTTTAGGTGTGGCTGAGCTTGCAGAATGCAATTCAGAAGCGGTATGCAGTGTTGTGAAGTACATGATTTCTGATAAAAAATCAAGGAGATAAAGAGCTGATAGTACTTGCAACTGATGGGGCCTCCGTAATGACAGGATGCAAAAAAGGTGTGACCACTCAAGCCAAACTTGATCATCCATATTCAGTTGCCACTCACTGTCTCACACATAGACTCACTTTAACATCAGAAAAAGCAGCCAACCAACAGCAGTATCTGGTCAGTTATATGTCCACAGTGAATCAGCTTGGAAAACTCATAAAGTACTCACCCAAATTTTGTTCAATACTTGATCAGAGCAAAGACATACACCCAGAACATGCTGTGAAGCTAAAACAGATTTTCTTCACTAGACGGCTTTCATTTTCTGATTCTGTACAGGCATTACAAGCGTGCATAGCCTCATTTATTTCTGCTTTGTCACAAATGGCAGAGGATAACTATCAGCAAAACCTTGCTATGGGGTGCCTTAAAAAATTAAGGACTTTTAAAAGTGTTGCCACTACTTTCTTTCTGGCTGATGCAGTAGGTCGTCTTGCAATTCTCTTGAAACTTTTCCAGAAACGGTCTGTCATCTTCTCAGAGGCAAGACAACAGCTCGTTAGCACCACTGATGCACTTCGTGCACTGCCTGAAAATCCAGGGCCACACTTAAAAGCTTTTTTATCAGAGATGCCAAGTAAACCACCAGAAGAGGGAAAATATGTTTAGAACACATAAACTGCTAGATACATGGCACGAAAGAGAACAGTTCAAGAATTTGCAAACTTCTTATGTACAGTCAACAGCTGAACAGCTTGAAAGCTACTTTCCAGAAGGCATATTGTTGGGCAGCTGGAAGGTATTAGACCCACGCAATGCACCTGATGACATTGATAGCTACGGAGAACAGGAGATTGAGAGTCTTATTGCTCACTACAGTGTCATTAAAGAAGGACTCAGTACTAACATCCTGACAGTTAACCAAGATGAAACCAAATTGGAATGGTCATTATTATGTAGATTATTCTTGGCACACAAAGAGTCCACTACTGAAGAATTCAGTGTCAAAGTGGTAGTCACAAACAAGGAATCCTGGCCAAACTTGTCCAAACTATATTCAGTATGTCTGGCAACCCCATCAACTTCAGTGGAGTGTGAACGTGGGTTTAGTGCATACAACAACATTAAGACTGTCGAGAGGAATCGTCTTAAAGTCTGGAATGTGAACCATCTAATGACTCTTCTGCTTGAGGCTCCTGATGACATGGGAAAGTTTGATTTCGAAACTGCATTTGACATCTGGCTGTTGGAAAAGGACAGGAGTGGTTTCCTTCAAACTGTCAAGACAACTGAACAAGATGCACCTCCAAGTTCTTCTCAAGAAGACCTGCAGCGCTGCATAGACCTAACAGAAAAAAAATAAATCAGTCCCTGGTTGTGCTTCTTCTTGTGATATTTATTTTGTCATAAGTTGTGCCTACTGCTGCAGCAAAATGTGTTTTGTTTCCATTTTCTCCACTGTATGAATCTTGTGTGGTCTTCATGAAGCTCAGACACACAGGAAAAAAATTGCTGCTGTTAGTTGACAGCATTCTCATTTAATATCATGACAGTCTGCTTACTGTTTTCAAACAAAACAATTTCATAAAATAACACATCTATAAATAATTACAATATTTTTTTCTGCTTTTACCATTGAAATGTAATTTTACTGCCTCCATGCTTACAAACCTGGCCTGACACTGATCTGGGCAGAGAAAGCACTGTTTACTGTTACTTTTCCTGCTTTTTACATTTACTGACTGGGATGCCTGGCTTGCCTTTATTGACATTTTTGTAATGGGGCATGGCACAGGTTCCACTTCAACAATGTTATTTTAATATTTTTTTTAACATGATTGCTTGTTATGTGAACATGCATTAATCTGGCTGCCTTACCTTTCTGGCTTCACTGAGCCTGACCCTGACATTTTTTGCAGTTACTCTGGGGGGGGTGGCAGGGGCAGAGATTCAAAACTTAGTGGGTACTTCTAGGCACGACTACCAGGTGCTGTCATTTTCATGAAATAACTAATTATACTGTTTGACTGTTGTCACATACTGTATATTCTTGTGCAATCAAACCGTTTAAGCAAGAGCACTGTGGTGTTAACTGTGTTACTGCTTTTCCTGCCTGTATGTCTGCCTTTACTGATATCTCTGTTTTGCCTCAGACTGCTTGCCTAAACTACAATGTGCCCAATTTTATTATACTGCCATTTTGGGGGTCAAAACTGGGCTGGCTGTGTGGCTACATCTTAAGCTTTCTGTATTTATGTTATTGCTGTGCACATTATTTGCACAGCTACCTCATAATATATAAAAATAATTATTTCAAACATTTTGTCTCAGACTGTGCATATTGTGTCTACCACTACAAAAGTAATGTTAGTCCATGTAAGGTACTTAAAAATAATGTTAATACTCCGTATACATTTTACCATTACTTGCCATGTGTGTCTAAAGGCCTCTTGCGGTGGCTAAAAATATTGTGTCTGTTTAACCACAGTGGCTAATAGTTTTAAAAACCTGGGGGGGGGGGCCGAAGCTTATACTAGTGGATACCATATGTTAGCTTAGCCTATAGGATACTATAGCTAGTTGCCTTGTCAACCTAATGTATTATTGTTATTACCGTATCATATATTATGAACTTTCTGTGACTATATGCTCAGTCTGTACTGCTTGTACTATGTTAAGACCTCTAAACTCTCTATACCCCTGTGCTGGAGTTCTGTTGTATGTGCTGGTTTGAACTGTCAGCACTATATATTGACCTCATATAGAGGTATGTTTTTTCTTTTTTTTTCTCATTCTATATCACTGTATTATATTCCTGCTGATGCTCATTGCTTGCCACTTTTGTGGCCCAGGTCGTGGCTGAAAATGGTCCTTTGGATCAGCTCGCTTACCCGATGATCAACATCTTGAATTACGAACTCACAGAAGTGGAGAAAAATATTTTGGAAAAGGGACTCCCATTTGTGCTTACCAACAAAGCAGCAGAATTTGATTACATTGTAGATTTACATAAACTGACTCACAATTTAAATCTCAAAGTTTTTTTAATTTTGAACATCAGCAACCACAGCCCTCACAATTTAATAGCTTGCCAGCTCTGGGTAGTGAATTGACCACTCAGTCGCAACCCAGAAGTGAGACTAATTTGATTGCTAGCAGCTGGAAAAATAAGTCTACATTTATGCCACCCTATAATTCCATGGTTTCTCTGTTTGAGGAACTGTGTGCATAAGACATCAGAAATCTAATGATGGATCTGCCTCACTCCCGCTTCCATAATTGCACTATTGAAGAAAGAGAAGCCTTTAGGAACCTGGCTGAGAATAAGGACATAGCAATCAAGGAAGCAGTCAAGGAGGGGGAGGGCTACTGTTATCATGGACTCCAACAAATATGAACAGGAGATGCTCAGACAACTAAACAACAGAGACTTCTATTTGCCACTTCCTTGTAATGCTACAAATAAGTTTAAGACTGAAATTGATGCTTATTTACAGTGCACCTTCTATTACCCACCACCCTCCTTATCCACTGGCTTGACCTCCTGCACCATTCTCTCTCTATGGAAATTCCCTCTATTATTTATTTATTTATTTATTTGCTTTTGTTGACCGGGTAAGTCACACTAGACAGCCAAGTGCCTATTTTCAGGTGCGACCCAGGAGAGTTACAAACTTAAGTAGGCAGCTACAGTGATAAGTCAGTTTTACATACAATAGAATATAGGTGACGGAAGAGAATGACAACCAGTAACAAGTCACGAATCCAGGGGGTGTTACAGATGACCCGGGAGAGTTACAAGCTAGGGCATACATAAACATTGAGTGAGTCAAGATTTACATACAATGGGACAGCAGGCAAAACCAAATAACCATAACACAGGTTCAGTCATATGTTAAGCCGAATAAGTGCCAGCATGTGGGGGGGGACCTCGGGACGAAGGGGGGGGCAGGTGACCTCGTTCGGGAGATAAGACAGGGGGTCAGCCATTACTTGACCAGTGGATGGTAGAATAAATGCGGTGGACCCTGGGGGTGCAGAGACCCCCCATGCCCAATAGTGCAGGGGGTTACGAGGTGCATAGGCAGGTGGAGGAGCCCTCAGGAAGTTCCAAAGGGAAGTTTTAAAGCTTGGATGGGAGGGGGTGGACTGAGTAAGGGCTGGGAATGAATTACATAGTTTAGGGGCATAGTTGGTGAAGGCCCGATCACCCACAAGGGTGCGTGTCCTAGGAACCGGACAGTTGAGTGTCGCGCTTGACCTAAGGTGGTAGGAAGAGGTGTCAGGGTTGAGGAGAAGAGCAAGGGCAGCAGGGGTGGTTGATCTTACAATACTGTCAGTGAAGTTCCCTACTACAAAGGTGAGGTGCTTTTTGGGAGGGAGCCACTCGAGGCGTGTGTAGAGGCTGCAGCGTTGTGTCAGGGGTGGGGCGGACAGCACAAAGCGGCAGATGCTGTTGTAGGCCATGTCCCATTTTGAAAGGCTGGTTTTTGGTATGGGGCAAAGGTCACTAGCCCATAGCAGAGAGAGGGAAGGAGAACACCCCTGGCTAGAGCCTCCTGAGCAGCCGGAGTCAGGCAGTGTTTGGCTCTGTAGGCGAGACCGAGTTTGATGCTCGTAGACTTGCAGACGTTATGGATGTGCAGGGAAAGATCCAGCTGAGGGTCCAGAGTGATGCCCAGGTATTTGACAGTGGCAACCATCTGCAGGGGCACGCCATCAGCCCTGTAGATTAGTAGGGGGGCAGAGCTGGATTTTGTTTTGTTCAGGGAGCCAAAGAGCATAGCCTGGGTTTTCTTAAGGTTGGTGGTAAGCTTGTGTTCCACCAGCCAGGATTGGATCCGCTTGAAGTTGGAGTTTAGTTGGGAATTGATGGTGTCAATGTCGCAGGCGCTGTCCAGAATGACAAGGTCATCAGCATACAAGGTGGTAAGCCCATGGGTGGTGACAGAGGGTAGTTCGTTGATGAAAAGGGAGAAAAGCGTCGGACCGAGAACGGATCTCTGTGGGACCCCACATTGCACAGTGGTGAGGTTGGAGAGAGTCTGGTTAAAGTTGGTGTATTGCTTCCTACCAGTAAGGTAATTAAGGAACCAGGCATTGGCGGAGTTTGAGAGTCCGAGGGAGAGAAGAGTAGAGCTAAGGAGGCAGTGATCTACCCTGTCGAAGGCTTTGGCGAGATCCACGAAGATCGCTCCAGTGAGGTAGCCCTGGTAGGTTGCAGTTCTGATCTGCAGGGTGACTACAGCAAGGGTGGTAGCCATGCTGTATCCCTTCCTAAACCTGTGTTGGGCCGGAGAGAGGAGGTTGTGTTCCTGTAGGTACTCGATTAGCTGAGAGGCCACAACTTTCTCCAGAATTTTGGAGGCGGCCGACAGGATAGCTATAGGTCAGTAGTTCAGGGGATCTATGGGGTTTCCTTGTTTAAGAACAGGGGTAACCTTGGCCACTTTCCAGATATCTGGGATGACACCAGTGGTTAGAGAAGAACTGAATATATGCGCTATGGGCCTGATGAGAAGGTGGGCTCCTAACCTGAGCAGTTTTGGCTTGAGGCTGTCGTGCCCTGCTCCAGTATGAGGGGAGAGGCTAGCAAGCAGCCTCTGGGTCTCTGTGGTAGATACCTGTTGTAGGAAGAAGGAGGGTCAGGTCTCAGGGCCAAGTCGAGAGGTGCTAGGGGACTTGGGCTCGGGTGGTTGAGAGTTTGGGGACTTGGGGGCAGTGGGCTGGGAAGGGGGGGCTGTTCGGAGAACATTGCATTAAAGGTATTAGAAATTGTGTATGGGTTATTGCAGCTAACCCCGTCAATGAGTAAGTCCATGACTTGCGATCTTGCAGAGCACCCAACCGTGCTTCTAACGTTCTGCCAGAAGCTCCTTGGATTGCTGGCTGAGGAGAGTAGGGCAGATCGGCAGAACTCACTTTTTGCTGCCCGGTTGGCTTTTTTACAGGAGATTCTGAGGCACCTGTAGGCAGTGAGATCATTGATGCTTTGGGAGACCTTGTAGGTTTCCCAGCATTTGTCCCTGAGTTTCATTAGGGAGAATAGGCCCCCGTGAAGCCATTTGGTGATGGTGCCCCGTACCCTCCTCCTTGTAAGGGGGGGCATGTTTGTTCTGCACTGGGATGTACTTGATTAAGAATTCATCCAGTGCTTGATCCGGGTCCAAGGAGGCAGTAACCCCTGACCAGTCAATTGAACCGAGGTCAGCGAGGAAGTCTGGTAAGTAGAATTTTGAGTAGTCCCTCATTTGTATCACTTTACAGGGAAACTTTGCCTGAGAGGTGCCCCAAGTGCAGAAGATAGGCGAGTGGTCCAAGATGGCATCAGGTAGGATGCCTGAGGATGTGATTCTGTCAGGTCTATTGGTCAGGATCCAGTCAATCAGTAATCCCTTGTCCCCTTGGGGGAGGGCCTTCTGGTTCGGATATAATTTGGCTCAGGGCAAGGCCCGAGAGCAGAGGCTCATAAGATTTAGAGTTAGAGCCCAACCAGTCAAGGTTGAGGTCTTCTATAATAAGGACTTCACTTGTACCCACTCTCACACTAACACTGTGGAGAAGTGAGTAGAGTCCAGGTAGTCCACCTCTGGGGGTGGTTGTAGCAGCAGATCAGGTGGATTTTTTTTGTGTGTCCAAGTAGAAGAAGAGTGTGCAGGAGCTCACATGTCGGGGGTGTGGTAGGCAAGTAATCAATGGCAGACACATTGAGGTGCACCTTATAGTAGAGTAGTACCCCACCGCCTTGTTTGCTCCCCCTACGATCACGTCTGATATGGCTGTACCCCGGCAGGGTGCACACTGCATTGGTAGTGTGTGGCTTTAGCCATGTTTCCATGATACCCAAGATATCTGACTTGTAGTGGGCAACCCAGGCAGCAAGCTCTACAAGGTTGTGAAGGATGCTGCGGACATTTAAATGGACGATTTTAGCCCCTTAGTGGATCACCTTGAAGGGGGGTTTGGGGGGCAGGAGGCCAACCTGGATGGGAATGTTAGTCCCACCCCAGTGGGCCCAGAGGGGAGGTGGAGGGGACAGCCATGACAGCAGCGAGGTTAGGGGCTACGAGGAGGAATAACAGGAACTGGAATTGTTACAGCCAGTAACTGAGCACAGTAATGCAACAAACCTGCAGCAAGGTATGTCTTGTTGGAACAGTAGTGTATACAGTCAGCTAGGGAGTTGTGGGAGCTGGAATTATTAGGTCTGCCCCTAGTGGCAGAATAAGATAACCTGCAGATGGAAAACTAGTCGGATTGGTTAAATTTCAGCCCTTGTGACCACTATCAGCCTACTTAAGGGACAGCCGACCAAGGGTGGTGGTGGGATTGTCGGGGCTAGACCGTCTGCGACGACAGAAAGCAATCAGCAGCTGCCTTGAACAGAGGGGCTTTCACGAAGTAATGTCCAGATACAAGGAGGTAGGAATTCTCTTATGTTTTTCAGTTTGGATCCTCAGCATTTGAAAAAAGGTGCCAAAGCGCTTAGGGACACAAAGGGAATGCTGCCATCTCTGCTAAACGCTGTTTACCTTGTTCTTAGCACTGTGGATCCTCCAGTGGATTGGGGGAGGGCTATGGAGCGCCTCGTGACCTCTGCTGCTCAGGGGTCCGCCCGGTGTGGATTGACTTCAGGAATGGGAGGGCAGCGGCGTCTCACAACCCGCCTCCTCGGGGTCCTGGTCTGCTGTGAAGGAACAAAGGAGAGAGTAGGTTTAAGTAGACATTAGGGTAGGGAGAGGAGAGGGGCACAACAAAAGAAACAGGTTTGCCTGCCGCTGGTAGGGTGGCTGAGTTACAGATCATTATGCTGGGCTGGGAGTGGGGACAGGGTAACGGCAGCACAGCAACAGCAGCAGGAATTCCTAGTCAGCTTGTGCTGAACTTCTCCTTAGTGGATTAAACAACACTTCAGCTGTAGTAAGCACAGATGGGGACTTGCTAACTTCCCCTCGATAGATTAAGGTGCACAAGCTTAGCTTTTCTTTCCCCCAGCAGGCTTTACAATATGGAGCCTTACAATTTCTACCACCCTCGAGACTTACAGTGCACAAATTTAATTAATATGCATATTGGCAGTGCAGGGGCTTACAGGGACACAGAGACACAATTAGCACAAGAACTGCAGTAAAAAATGACTTTATATCCCCACGTTTGTGCCACAGGCATGCAGGACAACTAATTAATTTAAAGTAGCTGTCCTTCCTCTTGCTTAGTCTTAAAGGGGAGTAGTGTGGCAATTAAAGAAACTGTAGCAAATACAGAGATACATGCACGATGTAAAAAAAGTTTTCAATAAATAAACTATCTCCACGTCTGCGATGACCGAAAGAAAACAGCAGCTGCCTTGAACAGAGGGGCTTTCACGAAGTAATGTCCAGATACAAGGAGGTAGGAATTTTCTTATGCTTTTCAGTTTGGATCCTCAGCATTTGAAAAAAGGTGCCAAAGTGCTTAGGGACAGAAAGGGAACGCTGCCATCTCTGCTAAATGCTGTTTACCTTGTTCTTAGCACTGCAGATCCTCCGGTGGATTGGGGGAGGGCTATGGAGTGCCCTCATGACCTCTGCTGCTCAGGGGGTCCGGCTCGGTGTGGATTGACTTCGGGGGAATGGGGGAGGGCAGCAAAGTGCCCTCGCAACCTCTGCTCCTCAGGGGTCCTGGACTGCTGTGAAGGAACAAAGGAGAGAGTAGGTTTAAGTAGACATTAGGGTAGGGAGAGGAGAGGGGGCAATAACAAAAGAAACAGGTTTGCCTGCCGCTGGTAGGGTGGCTGAGTTACAGATCATTATGCTGGGCTGGGAGTGGGGACAGGGTAATGACAGCACAGCAACAGCAGCAGGAATTCCTAGTCAGCTTGTGCTGAACTTCTCCTTAGTGGATTAAACAACACTTCAGCTGCAGTAAGCACAGATGGGGACTTGCTAACTACCCCTCGATAGATTAAGGTGCACAAGTGGGGTCTGGCTCAGCATGGACTGACTTTGGGGGGGATGGGGAGGGCAGTGGAGCACTATCCACCATCTTATTTATTTACTTACAGAATTTTGGTAACTGGGTGAGTCCACTGGGACCATGACAGTGTCTTTTTCAGGGGCGACCTGGAATTAATTACAAGTAATACAAGCATATCACAGAGTCACATGTGGCAAATTGTTCACATTACAACATAGAACAGTATTTGGCATTGGATAATCCATACAAGACATTTGTAGGTTACACCATTATGGTATTTCATAAATATGGACACTCAAAGACAACCATATTATGACTAGAAGAGGATGTAGTTGTCATTCAATACAATGTAGTTTATTCACAATTAATTAGCAAGTATCAGTTGTGACACATGCAGTGATTTAACTCCAGCAGGTGAGCTTTGAGTCCCCTCTTAAATCCTTCAAGTGAGTTACATTCTTGGAGGTTTCCTGGAAGTGTGTTCCAGAGGGGCAGGACGTAGGCAGCAAATGACCATTGTCCTTGGGAAGACCTTATTCTAGGAAGTTGAAGGAGCTGTCTGTTGGAGGATCTGAAAGTCCTACTATTTTATTTATCAGTTACTGTTTTAGCCAGGCTGGGGTGGGGTGGGGCACTTTCAAGCCTAAGTTTGAAGGCTAGGCACAAGGATAGCTTTATTAGCTATTTTAGTTTGCCTTCTAAAGAAGGCCAGGTTAAGGTTTGTAACACATTACAGTGGTGTTCCAGGGCAGAGCGCCTGCTGTGAAATGACTTATCCTATGGTTCATGATTCTAAGTTTCTGCATCTCTACACTTTTAACAGAGTAGAGTACTGGGGAACCATATAATAAGGTAGGTAATAGGGTACCAGTTCCAACCTTTAGCCAGGAGTTCTGTGTAAGATATGGGCTTAGTCAATATAGTAGACCTAACCTCTGGTTCAGAGACTTGGCCAACTGGTTAATATGTGCCTTGAAGATGCAGTCTTGATCTAGACGAACCCTTAAGTACCTAATAGACTCTACTACCTCGACCCTTGAACCATTTGTGAGAGTAAGTGCCAGACTTGGAGACCTGTCAGTTCCCAGGTTTTTTGGATCAAATAGTATGATCTTTGTCTTTCCGCCATTTAGTGAAAGTTCATTGTTTTCCAGCCAGCCTTCAAGAAGTAGAAGGTCTTTCTCAAGTGCAGAAAGGAGGGAGAAGGTGGACGTGATAGAAACTTTTAATTACCTCAATGGAATCAACAAGTCCAAGAGGGTAGCATCTTTCAGAAAAACAGATGTGCAAGAACAAGGGGACACAATCTGAAAATAGAGGGGAATGGCTCAGGGGCAATGTGAGGAAGTATTTTTTCACAGAGAGGGTGATGGACACAAGGAAACACCTTTCTGAGGAGATTGTGGGGTCTAAAACTGTGGGAGAATTCAACAATGCATGGGACAGAAATAAGGCAATTCTTGTGTGGGGGGGCAGAAATAAATAGGCTATTGGTTAACTAGGATCTGCAGCTTATCCAGTAGGTAGGGAATGGGCAGACTAGGTGGGCCAAGTGGTCCTTATCTGCCATCAAAGTCTATGTTTCTGTTTCTGTGTCATTCAACTGATCAGCATCATGTGAGGTTTTATATAATACCCCGTCATCTGCATACAGGGTCAAATTTGCCCCAGCACAGTGTTTTGGCATATAGTTTATAAAGAAGGAAAATAATAAAGGCCCCAAGATTGACCCCAGAGGGATACCATCTTGGATCAGACATATGAGGTACCTTGCCATCTGACTAGTTGTGACCTTCCCTGAAGGTAGTCTGTGAACCACTGTACAGTCAAGCTGTCAAGGCCCAGGGATTTCAGTTTCATGAGGAGCAATTGATAGTCTACCAAGTCGAAGGCCTTGGTGAGGTCAATAAAGACCACACCAGTTAGCCGGCCCTTCTCTAGAGCAGCAAAGATGTCGGTGGTGAGGCTGATTAGGGCAGTATTTGTTCCATGTTTTTTCCTGAAACCATATTGCTGAGTGGTAAATAGTTTGTATTGTTCAACATAGTCCACCACCTGATTATATACAATCCTCTCTAGCACTTTACTTAGGATGGAGAGGAGTGATATAGGCCAATAGTTCTCCACTTGCTCACATGACCCACCTTTGTGGATAGGAGTGATCAGGGCCACTTTCCATAGAGCAGGGACCTTCCCTTCAAGAAGGGATCTATTAAAAAGGCAAGTAATAGGGGAGGCAATAATTGGGGCTCCAATATTAAGTAATCTGGGTTCCAGTTTATTGTACCCAGTTGATCCAAAGGTTTTGATTTTCTTAAGTAATTTTAGGACCTCTTTTGTTGATAATAGCTTGAGATGGAATTTTGGGAAGGGGGAGCTTCACTGGTACTATTCTGTGAGGTAAGAGATGTCCCCGGGTGGTGGGTCTTAAACTTGCCTAGATCTGTGAAGAACGCATTTATTGCCTTAGCCTCATCTGCAGGATTCTTAATTCGAATACCATCTGCTATTATGTCACACTTGTACTGGGTGTGACATCCCTTCAGCAGTGTATTAATTTGGGACCAAAGCTTTTCAGGGTCAGATAGATTTTATTTCCTGTAGATCTCTGAGGTACTGTTTTTTTAGCTCTTATTAATTTTTTGTTTTACATTTATTTCTAAGCTGTCTGAATTTCTGCCAGTCCTTGGTCAGATTTGAGGATTTGAATGTACCCCAAGCCTTGTCTTTCTCCCTGTCTCTCATAATTTGTTTTAGGCCTTGGGGCAACCACCTGGATTGCTGTCCTTTAACCCTGAGTTGTTTCAGAGGGGTGCGTTTATTTGCTGCTGATAGAAAATTGTTCATAAAGAAATCTAGGGCTGTATCTAAGCTTGGGGCAAGACTGATTTGTTTCCAGTCCACCTCGGATACTGTATCAAGAAAAGAACCTGTATCAAAGTTAGAGTAGTCCAGGCCCAGAAAATTTGGGGGGAGGGTTGGGAAGTAATTTTTCCATATCCCAAGCATAGTGGAGCGGTCACTTATGTAGTCAGCAAAGGTTCCTGCTAATTTGAGTCTATCAAGCTTAGAGACCAGAATCCAGTCCAGCGTTGTGTTCTTACCTGTTTTAGTATTTAATCTAGTGGTTTCTTGAATTATCTAGGTTAGATTGGCCTCTTGTATGATGGACTTTGGTTCTACGTCTGTGTGGGGCCCTCTTTAAGAGCTGTAACCACATAGCACATGGTAATGCAAGGTTGGGAATCCCACAAAAGACTCAATGTGAGTCATTGTCACTCAATTGTTAGGGTTTCCAACTAGTGTTCAAGCTGTGATCAGGGGTGGAATGCTCTTAAGCCATTAACTTCCAGCATTCTGGGTCTGTGTATCCCTGTGTGTTGACATGCCCCCACATTATTAAGGCTACTTTCCTTCATTTTCAAACATTTTGAGTATAATTGACCAACATTTTAGTGACAAAATGTTAAGAGGTATATAGTGTCTGCCTTGCAGGTGGTGGGTTTTTATCCCAGCCTCCCCATAGTCTCTCTCTCTTCCTCTTTCTTCCCAGTCTCCCAGCTATGTACATTCCCTGGACACCACTGCAGGTCAATGAAAGAGGAGGAGTTGGATGTTTAAATGAAATTAATCATGACAAATAAAGCCAAACAAATGTCCTTCACTGATTACTTTAAATTTGATTGATGCTAAATCAGAAATAAACTAAACTAGATTTTTATAGCCATACTGTGTTTTTCAAGTAATTTCATTACCAAACTACACAAATAAAGAAACTGAATAGTTAATACCAACATTTATTCCTGTGCTAATTTTCCCATATTTGACCAATGTAACATAACACACCTCTATTATCTGCCACCCTCTATTATCCAACAAAAAGTTGGTGCACCAAAGCTGGCAGATAATAGAGGGTGTGCACTGTATATGAAATGAACACTATTGCACAAATTTCCAAAGTACGAGTTTCTAATGGTTACTCATCCAATTAGAGCAGTTATTTATGGGTTGCCTAAAGTATATAAAACCTTGAGAACCCCCAGCATGGCCAGTTGTATCCAGTGCTGACTCTTTGACTGTACCCTTAGCCCAATAAGTGGATGAACAAATTAAACATTTGGTTCAAATAGCCCCTAGTTACATCTGTGACAACACACGTATTTTACGAACTCTGGAGGATCTATATGTGGAACCAGAGTGGCGGTTAGTCACTTTAGATGTCTTGGTGCTATACACAAATACTCCTCATTGGGGGTCTGGAGACACTCAGGGATATGCTCTATGAAGTTACTGAGTACAGTACTGCACACAATGAATTTATTCTAACATTGACTGAGAAAGTTTTAACCTGTAATGCTTACATGTTTTCACGCCAGTTTTATCTACAGATTAAATGGGTGGTGATGGGTGCTACATTTGCCCCCACATATGCCAATATTTACCTGCCCACTGGGAAAGAAAGTATGTACACCCCGGTGAACAAAATTCATATTTAGAAAAAATTGATTTATATAGGTGATATATAGATGACCTTCTTATAATTTGGAAGAGCACATGGCAGGAGTTAGAAAGTTTTGCTGGGTTCTTAGAGTCCACCGACCCAAATCTT
Organism: Neoceratodus forsteri; assembly: GCA_016271365.2. Taxonomy (NCBI): domain Eukaryota; kingdom Metazoa; phylum Chordata; order Ceratodontiformes; family Ceratodontidae; genus Neoceratodus; species Neoceratodus forsteri. Next base: position 129,156,108 of record CM028137.1, on the reverse strand, counting down.
AAGTTTACGATGATGGCCAGCCAGGCCAGTATTGATTTTTTAGACTTATGCATTTCTAAGGATGGGATGGAGGAAAGGGGTGTAAATACCTGTCTATATCAAAAACAGACAGGAATGGGATGCTACAGTACACAAGCTGTCACCCTAGATTTGTTGTAAATAATATTTATTTATTTAGTTTTTGTTTACTGGGTAGGTGCACCAGCCAGAAAGACTATTTTCAGGCACAACCCAGGATAGTACAGAGACAATCTTCAAAGAACATCATGATACATAATGCAAGTTACATGTAGATGTTAGAACATAACAGCAGCAATGTGACAAAGAATTGAGGTAGTAAGACCAAATACCAGAAATAGGGCACATGACAGGCAAAGGCACGACCACCTTTATTGGTACGATGTCTCGGGATAAGGACAGGGACATTTTCCACGGAGTGTAAAGCGTAGTTGGTTTTCTGGTAAGGAAGGAGACAGGCCAGTGGTTTAGGAATATGGGATCTGATAATGTTATCAATAATGGACCCAAGCGCGTAAGACCTTAGTTCTTGTGGTAGAAGACATCCTAGATCTGTATAAAGAAGGCAGTGATGTTTCAGCCAGGGGGAGCAGGATGCAAAGTGACATATGTTATTATAGGTAACATCCCACTTACGAAGACTCGAGTTGCAGGCAGAAACATACGTAGCAACCCCGTAAGTGAGAGAGGGAAGTAATATCCCACAGGCAATAGCAAGTCTGGCTGAAGGAGTGAGCGCATAACTTGTTCGGTAGATGATCCCAAGTTTGGAGTTTACCTGCTTACCGGTTGATTGAATGTGGAGGTCAAAACCATACCTCTCAACTGTCACACATTATGTGGTACGTCACTCATTTTACCTCTCAGAAACACTTTATTCATCATGGGGAAGGTGATATTCCATATTCCCCACTGAGACTTTAAAGCAGAAATTCATAGTAATCTATTATGCTCAGTTATCAAAAAACATTATGAACATAAGTGCACTGATAGCTATAATGTTCAAAGCTTGCAGTGCCATGTTAAACAATATGTCACACATTTTGCTCATCTGTCACACATCATGTCACACATTTTGGTGAAGAAAGATTGAGAGGTATGGAAAACTCAGAGATGGGTCAAGAGTGACCCCCAGATATTTGAATGAGTTTACCACCCCCAACAGATGTGCCATCTAGGGAGGAGACGCTAAAGTGAGTTTGGGAGTGTTTGAGTTTAAGACTGGAGCCAAATAGCATAGCTTGGGTCTTTGATTTATTTAGGACAAGTCTGTGATTTACAAGCCACTGTTGGATAAGCTGATAATCACAAGAGAGTCTTGTGTTAATGTCCTCAATGCTATTTGAACTGTTATACAGTACAATGTCATCCGCATATAGTAGGGAGGATGCACTAAGATTTGTGGTAATACTATTGTTGAAAATAGAGAAAAGCAGAGGACCTAAGATAGACCCTTGAGGCATGGGTGTAGGCAGGCATACTCCAAGCACTCCATGGTGTGCAATTTTATTTAAGGGGGGTAGCAAATAGGCTCTGAACTGTTTCCTTTTTCCATGAAAACTAACAAAGAAAATACTGAACCTTTCTGTAATTTTATTCATAGGAATTGAAACTAGAAGGACTGGTCACTAATACTCTCTTTGCATCCCAAGAACAATACAACTTTACAGGCTCTGGGCTGGTGTGTGGGTGTCTTAGGGAGCAATGCATGGCATTTGTATTTACCCATGCATGGCAACAACCATTGTCATGAGATACAAAAGTTGTATTTATTGTGCCAAATGAGGCAACAAACATGGCCCTGGCCTACATCTGTATATTGTCTGGCTACACCCTAACAATGGGGGGATAGCAGTAAGTCCACTTGGTGTGCAGATCTTGAATCGCTGGCTACACCCCTGCCTTGAGGTGCACCAATATTGATGGTGACCTTGTCAGAGAGGGTGGAGTTAAATTTCACGTATTGAGACCTATCTGTCAGATAGCTATCAAACCAGTTCATAACATTACGCAAGAAACCTAGACAGTTTAGGGTGGCAGCGAGGGTGGAGTGGTCAACAAAATCAAACGCCTTGGTCGTATCAATAAAAATGGCCCCCATGAGCCTGCCAGAGTCCATGGCCGCTTTCTTGCAGGCATTTCTTAATGCTCTGTAGGTATTAAAGTCTGTAAGAAAACCAGATTTCTTATAACGAAGCCAGATTTTGTCCCTCTGTCATAATTTAGATAGTAGGTCAGATTTTAGCCAGCAGGTCTGCCTAGTTCCAACTCATCTGGTAGCAAGTTGACAGCAGTTTTCTTGTAGTTCTAGGAATTTAGGAAAAATATTTAGGGCAGTCTGAACATTTGATGAGCTATAGAGAGAGAGAACCAATCAGTGCAAGCTATGTCAAACAAGAAGGCCTGTGTGTCAAAGTTCGCATAATTATGGAAAGTAATGAAGCGGGGCTTCATAGGTTCAGGCCTACCTTTACCCCAGATACAGAAAGTGGGGGAGTGGTCTGTGATGGCATCAGATAGAACTCCTACATCAACAATGTTCTCTGGACAGTTTGTCATGATCCAGTCCAGCAAGGTATTAGTATTAGAATTGGGAGCAGTTCTAATGGGTAGAGAGACAAGCTGATGCAGGTTAAAACTCTGTAGTCTAGTCAGAGCTGTAGTGTGTATATTTCCCAACCAGTTAATATTAATGTCTCCTAATATAAGAACTTCATTATTTCCTGAGTGAATAGAAGTTTGGTCGAGTAGCTCATCCAGTCCTTTTAGGCCATAGGTAGGGGGATTGTAAGCACAGACAATACGCAACTTCTCTGTGCCAAGGGTGAGGAGGACATGAAGTGCCTCACAGTGGTTTATGGAGGATGAGCTGATTACAGAGAGCTGGAGGTGTGATTTGAAATAGATGGCTGTACCCCCCCCCTTTTAGGGGCTGGTCTATCATTCCTCAGAAGATTATAGGATGGTAGGGCACGCCGTGAGTCAGGGGTGGATGTCTTCAGCCAGGTTTCAGTGAGGCACAGTATATCTGGGTTATAAAGTGCGATCCAAGATTCAAGTTCCACGAAATTCTGCTCAAGGCTCCTAATATTATGGTTAGTTATAAGTAGGCCTTTGGCATTTGAAATAGGAGCAGCTGTCGGAATTAAGGACCCCGGGTTTGGCTGCATATCCCCAGACAGCAGAATGGCCAGTAAGAGGAGGTACCAGAGCTTACGATGCAGGAAGGGTGAAAGGGTACGGGTTTGCAAGGACCTGCAATGGGGGTCATAGGCAACCAGATGGATTCAGGCTTTGTTTAGAAGTAATGGTGTGGGATCACAGCGTATTGCAGGTCCCACAAATAGATTTGAAAATGTGAAATCATAGTGTTGAGAGTGTGAGAGAGCGGTTTCAGCATAGGAGACCACAAGAATTGATAGGTGTAACAGAGTTGAAGTGGATATGAGTTGCAATAGCAGCGTCTGTTTATTCATTTTCCAGACCTGAAACTAGAAGTTTAGTGGAAAAAGGGATTCAAAGGGATTTAGCGAAAATGAGGGGGAGAGAGAGAGAAACTGCAACTGGTCTGTTTTCCAAAGGGATATTAAAGTAAGAATGGAGTCTGGGTGCCTGAGGGGGGTGGAGGAGAAAAGTCAGGGCAAATCTAAAAGAAAAAGATAGACCAGACAGACAAATAAGGTGGGTTTGACAGCAAAAGTGAGATTAACTAGCAGTCAACAAGGGCAGCAGTATAAAACAATTAGTTGCAATAGGCAGTGGACTGGAGGCTCCGATTAACAAAAACAGAGGTGGGCTAAGGTCAGGGAAAGAACAGGGAGAGAGATATTGCTAATTAGTTCCTGGATTACACTAGAAAAATTAGAGAAGTAGGCCAGATAAGGAGTGGTATTCAAAAAGCAGTGCACTGCAGCTTCAATTGGATCAACAGTTTCCACGTGGTGGTAGGGAGGGGAGAAAGATCTGTGTGAGCAAGTAGGGTTTGAGCAAGCCGTGGAAGGCGGGTACTGATAAAGTATTTCATAGGAGGCCTGATGGGGGTGGGGGGTGGGAGAAAAAAACAGTTCAAATGTCCAGCAGCCTGGAAAAAATAGAATTTTTCAGCAGGGAAAAGCAGTCTGGAGAGCCGGCTTGCAGGTGCACCAATCAGGAGCCTTGCAGTGCTCACTTGGCCAATCAGGTGTTTGTAGCAAAAAGTCACTCCAATCGGAATGCCACCGCAAGCAGACTGACTCACAAAGAAACACAGCAGCTGTACCTTACTGAGGAGTCCGAGGAGCGAGACCAGGAGGGCAGCTGGGAGCCAGCGATTTCTTTGGTGATGGTGGTGGCTAAGGAAACGGCCAGAGGCACTGTCATGTCCACGAGCGCTGCTCAGGGCTATGATGGGAGTCTTACTGAGGAGTCTGAGGAGCGGGACCAGGAGGGCAGTTGGGAGCCAGCAATTTCTTCGGTGATGGTGGCAGCCAAGGAAATGGCCGGAGGTGCCGCCGTGTCCACGAGCGCTGCTCGGGGCTATGGTGAGGGTTTTACTGAGGAGTCCAAGGAGCGGGACCAGGAGAGTGGCTGGGAGCCAGTGATTTCTTCGGTGATGGCGGCAGCCAAGGAAATATCCGGAGGCACCGCCATGTCCTCGAGCACCGCTCAGGGCTATGGTGAGAGTCTTACTGAGGATTCAAAGGAGTGGGACAAAGAGGGAGGCTGGGAGCCAGTGATTTCTTCTGTGATGGCCGCAGCCAAGGAACTGGCTGGAGGCACCTCCTTGTCCATGAGTGCCACTCGGGGCTACAGCGAGAGTCTTACTGAGGAGTCTGAGGAACAGGACCAGGAGGGCAGCCAGAAGCCAGCGATTTCTTCAGTGAGGGTAGTGGCCAACGAAATGGCCAGAGGTGCCATCGTGTCCATGTGTGCCGTTCGGGGCTATGGTGACAGTCAAGGAGTAAGAAGAGGAACAAAACAGTGTGGGCCAGTTTATTAGGCTGAAGAGAAATGAAACGTTGGTGTAAAAGTATAGTAAGGCGGGGTCAATATTATGAAAAAAAGATTTTTAGCCAAGGGTTATAGTCAAGCATGTGTGGATAGGGTGGATAGGGCAGTTACAAGGTTTGATACTTTGCAAAGAATGGACCTTTTGACTACACGAAAGAGGCTTACAACTGTAATAACAGGAAACAGGTTCATTTTTTCACCACTTTCTCACCCCAGACTTTCAGATTAGCTGAAATTATTCAAAAATATTGGCATATCTTGAGAGCTGAACCCAAATTAAAAGACTGGACCACCACATTACCAAAAATTATATTTAGAAGAGGGTACAACATTGCAGATCATTTGGTTGGTTTATTTAGACAAACAGGAGGCCAGTGGCCCATCAAGATTTGTCTTCCACTCCAAGTGGGTATATTATTTGTCCCTTGAAAGCAATGGAAAGTTGTCCAGTTCATGCGTGAAGCTATTGAATGAAACTTGTTCGACTAAGTCCTGGGGGAGTGAGTTCCACAGCCGTGCTGCTCATATAATAAAGAAATTATTCCTTTTATTTGTGTTTACTTTTGGATTAAACAATTGCTTATTGTGGGACCCAAGTTGAACCAACCTGTTTTTAAATTTTAGGCCACATTGCATCATAAAGTCTAGATATTTTTAATATAGTAAATAATAAGAGGTCCCTGCTTTTTCTCCTCTCCTCTAGGCTAAAGAGGCCAGGCTTGGTAAGTCTTTCATCCTATGTCAATGATCCTATTCTGTACATTAGTTTTGTGATTTGCCTGTGGGTCCTTTCTATTAGTTCAATATCTCATTTCAAATAGGGATCCCAAAAGGGAGAACCATAGTTCAGGTGTAGGATAATAAAGGTTTTATATAACTGAGTAAGACATTGCATATTTCTTGAAATGAATGAACGCTGGATTGAAGATACCAAATTATTTGTGTGCCTAGATACTTGACTGCAATGGTCAACTGGTGATAATTCATTGTTAATAATAATGCCCAAATCCCTCTCTTTTTCTACCGACTGGAGAAATTCATTATTTAGATAGTATTGGTATTTGAGGTTGTTTTTACCCAAGTGTAATACAGTGCACTTCCCTGGATTGAAGGACATGCTGTTTTGTGTTGCCCAATGCTGGATGGATTTTAGGTCATGGGTTAGTGATTTAAATTTGTCAATAGTATCTACTTCTCCTCTCAGCTTGGTATCATCAGTGAATTTGGTCAACAAATTCTGTACGTTCATGTTCATGTCACTTATAAATAGTCCAAAAAGGACTGGTCTCAGCACAGATCCCTGGGGGACCCTACTGCTAACCATTCCCTCCACTGAAAGGTATCCATGTACTTTGACCTGTTGTGTTCAATGGGATAACCAATTCCCTATTCATCTTACGATATCTAGACTGATCCCCATATTGTACAATTTGGTGATTAGAAGAGTATGGAGTACCATGTCAAAAGTCTTCCCTAGATCAAGCATGATTGTATCAAATGGTTTACCATTGTCCAAGCATTTACTGACTGTGTCATAGAAGGCAATAAGTTTTGTAGTACAAGACAACCCCCTTTTAAACCCATGCTGGGTATTATCTAATCCTAGAGATTTTGTTTCTAGGTCCAAGATCTGTTTTAAAAGTCTCTCTAATGACTTACAGCACAGCAACATAAGACTAATTGGTCTATAATTTGATAATTGTCATTTTTCCCATTTTTGAGAATGGGCATCACCAGTGATCTCTTCCAATCCATAGGAACAATCCCAAACCTACAGGACTTGTTGAAGAGGATCATAAGGGGAAGGGCTAGAGGCTTAGCCTGTCTCTTCAAAAACATGGGATTAATTATTGTCAGGTCCTAGCAAGGTATTTTCTTTGATATTTTCCAGGACAGCCAAAACATCTTTCTCTGAAAAACGCTGATTTTCGTTAACTGTAATCTTAATTTTAACCTCAGCCCTAAGTTTATTGCTCTATACTAAGCAGAAATATGTATTGAAAAGATAACGCCATCTTAGTGGGGCTTGATATACTATTATCATCTTGTAAGAGTGGACCAGTAAATTTGTTCATTGTTTTATTATTGTTTATATATGCATAAAAAGCTTTATTTATTATCTTTTGTATGTGATAATCTGAATTCAAGTTTTTGTTTCTCCTTTTTAATCAATGTAGTAAGAAGTCAGTATGCACAGAAAAATTACTCAGAATGCAGACCGTTACCATGTGGCAATTTTAGATGCAGTGCCTCTATGAGGGATCATGTCACTCCTGTTCTGCGCACTCTGCACTGGCTGCCTGTGAGTGCATGCATCACTTTCAAGATAAGCTTGTTAACATACAAGGCCCTACGTGGTTTGGGACCTACCTACCTTAAAGAGCTTCTGGTTCCATACTCTACTATCCACCCCCTACACTCCTCTGAGGCTGACCTGTTGGTCACACCATCCTCTCATCTTCAGAGATCGGGAGATAGAACATTTGGTATGGCTGCACCATTACTCTGGAACTTTCTCCCACCATATATTAGAGCAGCCAGCATAGTGGAGGCCTTTAAAGCCTCTTTTAAAACATACTTATTTGGTAAAGTTTTTAATATTATACGATTTTATGTATTTTCTGGGATGTTTTATTCCATTTTATTATTGTTTGATAGGCGCTCTGAGCCCCAGGATAGGGCACTATATAAATAAAATTTGTCTTGTCTTGCCTTGCCTTCATCTACTGCAAACATATTATTGTAGGTGACCCCATCTATGATCAACAGAACAACAAAACCTTTAAAGTGAATGCATTTATTCACTGCCATATAGAAAATGTGGTTTTATAGAGCTACCTGCTCCTTTAACTGCTTCTATGTGGGCAAAATGACCGGTAAATTTAAATTACATATACGGGAACATTTAAGAGCCATTGAGAAGAAAGACTGCAATAATACCCTAGCAGCACATATAGAAATATAGAAGTTGTCAGCAGATAAAGACCTCTTGGCCTACCTATTCTGCTTAGTTTTTCCTACCTACTGTGCCACTGCAGACCCTACATGATCTCTGGTTGTTTCCGCCCCTTGCCTTACTTCCAAGGTCCCCTTGTACAGTATCTGCCCCATGCATGCTTGAATTCTGTAACCGTTTTGCCACCCGCCACCTCCACTGGGAGGTCATTCCAGGCATCTACCTCCCTCTCCATGAAATCATTCTATTACAAGATTCACAGCATCTTTTTTTCTTTTCAGAGTTTAGAAAAAAATCATCCCACCATCTAGAGGTGGAGATTTGGATAGAATGCTCCTTAATCAGGAAAGCTATTGGCAGTATACTCTGGGAGCAATGGGAGGTTTGGGTTTGAATGATAGATTCCAGTTAACCCCTTTCCTATGAGGTGTTTAAGTGTACATAGGTATTATTATTATTATTATATTATGAGTTTTGGTGAGGCTTCTGTGTACATGATTGTATATATTTTAATATATTTATGACAATGATTATGTATTTTTATTTATTAATAGTGTTTAACATTGTTATACAATGTACTATTTTGATGTTCATCACATTATATAGTTTTGGATATGGTGCTGATATTTTAATCTTTTATCCCTACCCCCATGTCCCCTTCCCCTTCTGCTTCTCCCCTTCCCATTATTTCCTTTCCCTTTGATATGGGTTTTATATAACTTTCTTATGTGGCAACTTCTTTATGTGGATACTTTTATTTTTACATGAAAGCTAGGGAGGCTCTTATACTATGGCTATATTATTGTTGCACATATTGTGGCTTAATGGATGTGTGTGCCTTTAAATATTGTGATATAAGGCACCAAGTTTGGGGTTGAGCTTGGTGTGGATGGTATCATTGTGGACAAAGAAGTCCCGTTTGCTGTCTAGCCACACAACAAAGTATTCAAATGAATGAGCCAAGAGGGGTGCCATCCAAGGTGGAAAATATAGGCAGAGTTAGGAGTCTGGTCAATTTTTGTGCCAAAGGTCATGGTCATAGTTTTTTTGTTTTTTTTTTTACTTTAAACCAGAGTTGGTTAGATTGAAACCAGTGCAGAACATGGTGAAAGTCTTGCTGGAGCAGACCGTCCAAGGCTGTGGTGGATGTACAGGAGGTGTAAATGACTGTGTCATCTGTGGCACGAGCTGTGGAGAGGTCGTTAAAGAAAATGGAGAACAGGATGGGCCACAGAATGAAACCCTGTGAGATCCCAGCCTGGATGGAAAGTGGAGGTGACAGGGCACTACCTACCTCTACTGACTGAAAGTGGCCAGAGAGGTAAGAATGGAACCTCTACAGCAGGAGCTGAGAGGTCAGCAGAACTCAGCTTATTCTGGAGGAGGGGTAGAGACAATAAGTCAAAGGCCTTGACCAGATCAATGAAAATGGCAGCTATTATGTGCCCCTGATTCATCTCTGAGAAGACAGAATCATACAGGCAGCAGGGAGGAGAGGGTGGAGTGTTGCTTCTGGAAGCTAGACTTGAACAAAGAGAGGAAATCAGTAGAGAATAGAAAATCAGACAGTTTAGCGTAGACAAGCTTCTCTTGCAGTTTAACAAGGGAAGGGAGGAGGGAGATTGACCAGAAGTTACCTGGGGATGAAGGGTCCCTCCCTTTGTGGGGTGGTGGAAGAACTTTGGCCAACTTCCAGGACTGAGGGACAGCACTGATGGAGAAAGAGAGGTTGAGTAGGTGAGTCAGTGGATGTCCTATGGCAGATGCAAAGATTTGGATTAGTTTAGGATCCAGTCCAGCAGGACTGTCTTTACATAGGTTAGGGAGTAAAGGGAAGTAAGGGTTTCCTGGGTAATAACATGGGGAAAGAGGAAACCAGTGGAAGTGAGACAAGAGTCAATGTGATGAGGAGCTAAAGAGGCTGGAGGGTGAGTGAAAGGCAGAGCACAAGTGGTAAATAATTAATTGAAATGAGCAGCAACAGAGGAGCAGTTGGACACTGCTGAACCATTCACAAGAAGGACCCGGGGGGGCAGACTGAGTGGGAGGGTAAAAAATGGAGTCAGATACTTTCCAGATCTTTGAGGGGGCATTAAGGTTGCTCTGAAGGTTGGCCAGCCTTGAAATACTATGATTTCGTAATATAAGAGGAGGTCAGGAAAGGAGTGAAATAGTTTGAAACGTGCCCAGGCAAGATCATGGGACTTCTACTTATCAATGAGTTCGGGGGTAATCCAGGAGTGACAGTGATTTTTGACCATGGATTTTCTGAGTGGGCATGCTTGTCCCATAGAAAGGGGAATCTGGAGTGAAACTGGGAGAGGCCAATGTCAATATCTGTGGTGGAGGGCATGGCTGTCCAGTCTGCAGCAGCAAGATCACTCAAAAGAGTGGAGGTGTTGAGAGAGCAGAAGGACCTGGTCCAAATATATTTAGAAGAGGAGGGTAGATGCTGGATCTTCCCAACAGAGAACATCAAGCAGTGGTCACTGAAAGCCTCTGGCAGAATGCATGCTGCTACAATACGTTGGGGAGGAGAGAACCCAATCCAGGAGGGAGTGGTTATGAGAGTGGGGATTCAACTGGGTGGATTCAGTGATAATCTGTGAGAGATTTAGGTATTCAACTGTGTGTATGGTCGGCCTGGAGGCCAGGAAAAGCCAATTAACATTGAAGTTCCCTAGCAGGTGAATTCACCAGCAGAGGATTGGGAAGTGATGGCAGAGAGGGAATCGACCAGGGAGAAGGGGGATATTCTAGGTGAGGCATTGAAGACCCAATGAAGATGGGCACAGAGGAGGGAAATGACAGCCTGACCAGGAGGAATTCATGGGAGGAAGATACAACCTCACTAAAAGCTATGGTACAAGAGAGGCCCTAACAGACATAGATGGCAACACCTCCCCCACGTTTTCCCCTGTCCTGCCTAAAAAGATGATAGGAAGGAACAGACTAGAGTTTGGGATCCTGGAGGAGAGCCAGAGTTCAGAGGTACAGAGGATGTTGGATGAATGTTGTGAAATCCATACCAACAGGAGGTCAAGCTTTACAAGAAGGCACCAAGCCTTGAGGTGGAATACGTTCAGTCCTTTGGTGGAGAAGAAGGGAGAGGAGGGTCTAGGGTTGGACTCCACATTGGCAAATAGGAGAAGAAGTAGTAACAGGAGCAGGATGATGGAATGGGCACCCTTTAAAGTGGGGGTGGGGATGGTGGGAGGGAGGAGGAGGAGGGAGGTGGGAGGTGGGGTAAGGCAAGAAGGGCACGGTGGAGAAAAAACAAGGTTAAGGGAGGGGGAAGGGAGACAGTATACCATTGTAGCAGCGAACTCTCAAAAGTGAAACCATTACAGCAACACAACCCATTCGACATCCACAGTGTCAAACGGGAAGTTGAACGGGTTGTCGGAGCGCTGTATGGCTACAGCGACTCCCGGTGTTGGCCGGTCTACCTGGTAACCCCTCAAGTTGATTATCTGTAAGTCCAGTGGGTGTGGGGGGGGCTAAACAATGTAGAACAGCCCTGGTGCTTGTGGCACCATGGCAGTCCGTTGACAGATTTGCCAGTCAACGCAGTTGCTGTTGGCAAATTTCTGTCGCTATGGTGGACATCGACAACTTTGTTGTCGAAGAAGTAGTGTGGTGGAACCAAGGGAAACAACCAGGGTGAATAGAAGGGGAGGAAAGTAGGAGCATGTTGAAGGGAGGAATGGGTGGAAGGGGAAGGGAAGTGGAGGGGAGGGAGGGGAAATAGGGGCTAGATAGATAGACAGACAGATAGATACTGTAGATAGACACTGTCAATAGATACTGACAGATAGATAGATAGATAGATAGATAGATAGATAGATAGATAGATAGATAGATAGATATGGATTATTATAATTGTAAACAAACATTATTAGCCTTAATTGGCATTGTCTACAGATAGATTTGTTTATTTATTTAGTCATTTGGAAACCACCTTTTAGCACAAGTGCTGATTTATAAAGGTTCCACATCTATGACAAGAAGAAAGGCAGCACATACCAGTTAACAATACAGCAACTTGGAACAGCAGCTCCAGGAGCAGTCAGTAGCAAGGAATAGGAAGCCTGAGGTACAAGATTAGAACAATATCAATTTTATCAACAGTAAACGAGATACAGTGCAAGCTAGGTGATCAAGGATGAAACACACGGACCATTCAGATTACCTCAGCAGTTTTTGTAAATTGTATATTTTATAACTCTGGAAATTTGTAAACTTGTATTTTGATGTTGTGTTGTTGCTGTACTGTATTCTCTCCCATGTAACCCCTTGTCCTTATCACACCTGGAAATAACATCCAGTTCCGTGGGCCATTCCTGGTTAATGCATTTAAGTAAATAATTAAATAGTTGGCACAATGTTGTGGGCTGTCTGCCCTGCCATCTCTACCAAATACCAAGTCTTTTCCTCTGTCTTTTAAAAAGACAATCAACCATTTCTATGAGCAGATAACCTGTGTATTGCTGGCAGCAAAACCTTGGGATGGTGCTGGAAGAACGTTCTTGTTGAGTAATAGCAAATACCTGGATGTTTCAAGACACAAAGTACTTTTGAAACAGTAGATCTTGAAAACAAGATTACTGCCAACAGTGGTGTGCTGCCAGCTGGAGTTCTGCCAGCGTAACTTTGGCTGGGGCACATGTGTTCTTGGAAACAGGCTGCTCAAATACCATACAAAATCAGTAGCGTTCCAATTCTTTTGATTTGTTTAAATTGTAGCCCTAACTTGCTGAATCCAACACAATGGCGCCATCTAAGTAGCTGAAGTGAACAGAACTGGAATGCATTAATACTTGTTTTCATAATAAACACCACAGACAAAACTGTTCACGTCCAGTAGCTCATCCTGTATATGTCATGCCCATCATCCACCGAGTAATGGGGATACGAACATGTAGTCTGGGTCACCACTACACTATTCCAATCTTCAGTGTTGCCATCAGATGGAACTTGGGAAGGACAAGATCAAACAGACAGGTGTTTGACTAGGTGTCCTCCAGCAGGGGGCAGGACATGCCCTGAAACTCAGAGGTGGTACATTAAGGGGTAATGTAATGAAACACTTTTCTACCATAGGGTGATGAACCTGTGGAACAGCCTACCAGTGGGGACAGTGAGTGTGAAGACAGTACAGGCATGGCTGGATTAACCTGTATGCAAATTATACCATGGCGTCGAGGTTCAGGAGGGCCCCCACTCTTAACTTATTTACAGTTACTTTCTTTAATTCCGGCTGTAGTGGGTGACCGCAGATGGGCCGAACTGCCCAAAATGCAGCCCCCTCCTTGGAGTCAGTCAGCCCCCCCACCCCACTGAGTCAGCCTGGTGAGTGATGCCCCCCACAGCTGCCGCTCTGAGCAAGCAAGTCTCTCAGTTTCTCCGATGGCTGCTCCAGCTTCACCTCTGATCCACCCTGACCCCATCACACACAACCAATCATGTCCATCAGAGGTCCTCTGGAGGTGTGGCTACTGGGGAGCGGGAATCAGTGCATGCAAGTGTGTGGCATCAAGGTGTGTGGCCGGGCAGTGATGAGGATTAGAGGAGGAGAACGAGAGAGAGCTGTGGCAGTCAGTCATCAGTGCCGGTGGTTGGTCTCATCTATCAAAGAAGAAGAATCTCTGTCTAAAGACACAAAAGTAGAGAGATAGTCTGAGCAGGCCACGGGGGGTCACTTGGAGTCGGATTCGGCTTCAGTGCAGCGTCACATGCTGCTGGTGTTTTCAGTATAGCCACTAGCCAGGGTCAGTCAGTGCTGCTGCTAGTTAGGCCTTTGGTTCTGCTGTGACTGTGAGGAGTTCTCCCATACCGGGCCAAAAGCCTTTGAAAAAGGAGCTACCAGTTTCAAAACATGTCAGGCGTGGTGATTTTTGTACATAATAAAATGTAAGTTTTTAAGCTCTTTTCTGTCCAGCGTCCTTTTATTAGGCTTGTGTGTGCTTGGAACTTTGGTTTGTGTTTACTATGGTATAGTTCTTTGAGCACCACCTTGCCCATGTGCACACTCTTTTTTGTTTCTGAGCTTGAACATGTCTCAGGTTTTGAGCTTGAAGGAGTCTTGAGTAGGGAAATAATGGGAGGGAGCTGTGAGCCCCACTAACTGCTTCAATACATGCTTCTTTTTTTGGTTTTGGCAGAGAGAATAGGTATTCATGGAGGCACATGCAGGGAGATCGTGGCAGCTACGATCCTCATTTTTATGTTGCTTGCACGCATGTGCAAGAAACATAGTGCCATCATCGGAGATTTCGGAGGTGTGTCACCTCCTCCTCCAATTCAGTCAGTGAGCTGGCAGGCACGGCCCCTGTAAGCCAATGCATTTAGTAGCTGTCTATGACACGCTCCAAAATGCAGTGGCATACAGTTGAAAGGGGGAGCTATGCTTCAGTGAGCACCGATAAGAAGCGTAGCTCCCCCACACGCAGGCATGCGCGCCCGCACGCATTGTGTAGCCGGCGGGGTGCCCAATCCCCGCCGGCTGAGCCGCGCCATCCCCTCAGAAGTTGCGCCACGCTGGGAGCCCACCCAGCACGGCAATCAGTACTTTGCCGACGGGGTGCCAATCCCCGCCGGCTGAACGTCCGCCTCGCCCTTGTGCCATGCTGATCCGACCCAGCGTGGCAAACGTCCCACAACGCTTTTTGTTTTAAACCTGTAAAACAAAACGTGTCCCGCGTGCTTCCGACCCCCCACAACCCGCACTCCACCCACTCGCGCACTCCAGCCTCCCACACCCTCACCCCATACTTACTCCGACCGCGCACGATCTTCGTGGACCGGGACACGTCTGCACTCTTCAAAGCCGACCCGTGAACTGAGGAAATGCGGTAAGCTGTATAATGGGCTAGATGGGGGTTCAACTGTGCATATCTCAGCCATTTTTGGGAATTTTTGCACCAGATTTTCAACATGGTTTTAGGACCCTTTCTCATCAATGATGTCACTGTCATGGCGTTATTCGGGCCCGAAGGGTGATTTCGCAGTGACTGTGAAATAACCCTTTGGGCCCAAATACCACCATGACAGTGACATCATTCATGAGAAGGGGTCCCAAAAACCCCATGTTGAAAATTTGGTCCAAAAATTCCAAAATGACTGTTTTATTTAGGCTGCAGGCGCTACAGTTCCCACGCAGGCTCGTAAGTTCGCGGAAATTTCAATATTTTCACCCAGATTTTCAAAATTGCCATTTTACCACACCTTCTTATGAGTAGTATAGCTGTCATTTTTCACATCTCACCCAAAATGTGTTTCCGCCCTTGTAGCGCAGAATGGCAAAGTCGGTATGCAAAATCAATGTACGGGACAAATTAAGAAACTCACAGTGACACTGTTCATGAGCAGAGGTCTTAAAATGGCTATGTTGAAAATTTGGTGAAAAAATTCCTGAAAATGACTGTTTTACGAGCGTGCGTTGCGCAGTTCCTACGCAGGCTCGTAAGTTCACAAATTTTCAATATTTTCACTCCAGATTTTCAACATTTCCATTTTACCACACCTCCTCATGAGCAGTACAGCTGCCATTTTTCACATCCTGCCCAAAACATGTTTCCACCCATGTAGCGCAGAAGGCGTAGTCGGTATGAAATCAATGTACAGGACAAATTAAGAAAATCACAGTGTCACTGTTCATGAGCAGAGATCTTAAAATGGCAATGTTGAAAATTTGATGAAAGAATTCTTAAAAATGACTGTTTTACGAGTGTGCGTTGTACAGTTCCCACGCACGCTCGTAGGTTTGCTAATTTTCAATATTTCCACACCAGATTTTCAACATTGCCATTTTACTACACCTCCTTATGAGCAGTACAGCTGTCATTTTTCACATCCTGCCCAAAACATGTTTCTGCCCATGTAGCGCACAATGGTGCAGTCGGTGTGCAAACTCAATGTATGGGACACATTAACAAAATCACACTGACACTGTTCATGAGCAGAGGTCTTAAAATGGCTATGCTGAACATTTCGTGAAAAATTTCCTAACAATGACTGTTTTACTAGCGTGCGTTGCGCAGTTACTACGCACGCTCGTAAGTTCTCAAATTTTCAATATTTGCACTCCAATGACTTCCAAATACCTAAACAGCACATAGAAGCAAGCAACATTCGGCATTGACAAATGCTTGTTATTAATTTATTTATGTTGAATTTGAATTTGATATCTGGGAAGGCAGGGCACACTAACTGAAGTCTAATGTCCAGGTGTGTCTCAATGGAGGAAAGAAAAGAGGAAGAAAAGAGGATCCATAAATAATAATGAATCCTTAATTATTAATAACAAAAATAATTACAAGGTGCAGTAGTAACAAGGGAAAAACAAGACGAGTTATAGGTAAGTAAAAGGTGAACATTTACAAAATGCTAATATTGTACTGATAAAATGCTTCTTTGTGCAGTAATTGGTCATTCTGAATTGTGTTGTTTATAATCAAGGGCATGTGACCTGTCAAGCCATGTGGCTTAACACAGCATTATAAACCACATCCTGCTTGAGTACCCTGGTCGATACCGCCTTGCCAGCCCGGCACTGCAGAAGAGTGGGATGTTGGTATTTAGGGGCCATAAAATATGACTTGGAGTAGGGCCCCCACATCTATCAATCTGGTCATGAGTACAGGCCTTCAATGTACACTAGCAATATAGTCTAAAGGTGGTAGCCCATGAGTATAGTGACTGCTTTTGAGTGAGGAAATATGGGTGACGTTAAAATAGCGAAGGTGGAATGGGCAATGTACTGTTAATAGCTATGCTATTACTAACACATTGTAACATGAGCACTGACTTTCCATGTCTGTCCATGTGTATTGTGAAGGGTATATGAGGATTTGTTGACCAGACCAATTTTGAGCTGGCCGTGTGGTCTGCAGGATACAGTCACTGACTTTGACTTGAGTGATACGGGATCGGGACTGATACTGGGGATACTATTTTTGGGGGTGGGTTGTAATAGTTGTTTTTTTTATTGCAATTGTGAGCTCCCATTTCACTGCCTTCCTGATTTTGATCCCCTGCCAGTAGGCCCCCCCCCCCATGTTCTACCCTTTCCGACTTCTGTCCCCAACATAGCACCTCCCCAGAGTTTTTCCCTCTCCCCCAGTGTCATGCTCCCTTGGAGTTGATAATCATAAGTCTGGGGGGTGTGGGGGCAAAGCCCCCCACAAGGGAGGTGCATAGGCCCCCCCCCTCATAAAAAGTAGGTTAGAAATGTTTATTTTAGTGTATTGCAGGCATGGTAGCTGTGTGTGAGAGGTGCCATAGTGCTGAGGGCCATTTTGTTAGGTGGCAATCTGTAGTCGCTGTTTTTTGTTAGTGCCATTATGCTGGTACTGTTATGACATGGAACCCCTAGAGGTTAGCATAATGAGCTGTGAATGAGTTGGGTACCTCCAGCACTCCTGGGTTTGATTCTCACTTCATCCACTTGCACACTGTGTGAGTCTGAGCAAGTCACTTAACTCCCCAGCGCTCCCAGCTCACTATAGGAAGAAGACATTTGTGCCTAGTGGGCCTTACACAATTACCAAAGAATTAAAAAAAAAAAGCCTGGACAAATGACTCCTTTTCAAGGGAATCATGGGATAGCCTTGGAAGTAAAACTTGAGCACTCAAATCCCAGCACATTTGGGGATCCATTTTACGATCAATATGTACAGTACAGTACAGCAGGGTTTCAAATAAGCTCAAAAAACTGATTAGCAGTTTGACGTGTGAATGTGCAAATCCATAGTGAAAATGCATAACACTTGGCACAGACTGATTAGCAAAGTGTAAAAAAAGATATAGTTTTATTAATGTTGTGTACCATGTAATGGACTCACTCAAAAAATGGTTAGCAGTCTGCTGCTAAGGATTTCTGAAAATGGGTTAGCATTACCCTTTATTTTGCTTAATGTTTTGCAATGCTATACCAGCTATTTAATACTCTGTACAGTACAGTTGCATTTTTTTGTTCTTTTATAGTTTCATCACAAAGGATTTTTTTATGAAAATTACAACATTGCAGTACTTTACATACCTAATGGTCAGCTGGATACGGTTGCAATGATGTGGAACTCTGCCTCTCACTCCTTCCGTCTCCTCTTCTTCAATACGTCTGCTGGACAGGTCTCTTTGTCCCTCAGTTCCAACATATACAGCACTTTTAGGCAAAAAATGCATGAAGTCAAAAATATTACATGAAACCCAATTTATTGAAATGGTACAAGCTCGAGCCGTGAGCCTCAGCCCCATTGCTTCAGCTTCATGGTCTTCATCATGAGGCATGGCTAGAAGGGTAACACTAGTTTTGAAATAGCCCAATAGGTAGTGACAGCACACACCAGGTGCAAAATCCTCAGAAGCAATTATACAAAATTTTAAAGAAAAAGAATCAAAAAGGAAAATATAAAAAAGGAAAATTAACAACATTCCAGTAATGTCTTTAAGTTAATGGCACACTGACTCAATCTTTCCATTCATTGACTCGTATCTTCAAAGTCTTATTATGTATAGAAGTTTAGTTTAAAGACAAAGGGCCTGATTCTAGAAGGGTGGAGCAGAATGCCACCAAACGCAACCTGTGCCACCCATAACTGTGACATTGACCCTGTGCCCTATTCTAGAAGGGGCAGGGTCTTCGCAGCAAAATCTTGTGGATTGTGACATGCGGCAAGGTATGCTGCACAGAGGGTGTACCGGCGCAGCCTGTCGCAGCCTGCAAGTACATCCCCCACCCATGCCCCAACCCCTGGGTCGCCCGCCACATATGTGGCACGTCACCTGCCTGGTAGTTCAGTGCCCTCCCAACCGTAAAATAACATCTGAGTCACGATTCCCTGGTAGTCTAGTGGCCACCCCGAACTATACAGTCCCATATTATAATAATAATTCCCAATTCCCTGGTAGTCTAAGTGGCCCCCCACCAGCTGTGCCAGCCACCCAGTACCCCCACCATCCCCAACCAGCAACTGGCACAGCCACCTCTCGCCTCCGACCAGCCACCGACTGAGTGCTGTATTAGTGCTACAGCACAGATGCACTCAGAAATAAATTTATGAGCCGTCCATGCAGTAGTGCTGACTACTGCACTCAGTCAGAGGCTGGCCATGGAGGTGAGAGGTGGGCTGTGCCAGTCATCGGCTGGGGATGGGTGGAGGGTGCTGGTGGTCTGGCATGGCTCAGTGGGGGGCCACTAGACTACCAGGAATTGGGATTTATTGTTATAATATGGGACTGTACAGCTTAGGGGGCACTAGACTACTAGGGAATTGGGAATTATTATTATAATATGGGACTGTACAGTTTGGGGGGGGCACTAGACTTCCAGGGTACAGGATTTATTTTAATATCTGGATTGTACAGTTTGGGGGGGCACTAGACTGCCAGGGCTGTTGTATTGCCGTATATGTGGTGGGCGACTTGCGGTTTGGGGCATGGGTGGGGGACAGCAGTGCCGCCCTGTGGGGCTTCTTGCCAATGGCTGTTTTGGGGGTCTGGGGGTATGGGTAGCCCTATGGGTCCCTGCTGGGGTGTGCTGGGCATGGGGGTGGGAATCAGTGCACTTTCCACAGGACAGCCGACGGGTCTGCAGGACTCCCGGGGGCATCCATAAGTTATACCAGCTAAATGCTGATATAACTTACATTTCTGGATCTCCTCCAGGGGTTCATGTAGAATCCCGATGTGGGCACTTTGTGGCTGCCCTTCTGGAGTGGGGTGCAACTGCTGCCGTAAACCCTCTAGCGCCATGTCACAGGGGGGTTATGTGGCATAACAGCTGTTTGGCACAAGCGGCCTGCGACATGTCACAGGTCACTTTGTAGAATCACACATGTCACAATGCTGGTGTAAGTTGTTACATGCGCCATTCTATTTGGTGCAACTGTTGTTACGCCTGGTGTAACCCTTCTAGAATCGGGCCCAAAGACTCAAAGTCAGACAAGTGATCACCCAATCAGAAAATCTGCTGAAAAATAGGGTATCTGCAGAGAAAACTGGCTTGCACTTAGTGCTAAACATCAAAGGCAGTTCATACAAAATTCAAATGCAAAATGCACAGTGTCTCAGGTTCAGACATTTCAAACTAAATAGTGCAAAAATTTAGCATTTCATTTTTGAACAAAATATACCCTCATAAAGTTCAACTGCACAAGGAAAGACATTCAAAAGCAAAGAATGAAAAAGATATGTGATCACCCACTTGGGGAGCTTTCAGGGAAAAATCCTTGAGTTACTGAATCTCAGGAGATCCACAGTTTGAGCGAAGAAATGTGAGAGAGTGACAAGCAGAGGAATCTTCCTGTGGAAAAAATATATTACAGGGGTATGGTAGTACCCCTATAGTTAGGGTTCTACTAGCACTTCTATGTTAAATCCAACATTTTTTGCCTTAATAACTTTGCCATTCTTTTTTTTTTAACTTTCTTTTTATCCCTCTTACCTACCCTCAGTGTCCACTCCTTCGGGACGTTCATCCCATTCCAGCCCCCAAACTCAGGATCTGCCCCTAGAGTGTCTCTCCTTCTTTTTCCACCTGCACAGCGGGATCTGTCGAAAGAATTGGTGGTCTGGACGGCTCGGAACGGTCATCATCTAGGACCGCCGAGGTTTTTTTCCATTTTTCTGCGATCCCCTTTTTCCCAGCCCTCTGAGACGCCGGTGCGAGGACGTACGTCCAGAGAGGTGACGTGCTGATGCATGTCTCTCCCAAGCACCCAACAGCTGCCCCCCTCCCCGACTCCATTAGATGGAGCCGCCAACCCCTCGAGAGCCTGTGTTCCCACCGGCTCTCTCAGGATGTCGGGCGCATACAGCACCCCTGATATCCCACCCCAGAGGGAGGAGAGCATCCGTTGGGATGCTCAATCCTCCCTCCCCTCCCTCCCTCTCCCAGCCAACCCCCACCGACCTGAGTCTGTTCCCGAACCTGGCTCGCCGGCATAATGCGAGGTGTGGCGTCCAGTGCCTCAACCCTCAGCGCCATCGGGTGGCCCAACTTTGGCATTCTTTAATGACATAGCCCAATCCTTGGCATGTGTGGTCATTCTCCCAGTGTCTCAAAACTTGAAAAGTTTCATGACAGCACCTTGTATGGTTTTTGAGATGTGGAGTGATTATAAAAAAGGAAAAAAATACATTTTCCTATACTTAACATGGTATGTTTTGCTCTCATTTACAGCCCAGACAGAATGAACTTTTTTCCTGAAATTTGCAGGGATGATGGGATCTGTGCCAAGGGTGTGCCTTTGGACAGTTGGTGAAAAGGTGTCTCACCATTTTTGAACTATAACAATTTTTGTGATAGCCACTAGACAGGCAGGTAAATGAAAACTGTTCGAACTGTAAATAGTTTGATTTACTGTTGGTTCTCAGAGAAATACCATTTGTAAAGTCAGCCATCTTTTTTTTTTTTTTTTACTGTTTTGAAATTGGGGGCCTGATTCCCAAAAGGCAACTCAGGACGCAAGGCAACTTGCATCCAAAAAAATGGTGCAAGTAGCACTTGCGTCACCGAGTTGCATCCTACTGGGATTCAGAAAGGCAGCCTGCGCATGGCTGCAGGCTGCCTGCCCTGCGGGATAATGTGCCATAAACCCCTTGCAACATAGCTAAGGGAGTTTATGGCAGCAGTTGCACTCTATTCAGGAAGGGTGGCTGCAAAGTCCCCAAACTGGGATTCAGAAAGAACCCTCAGTGGACATCCATCAAAGAGCACTTACACCAGCTATGAGGTGGTGTAAGTGGTCTTTGCCATTCACTGGGGGTTGCCAATGTGCAGCCAGTGCTGCACAACCGAGCAGCCACCATGGCCCCCTGATAGCCCCATTCCCCCTAGTGTACAGCACTGTCCCTACACCCACCCATATGCCCACAGTCCCCACAGTAGACATCAAAAAGCTCAGTGTGGGCTATCGCCCTTCCCCCCCCATCCTAATCAAAATATTGCCAGGATACAAGCCCTTATGGGCTATCTGAACACCCTCCTCCCCAGCCCCAATGCCTAATTCCCATACCCGCACCCCTCACCCACATCCCATCCCGTCCCCACCATTACAACACACCCACAACATGCTCAACATATCCCTGGTGATCCAATGCCCCCCCCACCCAACAGTGGCAGCCCACCCCACACTCCTCCATACTCCACCAGTGACTGGCACAGCCCACCTCTCACCACTGTGGCCAGCCACCAACTGAGCATTGCACAAAGTGCGTACAGTTAATATATGCACTTGGTGAATGACGGCTGCCATTCGCCGGTATATTAACTGTCGCGTGCTGATCTGTCTCAGTTCGGTAACTGGCGGTAGTGAGCTGTCTCCGGTGAGGTAGGGGGTGCGGGGTGGGTTGCCACTGTTTATGGGGGCCATGACACCAGGGATGTTCTTATGTAATGCAGGGACAGTTTTATTCCTTTAGGAATGAGAAGGCTTTTCGGGTTTGAGGTGTGGGGATTGGCATCTGGGCTAGGAAGGGGTGTTCTGATAGCCCATGTTGGTTTCTACATCGGCACTATCAGGGTCAGGATGGGGGGGCCACAGCACACACTGGGCTTTTACATTACTAATGGTGGGGTCTTTGGGCATGTGAGGGGGGCACGACCACTGCCAGCCTCCCTTATGTGGGCACATCTACTGCCCGCCCATCCTGCGGCTTGCGGCATTCTTGGTTGCTGCATCCTTTGTTGTGTGGATGCCACACGCCACAGGATGCAGGCTCCTGGACCCTGTCCAATACTGAATTGGGTGCAGGGTCCAGGATGCAGGGGCCTTTGTCGCAAGCTCAACTGAAGGGGCCTCCCATACTGATGGAGAAAGCGAATTCCACAGGATGGGGCCGGCGACACTAAAAGCTCTGTCACCTGCAGTTTTTAACCTTGTCCTGGGAATCACAAGGAAACCCCTAGAGGAGGACCTGAGGGAATGGACCAAGGCAGCAGGTGTTTGAAGGTCCAACAGGTAGCCAGGGCCCAGTCCATGTAGGGCCTTAAAGGTGAGCAAGCCCACTTTAAAGAGAAGCCTCCACTAAAATGGCAGTCAGTGCAGATTACGCAGCACCTGGGTTACGTGTCAGTATTTTGACTGCCCCATCAACAACCTGGCAGCTGCATTCTGCACTAGCTGCAGTCAGCGGAGGGTACCTCCAGAGACCCCGAGGTAGAGCTCATTACAGTAGTCAAGCTTTGATGTCACAAAGGCATGTACCAAGGTGGGGAGGTCTATGGGTGGAACTAGGTGTTTGATCCTAGCGATATTCCTCAGATGGTAAAAGCTGGTCTGGACAATGGACAACACTGCAGATTCAAGTGTCAGTCCAAGGTCAAGGATAACACCAAGATCATGCACCCTAGAGGAGGCTTTCAATGGCACAGACCATAGAAACATAGAATTTGACAGCAGATAAGGACCGCTTGGCCCACCTAGTCTGTCCATTTCCCTTCCTAATGCATAGGCTGCAGATCCTAGTTAACCAACAGTCTACTTACTTCTACCCCCCACTAGAATTTCCTTATGTCTGTCCCATGCATTTTTGAATTCCCCCACTATTTTTAACTCCACTACCTCCTAAGGAGGAATGTTCCTTGCATCTACAACCCTCTCCATGAAAAAATACTTCCTCACATTACCTCTGAGCCATCATCCCTCTATCTTCAAATTGGGCCCCCTTGTTCTTGCACATCTCTTTTTATGAAAGATGCTACCCTCTTGGACTCTGTTGATTCCCTTGATATACTTGAAAGTTTCTGTCATATTCCCCCCTCCCTCCTCTCCTCGAGTGTGTACATAATAAGCTTCTTTAATCGCTCTTCATATTTCTTCTGATACAGACCCTGCACCATTTTAGTTGCCCTCTTCTGGACAGCCTCCATACTGTCTATGTCCTTGCAGAGATGGAGTCTCTAGAACTGGATGCAGAACTCCAGATGGGGTCTCACCAACTATCTGTACAGAGGGATAACAACTTCCTGTTTTCTACTGGTGATGCCTCTCCCTATGCATCCCAGTATCCCACCAGCCTTCCTTACTGCCTTTTCACATTGCTTGCCCACCTTAAAGTCATCTGATATGACTACCCCAGGTCCCTTTCCATTTCTGTTGTTGTTATTATCTCACCCCCCATTGTGTATTCTTCCCCTGGATTTATGTTTCCCAAGCACATTACTTTGCACTTCTTTGCATTGAATCTTAGCTGCCATACATTTGACCACATTCCTCCAACCTTGCCAAGTCCCTTTGCATCCTCTCCACCCCACCTTCTGCATCAACCCTGTTGCAGATCTTTGTACCATCTACAAAGAGACATACTTTTCCTTCCAGTCCCTCTGCAATGTCACTTATAAAGACATTAAAGAGGATCGGTCCCAGTACTGAACCCTGTGGTACCCCACTACTAACCCCCCTTTCTTCAGAGTAAAATCTGTTTACTATTACCCTCTGTATCCTGTTGTCCAGCAATTTTTTTTACCCAGGCTACCACCTTGGGAACCACTCCAAGGCTGGCTAACTTGTATATTAATCTTTTGTGTGGGACTGTGTCAAATGCCTTGCTAAAGTCTAGTAGGCCATGTCCACAGCCCCTCCCTGAAACAATTCAGTCTCTGTGCTAGAGGCCATCTTAGCACACCTCCTGTTCAGCTCCACCATCAGTACCTCCATCTTATCAGGGTTCAGTCACAGCCAGCTGAAGGCCATCCAGTCATTGATCTCAGCCAGACAATTGTTCAGTACATCCACCACATTGGTTGCCCCGGGGGCAATGGATAGCTACAGCTGGGTGTCATCGGTGTAGCAATGAAAACCAGATTGTACATCCTAAAGATCTCATCCAGGGGCAGCATATACATGGCAAACAACACTGGTGACAAGACCGAACCCTGAGGTACTCCACAAAACAGAAGGCTAGGGAAGGAGGAGGAGATGTTCCCCATCACAACCCATTGCCTTTTGTTTGTAAGATAGGACTCAAACCACCAGATGACTGTGCCGGCGAGTCCACAAAATTCCCTCAGACGGTTGAGTAACACACAATGGTCCACCATATCAAAGACTGAGGAGAGATCAAGGAGAACGAGAATTGTCCCCTCTCCTCGATCTCTCACCCTGAGGCGATCATTATGCACCTGAACTAATGCAGTTTCCATACCATGCCCAGCACAAAACCCAGAGTGGAGAGGCTCATAGATATCAAAGGCCAAGAGGTGTTCCTTGAGCTGCTGCACCTCAATCTTCTGTATAACCTTTCCCAGAAATGGAAGGTTGGAGACAGGATGGTAATCCACCTTGATGTCAGGGTCTAAAGATGGTTTCTTCAGAAGGGGTCTCACCAGAGCCTCCTGCAAGGCATCTGGGAAAAACCCTTCCAACAAAGAACACTGGACAATTAAGGTGAATACTGGGCCTACAGAGCCAACAAATCCCTTTAAGAAATGAGTTGGCACCAGGTCCAGTTTGCAATATGTGTGCTTCAGCCTAGAAACAACCTCAATGACTTTGGCCACCTTCACTGGTTTAAACTCCCCCCAACTAGGTGGAGTGCTCCTCGGACAGCCAGGGCGACCACTGTCAGCCACACAGTGGCTCACTGGCAGAATTCCCTGCCTGATAGTGGACACTCTGTCTGAGAAGAACCGAGCAAACTCATTGCATAAAGCATCTGAAAAAGCTTTTTCCAGCTGTAGACAAGCTGGATGTAACAGCCTGTCCACAGTCTGAAAAAGCATAGCTGGTCGGTTCTTCCCAGTGGCAATCTGCCTGGACAGGAACACTGCCTTCTTACGATTGATTGCCCACTGGTATACAACATAGTTGTATGCAGGGCCAGTCTGTCTGCCTCCAGCTTCAGCCAGCAGCACTCTAACCTCCGACCCTTGATTTCATCGCCTTGAGCTCCCCATCAAACCAAGGGGACCTCAGGTGAGAGGATTTGGGTCATACATGGACCAGTGCAAGGGAATTGAGTGCCTCAGACATTGCTTTATTATAGGCAGTAACTGCTTCACCCATACTCCCTATGGATGCACTGCCCATGCTAGATAGGTCAACTATTGCCAAAAAATCCTCCAGGGTCAAACCCCTCAAAGGGCAGTAGCTTACCTTCCCTGCAGGGGGAGGGCTCACGAGGGGGCCCTAAGCAAGAACTCTACCATGCAATGATCAGACCAAATGACCCAACCAGTCTTGAGATTATCAATCTCAAGCCTCAGAGAAAAGACCATGTCCAGCATGTGACCAGCCTGGTGAGTCATGGTACAAACGTCTTGTGACAGGCCCAGAGATGACATCATCTGGAGAAAGTGGTAAAAGAGCCTAAACAATTTGTCATCGGCCCAAACATTGAAGTCCCCCAGAATTAAACACCTGGGGCTGCCAATGTTTCACCGATGACAAAGTTGGCTACCTCCTGCAGGAAATCTCCTGCCACCTCTGGGGAGGCAGTAAATCAGGAGGATCCTGAAACCTTCACCCAGACCACCATAGACGGCCACACATTCAAACGAACTCAGTGTTCTCACTCGGTGTTCACCCACCAAGGCTGACCAGTGCGGCACCTCCTAATCCCGAATAGTCTAATGCCACCCTTCCCCCCATCACTGTCACCCTAATCTTGTTGCAACGAATTTGCTTAAGGTTTCCTTTACAGAGTTGCTATTTGACTAAAAAGTACAGTTGAACCCCCCCCACTCTCCAATCCCTGTAGCTGTTATATTTCCCTGGTGTCTGGTGGCACCCCCATCCTCCCAACAGGATCCCCTTAGTTTATTGATATTTCACTGGTGTCTAGCAGCACCTCCCACCCTCTGAGCATGATCCCCATAGTTTATATTTCCCTGGTGTCTAGTGGCATCCCCCACCCTATGATCAGGATCCCTGTGGTTTATTTCTATTTTATTGGTGCCTAGTGGTGCCCCCTCCAACCAATCATGATCCCCGTACTTTTTTTATAGTTCCCTGGTGTCTAGAGGCACCCTCCACCCTCCCATTGCTTGCTCAACCTAAAAAAAAAAAGAAAACGGTTCCTTAACTTTTTTTTTCAAACCTAGAAAAAAGAAAATGGTCCTCCCACCAGACCTCCCCACCTCCCACTCAGCACCCACCACTCCACCCCCAGTACACCCCCATGCACCCTTACTCATCTGAACAGGTTACAGGACGAAGATCCACTCTCCGATCGAAGACATGTTTTTCTGCTGGAACCGCTGACTGCAATATGAGAATGTAAATGCCGTTCAATGTATTTCAAAAGGATTCTCAACTCTGATGCATAATTCAGCCATTTTTACACATTTTTAGACCAAATTTTCAACATGGGTTGGGGACCCCACCTCATGAACAATATTGGTGAAATTATGCAACTCCTGCCTGAAAGGTGATTTTGCAGTCACTTAGCGAAATCACCTTTTTGGTGGGATATGTACATTTTTCCCACCCTTCTTTATGAGGCAGGGTCATAAGAAAGCTATGTAGAAACTCTGGGGTGAAAATAGGTAAAATCAGCAATGTTTATTTATTTATTTAATTAGTTTTTGTCAACCAAGTAAGGTGCACTAGACAAACAGTTGCCTATTTTCAGGCACTACCTGGGAGAAGTACATACATACATAACAATTGAAATACAATCCATGTTAGCAGTGAGATTTAAGGTTTTTGAACATATAATAAACAAAATGGCAAGTCGTAGCATTTTACAATGCAAACAAGTCAGTAGTTGAGACTTAGGTTACATGCGTACAATAACCAATAGGCAGGTCAAGACAGGGTACAAAGAAACCTTTTTCATTTGAAGAAGCTAAGGTTGTCATGGCGAGTTTGAAGGATATGATAGCCCCTGGCTCAGATGGTCCGCCTTCTGAAATCTATAAATCATTATGGGAAATTATGCCAAACCACTTATTAATAATTTTTAATTCTTTTTTGTTCGAAGATCGCCTTTCAGAACAAATGTATGAAGCTTTAATGATTTTTTTTTTGAAAAAAGGGGATAGAACTGACTTATGTAATTGGAGACCCATTACCTTATTAAATACTGATTTCAAAATGTTCGTGGAACTATTAGGGAATAGGATATAGAAACCGTTACCCTTTTTGGTTTCGCAGACTCAGTACTGCTCTGTACTGGGTAGGTCCATTCAAGATGCCTTACTTCTGGTGAGGGAGCTGTTCTCTCGGAGGCACCATGGGACTCTCTCAGGGTATTTGTTTAATTTTGATCAGACTAGAGCTTTTGATTGTATTTCCCAGGAATTTATCTGGTTGACTCTCCAGGCATATGGTTTTCCCTGTGTATTTGTAAATTGGCTTTATCAGTATTATTCATTGGCTTATGTGAAGCCTTATGTCAATGGCTGGCTTGGAAAGCCTTGTTACATTTGTAGAAGAGTCAGACAAGGCTGCCCTGTCAATCTGCTTGTGTTCGTTCTGGCACTGGATCCAATTATCCATATCCTTCAGAAGTCCCCTGGTCTCCCTGGTATATCAGGTTTGGGACCGTGCAAAATAAAAAATATTTGTTATGTGGATGATTTGTGTGTAGTAGTTCCAATGGTATTGGCTGGGCATTTATTGTGTCAGATTCTTCCTGTTTTCCTACAATGTATTGGTTCTAGGCTTAATTTTCAGAAAAGTGTTTGTTTTAATTTAATGGGATTTTGCGATGAGGATTCCCATCTTGGAGGTATTAGGGTAGTAGATTCTCCACACAAGATTCTGAGATTATTTTTTGGGGCACAAGACATGGCACTATATAACTGGGAATTTCAACTAAATAGAGGGAGAGAGAAAGTCTGTAAATGGAATATGTGGTCAATGGGAAAGAAAAAAAGGATTTTTTTGATTAAAACTTTTTTGTTAGCTTTATTTTTATATGTAGCTCATATATTTCCTGTCCCTAGAAAATTTTTTGTGCCTCTTATGAGTGTATTTTTTTCTTGTTTTTGTAGAAGCTGGTTAATCCCTGTCAAAATAAATGTCTTATATTTTTATTATAAACGAGGGGGAGTTTGAATGATTCAGACAGTTGTTTTCTTTTTCTCTATTTTTCTCAATACTAACCTCAAGCCTATTTGTCAGTTGATGGACAACTCCTGGGTTCTGATGGTTATGGCTCCTCTTCAAGATATTTTGCAGGAATGGAAAAATGATTGTTTTGTACATAAAAATAAGAGAAAATATGTATTACCTTCAGATTGGTCATTGGTTTTTGATTTGCTTAAAACTTGGAAAATCACGAAGCAAATGGTAGAAGGGCTTTCTAGAATACATTAGTATCAGGTTGTCGTGGATACTTGCTTCTCTGAAGAAGTTGTTTTCCCTGAATTTACTGAAACAGAGAAAGACAGGATTGGAAATCGTTTAACCGATGAAAGAATTCCTTTAATTATGTGGGATATTTCTTGGCTCAGAGTCCATGGGAAAATTAATATTGGGGGAACCACAAGCATAAACAGATTCAGGACAGATATTGTTTTTGGGATTCATGTTCAATGGAAATTGAATCCATGGTTCATTTATATGTTGAATGTCCCTATTTTATTCAATTTTGGTTTATTTGACAACGTAGACATTGGCAACATGCATGGAAACTGTCGGACCCCAGAACATTGTTTTTTGGTCTGTTTCCAGTGGACTGGGGCAGATATAATTCCAGTACTATGAACTTTTTGGCTGTCATTATTTTATATTGGGTATGGCAAGTTCGATGTTGCCTTTTGTTCCAACAACAGTATATGACACCTGCTGAGCTTTATGAGAAGATTATAAGGAATATAGACCGTATCAGAGAAGGGGAGGGGAAAGTCCTCAAACAGAATATATGGGAACGGTATTGGGATTTCTGGTAATTAGGTTAGTTTTTTGGAGATTACAGTTTACCTCCTGCTAATGATTTTTTGTAGATTTTTGTTAGGTAGTTTGGCTTTTGCTGATTTCCTTAGATTTACTTCCTTGCTTCCTTTTACAATAGGAAGAAGCTTTTCCTCACGGAGGTGGTTTTTTTTTTGGTTTACATATATTTCATTCAATTTGTCTGTAATTTTCAATTGCTCGTTCTTATTTTATTCTGTGTTCCTTTGAATTTTATTGAGGAGGGGATGGAGTTTTGACATCTTATTTTCTGTTTCAAATTACGGTATGTATTTTTTGTTGTTTACTTGATTCTAGTTTTATTTATTTTTTATTTTTATTTATTTATTGAATATAATCGGAATTACAATCCTTTGAGTCACAGACTCTTTTGCAAAGGCTCCACGTCAGTTACAGAGGGTGGAGGGTATACATTTACAGAAAATGAACACATACAAACAGTATTAGCTTAACAGTACTGGTAATGCAGTTCTGGCTTTATTTTAGTTTACCGGTGACAGTAGTTGGCAGCAGTCGAGATTACCCTTATCAGAGATGTGCAGGATGCTGTTTTGTGGGATCTAGAGAGACCCTGTGTCAGGTAACTGGTCAGAGGGGAGGGTGTGAAAGCACAAGTGGAGGGCTATGTGTTAACCACAGTCACATATTGCTGACTCAAGGAGTTGTGCTTTGAGGCCTTTTTTAAGTAGGGAGAGACTATGGGTTTGTGAGATGGGGGAGTAGAGTACTGAGCCAAAGTGGGACACGATAGCGGAAGGATCTTTGCCCAAGGGATGTTCTACAGTGGGGGACCAGGAATGAGGAGTTGGCTGCAAGTCTTGTATTATGTCTGTGGGGGGCTGCGCTGATAATTGAGAGAAGGCCAATGGGAGCTAGCTGGAAATGTATCTTTTTTGCAAGGACGCAGGAGTGGTACTTTAGTCTTCCTTGGAAGTTTAGCCAACCAGTCAAAGCACAGAGCTCACAGGTATGAGTTAACCTGTCACTGCCTGTAACTGGGCAGCAAGCTTTATTCAAGGCAGTGTTAATGCTACGTAGGGCGATCGGTTCCACAGAGCCATATATGACTATCCCGTAGTCTACCAGGGAGAGGATGGAGGAGGAGACCGCAAGATGCATGGCCTGTGTGGGTAAGCAGTGTTTAAGTCTGTAGAGGATACCCACTCTAGCGTTGACACTGGAGGAGAGAAGTTGTATGTGACTATGGTAGGAGAGGGAGGTGTCTAATGTGATTCCAAGGTATTTAAAACATGAAACCTGTTCTAGTGGGGAGCCATGTGAGTTTTTTATTAGGAGTGCTGAATGACTGTGTGGGCTTTGTCAGAGCGCAAAGATCATGGACTTTGTTTTTTGGTAGTTGATGATAAGGCTGTGTTCAGTGAACCAAGTTTCTAGCTCCCTGAAGAAGTCCTGCAAGGCTAGTTGGAGGGCGCTCAGCTGTGGGTGTTTCCAAAACACTGCCACGTCATTGATGTAGAGTAGTAGGTGACCACTACAAGACTTGGGGGAGAGAGTTTAAAAAGAGGGTGAATAGTAGAGGGCCGAGTATAGACTCCTGTGGGACACCAGAGCATACTGTTTTGCAGGAGGAGAGGGTGGTGTTTATCTTGACTTGTTGTGACTGGCCTGAGAGGTAATCCTTGAACCAGGCAGTAGCCTCTGGGACCACATAGAGTTGAGGAAGGACACAAAGCAATAGCTCATGACTGACCGTGCCAAATGCCTTGGTCAGATCCACATAGATCACCCCTGCCATACAGCCTTGGTCAAGGGCCTCATGGATAAACGAGGTGAGCTCAGTAAAGGCCGTGATGGTACTGTGGCCGCTCCAGAAACCATGCTGTTCACGGCAAAGAAGGTTGTGTTTAGTTAGGTGTTCAGTAAGCTGGTCCAATACTATTTTTTCCAGTGCTTTGGAGAGAGATGGAAGTATCAATATCGGTCTATAGTTGCTTGTGTTAGTGGGGTCGCCACTCTTCAGAATAGGTATGATTATGGCTATCTCCCAGGTTGTGGGGAACTGACCTAGTCATAGTGACAGGTTGAGAATTTTTGTGAGATGGGGTAATTGTAACATCCAGGGTCAGCCGAATGAGTTTGAGATCCAGGGAATCATTGCTGTGTTGGGCATTGGCAAGAGCTTTGGAAATGTAGTGTTTTGTCTCATGGCAGGATATGACTCTTAGCCTAAAGGGTATTGCATTGTTGTTGCACAAGGTGTCGTGGGAGAGTGGGGGGGACAGGGTTATAGTAGTTAGGAGGGAGTATGTGGGAGAGGTCCGAGAAGGCAGAGTTGAGGGCTTCCGCGATGGTAGAAGGATCCTGGGTGATATCCCCATTTACTGTGAGTTGTGTGGGGGTGGGGAAGCAGGATTTCCCACTGAGTTCTTTTATATTGTTCCAAAATTTTTTAACGTTTCCCCAGGAGGAGGTTAGGGTATGTTGATAATATGTAGCTTTCGCTTGCCGTAAGGCCCAGGTACATTTGTTGTGGGCCTCCCGGTATAGTTGTCTATCCTGTGTGTGTTGGGAGTCTAGGGCCTTATGCCATAGGTTGTCCCTTTGTTGGAGCTGATTACGTAGTGAGTGTGTGATCCAGGGTGTGGTTCTGGTTTTCACTACTTGTTTAGTGAAGGGAGCGAAAATGTCGCAGGCCTTATTGAAAGTGGTTATAAAGTGGGAGAGTGCCAGGTCTACAGACTGCGTGGTGTAAATGGGGAGCCAGTTGCTGGTAGTTAGGTGTGCTTTGAGACGCTCTATGCCTCCGTTTTTTAGTCACCTTTGTATGGTGATTTTGGGGGGCAGGGGGTATTTTACCCGACCACCGGCAGGTCACCAGGGAATGGTCACTAATAGAGTCAGGGAGCACAGTGGCATGGGAGAGGTTCTGTGGCCTGTTGGTGAAGATGAGGTGTATAAGGGTGGTGGTCCCTGTTCTATGGTCTCTTCTGGTAGGAGAGGTGACAAGTTGGGTAAGATTGTATGCCAGGGCAGTGTCTTTGAAGCTGGTTGAGGCAGGGGATAGCCAATTAACATTAAAGTCTCCCATTATGATGACTTCACTAGTATTAGGGAGGTGGGAGATACTGTGGAGGATAGATTCAAATGCGAGTTTGTGGTTGCTCGGGGGGATATAGGCCGCAGTGATATGGAGGTTTTTGGTACTCAGGCTAAGTTTGACTGTGAGTGTCTGAGCACCATATTTTGATGTTGGGGTATGTACTTCAGTGGCATGAAGTGAGGATCTAACATAGATGGCACAGCCACTGCCTCTCTTGTTAGTCCTGTCAGCCCGGAAGATGGAATAATCATTGAGGGAGAAAGTACCATTGAGTATTCTTTCTGAGAGCCAAGTCTCAGATAGAGCTAGGACGTCAGGTGCGGGCTGGGCAATCTGGCCTTGGAGGTGGGGTGTTTTTTTGGTAGGCTGCATATATTAAGAGTAGCTAGCAGTAGGCTCCCACTTGGGCTGCTAGATGAGGCCACTGTGCAGGGTGGCCCCGGGTTGGGGTGAATATTGCCAGATAATAAGAGTAGGAGCAGGGCGTGCTGCAGGAGGGCTAACCTGTGAAGTTTGGTAGAGTGACGTTGGGACTGGTAGGCTGTAGGTCTTTTAAAATTGGTGGTGGGGACTGGGAGACTGAGTATGACGCTGGTTAAAAGGGTGGGGTGAGTTTAGGGGCCTGATTTGGGGTTAACAGGAGTGGTGGGAGGCTGTGGTCTGGAAGGGGGAGAGCTGAGGTACAGTGTGTATCATGTGTGAATGGGCGAGTTAAAGTGACTGTGTATGTGTATAAGTCAGCGGGGTCTTTTAAGCATGTGTGGAAGAGTTTGGAGGTACAGTGGTTGGAGTCATCATAGATAATTGATGAGTGGAAAAGTTGTTGTCATGTAGTTTAGGTGCCTCTGGGGTGAGCCAGCTGTAGGTTCATAGAAGTTAGGAGGAATGCTATTAGCAGTGATAGCATTGTTTTTGTAGGGAGGGTAAAGTATGTAGTAGTGGCCACTAGTGTTGATTTTGTATAACCTGCAGCTGGAGAAGTGGGCTGATAAGGTTATTTCGACAAGTCACCTGACCAAACCTAGCTATAAAGTTGAATGCCGACCAAGGGTAGTGGTGGGGTGGTGGGGCGCGGCTAGGCTTAGGCTTGTCTCTCCACAGAGACCAATGGTCTGGACGCAGCAAGGAGATGCTTTACCTGGCAGCAGCTTTGGGGATTTCTCTGGCAGGGAGGGCTTTAGGAATGGCCTCCTGACCTCCATGCCCTCGGGAGGGGGTGTTCTGCAGGAGAGGGAGAGAGCGAGGTTAAAAGGCAGGTGGGGGGAGATCCGATTAGTTGGGGTCGGACAGGCTAGGGAATGAGGTAGTGCACAGCAAATTAGGTTAGGGCTCAGCTGTGGTACAAGTTTCAAAAATAACAGCAGTTGTGCAATTAATTCAGGCTTACGCTGTGTTACAGGGTTAGTTCTGCACAGATATACACATAAAATAACACTTCTCAGTAAATTCTACAGTTCAGGTTATGCAGGAGTAAATTAATTCTGTCCCAACTTGAGCACCGAGAAATAAACGTTTTCAGTGGCTTTTACTTAGGGATCAGTAACAGAAACAGAAAAAAAGGCGCCAGAAGCAGGATTCAAACAGTCCTCAGTCTAGGCTTGCTCTCTACAGGGACCAACGGTCATGACTGCAGCAAGGAGATGGTCTTTACCTTGGTAGTAGCTTTGGGGATTTCTCTTGGCAGGGAGGGCTTCAGGGAATAGCCCTCACGACCTCTGGGCTCCTCGGGGGAGGGGGGTGCGTTCTTGGCAGCAGCTTCGGGGATTTCTCTTGGCAGGGAGGGCTTCAGGGAATGGCCCTCGTGACCTCCGGGTTATGCTTGTATCTGTGGTTAAGATATTGTTATATGCATTGTTCTGTTTTGATTTTAATAAAAATGCCCCTACTCTTTTTGAAAATGAAAAATGTCTAACCAGTCCTTAACTTTTGATATGTTTTAAGGAATAATAGGCTTGCAGACAGTTCTAACTTGGTCACTATCTTAGTGAAGAAATTATCTGAGATAGAGTACACTTTGTAAAACTGGATAGTTTGACTGAATTTTTAGGTCTGCACAGATATTAATAATTTCATTTTCCTTCTTTTGATTCATGTAAATGTATAAATTAGCTTTACTCACCTTCTTATGTGTACATATATACGAGTTTTTGTAATAATTGATTTATTGTAACACTAATCAGAGCACAGATTTCTGTAATGAACTGATTGTCACTCTATGATGATGTCACTATAACACTGTGTAAATATGTGAGCCTGTTGCTTTACTAAGCCATACCCCTTTGAAGGCTAGTACGCCAAAGCATAGGGGTTCCTGGCCTGATTATCTGGCTAATAATACGACATTGGTTTTGAAATCCTATCTGTCTGGAGTTGCTCTTATTTATTTTTCTACCAGTAGAAGCAGTACAACAGAATATTTACAGAAGCATTTACTAACTACTTCATTTTTATAGATGACAACTAAAATTGTAATAACAATTACCTAGCTCTTGATCATGTCCTAGCAACTGAGTGGAACAGTGAAGGAGTGGAACAGGCAACTGGCACCATAGGCATTAGCAGGTGTCAGTAGAAGGAAGTGGAGAAGCGGGAGACTCTGCTGATCGACTAAGGCAAGGCACCTGTTCACTACTGAGTAACAGTCACTGCTGGGAAGGGCAGAAGATCAAATGTAGACCAAAACTGGGAATAGGAGCAACACCAATCTAGGGTAGAAGTATAATCTGCCTTGGATTCGGACGACCTCTTCCCCCACCTAGGAGCCGCCTAGTCTGCCACCATTACCTCAGAGGATGCCAGGGAGGAGGAACAGCTGGACCATGGATGGGTTCTGGAAGTGGGGTGGTGAGACAGAGGCACATTACTCAAATGGTACCACAATGTAATTCCTAAGCTGCTCTGGTGGGGGGGGACTGCCAGGAGGAGGCACCCCCGGTAGGGATCAAGCAGGAGGTGGGGTCCTCAATAGTGGAGACCCCAAGGAGGGTGGTAGAGGACCTCTGTGGAGAAGAAAGGAACTTCTGGTCGAGGACTTGATTGTGAAGGGGATAGATTTGGGAATAGGAAAGGGGAGGGGAAAGTTAAGTGCCTACCCAGTGCCAAGGCCTGGAGGGATGGGAAGCAGATTCTGAGGATCACTAGCACAGCAGAACAGGAAGGAGAGATGGATGTAATTCTTCACCTGGGGACTAATGACCTGGCTGGGGAGAGGACTGGGATAG